>JAVJIX010000179.1:492500-1227500 GCA_036785185.1 Paratrypauchen microcephalus
TGACACCCTGGTTTATAATATGACCTTTTGTCTCAGGTGGTGGTGGACACTAGTCTGGAGAGTCCTGCTGGTCTGGCCATTGACTGGGTGACTAACAAACTCTACTGGACCGACGCTGGTAAATTTCTACGTTATTAATTTACATATTATTAAAATAACATTAGAACTGATATGCACTTCAGTTTTTTTCAGTATTACCTCTCTTACAAAGAAAATAAAAATGAGTTTGAATAGAAATGTGTTTGTGATAATGAACTGTTGTTGTTTACTTTCAGGGACAGACCGTATCGAAGTGTCAAACGCAGACGGCAGCATGAGGACGGTTCTGATCTGGGAAAACTTAGACCGACCCAGAGACATCGTGGTTGATCCTATCGGAGGGTGATTTTTTTATTTTATTTTTTATTTTGTGTTATTTTCTGTGATCACAGCTTGCAAACAATGTCCTTCCATCTACGGTTATGTATTTATTTATTACTTAACTTTTACTTTTCTGATTGGCATGAACCTAAGCATAAATGAATAAAAAAAGTAATTAAATAATTATTAATAAATTATATATATAGCAAATATAAATACGCAAAATAATAATAATAATAATAATAATAATAATAATAATAATAATAATAATAATAACAATACAAAAATAATAAAAATAAAATAAAATGGTGGTAACTAAATTGTCACACTCTAACTTTCCTGAGATGGTTCATTAAGGGTGTTCATACCTCTGATTTCTTCAACTAATTACTTATATTTGTATTTTGATGCTGATTATTTTTTCAGTCCATCTGTCAGGTACTGCACAAAAAGTGAATTTAATTGTGAAAGTTAACAGATTGTGAAGTTTGACAGATGTTGCAGATCTTCCAAACATAATTTTTAATATTATCCAGTAGTAACTATACAGTATCTGCCACGTCTAATTTCCAAAAGTCTTGAAACGATGCTGATCTTTATCTTTATGCTGATCTTTATCCTTTCCTCAGCTTCATGTACTGGACAGACTGGGGAGCGAAGCCAAAGATCGAGCGAGCGGGCATGGACTCCTCCGGCCGTGTGGTGATCATCTCCTCAAACCTGACGTGGCCAAACGGACTGGCCATAGACTACAGCACCCAGAGGCTGTACTGGGCCGACGCCGGCATGAAGACCATCGAGTTTGGAAACTTTGACGGGTCCAACAGACAGGTGGGTGTGACCAGAGAGAAGTCGGTAAAATATTATGTTGTAATGTGGATTTTGGCTGCAAAATTAAAAATGTTTGCAAAAGAAAACACTCTGCCAACATGCTACTACTTTTTGTACTTTTGACTGTTCAAAACACAAAATAATTTGTTTTAAATTATTGCCATGGTAACAGTAATAATTTTTCATCACTCTGAAAACCATGAAAATCTAAAATAATAAGGTACAAATGGAATAAGGATTCTTTCTTATTTGAATATTTTGGCAAGGCAATGGTCCTCTGTTACAGCAATAATGCATTTCACAATTCAGATCACGATGTTTTATCTTTTGAATGTAGAACTCCTCCAAATCAGGAAGAGGACATTTGCTAGAAACCAATGAATATCTTTATTTACAGCTCTGGAAAAAAATAAGAGACCACTGCAAAATGATCAGTTTTTCTAATTTTACTACTTATAGGTTTGTGTTTGGGTAAAAGGAACATTTTTGTTTGAGTCTATAAACTACTGACAACATTTCCCCCAAATTCCAAATAAAAATATTATCGTTTAGAGCAGAGGTCTTCAACAGGGGGGTCGCGACCCCTAGGGGGGTCGCGGAGGTACTGCAGGGGGGGTCGCGAAATCTTTTGATTTCACTTTAAAATAATATAATTTTATATTTTATAGTGTAAAATACAGTATTAACCTGTGTATTATTTCCTTGTATTGGATGTACCAAAACAGAGAAGCAATGTTTATACATGACACTAAGCTTAATTTAATATAAAACACAATTCTATGCCATATATATATATAGTAGGGGGTCCCTGGCCCAGTTCGCCATCTGTTTGGGGGTCCCTGGCCTGAAAAACGTTGAAGACCCCTGGTTTAGAGCAATGATTGACAAATGACAAATGGTCAAAATAAAAATAAATCCATGTTTTCAGACCTCAAATTCATTTTAAAACAACATAATACTAATGTTTACACTTAAGAAGAGTTCAGAAATCAATATTTGGTGCAATAACCCTTATTTTTAATCACAGCTTTCATGCGTCTTGGCATGTTCTCCACAAGTCTTTCACATTGTTCTTGGGTCCTAGTTTAGACCTGGTTTAGTCCAGGTTTAGTCCTGGTTTAGTCTCTGTTTTAACCTGGTTTAGTCCTGGTTCAGTCCAAGTTTAGGCCTGATTTAATCCTAGTTTAGTCCTGGTTCAGATCTGGTTTAGTCCTAGTTTAGACCTGGTTTAGTCTTGGTTCAGACCGGGTTTAGTCCTAGTTTAGACCTGGTTTAGTCTTGGTTCAGACCGGGTTTAGTCCTAGTTTAGTCCTGGTTCAGTCCATGTTTAGGCCTGATTTAATCCTAGTTTAGTCCTGGTTTAGTCCCCTTTTTAACCTGGTTTAGTCATGGTTCAGATCTGGTTTAGTCCTAGTTTAGACCTGGTTTAATCTTGGTTCAGACCTGGTTTAGTCCCAGTCTTTCACATTGTTCTTGGGTGATTTTATTCCACTCCTGGTGCAAGAACTGAAGTAGCTCAGCTTTGTGTTTGTGTTGGAATTCAACAGACGCTGGAATGGAATGGCTGTAATACATGTAGAGATGCTGATTTCAGAAAAAAATGCAGTGGTCTCTTATTTTTCCAGAGCTGTACAGTGTATCATGTATTACACTTGAATAAGACAGGTTTCAGTTTTAATATCTTTATTCAGCAGAGCAAGATTTGGGTTGTGGATTTCCATCTGGAGACTGGGTTTATAAAAACTATTCACAGACTGTATTGCTGAACAAAGCTCGTTTTGGTCTCTCCTCTCCAGGTTCTGATCGGCAGCCAGCTCCCTCACCCGTTCGGCCTGACGGTTCACGAGGATAAACTGTACTGGACGGACTGGCAGTCGAAGAGCATCCAGAGCGCCGATAAGATGACCGGCCACAAGAGGGAGACTGTGGCCGAGAACCTGGAGAACCTCATGGACATCCACATGTTCCACAGACACAGGGACACAGGTGAGGAGCACCCTTTGGCCTTTGGTTAAGGTGTCTTTTTTCATACCCTTGGCTAAATTTGGTTTGCAGTGATTACACTATTTTCTGATCTATGTTATAATGTTTTTTCCTCATCACAAACACACCTGGAGTTGTGATAACAGGAGAAGTTCAATTTGTCAACTGGACAAAGTTTGTTTGGTTGAAAACGTTTCGCCGCTCATCCGAGAGGCTTCGTCAGCTCTAATAAGAATACTGGTAAGACACTTGTTTATATCTTGCTGTAGGGAGGAGCTACCTAGCTAACTACTTTCCGGAACTATCTCATTGGTTTCGGTCTTTTCGGTCAAACACTTTAAGACAAAAAAAAAAACAAACTCGTCCACCCAAAGGACAAAACACCGAGCCACAAACAAAGCAATGTGGTCTACTCCATTCAGTGTAGTGAAGACTGCAGTGAGCGCTATATTGGAGAAACCAAGCAGCCACTTCACAAGAGGATGTACCAACACAGACGGGCGTGCCAGAGTGGACCGTCTTCTGCCGTATATCTTCACCTAGAAGCCACGGGACATTCTTTTGAGGACAGTGAGGTTCAGATCTTAGCCAGGGAAAAGAACTGGTTTGAGAGGGGAGTTAAAGAGGCTATTTTTGTCAAAAAAGAGAATCCTTCTCTGAACAGAAATGGTGGAGTAAGACATAATTTGCATCCCATCTACAATTCCATTATTAAGCCTAGATCAAACAAACAGGGAAACAATAGGGCTAGCCAGGTCAGGGCCAGAGGTGTGAAAAACAGGCATGTAGGGATGAATAGGGACTGTCAGCTAGACGCCAGAGAAACAAAAGACCGAAACCAATGAGATAGTTCCGGAAAGTAGTTAGCTAGGTAGCTCCTCCCTACAGCAAGATATAAGCAAGTGTCTTACCAGTATTCTTATTAGAGCTGACGAAGCCTCTCGGATGAGCGGCGAAACGTTTTCAACCAAACAAACTTTGTCCAGTTGACAAATTGAACTTCTCCTGTTATCATGGATTCTACCTGGACGACTGAGGGACTTTTCACGCAACATGGAGTTGTGTTTTGTTTCATTCACACGTTTAACACACAAACCCTGCCGATTTAGGCCGAGTTCTTCTCTCAGATAGAAAACACTCCACCTTTTAAACTCCATACACCTTCTCTGGAATTATCTTCTGAACACAAGGTAAAAAGGTAGCTGATAACTTGAAAACTACCACTTCATGATGTAGACAAACTAATAATAAAGGATTACTCAAACGTGTGTTCTTGAGGAGGTAACTGCATTCTTACATGGTTTAAAGCTCACAAGAGACAGTTTTGTGTAATATTGGACCATTTAACAATTTTAATAGCTATTTATTCTACTGAGTTTGGGTTAATCATTATAACCATGGAATAATATTTCTCTGTGTAATTGCCATAATGACCGTAATTACAGTTTTTCTAGTTGAAATAAAGTACTACCTCTTTTGTTGTTTACATTGAAATAGCCACTTAATGATTTAGTGCTTGATTAATTTATATAATGAACAGTAAATCTGAACAATTGAAAAACATAAAACACACAAAATTATGTTATTTCACTATGTCCACATCCAAAGAGTACATGAAGACATCAGTATGATTATTTTGTCTAAAATTATCACGTACATTTTGGCTCATTGTTCTAGTTTTTATCATAGACTGTTTAGACTGTGTTACATTGGTTTATTGAAGTTCTGGTATTTTAATGGTATTTTAATGTGCTTTGTTGACCTTTTTGTATGATGTTTATTGTTTTTTTTATCTTGTTTTTAATGTTGTACAGCACTTTGGTCGGCTTTGGTTGTTGGAAGGTGCTATAGAAATAAAGTTTGATTGATTGATTGATTGATTCTTTTTTCCTCTCTGCCGCTCTAGTGTCAAACCCTTGTGCAGTACAAAATGGCGGCTGTAGTCACTTGTGTCTTTTGGCTCCGGCTCCGAAGGCGTCGAGCTGCGCCTGCCCCACCGGAATCAACCTGCAGGAGGACGGGAAGACCTGCACTCCAGGTACAAACACAGTCTGGGCTTTATCCATGGGTCTCAGTTGCCTGGTTTACACCAGACCATATCACAAGTGATATATGGTCTGGGAGCCACCTACTGAATAACCGGCTAACCGGCTGGTTAGCTCAACTGGTAAGTCACTGACTTTCCCCGGAGGGATGTGGGTTCAAATCCCCCCGGCAATGAGCTAGCCAGTGTGGGTCCTTGGGCAAGACCCTTCACGGTACTACCCCCCGGGCGCCAAAAGATGGCTGCTCACTGCTCCTGAAAAGGATGGGTCAAATGCAGAAGTCAAATTTCTCCCGTGTGTCACTGTGTGTGAGACCAAATAAAGACTTAATCTCTTAATCTCTCTGAATATCTCGTAGCGGAGGTGTGCTTTACGATTGCCGACGTTTATTGGGCATTACGAATGTCTATCATTTGGCGTATACGTAGCCCATAGCCAATCATGTCAGTTGTCAGTTCAAACTGCATGTTTCCGTTCGTCGCGTAGTACGCGTCACCGTCTTTCCACTCCTCCCCGCTCTCTGATTGGCTCCCAAAATCAGGAGAGCTCACTAAGCCTAGTTGCCAGGCTGTCTTTCAGATCGGAATGAACGAAATCAGCCTGCGATTTCCCAGGTTAGGGTCTCAGGGGGATTCCTTTCTGATTTTGTGAGCACATTTCCCCATTCAAAAGACATTTTATTTGAATTGCTTCATTGATTGAGCTTGAAACCCATGAATAATTTTCATTGTTTGTTACTGCACTAAAAGTACATGCATAAACATCATTTATAATATATTAATACCTCATAACAACTTTAAGTATTTAGGTCCAGCTATTGGAATCACTTCATACACAGTAAAGGAATGAAATAAAGAACTTCAAACGTCATTGTTCAAATCTCATGCAACTTTAATCCAAACATTAGAGATGCCCATTAAGAGAAGTTCTATGAATCTTGGCTGACCACCAGTGCTGAGAGCGCTCGATGACTTCCTGTGCCTGCGCAAAGGAAATCACTCAGAGCTTCCAGCACTGCCCCCTGGTGGCTGTGACTTCGTACTGGTGGTTACGGACAGTTCAGCATCAGAACAATAATAAACATCATAAACCAGGACAATAATAAACATCATAAACCAGGACAATAATAAACATCATAAACCAGGACAATAATAAACATCATAAACCAGGACGATAATAAACATCATTAACCCGTCCCCTCCCTGTGAAGGCATGAGCACGTTCCTGATCTTTGCTCGGAGGACAGACATACGGATGGTCTCTCTGGACATCCCGTACTTCGCTGATGTGGTTTTGGCCGTAAACAGCTCCATGAAAAACACCATCGCTATCGGCGTCGACTCCAAAGAAGGTACAGCGCTCACTAATCCTGTTAATGTTAAGATATATGATTTAAAAACTGCATGTATTTGTTTGCAGGTAAAGTTTACTGGTCAGACAGCACCCTGAAGAAGATCAGCAGAGCTCACCTGAACGGCAGCGCCCAAGAGGACATCATCTCCACTGGTAAACGGAAAATATAAAATACAACACTGATTTCACCATGTTCTTTATGCAGAGGAATGTTTAATGTTGTAATTATCCAAGTGGAGTTATTATTAATTATAAATGAATTGATAAAAAAAAAAAAAAAGTCTGTTTTTAATTTGTAATCATATATTAATCAAATCATATTTAATTTGGAGAAAACGGATGACATGAGACAAAAACTGTTGTTGCAGCACAATTCAATTCAGAATGGAACAACAGAAAAATCCATATTAATCAGTTTTCTACAATTTGGATATCATAATTGCCAGGTTTATTTGGCTGTGGAAATTTATACAGAATTGTAATTTTCCCCAACAAAGGCACACAGAGTAACACACACATAACCACATAAAAACAAACAGTGCTGGGCTTTGTAAACTACTTGGAGAAAAACTCTTCAAACAGTTCTGTTGCTAATAACAGATATAGAAATAAGGCATTAAAATTATACTGATGTCACGTCCTTCTGTGCGTCAGGTTTGATGACCACAGACGGAATGGCCGTGGACGCTGTGGGCAGAAAGATCTACTGGACCGACACCGGAACAAACCGGATCGAAGTGGCGAATCTGGACGGGAGCATGAGGAAGGTCCTGGTGTGGCAGAACCTGGACAGCCCCCGCGCTATCGCCCTCTACCACCAGATGGGGTAAGACAGACCAGTTAAAGGGATAGTGCTTTTTAAAAAAAATGTTAATCTGTATGGGTTTCCTTCTAAAAGTTACGTGCGGTAACACCGGCTTACCTCTGACCGTTTGCGCTCAGCCCGGTTCTGCTCGCGTTCTGGAGCTCAGGTAATTACAGGGCTCTCAAGGCTCACGCATTGAGAGTGTGACACACGCAATTCGACGTATTCACACGCGCACACGCCACACATGGCATTTCTCACGCTGATTTGTGTTATTTTTTTATTTTTTATTTTTTTGTGCCCAGAAAATCGGTCTGTGTGGCTTAGTTTATGCAGGCTCCGCGCGTTTTCAGCGCCGCCCCCTCCACCTGCTCCGGGGGAGCTCCGGGGGAGCAGGGGGAGGGGGCGCCGTCCCCCGGGCACGTCCTGAGCCTCAGTCCCGGTGCCACGTCTCCTCTGAGACGCACCGACTCCGGTCCCGGTGTCTCCGTCTGTGCGTAACGTGTCCCCCCCGACGGCATACGCGCGGAATACGCGCGGCGCAGAGCCCCCCCCCACCCCCCGTCCTCGGAAATTACAGTCACACGCACGACCCCGCTCAAAACTTGAGAGCCCTGTAATTAGGTCCGGTGAGTTCGCGGGGACTCGTAATAAAGCTTGTTTTTCTTCTCAAAACAAAACAATTTTCCGAAAGGTGATATATTTACGTCCCAAACAGTTGTCCACGAAAAATCCAGCAGCGTTGTTAGCATTCGCATATCTCGTCTCGATTCGTATCACTGCGCCTATTACTTATTATTAGCCTGTTGACCTTTAGCGGAAGTGAACGACGGATGCGGTCCGCCGTAAGGGGAAGTTTACGAGTGAACAGGCAACAGGCAGCTAATGTGAGCACAGTGATACGAATCGAGACGAGATACGCGAATGCGAAAATACACTGCTGGATTTTTTGTGGACAACTGTTTGGGACGCAAATATATCACCTTTCGGACAAATGTTTTGTTTTGAGAAGAAAAACAAGCTTCATTACGAGTTCCCGCGAAGTTAACTGACCTAATTACCTGAGCTCCAGAACGCGAGTCGAACCGGGCTGAGCGCAAACTGTCAGAGGTAAGCCGGTGTCAACACGCGTAACTTTTAGAAGGAAACTCATACAGATTAACATTTTAAAAAATGCACTTGAGAGCCGTTTAATGATTTAGAAAAATATCAAATTGCAATTTTTCAACTGTGAACAGACTTTCAATATATTTTTCATTACCATATATCATTTATAATTTAAACAAACAGCAAGAGCATTTTAGTAAGAGTAAAATACAAACTTCAAACTTTTCAAACCAAGTACCATCAATGAAAATATTTGGCTTTCCAGTACCACAGGAATATTCCAGGTCTAATCTAGGGCTAAACCTGGTCTAAAAGTGGACTACATAGTTTCCACTGTAGTTCTAAACAAGAAATTATCCAAAAGAGGACAAAAAAAGTGGATACATTAAAACACAAACACTAAGAATCACTGTACTAAACTAATACTAATAGAGTCCCATGCATTTCTGTTTCATAGTTTACTGCTTGTTTAATTTTAAATGTTCTTAAATGGGACCCAAATTAGATGAAATGAGCTCTGTGTAACCTTGTGTCTGTTGTGTCAGGTACATGTACTGGACGGACTGGGGGGAGCACGCTAAACTGGAGCGAGCAGCGATGGACGGCTCGGGCAGGGCGGTGCTGATCAGTAATAACCTGGGATGGCCCAATGGACTGGCCATCGACACGGCGGGATCCCAGCTCCTGTGGGCAGACGCACACACAGAGGTACACACACCGACCGATTTCTACGAGCGTCTGTGGGAGTGTACAGACTGTTTATGTGGTCCATACTCACAAGTCTTTCCCCAGTAAAACTGATTTTATTTTGAGAGAAAAAAAAACCCAACTGTACTTTCTGTATTTAATTTCACGCTTCGAATTCTGTTTAATAACTTTCCTACAGTATTTAAATGCTTTTCATTACCGTTTTAGAGAGAGAGATTCTTTATTGATCCCGAGGGAAACATTTACACTCCGTTTCTGAGTGGCCTTTGTGTCTTTAGTCAGAGAGATTTAACATAGACTGAATTATAAACACCAAAATACATATTTATATTTTGATTTATTAGGAATCAATAAGAAAATTGTTAAGGGGATTGATAAGAGAACTTGCTAATGCATATTAATAATTCCGAACCAGGGCTGGACTGGGACAAAAAATGGCCCTGGGATTTTTGGCTTAGCACAACGGACTAATTTATGTTTGTGTTCCCCGAAGCAAAGTATTTTACTTTTGTTTCGTCTTGGCCGAGGGGAAACCAGGGCGCAACATTTAAAGTAAAAATCCCAAAATCCACCAGCAAACTCACAGTATTTACTCACAGTGTTTATTTAAAATGCATCTTGCACACAAGGTCAGGAGCACGTTAGCTAGCACCCCAGGCCAAATTCCTATGGAAATGAAGCAAAAAAAAACAAAAAAAAAAAAACTTTTCATCGAATGTACACGATTCATGTAGGTCACCTGTTTTGGCTTCAAAACTGGATTTCGCGAAAAGATGAGCGATTTTCATGCCTGTCCATCACCTAAAAGTCCCAGTATTATCCTAACATTACTACCTGTTGACCTGCTGTGCCTGTGCGACACTTCCCTGGTCACTTTGTCCCTCGGGTTCCCTCGGGTTCCCTCAGGTTCCCTCGGGTTCCCTGTCCACAGTCTCTGGCTGCTCCTCTCCCTGTCCACCTTCAGCCTGGGCTGCAGAGGACGTGGAGGTTCCAGCCCCTCCAGAGAATATGTCTGTTATTTTAGAACATTTTGCAGCGTCTATAGTGAGATTTTTAAAATCTTTTAGCTCTGTAACTTCTCCACACCCCCTTTTTTCTGCCGCTTCTCCATGTTTCCACGCTCAACACTGAAACTGGCGGGGATCAGTGCAGAGAAAGGGGTGGGACCGCTCTTGTAAGCTTCTATATCCTGGTTGGTTTACTCCACTGTCTGTATTGAAGATAGACCAATGGGACGCCTCCTCTAAATTGTGGCCCGGTCTCTAAGTAAAAAAAAACAAAACAAAAAAACAGCATCGGTCCCTAGGACTGTCGGCCCAGCGGGAAAATCCCGGTATGCCCGATTACCAGTCCAGGCCTGTTCCCAAGTTTTTTTCCCAGAGGTAAAAAAGGCAGATTTTGACTCCATACTTCCACAGTTGTAAATACAGAAGTTTGTTTTGTTATTTACATAATAGTGTCTTTTTTGTAAGTCTTCAGTAAAATTGTTGCTAAAGAATCAACTCTCTTCTTCTCCAGAGGATCGAGGTCTCGGATCTGAATGGTCAGAATCGCCGGACCTTAGTGACCCCAGTGCAGCACCCGTACGGTTTGACCCTCCTGGGCTCCCATATCTACTGGACCGACTGGCAGAGCCGCAGCATCCAGAGAGCCGATAAAAGCACCGGAGGAAACACCATCACAGTGAGGTCCAACCTGCCTGGACTCATGGACATTCAGGCTGTGGACCGGGACAAGGCTCTGGGTGAGAAAAGACATCTGTATGATGGTCTAGGGGTTAGATCTGAGTATAAATAGAGAAATGCCTGGGTTCTGTTGTGTAAAAAGGATTCCAGGCTGACAAAAAATACTTCCTGGATTATTCTTGATAGATGAATTTAGATAAAAAACAGTAAGGTTAAGAGATTTTTACTATTATAACATTTTAAGTAATATAAAAGAAATCTTGGTTTGTCAATTCCACATGCTTACCTCGAACTACACTTAAATTAGCCTTGATGGACCAAGACTCGGGGTTAGTAACTACTTAAAGATTAGCCTAACTCCTAACCTCATAATTAAGTAGTTACTAAGCCTGAATTATTCTTTGTTTAAGCTTTAATATGGCTAATTTAGGTATTATAAAGTTAGTCTCCATGTCCGGAGATCCGGTCGTCGAGGCCCCTGCCTTCGACTGCCCCCGTGGATCCTCCTGCGGATGGTGGGTCCACGGGAGGACCCACCATCCTTCATCCTCAAGTGGAGGAGTTCAAGTATCTCGGGGTCTTGTTCACGAGTGAGGGGAGGATGGAGCGTGAGATTGACAGGCGGATCAGTGCAGCGTCGGCAGTGATGTGGTCGCTGTATTGGGACGTTGTGGTAAAGAAGGGACGAAAGTCGAAAGGCAAAACTCTCGATTTACCGTCAGTCTACGTTCCTGCCCTCACGAACAGGAGCTTTGGGTAATGACCGAAAGGACAAGATCGTGGATACAAGCGGCCGAAATGAGTTTCCTCTGCAGAGTGGCTGGGCGTTCCCTTAGAGATAGGGTGAGGAGCTCAGTCACACGGGAGGAGCTCGAAATAGAGCCGAGAGGAGCAGCTGAGGTGGCTCGGCTTCTGTTCCGGACGCCTCCTGGACAGGCCCTCAGGAGGTGGGGCATGTCCCACCAGGAGGAGGCCCCGGGGACGACCCAGGACACGCTGGAGGGACTATGTGTCCCGGCTGGCCTGGGAACACCTTGGGGTCCCCCCGGAGGAGCTGGAGGAAGTGTCCAGGGTGAAGGAGGTCTGGGCGTCCCTGCTTAGACTGTTGCCCCCACGACCCGGCCCCAGATAAGCAGAGGAAAATGGATGGATGGATATTATAAAATTGTACCAAGTTTTTAGTTTATACACTATAGTTCTTATGTATCTGAATATCCAAAGTTACGCTCACAGTTAAGCCTAGTTTATGACAATAATTGCAATGTATGTCTTAATTATGTCTTGGAACGTTTCAGCATTCAATTTATTGTCGTTTTTATGCACACATAAAAACAAGATACTGTTTCTCAGAACCTGTATACCTGTATATAATACAATATAAAAGTGATGAGCGTCTAATTTAAAGCAGGAAAGTACCACTCATGTACCTTTTTTTAATCTATTGCTTATTCAGTATATTTATGTATCTTCTCTTGTCTTAAATCTGAACTCCTCTTCCCTTCGTCTCAGGTCATAACAAATGCGGTCGCAGAAATGGCGGCTGCTCTCACCTGTGTCTGCCGCGCCCTAACGGGACATCGTGTGCCTGTCCTACCGGCATCGTCCTGAAGGGGGACGGCCGCTCCTGTGAGGACTCTCCAGAGACGTACCTGCTCTTCTCAAACAGAGTGAGCGTCCGGAGGATCTCTCTGGACACAGACGACCACACGGACGTCCATGTGCCTGTCCCCGAGTTACACAACGTCATCTCTCTGGACTACGACAGTGTGGACGGGAAACTCTACTACACTGATGTCACCCTCGACGTCATCAGGTATGAAATATGACAGTAATGGGTAGGGCTGTATATCACAATCAAATCAGTAGTTTAGTTTAAACAAATTGCTAAGGCTTCAGTTATTTTCAGATAATAGAATGGCTTTTCTCTGCAAAGAACTTCTTACTCACTGCGTGCACATGGACGAGTGTAATCCAACTGCAAACGGATTGGGATCGTATCGGATTCATGTGCACAGGCTAAGGATCGTATAGGAATTGGTTTCCCGAATCTGATTGGAACCCCCGGCTTAGGCTGATAGTAATCCGCTTGGTGCCGCATTATGCACGATATCGGATCGGATTGGCGTACCGCTGAAATTTTCGCCAGGGATTTCACCCGGAAGTGGCAGGAGGCGCCGACGCCGTCATAAGTAGCGATTGTGGCCGGAAAAGTCAGACGAAATCATGGCTGCGAAGAAAGAATGCACAACACTTACACCATTGCTGCTCCTTCAAACTCCTCGAGCGCCATCTTTGTATACCGCATCATAGTTTGTTGTGTTTTTATTGAGTAGCCATCACCCGGAAGTAGTTGGACTACAGCGCCACATAGCGTAGCGGAGCCGGCCAGGTCGCTGACCATTATCCGATTACACGAGTTTCATGTGCACTTGGATCTAAGGACAGACCACCCCAAATTTCAGCGTGAGAAATACCATGTGTGGCGTGTGAGCGTCGAATTGCGTGTGTCACACTCTCAAAGCGTGAGACTTGAGAGCCCTGGTTTAGACCTCGTCAAACATGTTCTGAAATGCATGGGAATCTTGTATTGGTTAATCAAGTCATTTTTCAGTCTTCTCTCATATTAATGCTCTGAGAGTTGTCCACTCTGAACAGAATACTACTTTTTAAACATATTTTACAACTCACAATACTATTTTTCCCCTTAACTCATTCAGCCTTGTTGGATGTGACTGGGAAAAGTGAGAACGATCAAGTATTTTTCTGCTACAATAGAGCCAGTGGCAGCCGACACATTTACACCAGCATTTGTTTTGGTTCGACTGTGCTGCTGGTTGATTTCTCCAATCCACCAGAGAAAACAAAAGCTATTAATGTTGCTACAGTTCTATGAATCCCTACTGACTGCCAGAGGACTTTGCTGAAAGAGGCGAATGATTAACTGCTAAGACAAAAAATAAAATAAGTACCTTAAAAGTGCCTCAAACTCAGCCGTGACTCTCCTCAGGCGAGCGAACCTGGACGGCAGTGGGATGGAGACGGTGATCAGTCAGGGCCTGAAGACCACAGACGGTTTGGCGGTGGACTGGGTCTCCAGGAACATGTACTGGACCGATACAGGGAGGAACACCATTGAGGTCGCACGACTTGACGGGAGCAGCAGGAAGGTCCTGGTCAACAACAGTCTGGACGAACCCCGGGCCATCGCAGTCTTCCCCAGCAAAGGGTCAGTACGCAGGACGTGGCATCTTGATTTGAGAATCAAATCAGTAGTTTATAATCTTCTTCACTAACTTCTCCTCTCTGCAGGTACCTGTTCTGGACAGACTGGGGACACATTGCAAAGATCGAGCGCTCTCATCTGGACGGGTCCGACCGGAAAGTTCTGATCAACACAGACCTGGGCTGGCCCAATGGACTCACTCTGGACTACGACACGCGCAGGTCCTATTCTCAATCTCATCTTGTCTTTTCACCTTTTTTATCAACTGATTTCTATTTTTCGACACCGGTGACCATTTAAATGTGTTCAGTACTTACACATTCATCTCGAGGTGGGCAGTATTGACAAAACTGAGTATTTGTTTTTGGGGTGTGTTTATCTGATCACAATTATGAGTAGTGCTGTCAGGCGATTAAAACAATTAATCTAATTACAGGATTTGTAATTAATTAATCTAATTAATCGCAGTGTGAGAGAGAGAGATTGTGAGTTTTGCGATTGAGTTTGTCAGTTTTTCTGCGGTCGCTTTGCTCAATCGTTTGCCAAATTCCGCGAGCGTGGTTTGGTGGTTTGGTGAAGTGCACACTATCACGATGGAACTTGTCCGGACGTGTTTATCGTTCAAATGATCCGTCAGGCTGGAGCAGCTTCTGTGATCGGAAAATTCTTTTTTACAAAAGCTCCAGATCACCGCGTTCTTGTTGATCGTCCCGTCTTCGTTCTTTTTATAAATAAACTTGCCGTTCAATGGCCCTGACAGCGATTCGCTCGCCGCACGCCAAATTTAAAATGCGCGCATTGAATTGCCGCTCATAAATAATTGTGTTAATTTTTATAACACATTAATTTGCAGTGTAATTAATTAATCTAATTAACGCGTTAAACTGACATCCCTAATTATGAGATTTTAAATGTACTCATTTATTTCTCAATTGTGGTTCAAATATTGCACAAATGTGAATGGAGTGCTACATAATTGGTTTTGGTGTGGGGAGATGTTCCTCTTCTCGCAGCAGACTTTGTCTCTTTTAATGCACAGCTGAAGACACAAGGCAAAGGGTGGTCCTGTTGTCCGGGGGCAGCCCCTCTCTGGCAGCAGGTTCACAAACACACCTTGCCACTTTTAATGCATCACATACACCAACAACACAACTTCACATTAAGTTTTAATACCATCAGCACCAATACTTCCAATAAACATCATTTTCATGCAGATATAATAAGTAACACTTAAAGAAATTACATAAATAGTGATAACCAGAGGTAAAACATAAGAGCAAAATGATGCCGATGATGATGATACTAATAAGATATCAATAAGATAAGATATGATCAAAGGAGAAGTTCAATTTGTCAACTGGACAAAGTTTGTTTGGTTGAAAACGTTTCGCCGCTCATCCGAGAGGCTTCGTCAGCTCTGGCCCTCATGCTGGTTCGACCCTGTTTATATCTAGCTGCAAGGGAGGAGCTAGCTTCCCTGAACAAAGCTCTGACCTATCCCCGCTACTCTCTTCAGAGGTCAGAGGTCAGAGCTTTGTTCAGGGAAGCTAGCTCCTCCCTTGCAGCTAGATATAAACAGGGTCGAACCAGCATGAGGGCCAGAGCTGACGAAGCCTCTCGGATGAGCGGCGAAACGTTTTCAACCAAACAAACTTTGTCCAGTTGACAAATTGAACTTCTCCTTTGATCATGGATTCTACCTGGACGACTGAGGGACTTTTCACGCAAGATAAGATGTATATATATTTTTTTCTTTCTTATTTTTTTCCTGTCTTATTGTAATTGCTTTACACTGTACAAGTATTCAAGTATTGGCAGCCAACCACTGTCACCGGTTAACTGTAAAAACACAAAAATAAGGATCACTACTAACTTTGGGAGAAGGGGTGGGATTTAATAAGTTTTACTTCTACCCACTCCTTTTCGGGCATGTACATATATGCAAAAAAAAAAAAAAGGAAAAAAAACGTATTATTCTATATATTCTTTCTTTTTTTCTGTTATTTTTTTGCTGTTTATTTAAATTGTATGACACTGTACATTTTTCTGTGCACTACAAGTATCATGCTCGAAATAAATTACTACTACTACTACTACTACTACTACTACATAATTCACAAAACTGCAAAAATACTACTTAATTCTCATTTGACAGATTACACTGCCTTTCTTTATTATTATTATTATTATTATTATTATTAGGGACCGAGCCCGAAGGGGGACGAAGGTCCCTATTGTTGTTGCTTTGTTTCCGTATTATTATTATTATTCTTGTTCATACACGCTGGGGCAATTTTGAGCATGTTCCCATGCTTCAAAACAGGCACGAAACTTTGCACGGGCATCACAAAGTGCTGCCAGTACGACCACACAAAGTCCCGTCCCCAGTGACCCCCAGGAGCTCGATAGCGCCCCCTAGCGCGTTGTCTTTCGGGGCTGGCATACCGTTTAAGATAGGCGCACGAAATTCGGTAGGGACGTGTATCTCAATAAGACGAACAAACGCCTCACTGCAATGTCATGGCCACGCCCAACAGGAAGTGAGATAATTGGCCTTTTGTGTGATTTTTGGGTATTGGACATAGAATGGAATTTGAAACACTTCTCCTACACCGTACCTCAGATGGGCTTAAATTTTGGTGAACATAATCTTAAGATGTTGGAGATGTTAAATTGCGAAGGATTTTCAAATAGGCGGTAATATGACGATACGGCGGATCGATAAAGTTAGGTATGGAATTTGAAACATTTCTCCTACACCGTACCTCAGATAGGCTTAAATTGTGGTGAACATAATCTTAAGACGTTGGAGATGTAAAATTGCGAAGGATTTTCAAATAGGCGGTAATATGATGATACGGCGGATCGATAAAGTTAGGTATTTATTGAATGGGAGTGATGAGTTATGAATGGGAGGTATTTGTTGCTAGGCAACGCCCTGATCAAAGGTCTTTGATCTTTGTACCTTTGATCTGATATAGCTGCAAGCAGCAATGTGGGGACAAGCATCGAAGGTTCATGTAGGCCTCAGCATGTAGGCCACATGCAGGGTCTGACAGGGTCTGACAGAGTCTGACAGGGTCTAACAGGGTCTGACAGGGTCTGTTCTGACAGGGTATCTACAATGTCATGGCCACGCCCAACAGGAAGTGAGATAATTGTGCCAGGCACACGAAATTCGGTATGGCTGTGCGTCTCAGTAAGACGAACAAACGCAGGTGCGAGGTCCCGACCAACGCCGCTTGCGGCTTTAATTAGGGACCGAGCCCCGAAGGGGGACGAAGGTCCCTATTGTTCTCGCTCTGTTTCTCTATTATTATTATTATTATTCTTGGGACACATTTTTTAACACGCTTTTGGGCAATTTTGAGCATGTTCCCATGCTTCAAAACGAACGAAATTTTGCACGGGCATCACGTAGGGCGGCAGCTACGCCTCCAAAAAGACCCGTCCCCCGGTGACCCCCAGGAGCTTGATAGCGCCCCCTAGTGCGTTGTTTTTTGGGGCTGGCGCGTTGTCTTTCGGGGCTGGCATACCGTTTAAGATAGGCGCACGAAATTCGGTAGGGACGTGTATCTCAATAAGACGAACAAACGCCTCACTGCAATGTCATGTCCACGCCCAACAGGAAGTGAGATAATTGGCCTTTTGTGTGATTTTGTGGATATTGGACATACAATGGAATTTGAAACACTTCTCCTAGACCGTACTTCGGATGGGCTTAAATTTTGGTGAACATAATCTTAAGACGTTGGAGATGTTAAATTGCGAAGGATTTTAAAATAGGCGCTAATATGACAATACGGCGGATCGATAAAGTTAGGTATTTATTGAATGTGAATTGTGAGTTATGAATGGGAGATTTTTATTAAATTTGGAGTTCTTCCTCAGACTAAAACTTCACAGGGTAATGTAGATGAGGACTACCAAGATTTTCATGCCAAATAACTGGCTGTCTGACATAGCGCCCCCATTTGACAGGCCAGTGAACTGTCAGAAAATGTACAGCAAATGAGCATTTTCACACAAAAAGGATTGTGGGTGGCATACGATTTCAGCCAGACACACGAAAGTTGGTATGGGTATGTATCTCACTAAGAAGAACAAAATTGTAATTACAATGTCATGGCCACGCCCAACAGGAAGTGAGATAAGAAGACTTGTATTGCGATTTTCTGTGATATGACATAGAATAGATTTTAAAACACTCCTCCTACACCGTACATCAGATGGGCGTAAAATTTGGTGTACATGAGCTCAAGACATTGGAGATGTTAAATTGCGAAGGGATTTTTGATATCTTGTAAGATGACAAAATGGCGGCCTGATGAATTTTGCTACCATTTGAAAGTGCCAAATGCAATAGGAGGCGTGTCAACACTTCATTTAGCAGACACTTCTCCTACACCGTACCTCAGATGGGCTTAAATTTTGGTGAACATAATCTTAAGACGTTGGAGATGTTAAATTGCGAAGGATTTTCAAATAGGCGGTAATATGACGATACGGCGGATCGATAAACTTAGGTATTTATTGAATCGGAGTTATGAATGGGAGATATTTATTGAATTTGGAGTTCTTCCTCAGACTAAAACTTCACAGGGTAATGTAGATGAGGACTACCAAGATTTTCATGCCAAATAACTGGCAGTCTGACATAGCGCCCCCATATGACAGGCCAGTGAACTGTCAGAAATCTACCGCTAGCTGAGCCCCTAACAGGAAAAATTGTCCGATATGGCTTACCATTTTTGCCAGGCACACGAAATTCGGTATGGGTGTGCGTCTCAGTAAGACGAACAAACGCAGGTGCGAGGTCCCGACCAACGCCGCTTGCGGCTTTAATTATTATTATTATTATTCTTGGGACACTTTTTTTTAACACGCTTTTGGGCAATTTTGAACATGTTCCCATGGTTCAAAACGAATGAAACTTTGCACGGGCATCACGTAGGGCGGCAGCTACGCCTCCAAAAAGACCCGTCCCCCGGTGACCCCCAGGAGCTTGATAGCGCCCCCTAGCGCGTTGTTTTTCGGGGCTGGCGCGTTGTCTTTCGGGGCTGGCATACCGTTTAAGATAGGCGCACGAAATTTGGTAGGGACGTGTATCTCAATAAGACGAACAAACGCCTCACTGCAATGTCATGGCCACGCCCAACAGGAAGTGAGATAATTGGCCTTTTGTGTGATTTTGTGGATATTGGACATATAATGGAATTTGAAACACTTCTCCTACACCGTACCTCAGATGAGCTTAAATTTTGGTGAACATAATCTTAAGACGTTGGAGATGTTAAATTGCGAAGGATTTTCAAATAGGCGCTAATATGACAATACGGCGGATCGATAAAGTTAGGTATTTATTGAATGTGAATTATGAGTTATGAATGGGAGATTTTTATTAAATTTGGAGTTCTTCCTCAGACTAAAACTTCACAGGGTAATGTACATGAGGACTACCAAGATTTTCATGCCAAATAACTGGCAGTCTGACATAGCGCCCCCATATGACAGGCCAGTGAACTGTCAGAAAATGTATAGCAAATGAGCATTTTAACACAAAGAAGATCGTGGGTGGCATACAATTTCAGCCAGACACACGAAAGTTGGTATGGGTGTGTATCTCACTAAGATGAACAAAATTGTAATTACAATGTCATGGCCACGCCCAACAGGAAGTGAGATAAAAAGGCTTGTATTGCGATTTTGTGTGATAAGACATACAATGGATTTTAAAACACTCCTCCTACACCGTAAATCAGATGGGCGTAAATTTTGGTGTACATTAGCTCAAGACAATGGAGATGTTAAATTGCAAAGGGATTTTTGATATCTTGTAAGATGACAAAATGGCGGCCTGATGAATTTTGCTACCATTTGAAAGTGCCAAATGCAATAGGAGGTGTGTCACCACTTCATTTAGCAGACACTTCTCCTACACCGTACCTCAGATGGGCTTAAATTTTGGTGAACATAATCTTAAGATGTTGGAGATGTTAAATTGCGAAGGATTTTCAAATAGGCGGTAATATGACGATACGGCGGATCGATAAACTTAGGTATTTATTGAATGGGAGTTATGAATGGGAGATATTTATTGAATTTGGAGTTCTTCCTCAAACTAAAACTTCACAGGGTAATGTAGATGAGGACTACCAAGATTTTCATGCCAAATAACTGGCAGTCTGACATAGCGCCCCCATATGACAGGCCAGTGAACTGTCAGAAATCTACCGCTAGCTGAGCCCCTAACAGGAAAAATTGTCCGATATGGCTTACCATTTTTGCCAGGCACACGAAATTCGGTATGGGTGTGCGTCTCAGTAAGACGAACAAACGCAGGTGCGAGGTCCCGACCAACGCCGCTTGCGGCTTTAATTATTATTATTATTATTATTATTATTGTATTATTTTTCTTCTTATATAGTTAATATTCCTGTTATTTGCTGATTTCCAACACAACTATTTCAGTAAATATTTTGCACACACTTTATATAATCTTATATAATCTGGGACTTTTTGTGTTAAACAGGATTTTCTGGGTGGACGCTCACCTGGATCGCATCGAGAGTTCGGATCTGAACGGAAAACTGCGTCAGATCCTCGTCAGCCCCGTGTCCCACCCATTCGCTCTGACACAGGTAGAGCCCGCCCTCTCCGGCTGTCAGTCACTGCTAAGCCCCTCCCCCTCTGCTGCTTTCTGCTCACCTGCATTTTCACCCCCTCGTTCCTCACGCTTATGCCCACAGGAGAGGAACATTATGTTTTTACACCGTAGAAACAACACCAATTTACTTTTGTTCATATGAATTACTGAACTGTTTAATTTATATGAACAAAAGAAGCTTAAAGGGCCGTATTACGCTATTTTCTGATCTACAGGTCTGGAAAAAAATAAGAGACCACTGCAAAATTATTTTACTACTTATAGGTATGTGTTTTGGGCAAAAGGAACATTTTTGTTTGAGTCTAAAAACTACTGACAACATTTCCCCCAAATTCCAAATAAAAATATTATTGTTTAGAGGATTTATTTGCAGAAAATGACAAATGGTCAAAATAACAAAAAAGATACATGTTTTCAGACCTCAAACAATGCAAAGAAACAAGATCAAATTCATTTTAAAACAACATAATACTAATGTTTACACTTAAGAAGAGTTCAGAAATCAATATTTGGTGCAATAACCCTTATTTTTAATCACAATTTTCATGCGTCTTGGCATGCTCTCCACAAGTCTGTCACATTGTTCTTGGGTCCTAGTTTAGACCGGGTTTATTCTTGGTTCAGACTGGGTTTAGTCCTAGTTTATAATCTTATAAACTAGGACTAAGAGACCTGGTTTAGTCTTGATTCAGACCGGGTTTAGTCCTAGTTTAGTCCTTGTTTATTCTCATTTTTAACCTGGTTTAGTCCTGGTTCATCCCTGCTTTAGTCTTGGTTCATCGCTGCTTTAGTCTTAGTTCAGATCTGGTTTAGCCCTAGTTTAGCCCTGGTTTAGTCTTGGTTCAGACCTGGTTTAGTCCCAGTCGTTCACATTGTTCTTGGGTGACTTTATTCCACTCCTGGTGCAAGAACTGAAGTAGCTCAGCTTTGTGTTTGTGTTGGAATTCAACAGACGCTGGAATGGAATGGATGTAATACATGTAGAGATGCTGATTTCAGAAAAAAATGCAGTGGTCTCTTATTTTTTTCAGAGCTGTATGTTCTAATGTTGTTTCCTCATCACAAACACACCTGGAGTTGTGTTTTGTTTCATTCACACATGTTTAACGCACAAACCCTGCAGAAAACACTCTGTTGCACCTTGTGATGTCACTACCTGGATGGAGTCTCTACTGACCTAAAGGTAAAAGGAGCTGTTACCGCGAAAACTACCACTTCATGGCATCACAAGGTTGAACAGAGCGTTTTAAACTTTGGAGATGTAGACAGACTGATAATACAGGATTACTCAAACGTGTGAATGAAACAAAACGGGTAACAACATTAAAACATGTCCTAAAGCTCACAAGAGTCAGTTTTGCGTAATATAGGACCCTTAAATTGCACGTGGACACGTTTGACAGCTGCATGCTCACTTTGTTTTAGTGTCACAGTTTAGTGGTGCATTAAAGCTGCACTATGTAACTTTTCAGGTGGAAGTTACGCCACCTGCTTAAAGATGTCTCGAAAGTAGTGCACCTTTAATGTCCTCACAATAGAAATATTAGTCAGATTTGCATTTCTTTAGTATTTTACAGTGTGCATATTGAACATTAGAGTGAGATTCTGGACTTTATTTAATCACTGAAAATCAAAAGAATCTAATAAAATAAAACTGTATTATTAAGTAATATTTTATAATACCTACACTGTTTACTGCCTTACTAAAGCATGGACAAAGACTTAATTTATAATGAATAAATACTAATGATTTATCGGTCTTAGTGACTACTTAATAAACTCTAACTCTACGCCCTCGCCCTAACCTTAAACAAAACTACAATAACTTTTAACCATGAAGTAGTGTCAATTAAAAGTATGTTTTTTCTCATTTTGGTTGTATTTATTGCATTGAAAACACACGTGTCTTTACTGTTAGCGGTCTTGCATCTCCACAAACCTGACTCTTCTCCTGCTTGTTTCCATGGAAATGTTTTTCCTTTGGTTATAATATTCCAGTTATGGTATACAACTTTCTATCTACCTCCATGGAGAATGTTCTGAAGTATTTTAACCACAGATGCACTAATCCAGCTTTTTTGGTTCTGATACAGATTTCAATAGTATTACCATGTGTATAAACCGATACCAGTGCAGAGACTTTCACAAAAATAAAATGTGTTTCAGTCACGACAAAGCAACAAAATACAAATTCAAACATTATGAGATTTTCTGGGCCAACTACGACCATGTTCAACCAGAATATCATCTGAATCGATATTTCAGTATCCGATACCAGTATTGGATCAGTGTATTCCTAATTTTATTTTACTTTCTATTTCCATGGAATAATGCAGGTGAGTCATTCTTAATAAACTATCCATTATTACTGTATTTTCCGCACTATAAGGCGCACCAGATTATAAGGCGCATAGAATGGAAGCTACAGTAGTGGCTGACTACGGTAGCCATGATTAATCAATATTGATCCATATATAAGGCGCATCGGATTATAAGGCGCACTGTCGGCTTTTGAGAAAATTGAAGGCTTTTAGGTGCGCCTTATAGTGCAGAAAATACGGTAATTAAGTCTTTCTTCATGCTTTATTAAAGCTAATTTAGGTGTAGTTATTGTTAAGTGACCTAGTATTTTAAAGGTCCTATATTACTCTTGTGCTTTTACACATGTAATAATGTGAGAAATCATAATTATTAGTCTCCAAAACTCAAAATGCTCTGTTTGACCTTGTGATGTCACATACACACACACACATTGTGGCAGTTTTCAAGTGAACGGCTCCTTTTACCTTTAGTTCAATAGAGATTGGCAATCCCATGACTGAAATCATCCACATGATTCTTGTGAAGCTGTGTGGAGTTTTAAAGGTCCCATGGCATGAAATTTTCACTTTCTGAGGTTTTTGAACGTTAATGTGAGCTTCCCTACCCTGTTTAGGGCCCCCCAATGGCTAAAAGTTGCGTAATGTCTAAACTGAGCATTTGCGGTCCTTTTCTGCGTTAGAAAAAAACACAGCTCAAACGGGCGATTCTGGACAAGGCACCTTATTGACGTCAGATCGAAAAAAGAAATGCAAATTCAGTTCCACCATCGTCTGGATCTCCACCTCCTCTCTCTGGAAATCACGCCCAGAGAGTTTGGACTGCGGAGGAGCTACGCAATGCGAAATGCGTTTTTTTATTTGCCTGGAGGCACGTGCGAGTGTTTCTAGGCTTGGAAGTCCTTTACCCAACCCTCTGGACCTCTGAAACAGCAGTGGTTTAATTTTCTTTTCTGTAAAAATGTGTTTTTTTTCATTGAAAAGCCTCTCCTTTCCTCCTTTGCGCTTACACACGCGGAAGTGGGGCCAGGCACAGCGCACCGCTAAAACAAGGAACCAGCGGCGCATTTCCCCCCCCCCCCCCCCTCTCCCCCCTCTAACCAATCTGTCTCCTTCTCATTTGCATTCAAGCAACAAGGCCCAGAATGAGTTGTTCAGACAGAGAGATTATGACTCTGACTTTGTACATGTGTCTTTCTTATGCACTAAGTGTTGATTTTGAAGAAGGATTCATTTACAGTATTAGGGAACCATTAAGGAGCCATATAAAAGCATCAAGAAGTACCATGTCATGGGATCTTTAAAACACAAGCGAGCATTTCCTGTATCACCACTTGACATCACAAGGTGGAACAGTGTTTTCTGTTTGAGAGAAGATCTCAGCCTAAATCGGCAGGTTTTGTGTTAAACATGTCTGAATGAAACAACACACAGGTCCAGGTCTGTTTGTGATGAGGAAACATTATAAGCTGGTGTAATATGAGCTCTTGAATCGACATAAATCTTAGATTAGACCTCCCTCCTGTCTGCATCTGCTCCTGCTGCTTTTGCCTGGCCTCATGCCTCATACTGTGATCATCTTCTGTTCAACCATTTTTCTCATCCCCTCTCCTTCCTTGTCTCCTTGTTTCCTTGTCTCCTCTCTCTTCGTCTCCTCTCCTTGTCTCCTCTCTTTTTTTCCTGGTCCCTAGTCGAAGCCGGTGCCCTCCCCTCTAACCCCTTTCTCCCGACTCTCGCAGCAAGACCGCTGGATCTACTGGACGGACTGGCAGACCAAGTCCATCCAGCGTGTGGACAAACACACGGGGAGGAACAAAGAGACAGTCCTGGCCAATGTGGAGGGGCTCATGGACATTATAGTGGTGTCCCCAAACAGACAGACTGGTAAGGAAGGATGGGAGGGGGTTACGAGGAATAGAACCAAAAGAAATGACTTCTCCTAGGGCTTTCCTGTGGAGTTTATGTTCTTGGTTGTTAAAATGTACACAGTAGTGTCTCAATAAAAAAATTAAAGGAATAGACTCAATACTGATACAATGACCATGATGATAATTTAAAAATAAAATAAAATAAACTCTTTCTTTACTCTGTAGAATTTGATTTTCAAATTTTAACTTTTGTTATATTACCATGTAAAATTTCTTATCTGTGTACTCAGTGGTCCAGGTAGGTTCCACAGTGGTCCATGGGCGTATAAAAGTCTAAATGCTCTTATACAGCTCAAGATCATTCTAAAACTATTGAGGAAAGGTTCGTTTCTGTCCTGTGAATGTGACATTTTTAGTATCGATACCTGTTTAAATTAGTATCTGTTTTCTGTAATTAATTAATTAATCATTGCATTTATATAACGTCTGACAGAAGTGAGGCTCCCAATCTGCGCCATCGGCTTCTCCGACGACCACCAACACTCACATACACTCCAGTACAATTTTTAGTATCAGTTAGTATCTGATTTTTGATATTTTAGGCAAACCTGCTACCCAGATACTTAGTGATGGGCAAATGAGACGGAGCTCATTTCGAGCACGTCTCGTTCTTTCTGAAACTGTCTCGCAGCAGCCGCTCACGTGACCAAAGTGTTGAAGTGTCGGTCCCTCCCCCCCGCTGCTTCGCTCTGCGTGTCAATCGTTTCAGTGTATCGAAGCGTTTCACTGGCTCAGCGACTGTTCCGCTTTGCGATTGGTTCAGAGTGTTCATCGTGCGTCCTTGGTTTGTAGCGCTAAACTGCTACAGTATAAAAGATGCACCAATGTCTTAAAAATGTTTGGTAGTGAGGAGTACTGTGTAACGTTAGTGGTGATTCTGGTGACTCTTGGCGACTTTTGGCATTTGTTTCATTTTCGATGGCATCTACAAGTGGGAAAAAAAGCGATCATTGTTGAAATGCAATAGTTAAATTTGTCCACTAGAGGTCAGTGTTTCTCCGAGGCCTCAGACACTTCGAACCATTTGACACAATATTGCGACTGAGGTGTCAGTGCTTCACAAGGCTCCATTCGCCCATCACTACAGATACTACATTCAAAGTTCAAAGTCAGCTTTATTGTCAAAAAACATATGTACAGGTCGCGCACACGGGATTTGAAATTGCAGCACCCCCTAGGCCCACAGTGAACATAAAACATCTGATAAACAAGACAATAAACACCATGACTAAAACATCACATATACACATAGCAAAAGTACAGTAAACTTGTGTATGATACAGATAAGTAAAACACACAATGTGGAGCATAATAAAGCTCAAACAAAGTAATTTAAGCAGCAGTATCAGTGTTTACTAGATACCAGGTACTAGTTTTACTCGTATCACAACTAGATCTTCATTATCAATGCTGAAAAGCCTAAATTCAACCTCTCCTCAATAATGTTAGTGGTCTGGATCTATATGAGAACGTATATAAGATGATATAATAATGTCTAATAGAGAGTTTATTATCTATATGGTATTTAAAGCACTATTGAGTATAGAGTATAGTACCTACTGAGATCAAATCTTAGTATCGTGACAACACTAGTTTGGGTGGGTTTCCTCTGGGTGATGGGTCAAATGCAGAAGTGACAATTAAGTATAGATTTGTTGAAATTAGAATCCCAAATGGAAAAGGAAAAAAAGTTAATTGTCTTGTGAATAGATGTGTATAAACATACGTAGTGTCGTTTTTTATGAATCGGTAATGTGCCCAGTGTTCACGCTCTCCTGGTGGTCTCCTTCAGGTGCAAACTTATGTGGCGTGAATAACGGCGGCTGCACTCACCTCTGCTTCGCCAAAACCAACAGCTTCGTCTGCGCCTGTCCTGACGAACCAGACGGACGGCCCTGCTCCACCAGTCAGTCTAAACTTACAAAGATTCAGCGAAAGTATCAACAAAGGTCTTACTTATATTTATTATTTTAGTCTCGGGTTTTGTGCCCACGTCTCCGGCCAAAGGCACCAGCAGCACCCCAGTGCCCAAGAAACCCAAGACTCCCACCGACCGACCCAGAGGAGGAGCGGCTGCCAAGTACGTACAAGGGTCTAATCACAAGCAGGGCTGGAATTTGTTTGTTTATTTCTGTGAATTTGAGAGAACGAAATACATTCAAGTTGATCTATGGTCACACTTGCACTCAGAACGCTCCACATCAAAAAGTGGGATGTAACCAAGACTAGAACAGAGCCAAACCAAGTCTACATCTGGACTAAACTGGGCTCAAACCACAATTTGAAACCATCCCGCTGTTTCTGTCAGCCCCAACAGCGCACCCACATGGACGTCTTTAAAGCGCAGCTAAAATCTACTGGTTTCAATAGTATTGTCCACTGTTCCTAGTCTTTTTTTTGGCAGTTTTAGTGCACACTAAGGCTGTGTCCCATTTCTCTGTCTTACCCCTTCGTCTTACCCCTACCCCTTGGTTTTGTGAGTTCATGTGAGGCCAAGGGGTGTCCTGATTCTAATTTTGATCAAGGGCTCGGGCCACGACCTCGGGCTACATACCCCTTGAAACGAAGTAAACTCTCGACCAGACTTGAAACGAAGGGGTACGCCTACAAGCTCAGGCAGGTTTTGGGATCAGGATGGCAGCGTCACATCGACCATAAATGTCTCATAAATGTATTTTCATCAGTCGTAATTACCGTTAACAGTTTAACAGGTTTATAATTATGACGCTTATGTTCTACGTTACTTTTAGTGAACTGTTGTTGCGGTTTTAATTGTAGTGATGTCTGTTTAGCCGACGTTATCGTTTTCATGGAACTTTTCATGTATAAACAAGCTAGTTTTTTTGTCGAGCTGAGGTACCCGATAATCCTTGACATTTGTTTAGGTTTGTTTGCGTCAGTTGTTGTCGCATCTGTAGACGTAGCAGCTCAGGTAGAGGCGAGGGACGATGACGCAAACGGTAATCAAGTGGTGTCCCGTTTCTTAGGGGAACATTCATACCCCAAGCCCTCTCAGCTCAGTATCGAGGGGCAAGACAAAGATGTAGATAAAGGGGTAGAGGAAGGGGTAAGACAGAGTAATGGGACACAGCCTTAGTGCAGACGAGGTTCATTTGTAGCTTCGGTTGTGCAGTCTTCAGTGGCCAGTAAGATTCCAAGTACTGCATGACATCACACAGGACAGATGTCCAAACATCTGGCTGCAGGGGCAGAGTTTGAAGTGTGGATACCTGTTCGACCAATCACACTGCTCCTTATACCACCAGACCCCGCCCCTCCTCCCCCCTCACTCTCCCCTTTAATCCGTGAGCTGCTGCCCAGTTTAGCAGCTGGACGAGTTTACTAAATATTACATTTAGTCAAAAAAAAAAAAAAAGCTAAACTTATTTTTCTGTTTTTTTTGCTGCAGCTGCACGGAAAAGAATGAAGAGGACTGCTTGACCAATAGTGTGATGACCGCTCCCCATGGTAATGCAAAAATTCATACTTTTTTTTTTTTGTGTGAGAGCTACGTAGATTTAACTACAGACTTCTTCTTTTGCAGTTTGAAAATCTGGTAATTCGGTTTTACAGAGAGATCATTGTATTATAAATAGATTAAGATCATTATATTATAGATTTAAGATGAAATTTCACTTTTTTCCCCAGTTTCTCCAATCTGTAGGTTTAAAATTTGACTTCCTGTTTGGGAATCAAGACATCACACTAGGGAATTCCGTTACTGTTACCTAGCAACCACGATGTACACAGTGCCACAACTCCTCTAATGTTCAGACTATTTTTATTTGACAAAAAAAAAAAAATACAAGAAAACACCTTTATTTTCATTGAAATATTGCTTAAAGTGTCACAAAAATTGTCATTCTTACATGCAAATTGTGACCATTGATGACCGCTCCCCATGGTTATAGAAAAAATAAACATTCACTTCAGTAAAACTGTTTGATAAATTGTTCCAAGGTTGTATATATATATATATATTTATTTTTATTTTATTTTTTTGCAGGAGAAGGCCTTCACATTAGTTATGTCATCGGAGGAGTCCTAACGATTCTGGCCATCCTCATCCTCATCGCTGCTTTCATTATTTACAGGTTGGATTTCATTGTAATTGAAAAGTTGTAAAGATTATGTCATAAGTCTACCTCAGGGTCCAACTGAGCTCCAACAGGGCTGCGGTTAGAATAATTATAACTGTATTTTCATCAAAGTAACTATACAGACTCTAAAACAAATGCCAAAAGGATTTTTTGGGGCTTTTTAAAATTTATTACAAAATGACAAAAATACAGCTCTGGAAAAAAAAATAAGACACCACTGCATTTTTTTCTGAAATCAGCATCTCTACATGTATTACAGCCATTCCATTCCGTCTGTTGAATTCCAACACAAACACAAAGCTGAGCTACTTCAGTTCTTGCACCAGGAGTGAAATAAAGTCACCCAAGAACAATGTGAAAGACTTGGACTAAACCAGGTCTGAACCAAGACTAAAGCAGGACTAAACTAGGATTAAATCAGGCCTAAACTTGGACTGAACCAGGGCTAAACCAGGTCTAAACTAGGACTAAACTAGGACTAAACCCGGTCTGAACCAAGACTAAACCAGGTCTAAACTAGGACTAAACCAGGGTATTGCACCAAATATCGATTTTTGAACTCTTCTTAAGTGTAAACATTAGTATTATGTTGTTTTAAAATGAATCTGATCTTGTTCCTTTGCATTGTTTGAGGTCTGAAAACATGGATGTTTTTTGTTATTTTGACCATTTGTCATTTTCTGCAAATAATTGCTCTAAACGATAATATTTGTATTTGGAATTTGGGGGAAATGTTGTCAGTAGTTTATAGACTCAAACAAAAATGTTCCTTTCGCCCAAACACATACCTATAAGTAGTAAAATCAGAAAAACTGATCATTTTGCAGTGGTCTCTGATTTTTTTCTAGAGCTGTAGCTGGGGCCTGTAGCAATTTAAATAATTAGTTGTATCAATAACACCACCATGGAGAAAACCATTTGATTAGAAAAGTTACACAATGCACTTTTAACAGCATTTATTTAGGCCTACTAATAAACATCGCAACATAATCTGTTTGACCAGCCAAAAGTCCACGAGAGACTTTATTTGGCATCTTAATCTTGGAGTGAATTCAGTTTCTAGTATTTCAGGACTATTAAGAGCCATGACTCAGTGGATGGAACACTGGTCCTTAATTCTAATGTATTTTTCTTTCTTTTTTTCACAGACATAAAAAATCGAAGTTTGCAGATCCAGGCGTGAGCAACTTGACCTACAGTAACCCCTCGTACCGGACGTCCACGCAGGAAGTGAAGATCGAAGCGTCGCAAAAACCGCCCATTTACAACCAGCTGAGATACAAGAGAGAGGTAAATATATCTGTACACGCTTATCTTTTGACATTAAAGCCACAGTATGTACTTTTTGACCAAAAAATTAGAAGTGTGTTTAGGTTTTTCATTTTGGCATTGAAAACATTTTAAGAAAAAAACATATTTATTACATCTTATTACTCTCCTGGAAATATTGTTTGTTTGGCTATAATATTCCACAGTTTGGCATAAAACTCCCTGGGGAATGTTCTGAAATATGGGTTTTTGTTTTCGGTTTCCATGGAATCAGGCAGATGACATGCCACCTTTTAAGGGAATATTCACGTTTTTTTTTACAATCTGAACCTTATTTCTGTAATAAAACAAGTTGTTTTACTCACCCATAGCACTTTGGTGTCATTTGGAGCAGTTTCGTAAATGTTGTAGTTTAGCGATATCCGTTAACGTGAGTGCTCGGGGCAGGCGATTACAGTCACCAAATAACACAAACTTTATCACTTTTCAAATTACAGAAGCTCAATGTCTTAGTCTACACTTTCGTTTGAGTCAAAAGTGGCCTCTAATCCGAGATTTATCCATAGTTTCGAGTAGATGAGGAGGACAGTGCGCATGTGCTCAGTCACAGCTTATTTCGCTCTCAGCTCTCGGGACCCAAACATGAAAGGCAAAGCTGTAAGACGTTTGGACCATCGTGTTTGCAGAACCCACTTCAGTCAGGACGATTTTTTACCAGCAAAGGAAAAGAAAGAAGGCCAGCGGATTCAGCGCACGATTCTGAGAAGTAATGCAAAACCGATGGCTGTTCTAAAACTGTCTCCGCTTCATTCTTTCCGTATCCATTCTGTCTCCTCATCCGTATACTCCTCTTCAGTCCTCAGTCCTCCATAAGTCCTCTTCAGCCTCAAAGTCCGAATCTTCTGCCATGTGTCGCTCGCAACAGAAAAGTTATTAGCGTCTTCTTATCTGCAAATCAGATGTGACTGAGCGCATGCGCACTGTCCTCCTCATCTACTCGAAATTATGGCTAAATCTCGGATTAGAGGCCACTTTTGACTCAAACGAAAGTGTAGACTAAGACATTGAACTTCTGTAATTTGAAAAGTGCTAAAGTTTGTGTTATTTGGTGACTGCAATCGCCTGCACCAAGCACTCACGTTAACGGATATCGCTAAACTACAACATCTACGAAACTGCTCCAAATGACACCAAAGTGCTATGGGTGAGTGAAACAACTTGTTTTATTGCAGAAATAAGGTTCAGATTGTAAAAAACATTAATATTCCTTTAAAGTTACACACTGCACCTTTAAATACTGTATACCAATGAACACTTTTGAACCTGTTGCTTTGTGTTAACACGTTTTCCGTTGCTGCAGCTGAATCACCCGTACAACTCGCTGTCCCCCTTTATATTTTGATCCTCATTGTGGTACAGGTACAGACTGCATGAAGGCTTGGTGTCCTACAGACTTTTGATGTGGAAAAAGTTTGATTTTTTCAAACATGATCGACTGTAGCTGTGCCTTTTTGTTGTTTTTTTAAACATAAACATTAGTAATATACTGTATAAATAAAACAGTGCATTCATGAGATGTTACTTTCTTCAGTGTTTCTACTAATGAGTTGATTTTGCTGTGGTTTGTTTTGAAGTTTCAGTGTTTTAACAAGTACTATATCCATCCTGTTTCATATCACACAAATGAAGACCTGATGGCATTCCATGTCCTTTTAGACTACCGTAATTTCCGGACTATTGAGTGGACCTGAATATAAGCCGCATCAACTAAATTTTCAAAGATTTTTGTACATTTATAGGCCGTACCTGTTTATAAGCCGCAGGTGTCCATGTCGTCAAGAAGTTTTGAAGTTTGGAGCATCTGCTTTTGTTGCCTCTGAAAGCTTTTGTCGTCTTTTTGCATCGAGTCAGTTCGTCACGCTGCCATCGCCAGCTTCTCACCATCGACTCATCGATGCCGACCTTACGTGCAACAGCTCAATTTCCTTCTTCAGCAGCCAGATTGATTGCCTTTAACTTAAAATCTGCATCATATGCCTTTCTTCTTGTGTTTTCCATGAGGAGGGTGTGTGCATGAAGCGCAAAGTAACTGTTCAAAACAAAATCAAAGTAGCATCTTGTCGCTTCGTCTCTTCGCCCGTCTGTCTCGCTCTGCTGTGCATGTCTCCTGCAGAAAGAGCCGCTGTCCTGTCTGGGATCACGTCCGTGTCTCGTAGGATTTCAGTAGATTTCAGGCTCTCTGGGGGGCGGGGATAGGTGTATGAGTGGCAGGAGCTCAGTTGGTAGAGCTGATCCACTGATCCAAAGGTTGGCGGTTCAAATACCGCTCTTGAAGAAACATCAGTGGTTGAGCGGTCAGATCCACTGACCCACAGGTTGGCAGGTATGATTCCAGCTCTCACAAATCAATGGTGCCGTTGTGTCCTTGAGCAGGACACTAAACCGATCTCGCCCCCAGTGTCTGCGTACACTGATGCGTGAATGCGTGTGTGACGAGTGGTTCCTTGTTGTAAAGCGCTTTGAGTGCCTTGAAGGTGGAAAAGCGCTATATAAAGACGTGACGATCAGGCATGAGTGGATGTCCGGCTACTGAAGTTTGAGACGTTTCTTCTCGTCCTTTATGCCTCGCCTGGATTTAACACATATGGATCATTAAGACGTGTCCCACTCACTAATGTCCATTCAGCATCAGAACTTATTTTATCACACGGGGATAAACTGTTTTAGTGCTGACAACAGCGCTCACTCGTGTTGTAACTTCATGTTCACACAGACAGCGGCGTTTTCTGCACTCAGGCTGCGCACACACATCCGCTGTGTTCATAAACGAATAATCTATCCATACATTAGCCGCATCGCTGTAAAAGCCGCAGGGTTCGAAGTGTGAGGAAAAAGTAGCGGCTTATAGTCCGGAAATTACGGTAATTTTTTAGATTCTGTCTATTTTCTTCTTGATTCTGTCTGTCTGTATTTTATTGTTATTTTCTTAAATCAGAGTCAGTGAGGTCAGTGCTTTTTGACTAATCAGATGCAGCGTTGCTTATTCTAATGCTGAAATTCAACATTTGTTAAAAGAGTTGTACCTGACTTTAACCTGGCTCACACCACTCTTATGGGTAGCACTAAGAATTAAGATCTTACTCAAGAGGGGAGTCGATGGGGGGACAAAGGGGTCTGTTGTTTTAGGCCCCAGGGTCTTAGGGGCTCCGAATTGGAACCTTTGCCTATTAATTTACATTATAGGGGGCCCATGTGAGTCTTCTTGCCCCAGGCCCTCAAATTTCTGTCAACGGGCCTGCTCACTGAGCGAAGTTTATTCTTGAAAATAGGTGTTTATATAGTATTTTCCTCCATAGAGTAGCGCTCAGATTGGCTGGGTGTTGGCAGTCCCACTTTCAGCCCCAAAGCTGTACACTCACCCATAAATTCAGACATGGATTTGTGAGAGTGAGGAACAAGCTACATAGATTTAAATCTTTTTGCAGTGTGAAAATCTGGTCATTCACTTTTATGCCTATGACCGATTAGACTACTCATTTTACCAAATTAAAGTTAAGATCATTATATTATAGACTTAAGATGAATTTTCCCTTTTTTTCCCCCAGTTTGTCCAATTTGTAGGTTTAAAATTTGACTTCCTGGTTGGAAATCATGACATTACGCTAGGGAATTCCATTACTGTTACCTAGCAACCACGATATGCACAGGGCCAGAACTCCTCTAATGTTCAGACATGTTTTATTTGACAAAAAAAATACAAGAAAACACCTTTATTTTTTTTATTTTTTTAAATAATGCAGAAAAATTTGTTTCTTTCATGCAACTTTTTGGACAGAATTCTCCCTAGTGTGATGTCAACTGTGTGGGACTCTCTAAAATAGAACTCTTCCTGTAATTTTTAACATATTTTTCAACTTTTCTTCTCAAATTACAGCTTGATTGGTGTAAAACTATGATTTATATTTGCAAGCGTTATTATCCCACCAGATTAAGTCAAAATTAGATACAGTGGTCCCTGGTTTATCGCGGGGGTTAGGTTCCAGAAATAGCCCGCAATAAGAGAAATCCGTGAAGTAGGACAACTTTATATTTTACAATTATTCTACATGTTATAAGGCTGTAAGCGCCTCACCACACACATTCTACACTTTTCTCAGACTGGAATGAACATTGTCTCACATTTCTCTCTCATTTAAATACTCAAAATTTAGTAGATTTTCAGCAAAATGTATTAATAGTGAAGCGTGGGGGGCGTCCCTCTCGAGACCGCGTCCAGCGACGCAGTCCGAGCAACGAAGCGAAAACGCACAAGAGCCGTACAAAACACCTGGTTTAGACCTGGTTTAGTCCATGTTTAGTCCTGGTCTAGTTCCGTTCTAGTCCCGGTCTGGTCCTCATGGGTTAGTCCTGGTCTAATCCTGGTCTGGTCCCGGTTTAGTCTCGGTCTGGTCCCGGTCTAGTCCTGGTGTGGTCCTCATGTCTTAGTCCCGGTCTGGATTTCCTACAGATCCAGTGACTCATGTCTCGACTCCTCGTGCATCCAGCGGGACTCCCGGAGCCCCCTTCCCCGGGTCCCCCCTCTATAACATCTATTTAAATGTGTCCAACTGAACACATTTTGTACTGTACAGGAGACACGGAGGAGGAGCCAATCAGGACACACAACACAATGTTGATACACTATAAAAATAAAATAAAAATCCGCGAAAAGTGAACCGCGATAGAGCGAGGGACCACTGTAATCATAATAATCTGACGTACACACTTTAAGCGAGTTGTAGTATTATTGCATGCTCTGTTGTCCTGCCGTATTTCTCCAACAATACTACATTATAAGAACAAGTGGATATGTTACCTGCCCCATCTCAGTTCAGCTCTACAGGCCTTATTTACCCCCTTCTCTTCAGTCTTCACTAACCCTCTCTCTCTCTGTTAGGGCGGCGTGGACGGGAGCTACACCAAGGAGAAGATCCGCATCGTGGAGGGCGTGTGTCTCCTGTCCAACGAGGAGCTTTACTGGGACGATCAGATAAAACAGATCAAGCCGTCGCGAGGCCTCCACACCTGCATGAGAACGGACACGGTGTCCCTCCAGACCTCCAGCGCCTCCCTGGACGACGGGGAGACGGAGCAGCTGCTGCAGGAGGAGGCGTCGGAGTGCTCGTCCATCAACACGCTCACCCCCCTCACCCCCTCCGCCCTCACCCCCACACGCCACGCCCACCCCAACATGGCCGACACGGGATGGGCCACTCACCGCAAACCCTCCACGGAGAGCGAGGTCTGAGCCGGGAAATACAGGGACACGTTCAGTACAAACTTCGGAGTGTGAGACTGTGCGTAAAGATGGGCACGTGAAGCAGATCCATAGTAATCGCACTTCAACTTAAACTGCAGGTTTCAATTTAAAGGTGCACCGCGGAACTTTTCTGGAGCAGTGTCCGTTACCCACTTGTCTCCATGAACATGTTTTTGCTTGCGTATGACTTAAGATATTTCCATCTAGCTTTTATTCATTACGGGTGTTTCTATTCCTCAAAAATACCATAATTCCTTCTGTGAATAGGAGCGACTCTCCACAGATCTGATTCGTAATGTTGTGGAGTGCTGTTACCTGCCTGTCTCCTTTGCGATAGATATTTTTACTCTATACTGTGGAACATTCTAGACAAAGATGGCAAGAAATGTTACACGGTGCACGTTTAAGGTTCACAAAAACATGTTTTAAGTATTTGTAAAGTGTTTTTAGGTTAGATTGTTTTAAAAATCTACAAATTAATTATAAATTTCTCTCCTGTGTGTTTTAAAATGGTGAAAAATTTGGGAAAAAGTGGCATATAAACTTAACTCAAAATGTCTTCTTTTAATGGTCGGAAGCCTTCAAAATGGCGTCCATATAACCTACAGAAATTTAGGGGCCCGGGGCAAGAAGTCTCACATGGGCCCTCTTTAATAAAAGGCTACGTTCAGACTGCAGCCTGAAGTGACCCACATCCAATTTTTTCGCCCCTGTGCGACCTGTATCTGATCTTTTAATGACAGTCTGAACGACACAGATCCAATTTTTTTCAAATACGATCCAGGCCACTTGGATTTGTGGTCCTAAAACTGATACATATCCGATCTCTTGGCATGCGACTTCAGTCTGAACGGCCAGGTCACATTCAAGCAACAACGCCCAGAATAAAGCATTTCAGAGACGTATTTAGCCTCATGAAGTCAGTCATATCTCATGCACTGCACTTGATTTTGAAGAAGGATTCATTTACAGTATTAGGGAACCATTAAGGCGCCATATAAAAGCATCAAGAAGTACCATGTCATGGGATCTTTAAAACAAATAAGTTTTACATGTTCTTGCTCTGGTACGACAGCAACTTTAGGCTACTTCCGTAAACACGGCACGTGACCTCGTCATGTCCTCCAAGGCGCATGCGGGACACTTTTGGGGCGTTTAAAGTTCACACTGGAGATCACATACAAGTCGCATTTAATTGGAAACGCAAACAACGTCATAAAAAAAACGGATTTCACAAAAAAATCCGAATTGAGCTTTAAGCCCTGCAGTCTGAACGTAGCTGAATAGGAAGAGAGTCCAAGTCTGGGCCCCCTAAGAGTAAGCCTGGGCCCTGCAACAACAGACCCCTTTGCCCCTTCCCCATCTACCCCCCTGCATATAACATGAAAAGTTAATGTGACAGGAAGGTTGTATAAATTGGTTTAATAGTTAACAAATATATAGAAATTTCTAGCAATTCTTAACAAATTAGTATTTATTAAAACTCCCAAACTCAAACCTTCTTAATCTAAATGATTTTTATCCAAGTCAAGTCCATTGTCGGTATAGAAGATTCTCTATACAGTAGTTTTACAAACTGCCATGTGTCCATCTTAATGTACAGTCTAACAACTCAAAAGTTCAACAAAAGCTACGATTGTCAAGCTAGCGGTATGAACTACGCAAACCTCATTCACAACCGAAGCACCGTCCTGTCTGCACCTCCTCCTTTCCGCTCCCCGGCCTCTTGGAGCTATTACGGACTCCGGACGGTTTCTGCAGAGGGACAAAAACCAGGACTAATCTCTGCGACTTTGGTCTAAAATAGAAACTCTGTAACGTCAGCGCCCCCTAATGCCACTTGTCTTTATAAACTGTATTTATAGACATTGTTTTTTTTTGTACTTTTTGGAGCGTGGACGCAGTGGAAAATGGTGCGAGTCTGACGCAGCAAGACCCAGGATTTCTGTATTTATGAAAAAGGTGCCAAAGTTGTGTTTTTCTTCAGCATTTCATATCCTAATTATGATTAATATATCTTTGTAATAGTGTGTAATGAAATAGGGCTGGACAGTTGATGCAACTTCAATGCAAATTGAATGCAATGTTGTCTATAGCAGGTTAGCTACAAGTAACCGTTCTCATGTTTGGTCAAAAGGTGCACAATATATTACATATAACTGTCATATCTGGTTGCATATTATACAAAATGCAAAAGGTCTTGAACTATAGAGTTAGCTCACGTTAATACAGTGAATCATATGGACTTCTTTTACAGTAGAGTTTACTATCTACTCTGTACAGCGTCTGGGAACTTAGTAATAATTGCTTATGGCTGGATACCATTTAAAAGTGATGGCAGATCCTAAGAATCTTTGTTTATAACGAGTAAAACTATCATAATATCGGACCAATATACAGATTTACAATGTTTTTTTTAAAATATTAAATGCATTGAAATTTACGGAAGGCGACAGAGGCCATGTTCGTAATGATTATTTTCCACCTTAATAACGAGAAAATTAATTCGAGATCTCGAGATAACAAAACTGTTATTTCGAGATCTCGAGAAAACGATCACTGTATCTCCGTTGGTAAAGACAAAGCCGGGCCAGTCTTCTGCGGAGGTGCCATGGACTAATCTTGAAATTATCCCGAATTAAAAGAGTAATGAAAAGTAATGCAATCTCCCCCTGTGTCAACCTCTGATCAAAATATTGCCTTATCAGCTGATGGATGATTATTCCAGACATTCTAATGACCAAAAACGTGTCTATTCAGAATGAGAAATAGCCCCGAAGTCAGTCTGTCACAACATGGCGGTAGACGTTTCAGTTGTTTTCTCGAGATCACGCAAGAATCAGAATCAGAATCAGAAAGACTTTTATTGCCATTGTCAAGTGAACACAATTCACAAAACTAGGAACTTGTCTCGGTGATAAGGTGCGAACATAAAACACTAAATAATAATAGTAATAACTAGAGTATAGACACTAAATAATAATAATAACTAAAATATAGCTATAATATAGTAAAAAATAATAAACAATCCAAATAACAAAAAGGTTCAGATGAGCAGCATCAGAACAGTAGTGCAAACATGACTTAATTGTTTTGTTTTCTCAAGATCTCGAAGTAATCATCTCGTTAACTCGGGATATCAAGGAAGAAAAAATATCGCTTATGAATATGGCCTCTGTCGACTTTGCAAGTAGTTTTAAAAGTTGCACTGCGTAACTTTTCTGGTGGGAACTCGGCCAACTTCTTGTCTCCGTGAAGTTATTGCTTTGTCTGAAAAGTTTCTTAAACTATTCTTGTTTTTGTTTTTATCACAGGCGTTATTATTGCTAAAATAATACAGTGAAAAATGTGTATTCTTAGTGCGAGCAGGCTTGCCTCTCCACAGATCTGACCTGCAGCTTTGCCTGGTCTTATCACCTGCTTGTATCCGTGATAGATATCGATAGATAATTAGTTTAATCAAGATAATTAATGCCATACTGTGGAACAATTCAGGCAAAGCAACAACATCTCGAGACGAGCCGGACAACCAGAAATGTTACATAGTGCGTCTTTAAGTACTGATATATTTACACGAATCAAAAAATGCATTTGTGGTATCGCTCCACCCTTCCCTATTGATACTTTGCAGTGAAATCACGCTGGGGGGGTTCTGCATGTATCTCTATGGTGGAACGTTCAGCAGTTGCCATGGAGACACAATGCACACATTAGCAAAACATTATCAACAAAAAGGTGAGAGTGATTGTAATTTTATGTGTGAGAGTTTTATGTGTTTAACAGTACAAATCCACTCACCGATTGTTAACATGTGTTAAAATAAAACTCGGATTGAAATCTAACAGGGCTTCAGACAGCGCAGAGCCTCCAGTTAGCGTTACGCCCCCAGGAAATGTGGATGACCTCAACTGCAAAGTATCAATATGGTATGGTTTACAAGACCCGAGTACTCATTTTGGTACCTGTGCCTCTATAAATGACTCTTTTGTTGGTTTTGTACCAGGACCCATCAGGAAATCAAACTTCAAAACATGAAACTTTTAACTGTCCGACCTTCTCCCCCCCAAAAAACCCTGAAATAATCACAAACTCCAGCATTTCAGTTAATTTTCACCGGATTGGAAAACATTTAGCTGCTCTAGTTGCCTTAAATAGTGTACATATCCTGGGTATAGTATTTAAAACTATGGTACAAACGTTGTCAAATACTATGCTTTTTTGACTATTACTGACTCATTTTCTGTTGCTACGTTAATTTATCGCATGGAGAGATATACACATTACTTTTGTCTGATGTTTAAAATAAGGTACTGAAATATTATTACCGTATATGAACATATGGGTAGAGAAACAGTAGAAACCTGTATTTTGTATTGTGGATTTTGCTGCTAGACGAAGCACTGAGGCCGTTGGGTCCTGGCAGCTACACACTCGGCTCTGGGTTAGAAAAAGTCCTGGAACATTTGGGAGGAAAGAGGAGGTCAATGGAGAGACAATTAGGGAGGTAAGGGACGATATTATGCCATGTTCTGATCTGTGTTCTAATGTTTGCTCATCACAAACAAACCTGGAGTTGTTTTGTTTCATTCGCACATGTTTAACTCACAAAAACGACATGTTTAGGCTGAGTTCTTCGCTCAAACTGATTGGTCCACTGTGTTTTTAAACATTTTTGGATAATTTCAGCCCCAGAATTACAGATTTCTACGGAGCCTTGGAAGTGTCAGAGGTGAATAAATAATAACAAAGCGTGGGAACAACTTATAAGGCCTGCGCACGAGTTATAAAGCATCGGAATGACTTGTAAGGTGTGCGCACGAGTTATAAAGCGTGGGAAAGACCTATAAGGCATGCGCACGAGTTATAAAGCATTGGAACGACTTATAAGGTGTGCACACGAGTTATAAAGCGTGGGAACGACTTATAAGGCGTGCGCACGAGTTATAAAGCATCGGAACGACCTATAAGGTGTGCGCACGAGTTATCAAGCGTGGGAACGACTTATAAGGCGTGTGCACGAGTTATAAAGCATCGGAACGACTTATAAGGTGTGCGCACGAGTTATAACCCGTGTGCACGCCTTATAAGTCATTCCCACTTTTGCGTTATAGCGCGTGCTCAAGTAGTTAAAAGTGAGGGGACGAGTTACAAATCGTTCCCTCGCTTTCATTTCTGCAATATATATTACAGCTCGAACAACACGCAACTGCTGCCTTCGATTCATCACCCTCTGTTAAGTTTCGTTTTTGTCACACTTCTTGTTACTAAGGCTACTCAGGCTATATCTGGTCTTCAACTAAGTGCAACAGCACCACAATAAAGCCAAAATAAAAGTCACAGCTCATAACAGGGCAACAAAAAGACAGAAGATGAGAATAAGGGAACAACAAATAAGACAAGAAAATGGGGGGTACACTACAAATGCATTACTTTTTGCTGTAACGTAGTAATGTAAGGCATTACATGGGGGCTTTATAAGTCGCTCCCACGCTTTATAACTCGTGCGCACACCTTATAAGTCGTTCCCATGCTTTATAACTCGTGTGCATGCCTTATAAGTCATTCCCACGCTTTATTATTTATTCACCTATGACATTTCCAAGGCTCCGTAGTTTTCTACTGAACGAAAGGTTAAAAAAAAAGGTAGCTGTTAACTTAAACTACTGCTTTATGACATCGCAAGGAGGAACATTTTGAGGTTCGGACATTACTTTTGGAGGTTTACACAGACCATAGAGACTGAGGAGCAAATATGGTAGAAGACCTTCCAGAGGAAATACTTCAATATATTGGCCACAGTTACATGATGTTTTTAAATTCAGAATTAATTGTTCCGAATTAAATAGTTCAGAATTCAGTTATTCTCCTTCGAGTTTATGTGGAAACAATAATTCCGAATTGAGGTTTACATGGAAAACACGTTAAATCGGCTTTATTTAATTCTGCTCAACATCTGGGGGTCAGGAACATATTTATGTCTACCGGAAGAAAACACAGCTGCTACTTTTAGCTTTTTGCCAGCCACTCTTTTTATTATTTCTTGTTCTTCCAGTGAACTTATTAAAATAATTGTTTTGTTTCGAGACCAACGTTTGCTCGGAGTCAATTTTGCGTAATATAGGATCTTTAACTTAAAAGACGACAACTACATGAATAGATTTGTCTCCAAGTATTTATTGCATTTCTCTTCATTTAAATAGTTCTCTTGAAATAAATAAAAATAATAATTATTTTTTACTGCTACGTCAAAAGCGTCCATATTCTGAGGCGTTTAATATGAATTCTAAGCTGTTCTCTCCATTGACCGCCCTGCTCCTCCCTGTTTCTAAACTTGTGTATCTTGGCTTAAATGTACAGACCTGACCACAGCCACCTTTCTGTTGAAAAATATCCTGTTCATTTGTATATTCTTTTGTACAAAGGGATCTCATGTTTTTATTATTATTATAATTATTATAGCCTTGTACTATTCTTACTCACTGGAAAAAACATGTTTCGTTGCTGGAATATTTTAACCACTGTTTTTCCGAGCTTTGTAAATGATGATAGGGAATATGCCAGTTATTTAATAGTGCTTTTTACCTTGGACTTCCTGAGAAACTGGCCGCGTCTAGCTGATGTAAAGTTGAACTAAAGAGGTATTTATGGCTTGTTTTTGGATGTCATTTGATGTGTAAATATGAACAGACTTATGTTATTTCTATGGCAGTACTAACAGCTGTGTTGTGTGACGGGGAGTTTTCCCTTTGCTATTCTTTTAATATAAAACTGCATTTCAACAAACACCCCACGCTTTTTTGTTTTTGTTTTGTGTTAATCCAATCTGCTTTATTTATAGAGCACATTTTATAAACATGGCAGTTTCCAAAGTGCAGCACAGACAAATTAAGACAATAGAAACAATACATAAAAAGTGTTAAAATACTTAAAGCTAAAAAAATTTATACACATTAGAGGGGCGACACTAACTCCAGTGATGTGCGGTGAGGGTCATGACTCATCATCACATATTAAAAATATGTAAACAAGGTGTCGGCAAGTAAATTTGGTCCAGGGCCAGTTTCTCTCCCTGTAAGTGACTGGATTTTTGATGTGAAGCGGAAAATTAATTATTATTGTTCAGTGCATTTTCCAGAGTGCACAGAGCAGCGTCATGAATTAAAATAGCGCAATTTAGTGCAATCTTGCTCTGAATGTGAGCTTTGGGCCGCTCATGTTTAACGAGGCTTCTTGGCAAATTTTTCAGGTCACAATATCCATCTGAGTCCAGACATCGTCACTGCAGGTTGAGAAAAGGGAAAGCAGAAAAGACGATTTCTTCCCACGCTGTTTGAAAAGAGCGAGTCTTTCGTCCCGTAGTCTGGAGCAAACCCTTTAGCTCCGGCGTTGGTCTTCCTTTAATTATAACCTCCTGCTTCGACCCAAAGTCCAGTTTAGAAAGCTGCTCGAGCTTTAATATGAAATCTTCCTCCACTTAAAAAGTTGGGCCAGACAAGAAGAAAAAAGTGAACGGATTGCTAAACTTGACTTGGTAACTCTAAATTGTATCTTGTGTCACTTATTCTAATCTGCTGCTCCAGGAGCTGCAGAAGAATCCCTGGGCTCACGAGTGCCTCTACCATGAGGCCAGGGAACTACGAGCCTCACCCGGTGCTTTTTCACTGCCGCTTTAACCCGGCGCCTTTTCACCGCCGCTTTAACCCGGCGCCTTTTCACTGCCGCTTTAACCCGGCGCCTTTTCACCGCCGCTTTAGCGCAGAATCTGTAACTGCTGAGCTACAGCACAGTCAGTCCATGTGAGGCACCAACGGCCGGTGCACGCCTTCTCAGTATTTGAATGGTAAAAGTCAAAATTCAGTGATTTTGAATAAAAAAAGAATTAAAATATCAAAGTTAAATAGTAATAATAACTTAATAATAACTTTATAGTACAACTCATTGGATAAATATAACCGACCGATTCCAGCTCCCACAGAACAATATGGTCTTTGTGTCCTTGGGCAAGACACTTTACCCCCTCCCTCCAGTGTCCGCGTACACCAGTGTGTGAACAGGTGAGTGGTTCCTTGATGTAAAGAGCTTTAAGTGCCTCAAAGGAGGAAAAGCGCCGTAAAAAATGTGACCATTAGGGCTACACAATTTTGGAAAAACAAGTATTGCAATTAGATTGATTTTTAGGTCATAGACAATTTCATATTTTTATTTACATGGATAGTTACTGCAAATGTGCATTAAGATTATTTTTTTTTATAGGGGAGTTCACACTAACCTGGACCTGAAGTGCCTGGGGAGAGGGAAGACAAGGAAGGAAATGGATGGATGAAAAAATGGGCAGCAACAAGAAGAAAAACATTTGAATTTGCACTTTTTATTCAAGTCTCAGTGGACGGAGTCTTACTGGTTGGTCAGAGCAGGTTTTGCAGACTTGCCGGCAGCAGAGGTAGCAGTTTTTTTCACCACTGTTGCTTCAGGTTTTCCTTCCTGTGTGATCTCGCGTAGTCGTTGGAGATCATCTGAATCAGCCACATGCATTAACGCACGTTTTTACAATCTCAGCCTTATTTCGGTAATAAAACAAGTTGTTTTACTCACCCATAGCACTTTGGTGTCATATGGAGCATTTCCGTAGATGTTTTAGTTTAGCGATCTCCGTAACGTGAGTTCTCAGGGCACATGTTTGCGGTCTCCAAATAACACAAACTTTAGCACTTTTCAAATCATAGAAGCTCAATGTCTTAGTCTACACTTTCGTTTGAGTCAAAAGTGGCCTGTAATCCGAGATTTAGCCATAATTTACTTGCCTGGAAGAATCCATGACTCATCGCTGTACCAGCGGATGAGTCTGGTAACGCTTGCTCCAGAATGCGCTGCGGTCGCGCGTAGACAGACAGCTAAGTGAACCAATCAGAGATTGCGCCATCTTGATTCAAAACTGAGGAGGAACGTCCGCTGCCTAAGAGTAACGTTGCGGGCAAAGGCGGGTGCACTGACGTCACCATCTTTGAACGAATCAGAATCGCGGAGTCCGTTTTTAACCGGAGGAGCGAGAGTGGATGGAGGGTGTCCAGATGGTATCGCGCTGTATAGAAAATACAGAGAGATATCATTTGGCTGGCCAGGTAAATAATTTACAGACATGAAACATGCGTTTCATGAAACATGCGTTTCATGTTTGGGTCCCGAGAGCTGAGAGCGAAATAAGATAAATCTCGGATTTAGCTTTTGACTCAAACGAAAGTGTAGACTCTACACTTTCGTTTGAGCCGGCTTTTTGTCATCTCAGTTTGTTTCGTGTTTTTATGTTTTCCATCCACTCTTTTCATTATTTGTAGTTCTTCCAGCGAACTTATTAAAGGAAAAGTAACGTTTTTTACAATCTGAGCCTTATTTCGGTAATAAAACAAGTTGTTTTACTCACCCATAGCACTTTGGTGTCATATGGAGCACTTCCAGAGATGTTTTAGATTTGCGATCTCCATAATGTGAGTTCTCGGGGCACATGTTTGCGGTCTCCAAATAACACAAACTTTAGCACTTTTCAAATCATAGAAGCTCGATGTCTTAGTCTACGATTTCGTTTAGTCAAAAGTGGCCTGTAATCCGAGATTTAGCCATAGTTTCGAGTAGATGAGGACACCAGTGCGCATGTGCGGAGTGTGCTCTCAGCTCCCCGGACCCAAACATGAAAAGCAAAGCTGTAAACTATGGATAAATCTCAGATTACAGGCCAACGAAATCGTAGACTAAGACATCGAGCTTCTATGATTTGAAAAGTGCGGGGCATATTACATGCTTGGGGAATATATTATATGCCCCGAGCTATGGCTAGAAGTCGCGCTAGGCTAACCGCAAATCTAAAACATCTCTGGAAGTGCTCCATATGACACCAAAGTGCTATGGGTGAGTAAAACAACTTTTTATTACCGAAATAAGGCTCAAATTATAAAAAACGTTACTTTTCCTTTAACATCATTGTTTTGTTTCGAGACCAACGCTTGCTCCGGGCCGCCATCTTGCAGTGAGTCATCGCGTCAGAAAGGTGACTCAACGAGCATGCGCAGAATGACCGGACTTATTTTTAAGCGGAATAAACGTTTACATGATCGAGGAATAAATAGAATAAAAGGCAGCTGAGAAGCAAAATGTAAATATTTCTACAAAAAAAAACTTGAATTTCCCTCAGACTCATTCAAGTATTTCTAAGCCTGCGTCTCTCTTCAGTACGTTTGTAGACATTATTTTGATGTTGTCAACTAATGCCTCCACATTTTGAAGAGGAAAACAGTGCCTTGATTGAATTCTCCCAAATAATGAGCCCGTCATTTTCCAGCCACAGTTTTATTATTAGCAAAGTGTATTGAATGAAGTAACAAACGGGTACAAAAACATGATCCACCTGAATGCATCGCTAACATTTACAACAGGCAAAACGCTTTGTAGAAAAAGTATAAAAAACCTAAAGACAGACAGATCTTACAACAAAAAGTTTTTAATATACCTTTATAATAATATAATAGTATAATATAATTATTTTTAAATATCATTTCTTTCGTCAATTACAGCCCTAATTTAAAGGGATAGTGCGTTTTTTTTTTGTTTGTTTTTTTATGTTAATCTGTATGGATTAACTGTTTTACCGCTCACTGCATCGTCTGAGCCCGGTTCTGCGCCGGTTCTGGAGATCGGGAATGTAGGTCCAGTAATTTCGTGGGGACCGATAATAAAGCTTGTTTTTCTTCCCAAAACAAGATTTTGAATTGCGTGAGAAATGCCGTGTGAGCGTGTGAACGCTTCGAATCGTCTCTCTCAATGCGTGAGACTTGAGAGCCCTGCTGTAAATGTTTGTCTAAAGAGCAAACTTAAACTACAAAGCAACTAATGAGAGTTATATAAATGAAGTTATTACCTGATGGTTCTCAGTTTGTTTTATCATCACCGCAGTGTGCGCTTAGCAGCTGAAACTACACTCTACAGTCTGCCCAACAACAGAACAATCTATTTTCTGATTGGCTGATTTTTTTAACAGGGAGGAGGGGGAGAGTTTTTTTTGCTGAAAACGCGCGGTGCCTGCGTAAACTGCGCCACACAGACCAATATTCTGGGCACAAAAAAAACAAAAAAACAAAAAAATCAGCGTGAGAAATGCCATGTGTGGCGTGTGAGCGTGTGAACACGTCGAATTGCGTGTGTCAAACTCTCAATGCGTGAGACTTGAGAGCCCTGCTTGTAAACATCCACTTATGGCAAATGTCGCCGTTCCGCATCCGCCGTAAACATCCGGTTAACAAGCTAATACAGCTAATATGCGCACAGTGATACGAATCGAGAGAAAATATGCAAATGCGAATTACGCTGCTGAATTTTTAGCGGACAACTGTTTGTGACGCAAATATATGACTTTTTGGACAAATGTTTTGAGAAGAAAAATAAGCTTTATTAACTGTCCCCGCGAACTTACCGGACCTACATTCCCGAGCTCCAGAACCGGCGCAGAACCGGGCTCAGATGACGCGGTGAGCGGTAAGCCAGTGTTAATGCACGACACTGTTAGAGGGGAACCCATACAGATTCACTTTTTTTTTTTAGAAAGCACTATCCCTTTAAAGTGTTCCTAAAGCAATAGTTAATCAAATTGCCATGAAATAAAGTGGAAAAAAAGATGTGTAATTACCATAATTACACCTTAAGTTACCGTTCTATTTCTGTCCTATTACTGCGCTGTAGCTGGCTGAGCAGTGAAGTGCTTTCACAGGTTTACTTCGTATGTGGGACACAATTGGCCAGTTTCAGATGACATCACAAGGTCAATATTATTAAACATTGTAGGTCAATATAATTTAATAGAAATGGGAGCAGCTAAAATGAATATTGTTAAAGTGCAGACTTTTGTGGTGATTTTTTTTTTTTTAACCTTTATTTAACCAGGAAGTCCATTGAGATTCCTAATCTCTTTTTCAAGGGCGTCCTGGCCAAGACAGCAGCACAGTTACATTTACACACATTTACACACATCACAAAATGATAACAGGAGAAGTTCAATTTGTCAACTGGACAAAGTTTGTTTGGTTGAAAACGTTTCGCCGCTCATCCGAGAGGCTTCGTCAGCTCTAATAAGAATACTGGTAAGACACTTGCCTATATCTTGCTGTAGGGAGGAGCTACCTAGCTAACTACTTTCCGGAACTATCTCATTGGTTTCGGTCTTTTGTTTCTCTGGCGTCTAGCTGACAGTCCCTATTCATCCCTACACGCCTGTTTTTCACACCTCTGGCCCTGACCTGGCTAACCCTATTGTTTCCCTGTTTGTTTGATCTAGGCTTAATAATGGAATTGTAGATGGGATGCAAATTATGTCTTACTCCACCATTTCTGTTCAGAGAAGGATTCTCTTTTTTGACAAAAATAGCCTCTTTAACTCCCCTCTCAAACCAATTCTTTTCCCTGGCTAAGATCTGAACCTCACTGTCCTCAAATGAATGACCCGTGGCTTCTAGGTGAAGATATACGGCAGAAGACGGTCCACTCTGGCACGCCCGTCTGTGTTGGTACATCCTCTTGTGAAGTGGCTGCTTGGTTTCTCCAATATAGCGCTCACTGCAGTCTTCACTACACTGAATGGAGTAGACCACATTGCTTTGTTTGTGGCTCGGTGTTTTGTCCTTTGGGTGGACGAGTTTTTGTCTTAAAGTGTTTGTGGGTTTGAAATAAACTGGGATTTCATATTGTCTGAAAATCCTCTGTAGTTTTTCCGACACGCCGGCCAGGTACGGAATCGCTACCCCTTTCCTCCTGGGTTCGGATTCTCTATTATCTTGTTTCTTGCCCTTGTCTCTCTTGGTTTTGTTAACAGCCCATTTGGGATAACCACAAACAGAGAGGGCTTCCTGCACATGTTGTTCTTCTTTTTCCTTACCCTCTGTGCTTGTGGGAACCACTTGGGCCCTGTGTTGTAATGTCCGAATAATGTGTTATTCGGACATTACTCCATTCAGTGTAGTGAAGACTGCAGTGAGCGCTATATTGGAGAAACCAAGCAGCCACTTCACAAGAGGATGTACCAACACAGACGGGCGTGCCAGAGTGGACCGTCTTCTGCCGTATATCTATACCCTAGAAGCCACGGGTCATTCATTTGAGGACAGTGAGGTTCAGATCTTAGCCAGGGAAAAGAATTGGTTTGAGAGGGGAGTTAAAGAGGCTATTTTTGTCAAAAAAGAGAATCCTTCTCTGAACAGAAATGGTGGAGTAAGACATAATTTGCATCCCATCTACAATTCCATTATTAAGCCTAGATCAAACAAACAGGGAAACAATAGGGTTAGCCAGGTCAGGGCCAGAGGTGTGAAAAACAGGCGTGTAGGGATGAATAGGGACTGTCAGCTAGACGCCAGAGAAACAAAAGACCGAAACCAATGAGATAGTTCCGGAAAGTAATTAGCTAGGTAGCTCCTCCCTACAGCAAGATATAGGCAAGTGTCTTACCAGTATTCTTATTAGAGCTGACGAAGCCTTTTGGATGAGCGGCGAAACGTTTTCAACCAAACAAACTTTGTCCAGTTGACAAATTGAACTTCTCCTGTTATCATGGATTCTACCTGGACGACTGAGGGACTTTTCACGCACATCACAAAATGGATTCTTAAAAGCAATTACAAATGATAGATTTAATTTCCAAACCTTTCAACATAGATTTAAACTGAACTATTGAAGTCAGTTCTTGTAATTTCAAGACTTTTTGTAAATTATTCCATGTTGAAGGCGCAGGATATTGAAATGCCACTTTACCAGTCTCTGTGCAGACACTTGGGACAGAAAGAAGCAGTTTTGTGATCACAAAGCATAATGTCCATCTGTTTTATGTTGAATATACGTACATAGAAATGGAGGGAGCGGACCCATAATCCCTTTGTAAATGAACATGTACCAGTGACTTAGTCTGCGGGTGTCCAGTGCTGCCCAACCAACACGTGTGGACAGTTCACAGTGTCCGAGGCTTACAGTTTGTGATCAGTCGCATAGAGGCATGGTAAGCGGAGTCCAGCAATTTTAGTGCCTGGGTTGGGGCATAATCTCCATAATCTAGAATGGGTAAAAACGCTGCTGTAACAAGTCTCTTCTTTGCATTAAAAGAGAAGCATAACTTGTTCCTAAAATAAAAGCCAATTTTCAGTCTTAGCTTCTGTCAGTTGAGTTGAGTTCAGTTGATCAGTGTGTGCTTTAAAAGAAAGACTATCATCAGTTAAAATACCTAAAGATGCAAAACGTCAATGGGTATAAAAATACTCAGGTAACAACAGGAAGTAACAACATTCTAGTTCGGCCTAAAGCTCACAAGAGTTAATTTTGCATAATATAGGACCTTTAAATGCACAACTGATGAGTGAAGTCGCTGTACTCTGGAAACTCCAGCTCGTCTGGGTCTGGCTCCTCCAGGATCTCGTGCTGGACGAAGCGAAGCAGCGGAGGCGGCAGAGGCAGGCGATTTAACCGACGTTTGGACACCACAGAGCGAATCCTCAGACGACACTGCTGCATGAGAGACCGAGGGGGGACTGCAGAAGGAGAGACGTGCCAGGGTTTAATAAAGGGCCTGTATTATGGTATTTTCTCATCTATGTTCTACTGTTGTTTCCTCACAAACAGACCTGGAGTTTTGTTTTATTTCATTCACACATTTTTAACACACATCCTGCATATTTAAGCAAAGTGTATTTTTAAAGGTCGCATGGCATGAAATTTTCACTTTCTGAGGTTTTTGAATGTTAATGTGAGCTTCCCTACCCTGTTTAGGCCCCCCCATGGCTAAAAGTTGCGAAATGTCTAAACTGAGCATTTGCGGTCCTTTTCTGCATTTGAAAAAAAACACAGCTCAAACAGGCGATTCTGAACAAGGCAACTATGTGACGTCACATTGAGAAATGCAGCTCCACCCCCCGTCTGGATGTCTACCCACCGTCTCTGTAAATCACGCCCAGAGAGTTTGGACCGCGAATGAGCTACGCAATGCGAAATGCGTTTTTTTATTTGCCTGGAGGCACGTCCGAGTGTTTCTAGGCTCGGAAGTCCTTTATCTGAGCCTCTGGACCTCTGAAACAGCAGTGGTTTAATTTTATTTTCTGTGAAAATGTGTTTTTTTCATTGAAACGCCTCTCCTTTCTTCCTCCGCGCTTAAAACGCGGAAGTGGGGCCAGCACACAGCGCACCACTAAAACAAGGAACCAGCGGCGCATTTGCCCCCCCACCCACCCGCTCCTCTAACCTATCTCTGTCCTTCTCATTTGCATTCAAGCAACAAGGCCCAGAACGAGTTGTTCAGAGAGAGATTTTCTAACTCTGACTCTGTACATGTGTCTTTCTCATGTCTTGATTTTGAAGAAGGATTCATTTATAGTATTAGGGAACCATTAAGGCACCATATAAAAGCATCAAGAAGTACCATGTCATGGGACCTTTAATGTGTGCACTGTGTCACTACCACTGTCCGCTATAGACTCACATGCATTTTTGTATTAAATATGGACCCCCTCTATGAAATACGGAGTTACAAATTAAACCGTTCTGTCAGTGTAATACAAATACAAATACACTTCATTTTAATTGTGAAATGTGCTTGTGACATCATGTGGTAATACAGGAAGTGCTCCACTGTCTTGTTAAACTTTATACACTTTCATTAGAATCATTTACAGAAGCTGACAGAGGCTATGTTCGTAATGATTATTTTCCACCTTAAAGGGATAGTGCGGGTTTTTTTTTAAATATTAATCTGTATGGGTTTCCTTCTAAAAGGGTCATACGTTAACACTGACTTACCTCTGACAGTCTCGTCTCAGCCCAGTTCTGCTCGGGTTCTGGAGTTCACGTATGTAGGTCCGGTAAGTTCACGGGGACGTGAAATAAAGCTTGTTTTTCTTTGCAAAACAACATTAGTCCAAAAAGTGATGTACATTTCCGTCACAAACAGTTGTCAGAAAAAATCCACCTGCCTATTTTGCATGGTTCCCTTTTCTCTCGGAGTTGTATCACTGCGCGCGTAGCCTAGCCTACCTAGCCTCTTCACTTGTAAACATCCGCCATCGCCGTACCGCATCTGCCGTACACTTCTGCTAAAAGTGAACAGGCTAATAGAGCTAACGTGGGCGGAGTGATACGAATCTAGAGAGAAAATATGCGAATGTGAAATAAGCAACTGGATTTTTTCACAAAACTGTCTGTGGCGGAAATATATATCACTTTTTGGACAAATGTTGTTTTGCGAAGGAAAAACAAGCTTTATTACCCGTCCCCGCGAACTTACCGGACCTACTTACGTGAGCTCCAGAACCCGAGGAGAACCGGGCTGAGACGAGACTGTCAGAGGTAATCCAGTGTTAATGCACGACACTTTTAGAAGGAAACCCATACAGATTAACATAAAAAAAAGTGCACTATCCCTTTAATAACGAGAAAATTAACTCAAGATCTCGAGAAAACGACACAATTAATTTGTGAGCTCAAGAAAACAAAACTGTTATTTCGAGATCTCGAGAAAACAAAGAGTTATTCCGTGATCTCGAGAAAACACTGTATCTCCGTCGGTAAAGTCGAAGCTGGGCCAGTCTTCTGTGGAGGTGCCGCAGACTAATCTTGAAATGATCCCGAATTAAAAGACGTAATGCAACCTCCCCCTGTGTCAACCCCTGATCAAAATATTGCCTTATCAGCTGATCGATTATTATTCCAGACATTCTAATGACCAAAAACGCTTCTATTCAGAATGAGAAATAGCCCCGAAGGCAGCCTGTCACAACGTGGCGGTAGACGTTTCAGTTTCTCGAGATCACAAATTAATCATCTTGTTATCTCGGGGTAACATGGAAGAAAAAATATTGCTTATGAATATGGCCTCTGTAGGCTTCCGTAATCATTGGGATCATTTTAGGTCTGGAATTGACAATCTCTACTGAACTAAAAGTAAAAGGAGCTGTTAAATTGAAAACTACCTCTGCAGGACACATTCCAAGGTAGAACTTTGGAGCTTTGCAGATGTACACAGACTAATAATAAAAGCTTACTCAAACGTGCGAATGAAACAAAACACAACTGGGTATGTTTTTGATTAGGTGACAACATTCTAGCATGGCTAAACGCTGACAAGAGATAATTTTGCTTAATATAGGACCTTTAATCTACAAGGATACATTAGAACATGCACAAATCCTTACCTCATATCAGTATTTATACAAAAGAATGGTATTTATAACGACCTCCTTTAAATGAGCGATGGTAAACATTTGTGTGATTTGAGGACACTAAACACTCGTGTGATTTGAGGACACTAAACACTTGTGTGATTCGAGGACAGACGTGGCCTTCTTCATGCTCTACATTGTTCGTCTGCTAAAATGGGAGCATTTATTTCAACATGAGGGTTAATGTTACCTGCTTTGTCCTTGATGCTGCTCCACTCTGAGTAACTGTCCAAGTGATCCAGGAGGCGGGAGCACAGAGTCACATGACCCACGTAGTCCAATAGGAGGTCCACGATAGGCCCCACCCACCTGCTCACTTTGGCGGACGACACCATCTCACAGAACTGTCAATCAAATCAGGAATGGGAATGAGGGGAGATGGGAATATTTACTGTAATTAAAAGAACCCTATGTAACTTTTCTGGTGAAGGTGTTGCTTGTCTCCATGGAGATGATGCTGTATGTTTCACCTAGAATGTTCTATAGACAAAGGTCCCATGGCATGAAATTTTCACTTTCTGAGGTTTTTGAACGTTAATGTGAGCTCCCCTACCCTGTTTAGGCCCCCCCCCCCATGGCTAAAAGTTGCGAAATGTCTAAACTGAGCATTTGCGGTCCTTTTCTGCGTTACACAAAACCAGTGTTCAAACGGGCGAGTTCGGACAAGGCACCTTTTTGACATCAGATCGGCAAATGCAGCTCCAGCCCCTCCCTCTGTCTCCGCTCAGCGTCCCTGTATATCCCGCCCAGAGAGTTTGGACTGTGAATGCGCTACAATGCGAAATGCGTTTTTTTATTTGCCTGGAGGCACGTCCGAGTGTTTCTAGGCTCGCAAGTCCCTTACCCGACCCTCTGGACCTCTGAAATACCAGTGGTTTAATTTTATTTTCTGTGTAAATATGCTTTTTTTCATTGCAAAGTCTCCCATCTGTCTTCCTGTGTTAAACACGGAAGCGAGCAGACAGCGGTGCAGAGCTGCGCTTCGAGCGGGGGAAACCCGCCCCCCCGCTCCTTAGCCAATCTCTCTGTCCTTCTCATTTGCAGCAACACCCACAATAAAGCATTTTAGACACATATCTAGCCTCATGAAGACTGTCAGAGTCATATCTCATGCAGTGAGTGTTGATTTTGAAGAAGGATTCATTTACAGTATTAGGGAACCATTAAGGAGCCATATAAAAGCATCAAGAAGTACCATGTCATGGGACCTTTAAACTTCTATCTTGCATTTTACCAAAGTGTTTTATTGCTCAAAAATATATATTAAAAATGTATGTAAAAAAAAGCATGTAATCTTATTGTGAGCAGGGTCACCTCTCCACAGATCTGACTTTTACATGGCCTTGTAGCTCTCCCTGCTTTTCGCCATGAAAATGTAAGTGTAATGCCATACTAGGGAACATTCTATGCCAAGCTGTAACATTTCCATACTGACAGGCAAGTGGTAAAACTCTCCAACAAAATTAATTTTTTATTATTATTATTATATTTTATTTGATTATTATTATTTTATTTTATTTTTTATTTATTTATTTATTTCAGTTTTCAGATCATAACATTTTTGACAGTGTTTGTGCATTGTGCCTCCATGGAAACTGCTGAACATTCCACCATTCACTCATAGAAATAATGGAAATCAGGTTTTCCAATCACTTCCACAGCCACAGGTGAATAAAATCAAGCACCAAGACTGCAGAGTGTTTCTGCAAACATCTGTGAAGGAATGGGTCGCTCTCAGGAGCTCAGTGAACTCCAGTGTGGTGTTGTGATAGGACGCTGCCTGTGCAACAAGTCCAGTCATGAAATTTCCTCATTCCTAAATATTCCACAGTCAATATTATAACATTATATATATTACATTACATATGTGGAAGTGATTGGGAACAACAGCAACTCAGCACTATGCACCTCAGCGGAAGAGGCTACCTCGTTATATATTGGCTGTTAGGTTGTCAATCAAAAGCCCTATGTTTCTAGTGTATTTGACTCTCCGGTGCGCTGGGATTACGTGGTTTACGTTTCCCTCTCACACATTCCACAGTTGCAAGACGCTGTTTACTCTGCCAACACAGTGGTTCTTAGCAGTACAAACTGTGAGGAAGCTACAGTTGGAAAAAGTTCCAACTGTAGCTGCACAGAATTTGTTGAGGTTTGTTGGTGATAGCAGACAAGAATCCACTGCCATTTAGCTGCAAAAGAAAGTCCGTTTTTGAAGTCACTGAAAGAAAGAGAGAAGGGGAAAAGGAGTGGAGCTAAACTAAGGTGATTCTCTGAGATTCCTTCCATCGATGGCGGCACTGAAGCAGAGGGTCTAAAGACTGACGCTAAATTATTTCTGGACAGGAAACTTCTGCTTATCATTTGAAAATGTACAGTATATTTACAGCAGTAACAGCGATTCTGAATGTGCACCGGCTGTAAACAAACAGCGTAAGCATAAAGAGGAAGCAGGAGGAGGTGTTTCTATTTAGGAGCTGTGGAGGAGGGGGAGGTGTCACACATGAGCAACATTTGAAAAAGGACAAACAATCCCTGGATTTCCTTGGAAAATCCTCTATACAATCTTGAAGTGCATATGCGAGTCAAGGCAGGTGAGCGAATACCTTGGCAATAGTGTACATGTCGAACATGTGATGCTAATCGCTATGACCACAGTTTTAATTTAGACTCAGTACTCAATACTGATTTTGATACCCAAATTATCTTTTTTTAAATAATAATATTGCAATTTTCAACATAAAATAATAGTATATCTTATTTTACCATGTGGTTTTAACACTAGTTTAGATAAAACTGATTGATTGATTGATTGATTTTTGACAGCCCTACATTTTTCATTCACATTCTGAAACTGACATATATCAGCGGATTGCCTCATTACCTCCATGGTACATATCCTTTCCTCTGATTGGTTCCTGAGCGGTGGGTGTGGCTTGTCGCCATAGGAACAGGTGAAACAGGGCGCGGCCTTGAGTCCGTGGTCCAGCAGCATTTTGAGCAGAGGAGGGTCCTGGGAGCAGAACATGATGAGTGGGGGGAAGGAGGTGGTAAGACTGGGCACGTTGACATTCACATCTGCGCCGTTCTCCAGGAGGAGGTCGACGGTCTGCACCGCCCCCTGCCTCGCTGCCACCATCAGCGGGGGGAGCGTGTCCAGGTTTGTGGCAGCGCCGTGGGACAGCAGCAGGCGCACGGCGAACACGTTCACGTTGGCCACGCTGAAGTACAACGCAGTACGACGGCGATCCTCGTACAGGCTGCTCCGCTCCTCACTCAGCAGCATGTTTGGGTCATAACTGAGAACAAGGAAATACATACTGATAACCAGAGGCACTGTTCTGTCTGCAGCTCTGTTACTCTAAAGACTTTAAGCTTTGTTTTAAAACAATCTCACCATAAAGAAATTACTTTAGAACTACAACAGGAGATATGTGTGCGTGGTTAGCATGCTAGTCGCTGTTAGCTTTACTATAACGGCAAAACTGTCCTTTGAAAGTTATGAAAAGTGCTAAAAAACACATCACGGTGAATATTCAGGATGCTGAATGCATAAGTGAGGTGAATAAGTGAATAACTTTGGAGCACTACAACTACTAACCGCTGAAAATGACCTAGTTCTGTTTTTGGTTTGAGCAATGCAGACACATTTTACTTTTTAAAAAGGTATTCAAGGCAAATTATTTGATCGAAAAGTGAGGAATGAATGTAAAAATACAGTAGAAAAGTGTCTGCATTCAGACCCAGCGTCGAGGAGCATCTCCAGGACCTCGTCTCTGTTCCTCTCGGCTGCCAGGTGCAGAGGGCTGATGCCACAGCGCCGCACTCGGGCTTTACACGTCTTTGGGATCAGCAGAGAGGCGATCCTGTGGACACAGGGACGAGCGTCAGTCACCAGTAATGATAAACTCTTATGTCCTTTGTACACACACCACCACTAGCTGCGTTATCATTTCATAGGCTACACCAGGGGTCGGCACCCTTTACCACTCAAAGAGCCATTTGGACCCGTTTCACACAGTAAAGAAAACACTGGGAGCCGCAAAACCCTTTTGAAATTTAAAATGAAATAACACTGCATATAATGGCTTTTTTTACCTTTGTGACATAGAATTACATTTTGAATATGAACAAACTAAAATAAAATACATTTTAATTAAATACAGTGGTCCCTCGCTGTTTCGCTGATTTTTTATAGTGTATCAACGTGTATTGTGATCTGCATCCTGATTGGCTAAAGAACTGTAGACCTTTGTCTTTGTCAGTCATTCTCCTCCGTGTCTGCTGTACAGAATGTGTTCAGTTTGCCAAATTTATTTAAATGTTCGATCACAAGCAGTGTGACTCTGAAGACTGAGCGGTCTGGCATTTGAGCACATGCCAGAAGGGCAGAGGCCATGCTCTATTACGGATTTGACCGCGTGCACACTTCTCCGGGTGGTCAATGCGCATCGGGAAGTAGTGGCAATGTTTGCGCATAACGAACTGGTGGAACCTGGAGTCCAGGCGGCGGAACCAGTCCTGAGAGCGCACGGATGCGTTCTCACTACAGTTCTGTGTTTGGTGCAGAGCTGTAGAACCTCTCCCTCCCGTTCCACAGACTACGGGGCCGCTTGTAGGTGTAAATTGCCAGGGCCGATGATCCCAGTCCGTCACTGCTCTGAAGTGCTGTATGTTTGCAAGTTTTCTCCCCAACAAAACGCAGCGCAGCGGCGCCAGGCGCCTCGGTCAGAGGAACTGTGAAATACACGCATATTTATACACGCAATATAAAACTGACTACTTCACGGATTTTGCCTATCGTGGGTTATTTCTACAACGTAACCCCCATGATAAACGAGGGACCGCTGTACTGAGCCGCATCAGAGGGATCAAAGAGCCGCATGCGGCTCCGGAGCCGCGGGTTGCCGACCCCTGGGCTACACAGTTAGTCTAAAATGCCCACTATCATCTGCGTCTTTAGTTGGTCTTGGGGGCCCCCTGGTGGCGTGGGTGCCCTAAGCGGCCGCTGAGTTCGCTTATGCCTTGGGCCGGCCCTGTATACCAGCTTGATACAGTTCCTATAGACGTGTGTGTGTGTGTGTTTATGTATGTATGTATGTATGTATGTATGTATGTATGTGTATAGTCTGTGTGAATATTACGTCTCATTTCCGTTCTGTGCGGCGATGTGCAGAGGCAGGAGGCCGTTGCGTCCTGGTCGATTGGCGTCTACGTTCTGAGACAGCAGCAGCTCCACCACCTCCTCATGACGATTCTTCGCCGCTTCGTACAGAGCCGTGTTTCCATCTGAAGCCTGTGTGTTTATGTCTGCTCCTGCAGGAACACAGGGAGAATCTGAGATAAATGTAATATATAATCTTTGTCCAGAACAAGAAAAACAAAGGCGAGCTAATACGAGTAGAGAGACGATGCCTCCGCTACGTTTACAGATGGAGTTGTTGTAGTTGATCAGACAAATGCACAGCTGAGTTTAAAATTACATCAGCACATTTTGCAGATCAATAATACGCCTGAGTCAGGTAAACACCAATATAAACGAATGAGCCGTCTGTAATTTCCTTTGAATGATTCTTATGAAAATACAACATAGACGTCCCCATCCCCCACACTCGTCATAACTTCCTGTTTCCGTGTGTGATTCCTGTCTGATTTTATGAGGAAGTACTGGAGTACTGTGTTTGATGAGGAAGTACTGGAGTATCGTGTCTGATGAGGAAGTACTGCAGTATAGACTGTGTTTGATGAGGAAGTACTGGAGTATCGTGTCTGATGAGGAAGTACTGCAGTACAGACTGTGTTTGATGAGGAAGTACTGCAGTACAGACTGTGTTTGATGAGGAAGTACTGGAGTACAGACTGTGTTTGATGAGGAAGTACTGGAGTACAGACCGTGTTTGATGAGCAAGTACTGCAGTACAGACCGTGTTTGATGAGGAAGTACTGGAGTACAGACTGTGTTTGATGAGGAAGTACTGGAGTACAGACCGTGTTTGATGAGGAAGTACTGGAGTACAGACCGTGTTTGATGAGGAAGTACTGGAGTACAGACCGTGTTTGATGAGCAAGTACTGCAGTACAGACCGTGTTTGATGAGGAAGTACTGGAGTACAGACTGTGTTTGATGAGGAAGTACTGGAGTACAGACTGTGTTTGATGAGGAAATACTGCAGTACAGACCGTGTTTGATGAGGAAGTACTGGAGTACAGACTGTGTTTGATGAGGAAGTACTGCAGTACAGACTGTTTGATGAGGAAGTACTGGAGTACAGACTGTGTTTAATGAGAAAGTACTGGAGTACAGACCGTGTTTGATGAGGAAGTACTGCAGTACAGACCGTGTCTGATGAGGAAGCGCAGGGTGTCCATGCTCCCGGTCTGGGCGGCGGTGAACAGTGGCGTGATGCCGTACATGTTTTTGAGGTTGATTTTGGCTCCGGCCGACAGCAGCATGTCACAGATCTCCACACTGTTCCTCACCACGGCCTCCTGCAGAGCCGTCCAGCCCTGGATGCAGTGCAGGTTCACCGCGGCCCCGTGGTTCAGCAGAGCCGCCACCAGGGTGGGATTAGTGCGCTCACAAGCTGAAGGACAAAAGCAGAAGAACAGGTTAACTTTATATGTGAGTTTTAATTACAGCAGCTCCAGGTTATTAGTCAGACACTGAGCGCAGAACACCACTGTAATTTAACATGTGCCCCATGGCACTCCAGGCACGCCTGGTTCTACATTCCTGCAGAATAATTATATATAATTATAATGGCTTACAGTTGTAATGCACTTTACAGATACAAAGCATCTCAAAGCCCCTGTCTGTCTGCCCCACAGCTGCCGTGGGGCAGACTGACAGAAGCGAGGCTGCCCATATGCATCATCTCCAATGTTTAAACTAGAAAAGCCCATCCCCAGTACATCCCCCTGTATCCATACCTTTGTAGAGCGGCGTTTCCTTGTCAAAGTTCACAGTGTCTGGATCAGCTTTGTTCTCCAGTAACACCAGGGCACAGTCCACACTCTCCCTCTGCACGGCCACCAGCAGGGGTGTCTCTCCTTGGGACGCACGCTTATTTATCATCCCAGGCTGGACTGTACGGAAGAGTCAGACCAGGGTAAGACCAGAGGTTTTGATCACTTAGAGACCTAAGAAACTTATCAGCAGAGAATACAAAAGAACTCAGTTTTAGTCCAGAGAGGTAATTTTTTCAGTTTCGACTGCTCACTCGAGGTCTTCTCCACTCTTCAGTCCTGCTGTTACGTGTCTGCTCAGCTGATTTACATGTTTTGGTGCTCTTTTCCAACTGGTAGCGGTAAAAAAAACAGCAACAGCAACATCATGTGAGAGAGGATAAATATGGAAACGTGCCCATGGGACTATAAACCAGGTCTGGGCCTTTTACTCACACACACCTGTGATACTTGATTCTTGATTCGCGATAAGCCCTGATCATAAAGTATGATCGATTGGCTTTGGTCATTTTAATAAAAGATGGTCCTCTCATTCTCGCTGTACTGTTAACGGTGCAATGTGTACCTTTACTGGTGGAGGGTCCGCAACATATTTGTCATGGAGATGTTATAGCTTCTCCATAAAAAAAGCTATAGTTTTGCCCAAAATGTTCCACAGTATGGCATTAAAGTGATCTCATTATCGCAATGATTCCATTACAAGTGTTTTTCTTACTTGGAAATACCTTGAAAAGCATTTGTACTGTGAGTGGGCTTGCTCCTCCACAGATCTGTAACTTGGCCTGGCAGTTATTTGTCTTTATGGAGACAGATAAGTTTAATGCCATATTGTGGGACATCTTGATAAAGACAAGTAGATGGCGGACCCTCCATCATAAAACTTACACAAGTTTAAGATTACGCCAAAACCTGTGTAAATCAGACGTCACAGCAACTTTTGAAAACTGAGTGAGCAATCGAAAGTGTCAGGTATGAAAAACAACAAAGAAAGAACATAAGTTTATTTTTGAGCGACAGTTGACCTGCGATGAGAGCTTTGAGGCAGGCGGTCTGCCCGAACCAGGCCGCCTGGTGGATGGGCAGCCAGCCAGGTTTACTGGGCAGCATCAGGTTAGTGCCCGGTTTAAGTGCCAGAGCCTTCACCCGGGCAGCGTTACCCAGACGGATCGCCTCGAATATGGGCTCCTCCTCACTGGAAAAACAACATTTAAAAGTGTGAACCAGAATAACAGGTTTATTAACACTTAAGCTTTGGTACTGCAAGTGGATTAAAGGCAACCTGTTAAACCTTTATGACCGTGTTATAACATTGTCATTACTCAGGGTTGAATTTAGTTAGTTGCATCTTTGAGTAATTTTGGCTTGTTTTCAATTTGAGGCTTAAGTGCTCAGAAAACTTCAGTTTTCACCTCCCCCTGTCCCCGCCCACATGTTAGTATACATGTACACATGCAGATCAGCTGGATGGACCTGCTTCTGTTATTGAGCTGTGTTAGAGCAATATGGGTGTAAACAAACTTTTAAATAATGATCTATGTTTCTTATAGTTTTTTTTTTTTACTATATACCCCCCAAAGCAGTCTAAAAAAAAGAACAACTGAATGAAACAAAGCACAGCACCAGGTATGTATAAATAAGCATATGTGTTTAGAAAAGCATCTTTGAGTGTTTAGAAAAGCGGCTATATAAATAAAATGTATTATTATTATTATTATTATTATTATTATTATTATTATTATTATTATTATTATTATTGTTTACTCTTCTGGCTCAAGGCCGATGTAAGCTATGGTGTGGTCCTTCCTGCGATAGGCCACCATCCTCTTCCCTGATCCAGTCATGAAGCGACTGATCGTCCCATCAAAAGTCTTCCTGGATGAGAGACAAGGAAATACACCAGCAATTTACTAAAATTGCAAGATTTTAATTAGAATATTTGGAAGAGTAGGATGTGATCGTAGTTTTTTTTTTTTTTTTTTAAAGGTACACTATGTCATTTTTCTGGTGGGGATGTCTACCAGAAACAAGGCTGGTTATGTCCTTCTATCACTTTTCTGATCAATTTAACTATTAAAAATCTAAATCAAAGCAACAGTTAGCACTTCTGCCTCACAGCAAGAAGGTCATGGGTTCAGTTACCAAACCAAGTAGGGAATGTGTGTGTGAAGTTTGCATGTTTATAGGGTTTTGTTTAAGGTGCTCTGTAGCTTTTGGGAAATGGTCACATTTTTATACAGCACTTTTTCACCTTCAGACACTTCAGTACTTTACATCAAGGAAGCACTGACCCGTTCACACACACTCATACACCGGTGTGTGCAGACACAGGGCGAGATGGTTCAAGTGTCTTGCCCAAGGACACAACACACAACAGCAGCATTCATCTGTGGAGATCTGGAATCTTCTGTGGGTCAGTGGATCTGACTGTTTATGACAAGAGCGGGATTTGAACCACCAACCACTGACCTGTGGATAAACAACTGCCCCCCTCCTGCCCCCCTCCTGCCGCCCTGGTGGAGGAGACACACTGTTCCAGTGACTTTGGAATTTAAGTGACGTTAATCTATCTTGGATTTATTTAGCGACATGTGTTTATTTCCCAAACACGCTGTAAGTGGCGTCACCTTTCCTCAGATCTGACCTGTGATCTGGACTGAGAGCGTCATTTCTCCATAGAGATTTAATGCCATACTGCTGAACATTCCATACAAAGCATTAACATCTCCATGGAGACAAGCAGGTGGCGGCCCCTCCTTCTTCAAAATTCTATAGTGAATCTTTAACATTCTCCTCTCGTTGGGCTAAAGCTTTAACAGTGTGTACACAAACACAGGCAGAGCACAGCCACTTCACATAAAAAGTATCTAGGCTACTATGCCTGAAATCCAGTGTCTGATGACACTCAAAGTGTTACTGGCCCAAACACAAATCTCTTTCTTGGGTCAGTCGGCCGTTGCTGAGATAAAACCCCAGTGGTGGAAGAAGTACTCAGTACTTTTGTGATAACAGGAGAAGTTCAATTTGTCAACTGGACAAAGTTTCTTTGGTTGAAAACGTTTCGCCGCTCATCCGAGAGGCTTCGTCAGCTCTAATAAGAATACTGGTAAGACACTTGCTTATATCTTGCTGTAGGGAGGAGCTACCTAGCTAACTACTTTCCGGAACTATCTCATTGGTTTCTGTCTTTTGTTTCTCTGGCGTCTAGCTAACGATCCCTATTCATCCCTACACGCCTGTTTTTCACACCTCTGGCCCTGACCTGGCTAGCCCTATTGTTTCCCTGTTTGCTTGATCTCTTACCAGTATTCTTATTAGAGCTGACGAAGCCTCTCGGATGAGCGGCGAAACGTTTTCAACCAAACAAACTTTGTCCAGTTGACAAATTGAACTTCTCCTGTTATCATGGATTCTACCTGGACGACTGAGGGACTTTTCACGCATCTTAAGAAAAACTACGAGCCCAACATCATTGGACTGGTAAGAAAGCTGGAAAAGGGCACAAGAAATCTAGCTGAGAAGAGGAATCATCTACGCTTTAATCTTAGATGTCGACAGGAGCAACTTATTCCCAAGGTTCTACAAAAGAAAGCACCGGAACCAGGACTTAGGGCAGACAGGTTAACCCAGCGTTACCTGAGAGGTATACTTAGCCTTAGAATTAGCCATCTCAATTGGATCAAGCAAACAGGGAAACAATAGGGCTAGCCAGGTCAGGGACAGAGGTGTGAAAAACAGGCGTGTAGGGATGAATAGGGATCGTTAGCTAGACGCCAGAGAAACAAAAGACGGAAACCAATGAGATAGTTCCGGAAAGTAGTTAGCTAGGTAGCTCCTCCCTACAGCAAGATATAAGCAAGTGTCTTACCAGTATACTTATTAGAGCTGACGAAGCCTCTCGGATGAGCGGCGAAACGTTTTCAACCAAACAAACTTTGTCCAGTTGACAAATTGAACTTCTCCTGTTATCATGGATTCTACCTGGACGACTGAGGGACTTTTCACGCACTCAGTACTTTTGTTACTTAAGTAAAAGTACAGGTACTGGAGCAAAAGAATACTTGTATTTAAAGATGTACTGTGTAACTTTTTGGTTAGGAGCTGTTTGTTTCTATGGAGATGTCACTCCTCTGCCTGGAATGTTCCACAATATGACATTAAATAGCTCTACTTTACATTTATTCAATTACAGATGGTTTTATAGTTCAAAAATATCTAGAAAAACAGACATTCTGAGTGTGATCGGGGTCGCCTCTCCACAGATCTGATCTGTAACTTGGTCTGGGGTTGTCTCCATGACAATAGAAGGTTTAATCCTCTTTCCCACTGGGAATGAGTCAATACTAATACTTGACAAAAGCTTTATGCTTATGTGTGTCAATATTAAATAATTCAAACGTGTGCCTTTCTTAAACATGAACTTTAGATGTGATTTGTTTTTGTATTTTTGTGTCTATTATGTTTTCAGAAATACCAGAATCTGCGCTTTAATTGTTTTTTGTTCTGTCCAGTTGCGCATAAATCATAAATCTGAATTTAAAAATTAATCTTATATCTATATATATTTTAAGTCTTACTATAGTATTTATTTGGTTCATTATGTTTTACTTCTACACATTTTGGCTCCTCCTCTAGAGAAACCTTTTCAAAAACAACATTTAAGGAGCTACCCGCTAAACGATTTCTAATGTCACAATATCAAATGGTCTTATATTATCCAATTTCACATGTGTCATGGAAGAAATTGGAGTATGAAACTTAAGGATGAAACTTTTCTGGTGGAGGGTCTGCCATTTGCGCATCGCCGTGCAGGGGCAGCCCCAGACATATTTGTGGGGCTGCAAATGTTGAGCCTTTTATCAATGCCCCTCACCCCCCTCATGTGTGCTTCACTGTTGTAAACAAGTTTAAATGTAGTTCACCCATGTAGGGATTTATAAATCTAATATGGGTTACTGTTTAAAAATTTATTTTATTTTATTTATTTTAAACTTTGTGGGAGCCATGGAGGGGGCATTCTAGGGAAGGCTAGTGCCCCCTCAATCCCCCCCGTCTCCGCCCCTGTTGTCATGGAGATGTCATTGCTTTGGCTGGAATGTTCCACAGTATGACCTTATTAAACTGATCCATCTTTAATGAAACAAGCAAACCATCAAGCCAAGTCACAGGTCAGATCTGTGGAGAGGTGAGCTTTTAAATTTAGCAATATAAACATGTTTATATTGTTTAATGCCATACTGTGGAACATTCTAGGCGAAGCGATCGCATCTCCATGGAGACAAGCATGGACAGAGGGACAGTACCAGTCTTGTTTCTGAAATTCTAGTAAAATGATAAAAAACACGCTGGTCTTACGGGTCTGGCGGTTTTTCACTAGGCGGGTTGGGCGAGCTGTAGCGAGCGTGTTCCTGTGGTGGAGGATTATGGGAGCTGGAGCTGCTTCTGGCAGCAGGTGCATTCTGGTATTGCCTGGTGCGAGACGTTGTGATCGGCGGGTTCTCTTGAGGGGGCGGGGTCTGTTGAGGGGGCGGGGCTTGTTGAGGGGGTGGGGTTTGTTGAGGGGGTGGAGCGTGTGATTGGCGGGTTTCATCCAGGCTGCGTTCTATGGCCAGCTGCAGAAGTTCGCCGTCAGAAAGATTACTGTACATAGAGTAGTCCTCAAACGAGACAGTCGCCATGACAACCAGGGGGCAGAAGTCTAGAAAAAAACACAGTGCAGGGCTAACAATGAACATTTTATCACATTTTAACATAAACAACTAGCATGAAAAGTGTAGCAGCAGTACTTCCTGTGTCACAGACAATAAAAATGCTTTATAATTATGCAGAGTACACAGCCTGTTTAAACATCAGTACATTGTTGTAGCCTTCACTCAACATTAACGGCTTATTTTGCTGTAGTGGACATAGGTCAGTCTGTGTATTTTGAACCACCATCTCGTAGCGTACAGGTGGCAAGGCTTTCTCGCTAGCCTTGAGAGGGTGCAGACGTCTGTCTCTTCCTCCTTATCTCATTGCTCTGTTGTGTGCGTGCCTCTCTGTTTTTCGTCATTTTTCTACCTTTTGGAGCAGATTTTCCAAATTCCTAAAATATGGATGTGATCAGCTGGACCCTCAGCGCAATTGATATTCTTTTTTCACGGAGGAGTGCCGCTCCGGGAGAAGCGGTGTGTCTGGACGGTACTTTTGCTGCTGGATATGCGAAGGACTCGTATAATGCGTGGCAAGTCGTATGTTTGGCACCAATGTACCTGGAGGATGTGGGGGATGTTTACGTATTCGGATTTCTGATAGCTGGACATTTGTTGATTGGCCTGGTACTGTCCATGATCTATCGCAAAATTTGTAAGCTGGCAGCAAGTAGAGTCCCCCAAGCTGTCTGCAGCAATTTCAAGCCACTGTGAAGCCGTGGGAGATCTCGTGAGAGGAGTACATCAGAAAGTGGCACAGGTTGAGGACCTTTTGGAAGGGTTAGGGTTTCAACCGAAGGAAACATCTCAACGTTTGGATATCATCACGGGCATGCTTACAGAACTGGGCAAAAGCACCGCGGCACAGTCTGTGTGCCAAGAGGAACTAATGAGATCTTTCACGAATCTTCATGGAGATATGAACATGGGGGTTTGGCAGAACCAGGCTAAGCTAAAATTGCTCACTCACCTGTATTTCATCATGCTAAATTAATCCCTCTGTAAAAAAAATCTGTCTCCTGCGAAAATCTGTCTCCATGGTTATCTTTGTTATCTTTGTTTTGACTTGGCTTCCTTGCAAGAACACTCCCAAGGCCACGGATGTGGCTTGTTATCATGGACTCTACATAAACATGGCACACACTATTTGACTATTCACACTGACATGATTAAGTAAAATGTTTCCCTGTCTTTTTAGAAAGGTCTGCTCTCTGCTTCAATCAATTTCATTGATTTCTGATCTAACCCCTTCTGCTTCCTTCTTGTTGCCAAAGAAAAAGATCACCGTATGTTATATCTCCAATTGTTTTTCTGTCATTACATGTTGTGAAATAATTGTCATTGATTGTATTGCATCTTTTCCACTCTGCATCTCCCAGTCGGCGGTGCACTCATGCACAGCAGCCCCTCCCCTAGCCGCTCTATCACTGTCCTGCCTGGTTAGGGGGGAAATGAAATTCAAATTCACTCTATGTACATGTACATATGGTTGTTTTTCGACAATAAAGCAAACTATGACTATGACTATGATGGTCCGACGCACATTATCATTATTACAATGATAATGTTTAGCTTTTTGCTAAATGTGGGTTTCTCTCTCCCCTCCCTGCAGGAAATCTACCGTACCCACCTCACCCGCAAAGCCCTCTGCCATCCAACTGCCTCTTCAGTCTGCTGCCATCAGGAAGGAGACTGAGGAGCCTCAGGGCCAAGACCAGCAGACTGAAAGACAGCTTCATCCACCAAGCTCTCAGGATGCTGAACTCTCTCCCTGCCCTCCCTCCCCCAATGACACTGCTGCTTAAATGACTCTTAAATGACACTGACACTGCGGCTTAAATGACACTGACACTACTGCTTTAATGACTCCATTTGTGCGTTTTATCTGTTTGAATTATATACAAGTTTACTGTACTTTTGCTGTGGATATATGTGATGTTTTAGTCATTGTGTTTATTGTCTTGTTTATCAGATGTTTTATGTTCACTGTGGGCCTAGGGGGCGCTGCAATTTCAAATCATGTGTGTGCAACTTGTACATATGTTTTTTGACAATAAAGCTGACTTTGAATTTGAACTTTGAACTCATTCATCCCACCCCCCACTCCCCACCCCCCCATCATCTCACAGACACAGGGCATAAGATAAGATGGACATTAGGTTTACCAAATTGACTGGCACTAAGTGCACTTTACTGCAACACCCACTTTACACTGCAGACACTTTACACTACTGGAGCTGTATTTATGATGCTTTTTTTATGATAGTTTTTATCTTTATGCTTGTTGTATTTTTATACTTCTGTAGCCGGGAGTCCATCAAAATTTCGTTATGCTTGCATAATGACAATAAAGAATCTTGAATCTTTCTGAATAACAGAAGAAAACTAGTTTAACCTTTCCTATCCCCCTCCACTCCTGGAAGCACTGACCACTGACCAGTCTTAACCCTGTCTTCTCCTAAAGCTGCACTGTGTAACTTCTCTGGAAGAAAGTCTGCCACCTGTTTGTTTCTATGGAGATGTCATTGCTTTGCCTGGAATGTTCCACAGTATGGCTTTGAACTTCCATATCCACTGAGACAACAGGTGACTCCCTCTCATTGAACCGAACAACTGCAACAAAGACAAGTTTAAGGAAAACTGTGGGACCAAAGATAAAGACGTGGACTAAGTGAGTGTGACCCACAGTGTTTGGCTCCGGGCAAATGAAGCTCATCGAGGCTAGCAGTTAAAGGGCTAAATTTGGAGCAGAGTTCTGACGGCGAGTATCAAAGCAACCAAAGAACCAATCAGGAGCGTGGGTGTTGAAGGTAACACCGCTTCTCACTAACTGGACTGACCTCAGGGAATAAGGCACCGGATTTGTCTGTTATTAATGTTCATATCTTGATTTACAGACAAAATAGTGAAATAAAATCCCAGGATCATGTAGAGTGGGTTAATACAAACATTATAAAACCAAAATGACGAGTCTGACAGCAACAGTTACAGAGAGAGGGGCAACATTTTTTTCAGTAGGAAGTGAATTGGATCGTGGTGGCTAGCGGTTTAGGTATGTCCATTTATATATATACGATCTCGGTATGGAACATTAGCGATGCCATACTACGGAAAGCAGCAATGCCATACTCTGGAACATTCCTAACAAAGCAATAAGATCTCCCATGAGACAAGCAGGTGGCAGAACCCATCTCCACTGGAAACCTAACATAGTGGACCTTTAATTATTCAAAAAATACACTTTTTATAATTTGTATTAGGAAATATACAAACAAACCAAAAGTGGGAAACTCTTGTGGAAAAGACAAAATGGAGCAAGTGTAGAAAAGTTAATTAAAGTAAATACACCGAGCCACAAACAAAGCAATGTGGTCTACTCCATTCAGTGTAGTGAAGACTGCAGTGAGCGCTACATTGGAGAAACAAAACAGAAACTTCACAAGAGAATGTACCAACACAGATGAGAGAGCCAGAGTGGACCTCAGTCTGCCGTACATCTCCACCTAGAAGCCTCTGGCCACTCGTTTGAGGACAGTGAGGTCCAGATCTTGGCCAGAGAAAAGAACTGGTTTGAGAGGCGAGTTAAAGGGATAGTACGCACTATCGCCTAGAAAGGCTGGCGGTGCAATTTTAGTGGATAGATTTAATCAAATAGACAACAACGCCACCTGGAAATACTACGACACTCCACCATACACAATGTGTAAGCTAGGTTCCTTTGATTACAATGATTTATTTATCTTCTATTTGTAATAATTTCAATTGATTAAAAGCAGCTACGCCTTAAAACAGGGGTAAGTAACCCAACAGTGAACAATAATTAAGCAGGGACAAACAAAACAATAAGCAGAACAATAAACCACAACAAACCAAAAGGTTAAACAAAAACAGCCAAAACAACAAATGAGCAAACACCAAACAAAATAATCAGTGAAACAAAACAATAAAACAGCAAAACAGCACTGGTGGTGCGCTCCGCGGCTGCAGGCCACTCCGACACCTGGAAAAATTAAGTTTATTACAAGGTGAGCCTGCAGCAGAGGATTTAGCCCAAGACAAACCTACCGCTTTTGGAAATGAACCACGTGCAGTTCCAGACGGGATCACACGGCAATATGATACAGACCGCGGCTACAGATTCTAGTCCGCGCATGGACCGGCGCACTACACCCCCTCAAGGTGCACGCCAGTGTGGAGGGGACACCACGGCGCACAGCCAGCGCTGCAGAGCGGGGGGACGGACCCGGTCCGACCAAGGATCTAAGAGAGATTTAATCATTTGGGGCTTGGGTGAATGGACAAAGGGGCATCGGGCGTGCATTACCTTTGCGGGGTGGAATTGATGTACACCCTGTACGACACAGACCACGGTAGTAGAGTGGCCAAGCAGCGACACTAAACAAGATGACGCTATAAGGATTGGTCGTAACACAAAGAGAGGTTTAGCGCAAGAGAATTTACCTGAGCTGTAGGAGAGCAGACACCATGCGGAGCCTGGAAGAACGTGTGGGCAAAAAGGGGGAGCGGTAGAGGAGGCACTGCTGGAGGACTGCTGAGGAGGGTCCAAATGTACGCCATCTTCAGTAACTACAACACAAGCAGCTGAAACGCGTTAGTGGAACGGCTTCAAGCTTTAGTCTAAGTTGTGTCTCAGTCAGGCGAGGACTTAGCACTTAGTCGCCGCTAAGTTTAGCGACGTTCGTGGAATACCCCTCAGGTTCAGAGGTGTGAAAACACCATTATGGTCCTGAATGGTTCTGCTGACAAGACCCACACTCCACTCCCACTGCAGATCTAATAGGCCCACCTAACTAACACAAACTGTAAACAAGTAGGTGTGGTAGTTTCAGAGTAATTTCATTGTAGTTAGCGCCCCTTTCAGGCAGATATAGGCAGTGTCCACCAGCGTCTGACCAGAACTGAAGAAATAGCTTGGATGAGCCGAGAAATGGATTCGACCAAATAAACTTTTGTCCATCCATCCATTTTCTTCCACTTATCCGGGTCCGGGTCGCGGGGGCAACAGTCTAAGCAGGGACGCCCAGACCTCCTTCACCCCGGACACTTCCTCCAGCTCCTCCGGGGGGACCCCAAGGCGTTCCCGGGCCAGCCGAGAGACATAGTCCCTCCAGCGTGTCCTGGGTCTTCCCCGGGGCCTCCTCCCGGTGGGACATGCCCGGAACACCTCCCGAGGGAGGCATCCAGGAGGTGTCCAGAACAGATGCCTGAGCCACCTCAGTTGGGTCCTCTTGACGTGGAGAAGCTCTACTCCGAGCTCCTCCCGTGTGACTGAGCTCCTCACCCTATCTCTAAGGGAGCGCCCAGCCACTCTAATAGCGCAGATCTAATAAGCCCACCTAACTAACACAAACTGGAAACAAGTAGGTGTGGTAGTTTCAGAGTCATTTCATTGTAGTTAGCGCCCCCTTCAGGCAGATATAGGCAGTGTCCTCCAGCGTATGACCAGAACTGAAGAAGCAGCTTGGATGAGCTGAGAAACGTATTCGACCAAATAAACTTTTGTCCAGCTGACAAATTGAATTTCTCCTTTTTTCCTAAAGTAAATAATATACAACGAAGTCTACAGGTGCCCAGTTGGTTTAGAAATCAAATAAACTGCACAAAAAACCCCTCCTTAACAAAATATATAAGAATACTTGTTGATTCTCCATAAGTAACCAAAAACTTTTCACTTCCTGTTCCTCGTGAAGTTTCTATAGTACGGCTCAATGTCAAAAACACTGCCCTCTAGTGGCCCCCTTTTAGTTCAATACTAACAACTACGCCTTAAGCAGCCACGTGTTTCTTAACGGTTTCAAACTATGGCAGCTTTAACTTGAGAAAAGACAAACATTTACTTACTGTTTGATTTAGGAGCTCTTCAGGTTTAGTGGATTAAGACAAGAGTTTAAATGAGCTGAGCCTTAATGACTGAACTCATACAGAGGAAGTTGTGCTGCTTAGTCCCCAGCCCCTGACAGGACACATGAGTGGATCTGGGGGGGAGGTGTTTTCACAGAGAGAGGGAAGAGGGAGGTAGAGGGGTGGAGAGATAGAGCGGTATTAATAACTGACCTTCTTGGCCCACATTGAGTAACTAGAAACTCAATGGACTCAAGACACACTGACCCAATGTCCTCAGAATGAACCGTAAACGGATTCTTTTGTCGATTTTTCCTCTAAAAATCATTTGAAACCTCAGTATAAATAAAGTTTTGAATTACCAATACGCACCTACTCCCCTTTCACTGGCCAACGCTGCTGTGGCTATATCCGGGTTAGAGGGCTCGGGCTGAAAACTATAAATAATACGGAATCTAAAAACAGCAATAAAAAGAAAAAGAGTTAGCTCAGCAGAAAAGAAAATATTAAAGGTTAGATCTGTGATTTTCAAACTGGTACTAATGTTGTTTATAATTTTTTTTATAAACCCCTTTATTTACAAGTTCTCCTGACCAAGATCCAGGCTCCGATCAGAAAAAAGTGTGTCCAGAACCACCTACTGAAGGATGGGTCAAATGCAGAGGAAAAACAACCCTACGGAGCAAGGTTATAATAGTTTTGGATTTTTCATTATAGTTTAGTTTTAGTTAGTTTTGGCTTTTTTCCCCTCTAATTCAGTTAGTTTTAATTCATTTTAGAGCAGCTCTGATAGAAAAAAACAAAAAACAAAACTAAAACTAACTAACTAACTAACTAACTAACTAACTCAGTTTTAGTTTAGGTTTTGTTAGTTTTAGTTTTTGGGATACTTTGGGTTATTTGTCAAGTGCAGGATTCAAAAAGAAAGTATTGTGTTAGCAAACTTACAACAAACAAATACAATTTTAAAACATTTATCCAGGTTAACCCCCACAACAACCAAAGCCGTCCACAAGCTGCAGCCTAAAGTGCAAAACTTCCACATTTACCAACTCCAAAGAAGGCTTGGAAATAAATTGACAAAGACAAAAATGAAGAGCGATTTATCTATAATTACAGTTAGTTTTAGTTTTGTAAACACACAATACAGTTTCAGTTATCGTTTTTTTTTCTTTTAATTGTCCTTGTTTAGTTTAGTCCTGGTTTAGTCCTAGTTTAGTCCTGGTTTAGTCCTGCTTTAGTCCTAGTTTAGTCCTGGTTTAGTCCTAGTTTAGTCCTGCTTTAGTCCTAGTTTAGTCCTGCTTTAGTCCTAGTTTAGACCTAGTTTAGTCCTGGTTTAGTCCTGCTTTAGTCCTAGTTTAGACCTAGTTTAGTCCTGGTTTAGTCCTGCTTTAGTCCTAGTTTAGACCTAGTTTAGTCCTGGTTTAGTCCTGCTTTAGTCCTAGTTTAGTCCTAGTTTAGTCCTGGTTTAGTCCTGCTTTAGTCCTAGTTTAGTCCTGGTTTAGTCCTAGTTTAGTCCTGCTTTAGTCCTAGTTTAGACCTAGTTTAGTCCTGGTTTAGTCCTGCTTTAGTCCTAGTTTAGTCCTAGTTTAGTCCTGGTTTAGCCCTAGTTTAGTCCTGGTTTAGTCCTAGTTTAGTCCTGCTTTAGTTTATCTATAATTTCAGTTAGTTTGAGTTAGTTTTGTAAACACACAGTACAGTTTAAGTTTGTTTTGTTTTGTTTTTTTCATTTTAATTGTTTTAATTCATTGTTTTAATAGTTGTTTTTATTTATTTCAGTTAACGGAAATATTTTTTTCAATTTTAGTTTTCATTTTTCGTTGGTTTTCATTAACTATAATAACCTTGCTGTGGAGATGGTTGGTTTATAGTTCATGTTATTGTTTATAGATCTGGGCCAAAGTCTAAAAACAGCGTCTGCGGTGACGGAGTCCGAACATTCAGAGGTTAGAGACGAGAATTAAAAAGGATCTATTTTAATACTACAGTAACCAGCTGAGTACTTCACTCCGACAGTGCTGCTGATGGTTTTACCCCCACAAAAAAACATCTGATACTTAGTTCAATGGATGTACATCTTTTTTATGTTATAAAGTAAGTTTAGCCCCAGTGCAGAGATATTGTAAATATTTATATCAATATCTGATTATAAAGTGTGTTATCCATCAAAAACCAGAGACAAAGAAAGAGAGAAGAGAGGAGAGAGAGAGAGAGAGAGAGAGAAGGGAGAGAGAAAGGGTGGGAGAACAGAGAGAAGCAAAAGAGAAGAGAGCAATAAAGAGAAAGGAGAGAGGAGAGACAGAATAGAGAGAGAAGAGAAAGAGAAGAGAGATGAGAAAGAGAAGAGAGAGAATAGAGAGAGAAGAGAAAGAGAATAGAGAGGAAAGAGAGAGAAGAGAGAAAATAGAGAGAGAAGAGAGAGAAGATACAAGAGAGAAGAGAAAGAGAAGAGAGAGAGAAGAGAGAGAAGAGAGATAGAAGAGAGACAGAATAGAGAGCAAAGAGAGAGAAGAGAGATGAGAAAGAGAAGAGAGAGAGAGAATAGAGAGAAAGAGAGAAAAGACAGAGTGAAAGGAGAGAAAAGAGAGAGAGAGAGAGAGAAAAGAGAGTGAGGATAGAGGGGAGAGAGAGAGAGAGAAGAGAGACAGAATAGAGAGCAAAGAGAGAGAAGAGAAAGAGGAGAGAGAGAATAGTTAGAAGAGAGAGAGGAGAGATAGAAGAGAGACAGAATAGAAACAGAAGAGAGAAGAGAGAGAAAAAGACAGAGCGAAAGAAGAGAGAGAAAAGGGAGAGAGCGAGAGAGAAAAGAGAGAGGATAGAGGGGAGAGAGAGAGAGACAGAATAGAGAGCAAAGAGAGAGAAGAGAGAAAAGAGAAGAGAAAGAGAAGAGAGAGAGGAGAGCTAGAAGAGAGAGAGAGAGAAAGAGAGAGAGAATGGTGAATAATGAGGATGGCTGGAATGCATTAGGTAATTGGAAATAATTTTGAATTGTTGCAAACAGTTTTAATGTGTTTTTTTTACGTCTTTAAAACAGTACAAATCTGGTGTCATTAAACATGGATTACTAATAATGTCTCACTTTAATCTCTCTGTTAATGCCTAAAAATCGGTAGCCTAATATCTTCTTAAAACTGTTTCCAACTACTAACTACAGGTGCACCACAAGGATCAGTGCTAGGGCCTCTGCTGTTTTTGACCTGCTGCTTGCATTACGTCACCTCCGCACACCTGAGATTATCGAACTGAGTCCAAACAGCAGGAAACTGACTTCTTTAAGTGTTCGGCTTCGTACTAATCACATACCTGAAGAGAACCCGTGTGAGACAGTCATTCTCATGAGGAAATCAACACAACCAAATCAACACTACCATAAAAAACAGACAGTTTCATACTTGTGTCACTGAACAAACCTGATGAAACCTAATGAAATGTTCTGTTTTACTTTGATCCTCCTCCTCATGGTAGAACTTTAGGTTGAAACTGGCATCTTGTCTAACGAGCATATCATAAAGAAGTAAAAGTGCACAGACATAGTATAACCGATCCTAAATAGAATACATTTACTCATATGGAAACACAAATATAAGTCCTAAAATAGCCAGAAAATTACAATATTCTTCATTTTTTATTACAAAAAGACAAATAAATAAACAAACAACATGAATAAATGTACAATACAGCTCTGTTTAAATGACGTCCACAAAGAAAAGAAAATGAAGTTGCTTGTTTATAAATTACATCAGAGAAGAACCGTCCCTTTGCCTTTTGTTATAATGTAAAGCTTTCTAACCTTGTATTTAGCTGCTAACGAAAAAACACACATGTGGATGACGAGGACAACAGTGAACTGAAGTTAGTGTTGAAAAAAATTGAAATTTTGTTTAATACAGTAAAGCAAGGCCAGGCTGCCAGGTTAGATAATACAAGCAAAAATATATATATATATATTTTTTAAGATGCAAAGATAGAAACTTTGTGTGCTGTTGTCGTTATGGGAGATGACTTCAGCGTTCAACGTTCACATAGAAGAGAAGGTATTTTATTAACTGCTGATGTAACATATTTAGATCTCCGTGTTAGAAAATGCAATATTCACCGAAAACACTGTTCTGAGTTTCCTCCTTCCCTTTGCTCTCTGCGTGCGTAATGAAACGACTGCACATCGCGGCTGTGTACAGTTTTGTATCGTCCTTTTGTATACAGCTCTGGGAAAAATAAGAGACTACTGCATTTTTTCTGAAATCAGCATCTCTACATGTATTACAGCTAGGGCTGTCAGTTTAACACGTTAATTTCATTAATTAATTACACTGCAAATTAAAGTGTTATAAAAATGAACACAGTTAATTATGAGCGGCAATTCAGTGTGCGCAGATTTTAAATTTGGCGTGCGGCAAGCAAATCTCTGCCAGGGCCTTTGAACGGCAAGTTTATTTATAAAAAGAATGAAGATGGGACGATCAACAAGAACGCTGTGATTTGTAGCTTTTGTAAAAAAGAATTTTTCCGATCACTGAAGCTGCTCCAGCCTGACGGATCATTTGAACGATAAACACGTCTGGACAAGTTCCATTGTTACCGGTGATAGAGCGAGCATGAGCGCACTTCAACAAACCACGAAACCAACAAACCACGCTCGCAGAATTTTGGAAACGAATGAGCAAATCAACCACAGAAAATTTGACAAAGTCAATCAAACTCAAAAAAGTGGGTTCGTTCGTTCGCTTGATCGCTCCCTCACTCACAATCCCTTTCTCTCACACTCTTAAAAAGCAATTAATTAGATTAATTAATTACAAATCATGTAATTAATTAGATTAATTTTTTAATCGCCTGACAGCACTAATTCCAGCCATTCCAGCGTCTGTTGAATTCCAACACAAACACAAAGCTGAGCTACTTCAGTTCTTGCACCAGGAGTGGAATAAAGTCACCCAAGAACAATGTGAAAGACTTGTGGAGAGCACGCCAAGACACATGAAAGCTGTGATTCAAAATAAGGGTTATTGCACCAAATATTGATTTCTGAACTCTTCTTAAGTGTAAACATTAGTATTATGTTGTTTTAAAATGAATTTGATCTTGTTTCTTTGGATTGTTTGAGGTCTGAAAACATGTATCTTTTTTGTTATTTTGACCATTTGTCATTTTCTGCAAATAAATGCTCTAAACGATAACATTTTTATTTGGAATTTGGAGGAAATGTTGTCAGTAGTTTATAGACTCAGAAAAACTGATCATTTTTGCAGTGGTCTCTTATTTTTTTCCAGAGCTGTATTTATGGGAATTTTCGCGTGGGAGTTTCAGTGACAGTAAACCTTAAGGAGGGTTTGAACAGAGCCCAGGAGAGATCACTAGATTACTGAAACATTATGTTAAACCTCTTCAGGCATTTGAGAAGAGGAAAGAACGTTAGAACATGGTAGAACATTCAAAACATTTCACATAATCCTCCCTGTTTTTGTGAGAGTTTTCAGGCGGTGGTCGGAGGTGAAGTAGTCGTTTGGTTTGCAGCGGTCAGTGTTTCTCGTTCTCAGCGTTCTCGATCATCTGTATTGATCGTTCTAGTATCCGAAAGTCTGTTTGATGGCCTGGAGGTAGAAGCGGCTCCAGCCTTCTCGGGTGCTGTCCTCAAACCCCGAGGGGACGCCCTGGATGTCCACGGAAAGACCCGTCTCTCCTCCTCTGTCCTCAAACAGAAGGAACACCGAGGCCAAGTGGTCTACGAGAGAGAGGGAGGAGAGGGAGAGAAAAGAGAGAACAAAGATGAGGGGGAGAGGAGAAAAGTGAAAGGAAGAGGGGGAATGGAGTAGAGGGGTGGAGGAGAGAAAGAGGGAGAGGGGAGAGAGGAAGAAAGAGGAACAGACAAGGTGAAAGAGGGATAAGAGAAAAAGAAGCGAGGGAGAATAGACAAAAGAAAGAGAGAAGACAGAGAAAGACAAAAGAGTGTGTGTGTGTGTGTGTGTGTGTGTGTGTGTGTGTGTGTGTGTGTGTGTGTGAGAAAGAGAGAGAGAAAAGAGAGAGAAAGAACACAGAGAGAAAAAGACAAAACAGTGTGTGTGTGTGTGTGTGTGAGAGAGAGAGAGAGAGAGAGAGAGAAAGGAGGAGGGTGGAGGAGAGACAGAGGAAGAGGTGGGAGAGAAAGAAAGAGAAAGGAACAGGGAAGGAGAAAGAGATAGAAAGAAAGAGAAAAGAGAGAGAGAAAGAAGAGAGAGGGAGAAGAAACAAAAGAGAGAGAAGACAGAGAGAGAGAGAGACAAAAGAGTGTGAGAGAGAAAAAGGAGGAGGAGAAAGAGGAGTGGACGAGAGACAGAGGAATAGCGGAGAGAGGAAGAAAGAGAAAGTGGAACAGGAGAGGTGAAAGAAGGATAAGAGAGGAAGAAATGGACAAAAGAGAGAGAGAGAAGACAGAGAGAGAGAAAGACAAAAGCGTGAGAGAGAGAGAGAGAGAGAGAGAGAGAGAAAGGAGGAGGAGAGACAGGAGAAGAGTTAAGAGAGGAAGAAAGAGGAACAGGAGAAGTGAAAGAGGGATAAGAGAGAAAAAGATAGAAAAAAGAGGGAAAAAGAAGAGAGAGGGAGAACAGTCAAAAGAGAGAGAGAGAGAGAGAGAGAGAGAGAAAGGAGGAGGAGAAGAGGAAAGAGAAAGAAGAGGAAAGGAAGAAGCGAGTGGTCAGAGAAAGGAGGAGGAGGAGAGAGGGGGTGGAGGAGAGATAGAGGAACAGGGGAGAGAGAAAGACAGAGTAAAGAGAGAGAAAGAAGAGTGAGGGAGAAGAGACAAAAGAGAGAGAGAGAGAAGACAGAGAAAGAGAAAGGAGGAGGAGGAGAGGAAAGAGAAAAAAGAGGAAAGGAAGAAGCGAGTGTTCAGTGATGTGAGGAAACATGTGAAACCGTCGCCTGTTTGGACGCTCTGACCTTTGGGCCACGACCTGAACCTCCACTTCATCTCGATGCCTTTGTTTGGGACCTGCACACACAAAACAAAGTGTCCTGCCCAATGACACAACAGCAGGAGATACAGTAGGTAACGCAGAGCGGGGATTGAACTACCGCCCTCAGCCCGTCTTACCAGCTGCACAAACTCTCCGCTCACAGAACCGTCCAGGAGCTCAAACTTTCCTCCGTTACGAGCGTCGACTTGTGCGGGCGAACGAGTGAAGATCTGCACAAACTGAGGAGGAAGAGGAACATTATTTTAGACCTTCTCTGCCGTGAGTCTGTAACAGTTGCTGGACTGGGACAAAAAAACAGCCCTGGCATTTTTGGCTTAGACCGGCCCCTCATAATTAGCGGAGCACAAAGGACTAATTTATGTTTGTGTTCCCCGAAGCAAAGTATTTTACTATTGTTACGTCTTGGCTGAGGGGAAACCAGGAACAGTAACACATTCAACTACACACTCGGGTTCCCTCGGGTTCCCTCGGGTTTCCTGTCCACAGTCTCTGTCCACCTTCAGCCTGGGCTGCAGAGGACGTGGAGGCTCCAGCCCCTCCAGAGAATATGTCTGTTATTTTAGAACATTTTGCAGCATCTATAGTGAGATTTTTTAATCTTTTTGCTCTGCAACATCTCGCTCACGCTCAACACTGAAACTGGCGGGGATCAGTGCAGAGAAAGGGGTGGGACCGCTCTCGTAAGCTTCTATATCCTGATTGGTTTAGTCCACTGTCTATATTGAAGATGGACCAATGGGACACCTCCTCTAAATTGTGTCTCTAAGTGAAAAAAACAAACAAAAAAACAAACAAAACAGCATCGGCCCCGAGGACTGTCGGCCCACCGGGAAAATGCCCGGTCTGCCCAATTACCAGTCCAGGCCTGGCTGTAAACATCTGCACAGTTCAGGGGGACAGAAGATGTGGAAAACTGCTCCTCTAAACAACTTTTTTAGGATCGTAGTGAAGTAGAAAGTGTTATTTTTGCCTTTTTTAATGTAGTGGAGTCAAAATAATAAGTGCTCAACTAAAATATGACTCAAGTAAAGAACAGAACCTCCAAATCTGTGCAGTACTGACCACCTCTGATTCTGTGCAACAAAACAGAACTTTTTACTATTTAAAAGATTAAATATTTAGTTTTAATTTGTTGATCATTATTGCAATGGTCAATCATTCTGAAGATCATTGCAGCCCTTAAATCTCTCTTACGTCTTGGCTGATGAAGGTGGCGTACACTTCGTCTGGTGTGGTGAAGAACGTCTCCTTCAGTTGGACGTTTCTGGTCGATGTTTTTGCCGCACTGCAGGGGGCGCCACTGGAGGGAGCAGAACTGATCTGTCAACAGGAGTCAGATTTAGACGAAGATGATGATGATGATGATAAAGACAGTGTAGGATTAAATAAGGGCCTGTTTACGCGAGAACACTTACGGGTAGAAATGACCAAATATTTTATCGGAAGTGCCTTTCGTTTAGACGGTGACGGTGTATTGGGGACTTAAAGATCCCATGACATGGTACTTTATATGGTACTTTATATGGTGCCTTAATGGTTCCCTAATACTGTAAATGAATCCTTCTTCAAAATCAAGACTCAGTGCACGAGATATGACTCTGACTGTCTTCATAAGGTTAAATATGTCTCTGAAATGCTTTATTCTGGGCGTTGTTGCTTGAACGCAAATGAGGAGGACAGAGACAGGCCAGTGCAGCGGGTGGTGGTGCGACCAAATACGCCGCTGTTTCCTGGATTAGCGGTGCGCTGTGCGCTGTCACCCAATTCCGTGTTTTAAGAGCGGAGGAAGATATAAGACGCTTTCCATTAAAAAAAAAACACATTTCCAAAGAAAATTAAATTAAACCACTGCTGTTTCAGAGGTTCAGAGGCTCGGATAAAGGACATCCGAGCCTGGAAACACTCACGTGTCTAAAAAAACGCATCTCGCATTTCGTAGCTCGTTTGTGGTCCAAATTCTCTGGGTGTGATTTCCAGAGACGGTGGGTAGACATCCAGATGGGGGGTGGAAACCTTTCCCCGAGTGTGACGTCAGAAAGTTCCCTTATTCAGAATCGCCCGTTTATTCAAACGCGGATCACATTTGCTCAGTTTACACATTTTGCAACTTTTAGCTATGGGGGGGGGGGGCTCACATTAACGTTCAAAACCCTCAGAAAATTTAAAAATGCAAAAAACTGAAACCACCCTCCAAAGTGGAAAACTTGAATATGCTCCGCCATAGCGTTTTTGTCTACATGCATACCTACATGCATACCCAATCGAATTCCACACACTTTTGCATGCACGCAGAATAAAAAGTGAAGACATGACGCCACTTTTGCGTCTTCTGTTCAGACCGTCATCATGTAAACGCAGCCTAAGTAAAGGTTCAGAGAAGTCCGATAAGATCGTACCTGTGTTTTACTCTGCACCTGTGGTTTGCTCTGGGCTGGAGGGGGCGGGGCTTTTGGTCCGTTGGCTGTGGGCAGAATCATCCCCTGACTGAACTCTGAGGAGAGAACAAGAAAAACAGGAACTTATAACAGGGGATGTGCACTTACATGACTGACAGGACCAACGTAAGGCAGAAATAATACAACATCCAAACTGATAAATGATAAAAGAGTTCTTTATATAATCTGTCTGAGCCAGGTTAGGCTGAAAGTGTCACACCTCTGGACACAGCTCATGCATCCAATTTTTGCCAAATTTAGTTAACTGAATAGTGCAGGCATGTTTTCAGATCCACAAAAAGAGTTTAGTTCTGCTCTTTCCTCAAAAACAAAATCTTCTGTATTTCTGATACAAAAAGAGTAGCAGCGTCTGTACTATTTTAGTCCACTGCCGAGAGAGAGAAGAGAAGAGAGAGAAGAGAAGGGGAAGAGGAAAGAGAGAGAAAGGGAATGTTCGTCCATTTCTGTTGTTTATTTTAGTCTCAAAGTTTATTTTTTAGTGCGTTTGTTGGACTCAACAAACGCTGATACACGCTGTTGCAAAAGAGCGTGTCCGCGGCTCCAGACGAGCACACGGGCTCGCGCGGCCCGCACACCGGTAGAAGTTTAATACGAGACACGTACTTTTGTTCTGAATACAGGACGATTCCAGTTTTCAAGGGACGGTTGGCGACCCTAAACACAACTATATATATATGGTGGAAGGTGCTCCTCACCTTCCACGGTGGTTGGTCCTGCCAGCATCTTACACCCTGCAGTTATGTGCTGGACAGTCTCAGGAGCCTCTTTGCACAGCCTACACCTTGGGTCTTGTCTGGTGTGGTAGACCTGGGCCTCTATTGCTCGGGTGCTCAAGGCCTGCTCCTGTGCAGCCAGGATGAGGGCCTCTGTGCTGTCCTTCAAACCAGCCCTCTCCAGCCATTGGTAGGATTTCTTGATATCAGCCACTTCAGTTATGTTTCGGTGGTACGCCCCATGTAGGGGTTTGTCCTGCCATGATGGTCCCTCCAGCACCTCCTCCTCTGCACTCCACTGTCTGAGGCATTCCTTGAGCACATCATCTATCGGGGCCCTGTTTTTGGATGTTTCATCCTGGACAGTGGTTGCCACACTCACTAGTCCTCAGCCTTCCTTCTGGCTCGTGTACAGTCTCAGGGTGCAGGATTTAGGATGGAACCCTCCATGCTTGGTTAGGAGCTTTCATGTCTTAATGTTTGTGGTCTGTATCTCCTCCTTTGGCCAGCTTATGATTCCTGCTGGGTTCTGATCACTGGCAGGGTGTAGCTGTTTACTGCCTGTGTCTTGTTCTTGCCATTGAGCTGTCTTCTTAGGACTTGCCTTACTCGTTGCAGGTATTTGGCCGTAGCCGCTTTCCTTGTTGCCTCTTCAAGGTTGCCATTTGCTTGTGGGGTACCAAGGTACTTGTAACTGTCCTCAGCATCTGTTATTGTTCCCTCTGGGAGTGAGACCCCTTCTGTGTGGACTACCTTCCCTCTCTTGGTCACCATCCTACTACATTTCTCAAGCCCGAATGACATTCCAATGTCTGTGCTGTAGATCCTGGTGGTGTGGATCAGTGAGTCGATGTCTCGCTCACTCTTAACGTACAGCTTGATGTCCTCCATGTAGAGGAGGTGACTGATGGTGGCCCTGATGGTGTCTCTGATAGGTTTCTGATAGGGGCTGATCATATCAGTGGAAGAGGTCCACGAGGTAGGACAACTTTGTATTTTGCAATTGTTTTACATGTTTTAGGGCTGTAAATGCCTCACCACACACATTCTATGCTTTTCTCAGACTGGAGTTGGGCTTTTCTCGCATTTCTCTCTTTTTAAACACTCAAACTTTCATAGATTTTCAACAAAATGTATTAATAGTGAAGCGTGGGGAAGACGAATCCGGAAGCAGCGCGGAGACAGGAGCAACGCGCGCGAGGAGCACCGTGCGCGACGCACGAGGTGCACCGAGGAGCACCACGCGCACCGAGGAGCACCTGGCGCGAGGAGCACCTGGCGCGAGGAGCACCGCGCGCACCGTGGAGCACCTGGCGCGAGGAGCACCTGGCGCGAGGAGCACCGCGCGCACCGTGGAGCACCTGGCGCGAGGAGCACCTGGCGCGAGGATCACGCACCCCTAGTCCTAGTCTGCACGACCGGCATCGGGTCTGCGAGCAAGAGAGACCCGGATCGCGTCCTCTGGAGCCTGAGCCACAACCCAGCCGCACGGCCCTGGTCCAGTCCTGGTTTAGTCCAGGTCCAGTCCAGGTCTAGACCTGGTTTAGTTCTGGTTTAGACCTGGTTTATTCCACGTTTAGTCATGGCTCTACAGTCTCTTAGCCAATCAGGAAGCAGAACACAATGTTACACTATTTAAAAAAATGTTACACTATTAAAAAAAAAAACTTGGAATGGATCAGGCCTTTTCCATTGAAATAGCTACTCAACTTACGAAAAATTCACGTTACGAAACCACTTCTGGAACGAATTAATTTTGTAAGGTGAGGTACCACTGTAGTAGTAGTATACAGTAGTAGTATACATTAGTAGTATATAGTAGTAGTAAACAGTAGTATATAGTAGTAGTATACAGTGGTAGTATATAGTACAGTATATAATCTCGTCCCTTACCAGTTTTGAGCTGTTTGGTGTAGTTGTCCAGGGCGCGGCGGACTTCAGGGATGCCTTTGGTCTTCATGAGCTGCACCAGAGGGGTGGGGGGGTGGTCCGCACACAGCGCCACCGAGATCTGAGACACAAAGACGTGTTTTTGTTCAACTAAACCTCCTCTAAAATAAAATAGATGAGTTAGATTGTGAATGTGCTGTGTGTGTGATCGAGAGCCTGTAAAGTACATGAGCGTGTAAGGAATCATGATAATTCTAACTCACGTCCAGGTCGTCTGCGTCGTTTTCGTCGGACAGATTGGCCACGTCCACGGTTCCTCTGTACTTCACTCCGGTCTTGGCCGTTCCTAAAGAAGAACTCAGGGTCAGTCATTTTAAACCATAAATCTGTTCACCTTCCCATGGGATCTGTAATATGGATCTTTAGCACATTCATTTAAACACAGCTTAAAGGCGCACTGTGTAACTTTTCTGGTGGGAGGGTTTGGCACCTTCTTGTCTCATTCTGATGTTGTTACTTGTTTTGAGAAAAAAATGTATTCTTTCTGAGAACTGGGCCCTCTTTGTATAACTTAGCTGGGTGCAGGTGGTATCACTGGCTTGTCTCCATGGAGAGAAAAGTTTAATGCCATATTGTGGAATATTCCAATCAAAACAATGACATGTCTCTCTCCCCCCTCCCTGCAGGACATCTACTGCACCTGCCTCCCCCGCAAAGCCCTCTGGGTGATCCCACCCACCCATCCAACTGCCTCTTCAGTCTGCTGCCATCAGGAAGGAGACTGAGGAGCCTCAGGGCCAAGACCAGCAGACTGAAAGACAGCTTCATCCACCAAGCTGTCAGGATGCTGAACTCTCTCCCTGCCCTCCCTCCCCCAAGCACACTGCTGCTTAAATGATTCTTAAATGACACTGACACTGCTGCTTAAATGACACATTTGAGCTTTATTACGCTCCACATTGTGTGTTTTAACTGTTTGTGTCATATAAAAGTTTACTGTACTTTTGCTACGGGTATATATGATGTTTTAGTCATGGTGTTTATTGTCTTGTTTATCAGATGTTTTATGTTCACTGTGGGCCTAGGGGGCGCTGCAATTTCAATTCCTGTGTGTGCAACCTGTACATTTTAGCCATGTCTCAATTCTCAGTGTGCACAGTCCGAAGTGTGGTTTTAAGGGCATGTATGTCACATCCAGCGCAACGACTGCTGTCCCATTTCGTACATATGGAATAGCTCTTCACAGCTGATAGGCGAACAGGGGAACCCCCTTCGGCGCTTCTTGCAATGGGATTGGCGGACGCGCGAGCGTGGGAAAATATGTTGATTTATACACACCCCGTTTCTTTCCGAAAAACAAGCCAATTTGAAATTAAAAATGTATGTTTTTAACGTCACTAATGCTGTTATCTGAAACATGAAGAGACTTTTTCATGATCTCAACTAGCACATTCTGCAAAAAAGCAAAAATCACACATTTTGAAAAAAAATAAATACTAAAAACTCGTTGAGTTGTGGACTGAATTGCCGTGGTGGGACACATATGGTTTTGGACAATAAAGCTGATTTTGAACTTTGAACTTTGATAACATCTCCATAGAGACAAGCAGGTAACGGGCCCTACACCATAAAAGTTCCACAGTGCAGCTTTATGGATCCCTGTGTGGTACAGGCGCAGGTTCTGACCGGTCCAGTAGGCGCGGATCACCCACTCGTAGAAGTAGAAGAGTTTCCCTTTGCGGTTGTTGATGCAGGCCTCGCCCTCCAGTTTGCTCACGTCGGTCACCTGACACACGCCCTCTGACCCTTCGACTCTGACCTCCTGCAGCAGGGCCTTCAGACGCTCCTCCGACCAGGAAGTCACATTACGCTCCGTCCTAAATCAGGTAAATCATTTGAAGATATTTATCCAAAACATATTTCATACAATTCAAAAGTTCAAAACTCCATGCAGAGCTTCCAGGTGCTGGTAACAACAGGAACATTGAATAATTCCAGAAAAGAAGACATTTACCGCACACTCGCTTGACTTGACTCTTATGTCTTTATTGGGCTTAGAGTGAACGTGTTTTGCTTCTACAGCGTCATCAGAAATGGACGAACATTCCCTGATGACGCTGTAGAAGCGAAACACGTTGTTTGCTCTAAGCCCAATAAAGGAATAAGAGTAAAGTCAAGTGAGTGTGCGGTAAATTTCTTCTTTTCTGGAAATATTTCATACAATATTTTATCATAAAACATGATGTGCTCTGCTTAAAAGTGTTTATAGTGGACATTTTTGTTACTCTCTGTTATTATATTGTGATTCTTGAGCTGCTGTATCCAAATAATTTCCCTAAGTCTTAAGTTTTGTCGCCTTGTATTGACAAACTGGCAGGAAAAAAAGAAGAAACTGACACAGAAACGTTTGTGCATTTGCTGAAAAAAATAATAATTGGAAAAGAATATTTGTATTTCATTTTAAAGATGCATTATGTGACTTTTCTGGTAGGAGGTCCAGCACCTGCTTGCCTCTATGGAGAGTTATGAAATATTCCACAGTATGACATTAAACTTACAAATAACGCTAAAAATCTAATATTATTGTCTTCACAGATCTGATCTGTAACTTGGCCTGGTGCCATCACCTGCTTCTTGTCTCCATGGAGATAGTTTGCCATACTGTGGAATATTCCAGGCAAAGCAGTAACATCTTAACGGAGACAAGCAGGTGGCGGACCCTCCTCCAGAAAAGTTCCACCTTAACCTCCTGAGACCCGCCCATTCATTTGTGTCCTTTATAGTGGACATCGAATTAACCAGTCTGTCTTTTAATTGTTTTGAGACTCTAGTTTGCACTATGATTTAAAATAATAATAATAATAATAATAATATGATTGTATTTAATGATAATTAATTATACTAAGATTAAAATAATAATAATAATAATAATAAATAAACATACATAAAAAATAAAAATAAATAAATATGTCAATACTGAAATTAAAAAAAAAACATAATATATATATCAAAACAATACATACATAAATAAATAATACATACAAAATAAAAATAAATAGATACATAAATAAATACTCTAATAAAAATAAATAATACATAAAAAATACAAATAAATAAATACGTAAATAAATACAAAAAATAATAATAATACATAATATCTAAAAAAATAAATAAGAAATTAAAAGGGAGTCTAAGAACTTTTTGAGGCGACTGTAGAAGCTTGTCAGAGATGTTGGTCATCAAAAAAAAAATTGTTTGTTTTTTTTAGGTTGTTAACTTCACGTGGATTTAACACCAAAATGCCCCCGACGTCCAGTACAGAGGACATGTTACACCATTATGAATAAAAATAAAATTAACAAAATGCTAAGGTGTTAATTTACCTTCAAATAGAAAATCAAAATAATAATAATAATAATAATTTTGATACACTTTTTTTCTTCAGGTCCCAGGAGGTTAAAGAATGAAATGTCAAAAGTCCTCATGTTCAGCAGCTATTGATCACCAGAACCTGTGACTACAGCAGTGAAGTGAGAGTAAATTGATCATAAAAACAAGACACAACAGATACAATAAAACACAATAAAACACGGTAATCAATAATACAACCATGAGCTTCACCAGTGCCAGTTGTTCACATTTGTGGCGTCTGCGCGTTCCTCCACAATCCACCGGGGGTCGCCTTCTCCCCACTTCGCCATCGCTCAAAAAGGTTTCAAAATCCACTGATCCACCACTACACAATTACACAAAACTGCAGTATTTGTAGTAACCCAAGTCCACAGGCTGAAGTACAGGAGCCAGTTGAAGTCGTAGTAGTTGTAGTAAATAGTCGCTTGTGTCTTCTGGAGCTGCTGGACTGACTGTAGGACTATTTTTAGACAGCCTCAGCATGTGTCCAGGCTGGAGAACTTACTGGAGCTCTGTGCTTTAAATAACTGAAAAATCCCATGTACCCCCTTTAATGACTCCTCCTCCTGTGGAGAGGGCCAAAAATACTACTCAAGTAACAGTACTTCAAAATAAAAGTACAGGTAGAAAAGTAAAAGTTTGATCCAAAGTAGTGGTCCAAGATACTAAAAATTCAAACTTGATGTTGATACTACAAAGATAATAGACTTAGACAAATTTTATTGATCCACAAGGGAAATTATTTGGGTACAGCTCACTCATCTTAATAATAGAACAGAGAGTAACAAAAATAGATGGAATAGCAAAAAAAAGAGCAATAGGAGGAAAGCAGGACAGTGGGGAGGGGCCGACTCGGAGATGACAGCGATGAAAAGTGCAGTACAGACAATAACAATATTCACACACATATTACGACAACAACAATTGGACAGGTAAAACACAAGGCGTGTTTTTCGTTGATGACAGACGGGGGGGTGGGAAGGGGAGCAGTCCAGAAAAATCCATGAAATTGATTGAAAACTGAAGCAGAGGCAGACATTACTAAATAGACAGGGCAGAGGTTTTTTTTTTTTTTTTTTAACATAAAACATATCAGTATATGTACAAGTCAAAATAAAATAGAAAAATAAGTAATCAAATATCAAATCAAATATCAAATCACAGCTATATAAAAGAGACAAGAACAGCAGGGCAATAATGTACTGATTGACAGAGCATAAGGTTATCCGTTACTTAAGATTGTGTTGTTATACAGTTGTTGTACAGTTGTAGGGAGTATTATCTGTTACATAAGGGTGAGTTGTTGTACAGTTGTAGGGAGTATTATCTGTTACATAAGGGTGAGTTGTTGTACAGTTGTAGGGAGTATTATCTCTGTCCCTCTGTGGTCTGGTGCAGTGGGTGAGCAGGAGTGTCCATGATGAAGAGCAGTTTGTCCAGTGTCCTCCTGTCCCTCACTGTAACAAATGTCTCCAGCTCACAGCCGATCACGCACTTCTACATACTTCTGATGCAGCCCAAGATCATTCTTAGGAAAGCCTAATTTCTGTCCTGTGAATGTGAGTTAAAGGGATAGTGCGTTTTTTTTGTTTTGTTTTTTATGTGAATCTGTATGGTGTCCCCTTCAACAGAGTCGTGCATTAACACTGACTTACCGATGACAGTGTCCTCTGAGCCCAGTTCTGCTCTGATTCTGTAGCTCGCAAACGTAGTTCCGGTAAGTTCACAGGGACATTTAATAAAGCTTGTTTTTCTTCTCAAAACAACATTTGTCCAAAAAGTGATATATTTGCATCACAAACAGTTGTCCGTGAAAAATTCAGCAGTCTAATTTGCATGGTGCTATTTTCTCTCAATTCGTATCACTGCGCGCCTATTAGTTATTATTAGCCTGTTCACTTCTAAGCGGATGTTTACAAGTGAACAGGCTAATAATAACTAATAGGCGCGCAGTGATACGACTCGAGAGAAAATAGCACCATGCGAATTACGCTGCTGAATTTGTCGCAGACAACTGTTTGTGACGCAAATATATCACTTTTTGGACAAATGTTGTTTTGAGAAGAAAAACAAGCTTTATTAAATGTCCCTGCTAACTTACCGGAACTACGTTCGCGAGCTACAGAACCGGAGCAGAACTGGGCCCAGACGTCATCGGTAAGCCAGTGTTAAAGGGATATGCCACCCCTAGGTCAAATTTGGGCATCTCCCCACAGTCCAGAGACTAAAATAAGTGGTGGAATGCGTTTTCCTGCTCACCCAGCCATTGTCCGAGTCTGTCGCCACTGACCGCCGCAGTATCTGGTGCTCCTCCGCCTTAGACTGGAGTCTAACGTCGCCAGAGAAAGATTTCGGCCAAAAGGAATTAATTTGCTCGATGCGTTTCCCAATTACTTTGTGTGTAGTGCGCATTCATATCGAGTGCAAATAAATGTGCAAATCAACACGGAGAGCTTGCCTTGGTCATTTTGGGTGGGAACTATTTTCCAGTGCGTAAGAATACAGCCGTACCACGCAGCACGCTGCCAGGGGAATCCCTGTTACGCACCGGGAAGGGAGTTCCCCTGTTGCAAAACGTGGTGCGTGGTACGGCTGTATTCTTACGCACTGGAAAATAGTTCCCACCCAAAATGACCAAGGCAAGCTCTCCGTGTTGATTTGCACATTTATTTGCACTCGATATGAATGCGCACTACACACAAAGTAATTGGGAAACGCATCGAGCAAATTAATTCCTTTTGGCCGAAATCTTTCTCTGGCTACGTTAGACTCCAGTCTAAGGCGGAGGAGCACCAGATACTGCGGCGGTCAGTGGCGACAGACTCGGACAATGGCTGGGTGAGCAGGAAAACGCTTTCCACCACTTATTTTAGTCTCTGGACTGTGGGGAGATGCCCAAATTTGACCTGGGGGTGGCATATCCCTTTAATGCACACCATACAGATTCACACAAAAAAAAACAGCACTATCACTTTAAGTCTAGTTTCGATTCTAGTTTTAGTATCGATTAGTGTCTGATTTTCTGGGGGATTACACAGAATATCAAAGAAAGTTCTATGATTTAATGTTGAAAATCACATTCTACTGTCTAAAGAAAGAGTGTTCATGTTATTATCATTGTGGTATCAGAATTGGTATTGAGTATCGAGGCTATTCCTTAGTATCAAAATCAAGATTGAAATTCTAGTATCGTGACAACAATACTTTCAGCTTCCTGTTATATGGTGTCATTTTGAGGATCGTTCAAACATTCTTTTCATCATTCAGACACCCAGAGACATAACAATAGATTTTTTAATTACTCATTTAACACATAACACTTTATTACACAATGTTTTGAAAAAGGTTTCTCTAGAAAAGTGACTCCAGGAAAGTGACTCCAGTGAACACATGAAGACCACAGCTGTCAAACCCAAGCACCTTCTGTCCGGGCTATTTCCAGCTCCGCTAAAGATAGAGCCGGACGAGGGCGCCTTTCACACTAACACACAGGAAGACCAAGTTTAAGTTAAATGTAGTCAGTTTAAAGTCACACTGTGGAACTTTTCTTGTGGAGAATCTGCTGTCTGCTCATCCTCCTGGAGACGTTTCTGCTGAAAGTGTTCAAACCCAGCAGACTTTGAATAAATGAGAGATACAGCTCTGGAAAGAGACCACTGCAAAATGATCTGTTTTTCTGATTTGACTACTTATACGTTTGTGTTTGGGCAAAAGGAACATTTTTGTTTGAGTCTATAAACTACTGACAACATTTCCCCCAAATTCCAAATAAAAATATTATCGTTTAGAGCATTTATTTGCAGAAAATGACAAATGGTCAAAATAACAAAAAAGATCCATGTTTTCAGACCTCAAACAATGCAAAGAAACAAGATCAAATTCATTTTAAAACAACATAATACTAATGTTTACACTTAAGAAGAGTTCAGAAATCAATATTTGGTGCAATAACCCTTATTTTTAATCACAGCTTTCATGCGTCTTGGCATGCTCTCCACAAGTCTTTCACATTGTTCTTGGGTGACTTTATTCCACTCCTGGTGCAAGAACTGAAGTAGCTCAGCTTTGTGTTTGTGTTGGAATTCAACAGACGCTGGAATGGAATGGCTGTAATACATGTAGAGATGCTGATTTCAGGAAAAAAAAATGCAGTGGTCTCTTATTCTTCTCCAGAGCTGTAGATGCGCTAAATGTCGGCTTGTGGAACTTCCAGCCAACGCAATAACACGAAGATGAGCAGACGGGACTCACTACCTAAACCTCAGCCTTTGCAGTGAATTCTGGAGGTTCTGAGCTTTCACATGAGCCATGTCCTGTTCATAAACTATTACTGAGAATGAGGGAAAAACATGTGTCCTCCTCCATCTGCAGGTTAAGGCTTTGGCACCTCAGATTCTGTTTTTATAGTTATTTTAAGGGTCCTACACTAGGCAAAATGTACTCTTTATGAGCTTTTATCTCCTCAAAAACATACCTGGAGTCATGTTTGTTGCGTTTTGTTTCATTCACACATTTCAGTAACTCTTTATTATTAGTCTGTCTACATCTCCAAAGCTCAAAATGCTCTGTTCCACTTTGTGATGTCATATAGTACAGTAGTTAACAGCTACATTTTACCTTTAGTTTAGCAGAGATTGGAAATTCCTGGTCTGAAATTCTCCAAATGATTCTAGTGAAGGTGTGTGGAGTTTAAAAACACAGTGGAGCACTTCCTGTATTACGACATGGCATCACAAGGTGGAACAGCCTAAATTTGCAGGGTTTTTGTGTTAAACGTGCAAATGAAACAACTCCAGATAAAAGCGTAATATGGACCATTTTAAAATAAAAACTTGCCCATTATAACACTGACACATCCCCTTAAAATATACAACCACAAACCTTCAGTATATTTTCAATTTTTTATTCAAATAAAAAAGATGAACATGTCCTGTAATGTGTGTCTGGAGCAAACCAAGGTACAGTTAAAAATAATCATTTGAAAAGGACACTTTATTATTAAACTCTCTCACACAGAACAGGATGCAGCTACACTTTAAAATTATTATCAAAATACAACATTTCTTTATTATCCACCCCAATATTTTAGTCATTAATAGTGTTTTTCCTTTGTAACCCACCACACACTGCAGTTTGAACATGGGACAATCACAAGACACAAACAAAATACGAGGAGGAAGCCTATATCCTCTTTATCGACTCATTTTCTTTCTGTACACGATTATAACAATGATAAAATATAAAATGTAGTGTACTTTGAGCTTTTGTCCACGTTATTGGCCCCTTATGCATACACAGTTTAACCTATGATGTACTGAAAATGCAGATGAATGGGTAAATATTAAAAAAAAAAAGCATGTCTAAGTTTAAGTGCAGCAATTTTAGTAGCAAACTTGGCGCAACTAAAACCAGGGAGAGCTTTGCAGAATATTGGTCCATCCAGGGAAATGTAGAGTTGTAAATACTGCACGTTTGAGCAACTGTAGTTTCCAAAAATGGTTTGAACGATGTGTAAAATCTGAAAAAAAGTAGTTTGCATAATAAAATGTATGTTAATTAAAAGGTGCATTGTGTCACTTTTCGATTGGGGGGTCCAGTAGCTGTTTCGTTTCTAAGGATATGTCCGTGTTCTGCTTCAAATGTTCCGCAGTGCGACATTAAACAGCTCTGTCTTACGTTTTTTTCAATTAAAAGGTGGTTTTATAGCTCAAAAACACCTATAAAAACAGGGATTCTGACTGAGCGGGGTCGCCTCTCCACTGATCCGACCTGTAAATTGGCCTGATTTTGTCGTGACGATAGAAAGGTTTAATGCCATACTGTGAAACATTCCAGAGAAAAATGCGTGAAAAGTCCCTCAGTCGTCCAGGTAGAATCCATGATAAAAGGAGAAGTTCAATTTGTCAACTGGACAAAGTTTGTTTGGTTGAAAACGTTTCGCCGCTCATCCGACAGGCTTCGTCAGCTCTGGCCTCATGCTGGTTAGACCCTGTTTACGTTTTCAACCAAACAAACTTTGTCCAGTTGACAAATTGAACTTCTCCTTTTATCATTCCAGAGAAAGCAATAACATCTCCATCGAGAGAAGCATTCGACGGACTTTCCACCTTAGACTGAATAAAGTGGACTAATGGAGTTTTTCGTCACCCGCGGCGTTCGCTCTCCAGTCAAATGAAGCTCACAGAGGCTAGCAGGTACAGCGGCTAATCTCCAACAAAGTCCCGTATTTGGAAATCCGAGTGCGCGACCCAAGAGCTGATCAGGAGCGAGGCTGTTAGCATCTCGCACTTCCCACGCGCAACGCTAGTTTGGCAGTTGGCGAGTTGTTAGCACCAAGCCGCGGCAGCTGTCACTCAAACCTGTTGCTAACGGAACGGGAGCGACTTTGGGGAAAGAAGGCACCTGGTTGGTCCGTTATTAATGTTCATATTTTAATTTAACAGACAAAACAGTGAAGTAAAGCGGGTTATTACGAACGTTTTAAGACCAAAATCACGAGGCTCACAGCGGCAGATACAGAGAGAAGGGTGACGGTTTTTCAATAGAAGTCAGATGGAGCCAGACGTACGCACGTGCTCACTTCCTGTTTGGAAAGTCACGGCTACCAGCTTATCCATGTCCATCTATAAACATTCTCATTACCATCAAAACGCTAGCGTAAGCATTTGCCCGTTGAATACATGTTTTGATATGTACACAAAATTATTTTAATGTTTTAACTTTTTTTTTTAACACATTGATCAAACCTTTTTAGAAATTGGTTTTGTATTGGAAAAAAACATGACCATTTGAAAAGATATGTCCCTCTATCTTGTTACTCTGCCACTCTTTGGTGAAAATTAAAATCCCTAATACGCAAAGAAAGAGGCAAAAACAGCAAGTTATTTGAGCTTAAAATCATAATTAAAGCTGGATTTTCGCTCATATTTTTAAACGACCTACTGCGGAAACGTGCGGAGACCTGAGGACGTCTCACAGTGTCTTAACGCCGTAACTCAAACGTGAAGGAGACAGACGGATGTGGTGCAGGAAGGGAGGGGGGGGTCTGGACCGCAGGGGGCGCCGTTACTGCCGCTCCACGTAGTTGGCGGGAAACAGGCCGTAAGCGCCGCGGCAGACGCCTCTCCACCAGCCCTCGTCGATCATCTCGATGTTTGTGATGATGTCGTCGGGGTCGAAGGAGATCTCGTCGTCGCCGGCTGCAAACAAAGAACAAGGTAAAGGTGCATTAGGTAACATTTCTGCCACCTCTTCGTCTCCATGGAGATGTTATCGCTTTGCCTGGACTGTTTCATTAAACTGGAGACAAACAAGTGACTTCAAGTTGAGAGTCAGATCTGTGAACAGGCGATCCCGCTCACAGTTTTTCAAGGTATTTTTGGGCAAAATAAAAACATGTGGTTAAATAAATAAAGATAAAAAAAGTTTAATGGCATACTGTGGAACATTTCAGACTAATAAAATCTCCATGACGAAATAAAGATCTTTACAGTTTTTAATTAATTCGTTAATCATTGCATTTATATACCACCTTTCAAGACAATATTATTAGAGCTGGGTGGTATGACCAAAATTTGATATCACAGTATTTTTCAAAATTATATCGGTGTCACTGTATTTGACGGTTTTTTTTTTTTCATGTACTAAGTGGTAATATGTCTTTGGCGAAGTGGGCAGTAACAGCGTTGGTAATATCGTTCCACCGTTTGCTTTTCTTGTCATAAGCAGTCCCCGTAGCAAACGCGTCTTTGAGTGGCGTCCGAGTGGCGTTTTGTGTCGCGGCGCCAACTTGAACGTTCCCTGCAGACGTGGAAGAGGATGCAGGTCTTAGTTTCGTGCATTCTTCATATTCCAGGACATGTTTGTGACGGAGTTGGTGAACCAGATCGCTCGTGTCGCCTCCTGCGGCTACAACTTTAGCCCGACGACATTTACAGAATACGGTTGTTTTATCAGCGCCAGATTTTTTAAAGCCGAAGTTCTTCCGCACGACTGACACGGCTCCTCTTTTCGGTATAAGCTCCTCTGTGTCTGTAACATTTTCTCCGTCCATGTTGTTCACCGCTCAACACACACCGAGCTTCCACCGCTCTCACGCCACTGCAAAACAGTCCCCCTCTCAAACAATGTCCCGCGGCGCCACGTTCCGCTGCTCTGTGTTCCCAAAGTTTTGTACGCACACACTCACCGGTATTGGGGTAAATGAAAAATCCATATCATTAAAAAAAAAAAAACACTAGTATTCGGTATGAAGTGGTATACCGCCCAGCCCTAATCATTATTATTTTTATCAGTTTATTAGTTTATATTTATTCACGTCTGCTGATACTTGGACCTGAACCAGGCCTCAGACACATTTTTGATCACTTCCCCTCATCAGCATTAACATCTATGTATATCAGGATTTAAATTTTTGTAAATATCAGCCAATCCTAACAGGAAATTAATAATTATGAAGAGAAACTGACCGGCCTGGTAGTCGTACAGAGCCACTGCTGTGATCCCCAGGTCCTCTCCATACTCGTACTGAGGAGTCTCTGTCAAAACATCCGTCCAAAGGTTAAACTTTCACTCAGATACATAAAAATACAAGCCAGTTTTCACAAATAAACCCCCCTGAAAATACAGCGTTTAAGGTAAAACTCTCCTCACCTGTAGCCGTGTTGTCCTCTGTGTGGTAGCTCCTCTCCGGTTCTGGATCTGCTTCGTAAATGTGCTCCTGTCCGTTCTCCCCAGACGCTTCCCCCACCTCATGGATGTTCTGGAGAAGACAAACATATCATAATTTTATTTTTGTTTATTTTAAGCCAACTTTAACTTGTTTTTAATTGTTGAATATCGTCCCCCTGCAGTGAAAATAGTTAAGACATGAAATATGAAATATAAACAGAATTTACATTATGAGTTACTGTATTGTGGAAGGTGGAGGCATTCAGAATATAGTTATTATTGCTTGCTTTGAATCTGTCTTTTTATACATTAAAAACTGCACAACTTTTTCTCTTTTGGAGAGTCCACTTGCTAGTCTCCATGGAGATATGATTGCCTAAAATGTTCTACAGTATGGCATTAGACCTGTGCATATTAATGATTACAAACAGGAGACAACACCAAGGAAAACACGGCTTGAACAGTTCAGGTTTCTAAAGGCACGACACAGAAAGAAGAAAGGCTCCTCTTATGTGTTTTTTAGGATGAAGGGAAACAACTACAGGTCCAAGGGCCAGCTCCAGCTCGAGGGGCGCAAGACAAGATTTAAAACCAGGGGGAGCCAGGACTTCTCTGTGAGTGGCCTGAACTCTGGAACACTCTGCCCCTCAATGTCCAAACAGCCCCACAGTGGAGCGTTTCAAGACCCACTTTTACTCTCTGACTTTTAACACCATGCGAGTTGTTTGGTCTTCTGTGTTATAACTTTTTGTTATTTTGTGGTTTTCTTGGTCTTATTTGATTTGACTAGTTCTACTGTCTTAACGAGGACTAGTGGAGATAAACAGAGCTTTATTTAACTAATTTTGGTAACGTGTGAAGAATCCCTCAGTCGTCCAGGTAGAATCCATGGCAAAAAAGGAGAAATTCAGTTTGTTAACTGAAATAAACTTTGTCTGACCAAACTTTGTCCAGTTGACAAACTGAATTTCTCCTTTTTTGCCATAATTTTGGTAATGGTTTTGTTTATGAACTGAGTTATATAAATAAAGTGGATTGGATTGAAACTATAACATGGCTAAAAGCTCTAAAAAGTTGATTTTGCCGAATAAGTCAGCTTAAAAGACACTTAAATGACACACTGCTGCTTAAATTACACTTAAATGACACTTAAATTACACTATTGCTTAAATGACACAATTTAAGCTTTATTACACTACACATTGTGTGTTTTACCTATTTGTATTTTAATATAATACAATGTGTATATTATATATTGTATATTATAAAAGTTTACTGTACTTTTGCTGCAGGTATATGTGGTGTTTTAGTCATGGTGTTTGTTTATCAGATGTTTTATGTTCACTGTGGGCCTAGAGGGCGCTGCAATTTCAAATCCTGTCTGTGCAACCTGTACATATGGTTTTGGACAATAAAGCTGACTTTGAAATTTGAACTTTAAAAACATCTTGTAACACATTTCTGCTGAACTGACTGAAAAGTTGAATGGATTTTCCTTTTTTGAGTACAGGGAGCCCATTCTAGCACCTGAAAAAAATAATCTGAACCCCCCCACTCTTCCCACTCCGTGTACCTGATACAAGTTTTCCTCTGGCTCTGGCTCTGGCTGTGGGGAGGGGCTGGGCACAGGTGACGGCGTCTTCGGGGCCTGTTGGACTTTGCGGCGCTGTTCTTCCTGCTCCATCTTCTCTCGGGCCTGACGTCTGGCCCTCTCCTCCTCCGCCCTCTTCCTGTCCTCCTCCTCTTTCTGTTTGGCGATGTTCTCAAACCGAGCCTTTATGTTGCCTGCGCTGCTGCCAGCTGCAGACAAATGGGATTTTGAAGCATCATTAGCATCATATTAACTTAATTATTCGGCTAGGGGGTGCACAATGTCACAAAAAATAACGGTTAATGGCAATATTAGCAAAAAATGTAAAAAAGTCACTAAACACATTACATTTTCACTAAAGTTCCCCAAACTTTCAGCTGTTTACAATTTTCGAAAACGCAGATTTAAAAGGTGCAGTATGCAACTTTTCTGATGGATGTCTGGCCACCTGCTTTTATCCACGGGTATGTGATTGATTTGCTTAAAATGTTCCACTCTATGGCATTCAATTTATCTATCTCATGGAGACAAGCAGGTGACACCACCGGGCCAAGTTCCAGGTCAGATCTGTGGAGAGACGACTCCACTCACAATAAGAATGCACGTTTTTCCCATTGTGTGTAAAGTGAACATGTACAAGATTATTTCAATGCTATACTAATGCTATACTGTGGAACATTCGAGGCAAAGCAATAACGTCTCCATGGACACAAGCGGGTGGCAGATCCAACACAGAAGTTATATACTGTACCTTTAAAAGTATGAACAGCGATTTGTCATATTTGCCTATTTTAGTTTAGTATTGGTCCTAGTCAAATTAAGGCATTTGCATCTTTCTCTCAAATAAACAATTTACTGCATAAAAAGTATAAACATTGTGCAATCATACATTGTTATATAAATTGAATATCTCTTCTTTGTCTCATAATTCAGCCCAAACACTCACCAGCTTCCACGGGTTTGGTTTTCTGGTAGGAAGAAGCTGGTTTCTCCACATCCTCAAATGTCCCTGCGCTCTGTGAACAAGCAGAGAAAAAGAAAAACACAAAGTTGAAATGAAAGTAAATACATTTAAAAAGGTGCTGTACCCAATATTTATTGTCTAAAAAAATGTGAAAAACAGAACTTACTCCTCACTTTATGGATTCAGAGCATCCTAATTAAGAGTTTAAAATCATTTTTCACAACTTTCAGAGACCAGAATGGAGTTTTGCCATTATGGTTAAGTTAACAACAACAACTAGCATGTTAACCACGCACTTCTTGATTTCCAGACAATAAAACACGTTATAATTAGAAGCAGACAGTTCACAGAGGACTTCGAGAGCTGCTTATACAATATATTTGTAGATTAGACAAGACAAATTTCACTCAAATATATGAAAAAAAACCCACACATTACCTTGTCCATACGATCATTCTGGACTCCAAATTTCCCTCCAAATCCAACTGAATAATCTGAAAACAAACACAAATTCAAAAATCAGATATTTTCACTTTTTAAAATCTGATCCACACTTTGTCTGAACTTAAAGGAGATGGAGCTCAGCAGTGACCGCCCATCCCCTGGTTCCAGAAGTACATTTCTCATTCATTTTTCTCATAGAACTTACAAAAAAACAAAAATTATTATGAACGTTTGAAAGCTTGACCAGGTTTAATCAGCTCTGTGGTAACTAATGCCCACAAGACTTATAATATTTAAAATCTGTTTCTCAAACTGTATAAACCTCCGCAAAGTTCTTAAAACATTTTGCTGAATCTTGCGTTTTAAATGTGGTTTTTGGACTTTAAATAAAATGTGTTATAGATATTAGTTAGCAAGTAGCTGGTTAGCCTCTGCGATGCCTTCAAACTCTTAATATTTCAATTTTTCTTAAAGTCTATGGGGAAAAACAAATGGAAAATTTACTTCCAGAACCAGAGTGGACTTGAATAGACAGGAATATCGAGCTCCACTGAAGCCGTTTTAAGTTCAGACAAAGTAATTTTAGGAAACACTGAGGCTGGGAGCGTCTTCTATCTGGTTTTACAAAATAATCATGCTGCAGGAGAGACGAGAACAGATAAAGCACTGGTCTGAACATAGAGCTTCATGCACAAACAAAAGAGAACAACAGGGGGCGCTGTATCTACGCAGCAATAACACAATAAGAAAATCAATAACATGATACAGAGATATTTGCATTATTAAAAGGTGCACTATGTAACCTTTCGGGTAGAAGGTCTGCTACCTGCCTGTCTCCAGGGAGATGTTATTGCTTTCCCTCAAATTCATTAATCAAGGCAATAATCTTATCTATCCTTAGACAAACTTTATTGATCCACAAGGGAAATTACTTGGACGTAGTAGCTCTCACATTAAAATATATTAAAATAAAGCACATTATTATTATTATTATTATTATTATTATTATTATTATTTATTTTATATATAGTATAATTATATAGTAATAATATTAATGTAATTTAGTATTAGTACTTTTAGTATTATTATTGTTATTAATCAAATTTATAATAATAATAATAATAACAATATTATTATGATTATTATTATTATTATTATTATTATTATTATTATTATTATTATTATTATGATTATGATTATGATTATGATTATGATTATTATTATTATTATTAATAATAATAATAATAATAATCATAATCATAATAATATTGTTATTATTATTATTATTATTATTATACATTTTATTAATAACAATAATAATACTAAAACTACTAATACTAAATTACATTAATATTATTACTATATAATTATACTATATATAAAATAAATAATAATAATAATAATAATAATAAAAAGTAGCAAGAAACATAGCAACTGATTGTCAATTGTGTCAAATAAGGCTTAAATAAATGTATATGTACAAGTCAAGATAATATAGAAAAATAATTTTTAAAAATCTGAGTTACAGGTTAGATCTGTGGAGAGGCAACCCCACTTACAGAATGCATGTTGTGCAAGGTATTAAACAATTAAAGGCTCTTTAAAAATGCTTGAAAAATATGGGTATAAATGAAAAGTGTTGGTCATGTAATACAAAATTCTTCTCCATGGAGACAATAAAGTAGTGGAAAGCTCACCAGAAAAGTTCCATAGTTCACCTTTAAAGGCATTTAGTCAGAACTCAACAAGAATGGATCAAGTCTACAGATTTTACTCTGTGTGTGACATTAAACTTATTTACAAACATTAAAGAATACTCTAGAATTCAAAAGCATAAATAGTCTGTTTGCGTTCAGGAGCCAACGGGGGGTTTACTGCTCAAGCTCAGCCAAAAGAAGGAAAAAAGTGGAGCACAGATCACAGGCCAATACAAGCTCAAATAAAAGCTGCACAGCCAGAGGCATCGCTCAGATAGAGGAGGTCAGGGGTCAGGGGGATTCTGTCTTTAACAAGAGGGATGTCAGGATTACTCCATTTTATTAATTCTAATCAATTTGAGAAAAGATATCTGCTTAAAATTTTATCTTAAACATACTATGAATGTTAGTCTTTTTTTTTTTCTCCAAAAAACTTATATTATTTGATTTGGATATCTGATATACACTACCAGTAAAAAGTTTGGACTCGACCTCTCATTCGATGTTTTTTTGTTTGTTTTTTTTACGTTTACTACTCTACATTTCAACAAAACAAAACATTTAGTACAGTTATTTCACTTTTTCTTTGCTATATTATTCCATATATCTTACAGAAGTATATGAAAATGTAAAAAGAAGTCAAAATAAACCTAAAAAAATAAAGGAAAAATTACATTGAACGAGAGGGTGTGTCCAAACTGACTGTTTAAATGAGACAAAAAGAAAAGAGAAAAGAAAGAGAAAAAAAAATCAACAATTCAGCTAAATTAAAACATGTCTGAATACTTTTTATAATATAAGCCAAATCACAAATGTAAATTAAAACTAAATTCTATAACAATATGTGACCAGCTTATCAAAATAACAGTTTATTATAATGTATTGCCAATTTCTTCTTACGGAGGGAGTCACAAATTACACTGCCCAATTGTAAACTCGGCTTTTTCCTGTGAATTCAAATAAATCTTGACATCCCTTGCGTGTACATGTGGAGTATCTAAGCGGAAGTGAGTGCCTGTTTGAGACTCGTGTTTGGACAGTTTCTCCTTGTGCTCAAAGCCCAAAGCCGATGGGTCCTGTCTCTCTTTCTCTACCCCATAACGCCCTCCAAAACCACGCTTATAGTCTGTGAACACACACATATAACACACAGATACACAGAGACAGACAGTGAGAGACAGAGGAACCACATGTAACAGACTCAAGTTAGTGCACAGATGTTTAAATGAGATGAGACTGCATTTTAGAGATGAACAAACTATATAAAAGGCCCATATTATGCCATTTTCTGATCTAATTTATTATAAAAACATGCCGAGAGTTGGGTTTTGTTTCATTCACACATGTTTAAACGCACAAACCCAGATTTGCAGATTTAGGCAAAGTTCTTCTCTCAAACAGAAAACACTGTTCCACCTTGTGAAAAAAAAAATTTGGATGATTTCAGCCTTGGAACTGCCAGTCTCTACTGAACTAAAAAGGTAAAAGGAGCTGTTAACTTGAAAACTAAAGGATGAATAGAGCATTTTGAGCTTTGGAGATGTAGACAGACTAATAATAAAGGATTTCTCAAACATGTGAATGAAACAAAACAACTCAAGGTGTGTTTTTGAGGAGGTAACAACTAGGGGTGGGCGATATAGCCTAAAATTTATATCACGGTATAATTTGAACCATAGACGGTAGACGGTATATATCACGGTATACTTTGGTATGTAACAGTATTAACTGTTCACAGTATTAACAGCTTCTTAATGGTCACCAGAGCACATGGAAAAAGCATTCAAGCAGGAAGCTGTTTTTTAAACTATTAAATAACATAAACGTCAAGAATATTATGATCAAAGGAGAAGTTCAATTTGTCAACTGGACAAAGTTTGTTTGGTTGAAAACGTTTCGCCGCTCATCCGAGAGGCTTCGTCAGCTCTGGTTATTGTACTGGTTACAGTACAATAAAAATGAAACTGCTTTAACATTGGCGCCGGTGTCAGTGGTGATGCATACCTGCAACTCTTCGTCAAGTTCCCATGACTCGAGCGTTTCCCTGAGTCCCTGGGCAATCATCAGGGAAATACGATGTTTGCAGTACACATGTACTGTTGAAATGGGCCGCGGCTCGCGGCGTGCTCGCGGCTTGCGCATGCTCGCGGCTTGCGCGTGCTCGTGGCTTGCGCGTGCTCGTGGCTTACACCGGTAGAAGTTTAATACGAGACACGTTCTTTTGTTTCTGAATACGGGACGATTCCCCCGTATTCAGATGACCCCGCGGCTGAAAAAAAAGCGGAACTCTTTCATCTCTGCGCTGCTCCTCCACCTCCATGTGCTCGCTGCTCGCAGCGATTTTTCCTCCTTCCTTGTTGTGGTGACGCAATGAACTATCGCGATAGGAAGGTATAACCCAAATCTCTACCGTTGGCCAAATTTATACCGCATACCGTTTATACCGTTTATACCGCCCACCCCTAGTAACAACATTATAACACGTCTTAAAGCTCACAAGAGTCAGTTTAGAATGTGATCCTTACACAGAATTTTGACTTCTGATTGGAAAACTTCTGTTTGAATACATTTCCCAGACTTAAGCCTGAGCTATAGGCCGATTATGAGATTTCACACTTTAGTCATCAGTTTATCCACCCGTATCAAGGCATTTGTCAGGAAAAAATATGTATTAAAAATGGATTAAAGAAATAATCCCCCCAGACGGTTTAAGATTCAGATCATTATTAAATTTAAAGCAAACCCATCCAAAGTTATAAACCCACTGTAAATACCAGACTAAAGACCGCTACACACTACAGGACTTTTTAAACATGCGAAAAAAGCGCACCCCACAAACACGAGGAGAATCTGAAGAGATTTTTAAATCTCTGATCGTAAAGATTGCTGCGGGATATGGCTCCGTAAAACCGTCTAAAGTTATGAGTGCATCTCACGTCTGTCGTTTCCTGTCTACAGTAAAACCTTTGAGACTCTTAAAGGGACAGTGTGTAAGATTTTTACCCGTTAATTACCGAAATTGAAGCTACCCATTCAAAAATAGTGTTTTCCAAGCCTTTTCACTTCCATCATGAAATCAAAGTATTCTGTTGGACTTGGATGTACCTGCATAAAAGGGGGATCTTCCTCATGTAGGCAGCCATTTTGATTACAAGAGCCGCAGAAGGACATTTGGGCTCCGCCTTCGCCTTCGGCAAGGCTCGTGGTTTTCACACAACAAGATAGTACGCGTTTGGATAAACAACGACAAGCATGTTGCCGGATCACACGTCGTAATGGATCTAACATGTGTTTTGGACTAAATTGTTTTACTGGATTTTATTCGCTGGATCCTTACGGACAGATTGAGACCAAGCTTATGGTGAAATACTGAGTTTGACCTGTCCAGAGCCTTCAAAGGTCAGCAAAGTAACAAACCTTGTTTTGTGCTTTTCCATATAAAAGCCCCATGTGCTCGGGGAGCGATTGTTGTGCCGGGAAATGAATTGCATAGTCAAAAAGAGGAGACTGTAAGGTTTCATTTGATGTGTAGATTGTCATGGTACACGATCGGGAATGTGTGCTCTCATGAGAAAAGAAAAAAAAAAAAAGTGAACGGGACCGCGTTTTATTTATACAGTAGCGGTGCGCGAGCTGTCCGCGTTACGGCGCGCCCGGGTGACCCTCGAGGTCTGCCGTAGCTAAAACAGGAAGCGCAATAGCCACCATCCACCTATGCGCCACGAATCCTACACACTGTACCTTTAAGTGTTCAAAAATCAGAGCACTGCACTTCTAGTTTAGACAAAACTGTACCATTATTATTTATGAAATGTGGTGCAATACTTCAGATATATGATTTTTAATGCACAGGAGATTGGGGATAAAGTCACCATCACTAATCTACAGCTTCACCTTGACCATACGCTGTGTGGACGTAAACAGACACACCCGAGGAACTACTCTGGCCTTTTTACTTTTAAAGAACGCCTCAAACTGGATTCACAGCGCTGTTTTGTGGACTGGGGTCATTATTTACATAAGACAAATTCTATAGATAATGTGGGTGAGATTCTGTGGTTTAAATGTACAACTTTACGAGAGGTGAGTAATAATTAATTTCGTTATTTCCTGAGTTTGTATCTTGTGCCTTTGTGCCTGTCGCTCCGTCTGCCCCTAACACTTTGTTTTACTGGCTGATGTTTGGTGGTTACGATCTGAAACTGACACCAAACACATGAGGAGCGCAGCGGCTTCAAAATCACACACGGAGATACAAAGTCGGTTCATACATCCCTGAACTTGGGAAGAAGCAAATCGCCTAAATCGGGCAAATTCTCCTGTAGTGTGGGGTGGCCTTTAGACAAGAGGAGGAAGTGAAACTACAGATTGGCTTTTGGTTTTTCAGAGGAACTCAGTCTCACTTTTACAGCAGCTGATTTGAAGAAGTAAAAACGTTCAAAAAACCCACAGAAAACACCACAATTCAACCACATCAGAAAAACAGGAAGTGAAGAGGCCCAGCTACAGAGTCAAGGCAACAGAAGAGTTTATAAAGGGTTATAGCATCAAAAACTTCTGTAATTTCTCAAAATTCTATAAAATAAATAAAAATAATAAAATAAAAAATAAAATAATAATAATAAAAAATTAAATAATAAAATTACAATAATAATAATAATAATAATAATAATAATAATAATAATAATAATAATAATAATAATAATAATAATAATAATAATAATAACAAATCCAAACCATAACATTATTCAATTATTCAAATAATACATTATCTTTAATATTATCACCAGTAAAACATAAGGTAAACAAAGGCCTATATGTACTTAAAGCCCCAGTATGTAACATTCCGGTTGTGGAAAGTGCATGATTCCATAGAGATAGAAAGTTAAACCCATGGAGATAGATTTATTTAAGATACTATGGAATATTAAAGCCAAATAAACCGCATTTCCATGGAAACGAGTAGGCCATTTGGGAGTTTGTGGAGACGCAAGCCCGCTCAGAGTAAGGACGTATGTTTTTCAGTGGAATAAACGCATCCAAAATGGAAAAAAAACATGCTTTTATTTTAGTAAAATTGTTGGCAGTTACATAAAAGTTACATAATGAGGCTTTAAACTAACATACACAAAACAGTATTTTATATTGACACAGTTGAAAAGTAGCCAACAGGGCAATTCTGCGCTCTGTATTTGTATTACTATCTACTATCCTCTTAAAGTAATGTAAACAAATGAATTCAGGTTTGCTAATATATATATATTTTTTACGCTTATCATCCATATTAACCACTATGAAAAACAAATCACTTAAATAAATCACGTTACCTTTCTGAGACTCGTGCAGCTGTAGTTTCTCCTGATGATCCCAGCCCAGAGCAGATTTATCCTGACGATCCGCCTGCACGCCAAACTTACCGCCAAAACCTTTCACATAATCTGGAAAACAAAAACAATGCCTTTAGCAAAGTATATTATGTAATCAAAGTAATTATAGCTCAGATAGAACCTTGAGAACCTCATATTCGGACTAAATTTCAATAATTTCTACAGGTGTAAGTGTGGACTCGCATAAGAAGCAGATAGTTGTAGTTACTAGGGATGCAACAATATTCTGTGTACTTTTATTTAACACTTTATTAAACAAAACTGCAGAAAATATTGAACTTGGATAAATCTGTATTACTATATTTCTGTATTTTTGTACTTGTACAGTTATACCTTTATATAATTATGCCTCATTTGACAACAGTCTCTTGTTATTTTGCTTCGTAATTTGAACGTATTATTACCAGTTATATTTTTATATATAACTGGCGGCACGGTGGCTAGCACTCATGCTTCACAGCAAGAAGGTTCCGGGTTCGATCCCCGTGTTGCCCAGGCCTTTCTGTGTGTGTTCTGTGTGGAGTTTGCATGCATGGTCTGGGTTCGATCCCCGGGTCACCCGAGCCTTTCTGTGTGGAGTTTGCATGTTCTTCCCGTGTCTGGGTGAGTTTCCTCCGGGCACTCCGGTTTCCCCCATCAACAAAAAACATGCAGGATAGGTAAAATCCTCCAGCTTAGGTCCTGACCAAACCGAAGCAAGAAGATCATGAAGATGGTCCCCGGGCGCAGTAATGTGCAGCCCACTGCTCCTAATAACAGGATGGGTTAAATGCAGAGAAGAATTTCTCCAGTGTGAGATCAATAAAGTCACATTGTGATGTGTGACCTTTGGATTAATAAAGTTTGTCTAAGTCCAAGAACTAATCTGTTGAATGTGGATCCTGATCAAATCTAAAATCGTGATACACTTTAGGGTCCAGGAAAGTGTGATACAAAACGTTTGGCATATCCCCCATCTTACTGTAAAGCTTTGTTGTTCTACAAGTCGGCATTAAACGAGTATATCGTGTAACGCATATACCACGGCTACAAATTGAAATGTCTCACCTGTGAATCTAAAAAGCCTGTTCTCTGTCTGTAAAAGTCTCAAATATCAGTCAGTTCTGTGTTTTAAATGGATCTAGTCCTTACATCACGTTTTCCTAATATTGTTTTGACTGATATTGCACATTGTTTGGTGCCATGCCGCAGCGTTCACTCTTTGTGTTGCTTTGTATTTGTATTTAGGGTTAAATTTGGGACACAGACAGAAAGAGAGGAATGTGAGACAGGACTGTACAAGTGAAAGGATTCTGCAATACAGCAACGAGGTCCAGAGCAAGTCCGGACTTAAACCAGGTCTGAACGTGGATCTAAGCCAGGACTAAACGAAAAGAGTGATAAGGACCGCACGGCCAAGGGTAATTAATGTTTAATCTTTAACCAGGGAAACTTAACATGGCTCAGGCCTGATTCATGTGTGCGCCAGTCTGAATTAATCAATCTGTTACGGCTCTCGCTGAAGGAAATCAGAAAAACGTGTCGTGTCATGATGACTATTTCAATCTGATTGGCAGAAGTGTCACAACAGCGAAACAAGCTAAAAAAAATATTTAAAAAAATCAATCTTTAGCTACATCCAGTTGAGAGAAAAGCACAGACATCCACAATGCACAAAGCTTGTTGATGCTGAAATGGCTGAAGTTCGTCTGTTGGCGTCGCCATGTTTGTTTTGGTTCGTTTGGAGGCTTTTCCTCAAACCTCAATGCTGTGACGTGATTGGTCGCCCAATCTCTACCATTTTATATTTATATTTATTTCCATATATCACAGAAATGGCTACATTAACTCATTGGCTGCCGGAGACGTCTATAGACGTTCGGGCGAACCCAACCGTTGATTGCCAGAACGTCTATAGACGTTCAACACGTTTTTCAGCGGGGGTTGCTAGGTTACAGCCTGGAGCAACTTTTGAGGTGTAATTCACATCTCTCAACCTGTAGATGGCGATCTTGTATCATTATTTGCCGATCAGAGCCGGGGAAGAAAGGAGGAGTGCAGTGTGTGTATAGATGTGTGTAAGATGGCGAGGCCAGCGAACCCGGAAAAGCAGATAACTGTTGATCAGCGCCTATGGAGCGATCAGATCGCTCTTGGGACCCAGGATCCTGGATCAGAGGATCGCAGAGACAAGCCGGATCAAGCAGCGAGGTCTGAGCAGAGATCTGCTGTGCCCGAGGAGGGGGCGTGTCCTGTGTGCGCTGCACGGACCAGGGAGTCTCCTCAGAACTACGACAGCTCCAAAGAAGACGTTTACTGACTTGGAGCAGTAATGGTGCTGTATGGTAATTGTAATGAATGAAGTTGTGTGTGTGTGTGTGTGTGTGTGCGTGCGTGCGTGCGTGCGCGTGTGCGTGCGCGCGTGCGTGTGTAGCTGTGTGTGTGTGTAAAGGTTTATGCATGGGCTTGTGTGTATGTACATATATATATATATGTGTGTAGGTGTGTGTGTGTAGGTGTGTGTGTGTGTGTGTGTGTGTATTAGTTTTTATTATGGGTCTGTACTCTGGGCCTCAGACAAAGCCTCAACAAAGTTCTATTTTATATGAAAAGATATTATTATATCCTGTAAACATCTCTTGGCACTATTCACAGAGCCTTATATTCTTATATTTGTAAATAAAAAATGTACTTTGTCATCAAAAATCTCTTTCTCTGTTATTTTAGATGTTTGAGGTGTCACTAAATCAATAAATATTGATGTCAAAGTCACTGATCTGCTCGAAATCCTTCTCTGAACTCAACGCTCGTTTTCTCCATTTCTTGCTCAAAAACCAGTGTTTTTGCTGAAACTTCCCTATGTTCTACTATCAGTTATTTGAGAACCGAAAAGGTTAGAAACATAATTTTTTTTCCAGGTGAAAGAAGAGAGTCTAGGCTTTATTTTGATGTGTGCCATGTTTATATAGTCAAAGAACTCAGTATTCTGTGAGTCTTGTAAAATCAGTGAAAATTCTCTGAATCTCTGGCACTCTACAGGCTTAGATTTTGAAAACAGGCTGGCAGTGAAAGAGTTAAACAAACCATATTATTACTTATTTGTTATGAATGTTGATATATTAGTAAGAATTTTGAATATTCTATCTACTTTTTAGTCAATAGAATAATACACAGAATATATAGTATAGTCTTAGTATATAGAATCATTTTGTGAGGTAAAGTGCAATAAAAAATTGGTCAAATTTGTAAACTCAATCGTACAATTTATTATAAAAATGTCAAAATGTGGACCCAATCTTGTGAAAATTTTATCTCATGCCACTCATGACACTTTTGTTCTATACTTATACCAAAAATACTGAGCAAAGCTGAAGGGCTCACTGAAGTGAACCAGGGTGGACCACAACACACACCCGTGGTAAGGAACTGCAGTTTTAAATACCAAAGTACATTACCTTTCTGGGACTCGTGGCGCTCTGTTTTTCCCTGATACTCGAAGCCCACAGCACTTTTGTCCACCTTGTCTGTCTCCACACCAAACTTCCCTCCGAATCCTTTAGAATAATCTGAAATAAAAGAGGTTATACTGAACTAGGGCTGTCAAAACAAATCGATAAGAGCACATTGACGAGAATAGGCCCTAACCCTAACCCATGGACCACTGAGGGATTACACAGATATAAGATCACAATATTAAAGAAAGTACTATGATTTAATGTTGAAAACCACATTCTGCAGTCTTAAGAAATGTTTTTATCATCATGGTGGTATCAGAATCAGTAATGAGTAAGTCTTTGGTATAAAAATAGAGTGGTGCTGTACTCACAAAACTTCCAAGCAAAAATGTAGGCTGCATAATAAACCTCTGGGAACAGGACTGCTCTTGTCTAAATCATATCAGTGTCTGAGCAAAGAAAATACCCCTAAAGACATGTTTTTCCTATTAACAGAATAAAGCCTGCAAGTACTGATGGCCCCAGGCAGTTATTGTTTTTGTTTTTACCTTATTTACAGTCCTTGCATACATGACTAGCCTTAATAACATTTTTGTGTTAAGATATAAATGAATTACTTTGATCCATTACAATTATACTATGCATGAATTCAGATTAGAAACAAATGAAGACCTCAGGTGATGAAACGCATTTCAGAAACCCAAAAAATTTAAGTGGGACTAGTGGGAAATCGCAAAACGTGGGGAACACAGAGCGGCGGAACGTGGCGCCGCGGGACATTGTTTGAGAGGGGGACTGTTTTGCAGTGGCGTGAGAGCGGTGGAAGCTCAGTGTGTGTTGACGGAGAAAATGTTACAGACAGAGAGGAACTTATACTGAAAAGAGGAGCCGTGTCAGTCGTGTAGAAGTACTTCAGCTTTAAAAAAATCTGACGCCGATCAAACAACCGTATTCTGTAAATGTCGTCCGGCTAAAGTTGTAGCCGCAGGAGGCGACACGAGCGATCTGCTTCACCACCTCCATCACAAACATGTCCTGGAATATGAAGAACGCACAAAACTAAGATCTACATCCTCTTCCACGTCTGCAGGGAATGTTCAAGTTGGCGCCGCGACACAAAACGCCACTCAGACGTCACCCAAAGACGCGTTTGCTAAGGGGACTGCCTACGACAAGAAAAGCAAACGGTGGAACGATTTTACCAACGCTGTTACTGTCCACTTCGCCAAAGTTATGGGACCACTTAGTACATGAAAAAAAAAATACTGTCAAATACAGTGACACAGATATAATTAACGTGATATCAGCTTTTGGTCATACCGCCCAGCTCTAAGTGGGACTAAAATTAAACACCTAAACTCCGCCCACAACCGGATTTCAAACAGAGCCGCTAAACTGGGCAGTACCTGAAGGACTAAAGGGGAGAATGAGGGGGTGGGGGAGCAGTTTGATTAGTCTAAACAGGTGTCCACACTTCAAACTCAGGTGTTTGTATCAGAAACACCTGGCTGTAATAAGGGCAGTCATGTGTGATGTCACGTAGTACTTGAAATAGCAGTGGCCACTGGGGGCAGCACACACTCAGCTTTTGTGAACTACAGTTTTTGTAGACAAAGCTGGAAATTGCCATAAAAACACTAGAAAATGCTATTCAATCAGCATTTACAGTTTTATAGCAAAAAAAAAGTCAATTTAGTGTTTAATTCCACATATCAAATGTGCACTGTGCAACCTTTCTGGTGGAGGGTGCGTCAAACACTTTTCTCCATGGACAAGTTATTGCTTTGTCTAAAAAGTTTCACATTATGGCATTAAACCTTTCTACCTTCATGGAGACTAAACCAGACCAAGTTACAGGTCAAATCTGTTTCGCCAGTTTTTTCTAGGCATTTTTGAGTTATAAAACCGTCTGTAATTGAATAAATCTAAGGTAGAGCTGTTTAATGTCATACTGTGGAACATTCCAGGCAGACCATTGACACAATGCACCTTTAGAGAGTAGACATTAAACTAGAGAAGCAAACGCCACCCCAAGTATTTACGTCAATACAAACAGCAGTATTTTAGAGCAGTTTTCAGACAGTATCAGAGGATAAAAATGTCAAAGATGTGTCCAGGTAATTTCCCTTGTGGATCAATAAAGTTTAAGTCTAAATCAAAAGTTACTGTGAACAAACCTTTCTGAGATTCGTGTTTCTCAGTTTTTCCCTGATAATCGAATCCCACTGCGCTCTGGTCCACTCTGTCCTTCTGAACGCCGTACCGCCCTCCAAAACCGGTGGCGTAGTCTGAAAATCACGCAAAGAGACCACAAATTCTGTTTCAGTGCATGTTTTCGTTATATTTACCACTTTATACATTTTATAAACTTGTAGAAGACATCAAATATGAAGCAAGATGAGTGAAATTACATTTTTAGGCGCATTATATTCAAATTGACTCTTTACTTTGTTTATAACGCTGTAATACAACGGTGCAAACCCAGGGCCTTCTCTTAGTGATCCTGAAATGGTTTTCACTTCACCACTGTGCCTTGTAGGGTCAAAAAGTACCAAACCATTGATCTAACACAAGTTCATTTGTTCATTCACAGTTTTGATGCCGTCAGTGTTAATTTACAATTCAAATAATCATGGAAATAGACAAGATAAATAAAGATGAGTGAAAAAGCGTCCAAACTTTTGCCTCGTCATGTAAGATCTGAAACGTGTAGGCTCTGAAACGTGTAGGCTCTGAAACGTGTAGGCCTGAAACGTGTAGGCTCTGAAATGTCATGGATCTCAGAGAATTGTAAGTGTGAGCGCAGGTGTCGGACGTGTAGACAGTACCTTTCTGTGAAGCGTGTTTCTCCGTTTTTCCAGCGTATTCAAAGCCCACAGCCGACTGCAACAAGAGAGAGAAAAAGGAAGGGAGAGAGAAAGAGAGACAGAGAGAAGGAGAGAGAGAAGCACTGAGTTTAGACTGTTTATGAGGAATGAATGTGCAGCTAAGTCAGGAAAACAAAAACTAAACAATTCAGTTATTTACACAATTGACAAAAGGAGGAATTCAATTTGTCAACTGGACAAAAGTTTATTTGGTCGAATACGTTTCTCAGCTCATCCAAGCTGCTTCTTCAGTTTTTGTCAGACGCTGGTGGACACTGCCTATATCTGCCTGAAAGGATGAGCTAACTACAATAAAATTTACACAGTTTACAGAAATATTTTTATTTATTGCTTAAAAACGGCATCTTAAATCTGGTTGTCATAATCTTCTGAATTTAGTTGCTGTACTTTGTCCTGCTCCAACCTTTGTTTACTTTTTGACAGTCTGAGTAGAACAGATAAGAATGTGTTTAATAATGCCTTACACTTGTCGTCATTATCCATTCACTCCACGCTCTAATGCAGCCACAGCCGCCCAGGGGCAGACTTATTGACTCAATCACTGCGTGCACATGGACGAGTGTAATCCGATTGCAAATGGATTGGGATCCTATCAGATTCATGTGCACAGGCTAAGGATCGTATAGGTTTCCCGAATCAAATTAGAACCCCTGTCTTAGGCCGATAGCAATCCGCTTTGTGCCGCCTTGTGCACGATATCGGATCAGATTGGCGTGCTGCGCATGCGTGGGAATTTTCGCCAGGGATTTCACCCGGAAGTGGCAGGAGGCGCCGATGCCGTCATAAATAGCGATTATTGCTGGAAAAGTCAGACGAAAACATGGCTGCGAAGAAAGAATGCACAACACGTACACCAATGCTGCTCCGTCAAACTCCTCGAGCGCCATCTTTGTATACCGCAACATAGTTTGTTGTGTTTTTATTGAGTAGCCATCACCCGGAAGTAGCTGGACTACAGCGCCACATAGCGTAGCGGAGCTGGCCAGGTCGCTGACCATTATCCGATTACACGAGTTTCATGTGCACTTGGATCTAAGGACAGACCACCCGCTGAGTAACGGGATCGGATTTGGAGAAATCCAATCCGATCCTACCATGTGCACACAGTGTGCATGCAGTGAATAAGCACACTAGTTTAGAACAATTCTCAGCTAGTTCATGTGTCGTTTGACCTCCAGGAAAAAAAATTGTCTTGTTACTGTAAATACTACAAATACACAAGTACACTGTGAAAAAAAAAAAAATCTTTGATCAATATCGAAAACATGTAATTAATTTAAAAAAGATTAACAGAAATATAAAACCTAAATTAGCAATCTGTAAATCTGTAAGTACCTGGTCGACGCGATCCGCCTGCACTCCGTACTTCCCTCCGAACCCTTTAGAAGTGTCTGTTTGGGAGCAGTGCTTGGACAGTTTGCTCTGGTACTCGTGACCCACCGCAGACTGAAAACACACAAAATAAACACACATAAATACATTTAAACAAGAAAAGGGAGGAAGATAGAGAGAAGGAGAGAGAGACTGAGACAGAAAGACACAACAGAAGCATCAGAGGGACTTTTGACAGAGCTGCAGACAACCTCACAATCAAGATGACGTACAAGATCAAGAAACTAAAGTGCAATTCAGTGGTCAAAAATAGCAGTGAATCGCTATAGAGGTATTTATATGTACAGTGGTCCCTCGCTATATCGCGGTTCACCATTCGTGGCCTCGTTTTGCGGATTTTTTTATTCTTTTTTTTTTTTTTGATAGTGTATCAACACGCATTGTGTTCTGCATCCGGATTGGCTAAGGGACTGTAGACTAGGGATGCAAATTATCGGTTAATTCATTAACTGATAGTTGATTGGCCTTATCGGTCGATTAACGATTAACTGATAAGCGGCGTTTTTCACCTGAATTTTAGTGTTTCAATAGGGTCTTTAAGAATATAAGCTATAGTAACATAACACTGAGTCAAAAATATATCATAGTTTTATTATATTGTATATTCCTCAATTAATTATTCCTTAGTAAAAAGCAGACAAATGTATTGATGCTGAATAACAAAATACAGTAATCCCTCGCTCTATCCAATTTTTTTTTTTTTATAGTGTAACATTTTTTTATAGTGTAACATTGTGTTCTGTCCTGATTGGCTAAGAGACTAGACCAGGACTGAACGTGGACTGGACCAGGTCTGAACCAGGTCTGGACCTGGACTGGACCAGACCGGGACTCGACCGGGTCTAGACCTGGACTAGACCAGACCAGGATTAAACCACCATGTGCCCCACGTGCACCGCGGCTCGCGCCCCGAGCCCAGGCGGGGCGCGAGCCCAGGCGGGGCTCGGGGCGCGAGCCGCGGCGAAACCAGCAGCGCATTCCGGGTTCGATCTCGCCTCGCGGTACACCCGGGGCTGCTGAGCAGTGCCGTTGGCGCCTGCGGTCGGCTGTGAGTCGAGCTTGGCGCAGCGCAGTTGCCTTGTTTCGGGTGCGCGTGTCCGCGTGTCCGCGGTTAGCGGTTAATTACAATTAATGCATTTTGATCGACCAACGTCTTAATCGACAATTAACCGTTAATCGATTAATTGTTGACATCCCTACTGTAGACCTTTGCCGTTTTGTTCGTGATTCTCCTCCGTGTCTCCTGTACAGCAGTGTTTCCCAACCTTTTTTGTCTTGTGTACCCCCTGAGCCTTTTTGTCACACCTCGAGTACCCCCTCACTCATACGTGTTGATATTTCTCCAAAAGTAGAACGTGACACAACGGATTTTTAAATGAAAATAATTTTATTTCATCTCCTTAATTTGAAATTTTAATTCTCAGGCATTTTCTCTCTTTTCTTTACTCAAATTAGAATTTAAAAATTAAAAAAAATGTCCCCCTGCGCCTGGCAGCGACACTGCCGAGTACCCCCTGCACTGTGCTCGTGTACCCCTAGGGGTACTTGTACGCCTGGTTGGGAAACACTGCTGTACAGTACAGAATGCGTTCAGCCAAATTTATATATAAATGTTCGATCGCAGTGTGACTCTGAAGTGCTGTATGTTTGCGAGTTTTCTCCCTGACAAAACCCGCAACAGGACGAAGAATCCCGGTCAGAGGAACTGTGAAATACACGTGTGAGTCACTATTAATCATTTATGTGTCCATGCTCGTAGGTTGATCATTAAAATTTAACTTGTTATTATTTGTTGTAATTCTAAATGCTATCATATTATTTCTCAAACAAATATGTTTAGGGCCTGAAAACAGGTTTGGATCTTTGTTTTCATTCTATAATCCTGTGCTTTCTTTTGTTGAAAAATGTGAGAAAATGTTCATTCCAGTCTGAGAAAAGTGTAGAGTGTGTGTGATGAGGCGTTTATAGCCTTAAAACATGGAGAATAATTGTAAATATAAAGCTGATTCTCCTATTGCAGGTTATTTTTAGAACATAACCACCGCGATACACGAGAGACCACTGTATTTATATGTATTTATATGTATTATATAAACAAATATGAGCAGGTTAAATGACCCGAGGATTAAACTCCAGCGTAGAGCAAACACAGTCTTCTGACTCACAGATTAACACAGAGTGGTGGAAATAAAACCCTGTCATCACATTCACCGTGAGAGAAAAGAGCAGTAGAGTGAAGGAGAGAGAGAAAGGGATAGAGAGAGAAAAAAGGGAATAGACAGAAAGAAAGAGAGACACACACAGACTAAGAGAGAAATAAAAGGAGAGAGGGAAAAGTGCTGCCATCACTGGAAAAGAAAAGTTGACTCAGGCTATTTATAGAAACACAAGTGAAGAGGGACATTTGACACCTGCACATGAGATGTTATAAACTCACTATCAAGTCATTAAAAACTTTACGGGCAACTAAGGCCGTAAAACACGCGCTCAAGACAAACAAACCCTATAATAAAAAAACAACGCAAAAAGGTGTCCGGAAGTATTTAAAGAAGACATACTTTGAGTTTTTTCTGGTATCTTCCCAAACTTTTCACATAGATAGATCATTATTTTACATTTTGTTCATTGTCAACTGTAATACTGATCTTAAAGTGATACTCCGGGATTTTTGACATAGGGTCCAATTTTCTAGTTAGCCAGCGTGTAGGATATGTGTAGAGAAAGTTATTTTGCGATTTCATGCAGTCTTTGTAAAATCCGAGTTGGCTGTTGCTAAGCTAGCGAAAGTGAACGTCCTGCAGCTAGCCAGCCACTAAAATAGACATACCCAGTACAAAACAAACACCCAAACAAATCAGTTATTATGCCAGGGTATCGATGTACATATCTGTGTTGATAGAATGATTAAGGAAGTAAACCAAGCATGTATTCCTTTGATCATCATCAGCAATTCGTACTTCCTCATTGAAAGCTTGACAGCCGCGGATTGATATCACCCGCATGTCCCAATCCGACCGGCTCTAATAGTTTGTTTACTAGCAACCTCGCAACTGTAAAAGTGAGCACACGGAGCCTGTTCAAAGTATGGCAATGTTTGGCGAGCCCGATTATTTTGATGAGGAGGAAGAGCAGTTGCATTTTTCCAGTGAACCATACTTGTATGAGCCGGAGTATACGGACGAAGAATTGAAAGAGATGGATTTACAAAGAGCAAGAGAACAAGAGAGCGCGTCTGCAAATGCAGCCGCCGCCGAAGCTGCAGCAGAAAGCCGGGACAGAAGAACCGGGGATTGGTGGTGTCAGTGCCGAAATTGCGAAGTTATGGAGAACGAGGATGAAGGTTTTTGCTGCAGGGAGTGGGACTTAGTTATCCCACAAATGCAAGAGCTGGAGCTAGATACTTCGTTTCGAAGTCTAGATGTGTCTGGTGGCCATAGCACTTCCAATGATGTCTGCATAACAGAGCACCAGGACTTCTTGCCCCATCTCAATCGTGGCGTACTGGAGACATTCTTCTGCGTCGAAAAGATAAATTGGAAGAAACGACCTAGACCTGCTGGACCTAATGGCCAGTTATCAATGCGGTAAGTGGTGTGCCAGAAAAAAATGTTGAATGTAGGAGCGTTTGGCCAGTTGCAAAATCAGTGAGATGATTATACTCACATCTTCTAAGTTAGGCCTCCTGTTTCTGTTACTCACCAACGTGTGTAATGCATGCCTCCAGTCTCTACTCTTTGTAATAATGACAACTGCTGCTGATGAATTGACGAGGGAGAAGTAAAATTCCGCCGCTGCTTAGAAACTAGTCCCCCAATATGCGTCAATTAAGTCGTTTGAAGCAAGGTCCGTTTCGTTCAAAATCTTATTATATCAACACAGATATTTAAATCGATACCCTGGCATAATAACTGATTTGTTTGGGTGTTTGTTTTGTACTGGGTATGTCTATTTTAGTGGCTGGCTAGCTGCAGGACGTTCACTTTCGCTAGCTTAGCAACAGCCAACTCAGATTTTACAAAGACTGCATGAAATCGCAAAATAACTTTCTCTACACATATCCTACACGCTGGCTAACTAGAAAATTGGACCCTATGTCAAAAATCCCGGAGTATCACTTTAAACAACCCATTAATAGATAATCATCATTGTAACGGGCCCATTGTTCAAAACCGATTCTCTGTAGTGATGGCCAGATCAATACAAAATACTGATATATTGAGACTTACTGAGGAAACAAAAAGTATGAATTCTCAGTATTTAAAAAAAAAAAGAAAAATTCTAATCTAATTTTTAGTTGATTTAGTTTATCATCTGCACCTATAGTTCACTTTAAGGTCGTTTTCACACCAGGAAAGTCTGATAGTTCACTTGCTTTGGTCCGGACCAAATTTTTTTTATTTTTTTTTATTTTGGTGCGGTTCGCTTTCACACTGCAGTTTTCCCCAAGCGAGCTAACATCTATAAACAAAAGCACATGTGCTGAGGTCGCTCAGCCATTGGACAAAAATGAACCCCGTCGGTGTCCAAACGCGGAAGGAGGAGAATAACGGTGTTACGTGCCGTTTTCAATCTAGCCTTAGCGATATGGTTTATTCAGTTTATACAGTTCGCACAAATGTTTGAGCAGCATCGTGAGGTTTACACTATTTTACAATCAATTTCCAAATGACGAAGACACAGGGCAAGACGACTACGGAGGACAGCACTCATGTGAGCATCAAGTTCTGACTCTTGCTCTTCACGCAAAACGTAAGTAAACCTCATAAGTTTCGTTTTGTTTCCTTTAGTTTAGTTTCATAAGCCTCGGTTTCCCATAATGCTCGACATACGACGGGAGCTCGTTAAGTACAAAAAGCCAACTTGTGTCGGATCGAGTCCGGTCTGCATTCTCACCTCAAACGAACCGCACCAGGATTCGTATGGAACCGGACCGAGACCGACCTTTTTAGGTGGTCTCGGTCCGCTTGTTTGCTCCGGATCGAGACTTTTGGTTTTTATTCACACCAGCCCAAAAGGTCCGAATCAAAGGAGCAAACGAAGTCTGGTTCGTTTTAAACGAACCAAACAAGGCAGGTGTGAAAACGACCTAAGATCAGTTCAAGATAATAATGACAAGGTAAAGCGCTTTATAATAGAGACTAGAGAAGTTTCAGTGCATTGGTATTGGTATTGGATTGATTGATTAATTCTAAACTACTTTTCCTGGTTGTTTTTTCCTACACATTAATGGTTCAAAACATTATAAAGAACAATCTTTAAATCTACTCCTTTAAAGGTGCACTGAGTAACTTTTTGGAAGTGGGTTCGTTACTTTCTTGTTCTACGGTATGACATTAAACAGATCCACCTAACATTTATCCAATTACTGATGGTTTGTTGCTCAAAAATACCTAAAAAACAGGGATTCTGACTGAGCAGGGTTGCCTCTCCACAGATCTGACCTGTAACTTGGTCTGGTTTGATCTCCATGATGATAGAAAGGTTTAATATCGTACTGTGAAGCGTTCCAGACAAAGCAATAACATCTCCATGGATAAAAGCAGGTGGTGAACCCTCCATCGGAAAAGTTACTTAATTCCTGTTTAAATCTCCCGTTTGTTTTTACCTTGTCCATGCGATCCTGCTGCACTCCAAACTTGCCCCCGTATCCGTGTGAGGCTTTGGGCATAGAGTCCAGCTCCTGCTCCTTCAGCTTGGTGTGCTCTGTGGAGACCGTCTCCCGCAGGCGGTGAATACTGGGACGAAAAAAAAACACGACTCAGGATTTTACAAAGGTTTAGGGAAAATCTGATGAGTGTTTGTGTAAAAATGAGAGGAAAGTTGAACTCACTCGATGTGCTCCTGGTGTCCGGAACCTTCCACTGTCTTTGCCCCCCAACGCTGCTCCTTCTCTGAGACATCGTTCTGGAAGAAAATAGCGAATAAGTTTAATATTACATCTCAATATGAATGCAAATGGCCACAATGAAGGAACGCAGTCTTTAAAATATAAAATATACTGGTAAAACACAAACTCAACAACAACTCAACTCAACAAAGGGGTTCCTCCTCCTATTTTATTTCACAGCCTAAAACCCTCCTCAATCTCCATGGAAAATGTTCCGGAATATGGTTTTAGTGTAATTTCCATGGTCCATACATGTGATGTAACACCTCTAAAATGTTGCACAGAGCTGCTTTCAATTTAAATATTGAGATATCAAAGTTAAAGTTCAAAGTCAACTTTATTGTCAATTCTGCCATGTTCGACATACAGTGACTCGAAATTCCGTTTCACCCTGGCCAAAAAGGACTGTACAATATAAAGTATATCTTAGTAAATCTAAAAAGTAGTGCAAAGAATAAATACACTACTATTCACAGATTTAGTAAAATGTGCAATAGAATGTGCACTGAAAATAAGGTAAAGACAAATGTGCAACAGCAGTTCACATATGACAAAATTGACAATAAAGTTGACTTTGAACTTTGAGAAACGTGAAAATTCCAAAGCAAATTTATGAAACCTCAAGCCTTTTTTCTGAAATAGTGAGAAAATGCATGTGTCAATCAAGTCAGACAACAATAAGATTTTGTCTGGAACAATCAAACCCACGGCCGTCGTTACTAGACCCCACTATTTATTTATCCTCATAAAAATGAAGTTAAATCAAAAGCCGAACCTCAAAGTCTGGGTCCGTCTCCCAGTCGTCTCCTCCGTCGTCCACACTCAGGCTCACGTTTTGTCCGACTGCGGCCCGCCACATGGTCTCTCCTCACACCAAACGCACTGAGACATAGAGGACAGGGATTATTGTTATGTTGTTTACATGATGTACTTTCAAAACCAAAATAAAGGGAAACACCACCAGCACTGTGCACTGAAATGAGTCTATATCCAAACAAAGGCACGTCTTATATTTCAACACCACCTTCAAATTTTGCTTTAAATGAATGAAGATTGACTTTATTGATCTCACACAGGAGAAACTGTCCTCTGCAATTGACCCATCCTGTTATTAGGAGCAGTGGGCAGCACATAACTGCGCCCGAGGACCATCTCCATGATCTTCTTGCTTAGGCTTGGTCAGGACCTGAGCTGGAGCATGTTTTTGGGTTGGTGGGGAAAACCGGAGTGCCCGGAGAAAACCCACCCAGACATGGGGAGAACATGCAAACTCCACACAGAATGGCCCAGGCGACCCGAATCTTACGGCCATACCAACGTGCCACACGGGGATCAAACCCAGAACCTTCTTGCTGTGAAGCGTGAGTGCTAGCCACTCAGGCAAATGAGATGTCAGACCTCTTCTTTCCATGTGTACATAATAAATTAATAACAATTATTAATGGTATCATCACTGATGATTTTGAAATAAAAAAAGTATGTTATGTATTATTTTAATTTGACCAAATGTAGATTTTTTGGGTCTATGACAGTTGTTTTTTTTTTTCCTAGAGTGACCCCCAGATGAATCCCTGGCCTATGGCCCAAGTATTTTAATTAATTAATTAATTATCGTATACTTAAACCTTATACTAAAGTAGACATTGACAAGGAGTTGCTAGAAATGTCAGGCAGAGCAGGTGAAAAAAAGATACTAATCAATACTAAAACTATACTGAAAATAGATATTCATTTGAGTAGGTATTGATACTAAAAACTGTCCCATTCAGAGGACAGAAATGAGCCTTTCCTGAATAGTTTTAGAATGATCTTAAACTGTATCAGAACAAGTATAAGAGCACATAGACTAGTATGCCCAGGGACCACTGAGGGATTACATAGATATAAGGAATATAAAAGAAACTATTATGATTTATTGGTAAAAACAACATTCTATTGTCTAAATAAAGTGTTTTTATGATCATTATGGTATCGGAATCAGTACTGAGTATCAAATCAAGTCCATAGTATCGAAATAGAGTATCGTGACAACACTTTTGGTTTATAGAATATAACATAAGACTGTCACACAATATTCAGCTGAGTAACACTATTTACATTCGTCAAACAAGATTTTTTAGAAATAATTTAAATGTCTAAATCATTACTTAGCAGCGTGCATTGGATCGTGTAAGCCATTAAACCCTCAACATTAGGACTGGAGCACTGCTGTTTGTGTATCTGGCATGTCTTCAATGAACCAAAAGCCCTGACTCAGCTTTTCCCTCTTTGTGCTGTGGTTTTTCACTCAGAATCAGGAGGGTCTGTCCGTGGGTCTGTCCCCTGGGTCTGTCCCCGGGTCTACGTGGCTCTTTATTCCCCTCAGGACTGACCAAATCTTAAACCAGGAACCAGGAAGCAACGTCCCAAGTTACAAAACTATTAGGAGTTTTTCTAACAACACGCACCAGGCAGCACCACGCCCTTTTGCACTAATCCAGGGCAGAATATTGTACAAAATAAATGACAACAACAAGAAATGATCGATCAAAGAGGAAACGCAAAATGAAGTAATGTAATTTTGACAGTATTATTAATTTATTTACATCAAGAAACACAATAAAACACACTGTAAACTGCATTGTTAAGAAGGAATTAAAAATAATGCAAAAATCGTGGCACAAAACTGTATATTTGGACAAAAATATAATGCACAATTGAGGTTTTTGTTGTGAAAATAAAACGATAAATCTATTCCAATAATTCCTACACACATTGAGACACATTCACTTTCACGTTTCACTGTATTGTAGACCAATTAATGCATAATTATAAGCAATTCAAACCGAAATCATAGAATATTTGGCATTTTTATTGAGATTTACGAATAGATTTCTGGAAAAGCAAAGGAAGAAATGTTGCCAAAACGTGCCAAATTGAACCCATCTGCGCTTTGTTCACCTTTTACGCTTAAAAACATGCCCTGATAATGTCCTATACTCATTGTTTTATCCGTTTAAATGTCTAAAATATCTATTCAATGTTGAAATTGGCTGTAGATGTGGCTTCCAACCTGGCGATGGCATTTCCTGTTCTAGTTTTCCAGTGCGCTAGCTGCTGCGGCTAAGCTAAAGTGCCCAGTAATTGGAATTGAATGACAAAAATGGCGTTTGGGAGCGATTTTAATGCAGAAAAATGATAAAATACATACCGCGTACAAAGAGGAGGCCTGGTCCAAACGTGGTAAATGCGTGAGAGAGCGTAGATCCTCTGAAAAACCTTCTCCTGTCAGGAAAAACCCGCAAAGATGTTCCTGGATGTTCCTGGATTCACTCCCTTCACGCTGCTTCCGGATCGGACGTGGTGACGTCACATGATTGGACGTACAGATTAATTAGGAAAATTAATTAATCAAAAAAAATAAAATCTTTTTGTTAATCTAAAACAACTTTAAAAATCGACAAAAAAAGTCCTCTAGGGTTCCTGATCATTGTCTGTATGTATATATATATATATATATATATATATATATATATATATATATATATATATATATATATATATATATATATATATATATATATATATATATATATATATATATATATATATATATATATATATATAAAACCACTGGAACCTGTGTTAAAGCCTTTATTATTAGGGGGCCAAGCACCAAAGGTGCTAGGCACCCTAGACTGGTGGGACGGGGCGAAAGCCCGGATAAAGAGACTGGTCATCCGATGGCAGAGGAAACACAAAAATGTGTTTGCACTGCATCACCTTTGCTCTCCCCCAGGCCCCTTTCTTCATCCCTTTGGTCCTCTACATTCCCCCTGTTTCTCTTGGCCCTTGTGCCCAGTGGTGTTTATTTCCGTACCCGCATCCCCCGATGTGTCTTCTGAGTGCTTTGTGAATGTTATTGTGGTGATGAAATATGTACTATTATGTACCTGAAGCGTGTATTATTGTGTACCTTGTAATATTAAAAGATTTTTTTAAAAAAATAGTGTTTGCTTTGCGTTGCCTAGCGAAGTTGCCTAGCAAAGTTGCCTAGCGAAGTTGCCTAGCAACCCTTTGATCTTTTGATGCTCTGGTCTCCTGATTGTTATTACCCTAGAACCGTCTGGTAAAAAGTTGTGAAATTTTGCATGCACATTCCAGCCAGTCTCCTCATTACCCACAGCGATTTATAGGCCCCCAGCCCCAACCATCTAGCGGCACCAGCAGGTCAAAGTTGCAGAAATTTGTCAATTGCCTAGCAACGCACCTAGCAACCTTTGATCTGTCTTTGATGTGTCTGTTCTGACAGGGTTAGACCCTGACCCTGTCAGACCCCAGGGCTCTCAAGTTTTGAGCGGGATCGTGCGTGAGACTGCGTAATTTCCCGAGGAGCGAGGGGGGGGGCTTGACTTGCGTGAGAAATGCCGTGTGAGCGTGTGAACGCGTCAAATTGTCTCTCTCAATGCGTGAGACTTGAGAGCCCTGCTGTAAATGTTTGTCTAAAGAGCAAACTTAAACTACAAAGCAACTAATGAGAGTTATATAAATGAAGTTATTACCTGATGGTTCTCAGTTTGTTTTATCATCACCGCAGTGTGCGCTTAGCAGCTGAAACTACACTCTACAGTCTGCCCAACAACAGAACAATCTATTTTCTGATTGGCTGATTTTTTTCTGGGGAGCGGGACGGGGAGGAGGGGGAGAGTTTTTTTTCGCTGAAAACGCGCAGTGCCTGCATAAACTGAGCCACACAGACCGATTTTCTGGGCAAAAAAAAAAAAAAAAAAATCAGCGTGAGAAATGCCATGTGTGGCGTGTGAGCGTGTGAACACGTCGAATTGCGTGTGTCACACTCTCAATGCATGAGACTTGAGAGCCCTGCAGACCCTGTCAGACTCTGTTAGATCCTGTCAGACCTTGGCCCCCACATTGCTGCTTGCAGCTATATTTATTATTATTATTATTATTATTATTATTATTATTATTATTATTATTATTATTATTATTATTATTATTATTATTATTATTATCATAATCATCATAATCATCATAATAATCATAATAATATTCATTCATTCATCTTCTTCCGCTTTTTCCATTTTCTGGGTCGTGGGAGCAGCAGTCCAAGCAGATCTGCTGCCCAGAAAAACAATGCACCAGTCCCCATGAATCCTCCCGCGGGTGGTGGGTCCACAGGAGGATGGCTCACGTCACAACAGGCCTTGATGTATCTTCTGCCATGGGGGCTACCGGTGTCCACAGACACTGAGGGCAAGGTGGGGTTAAGTGTCTTGCCCAAGGACACAACGCCACAGTGCTCATCTGTGGGAGCTGGGGAGCCACACATGGTCAACCCATCAAGAGCGGGATTTGAACCGCCAACCCCTGGACCTGGCTACTGCCACCCCCATTATTATTAATAATAATAATAATTTCAAAAATACAATATAATATATAATAGTATAAACAATAACATAAACAATAACAAAGCTCGAAGCTTAAGAGTTCAAATACATAGGGCTCAGCAAGTGCAATTTATGTTTTATAATAATAATACTGTAATACATTTAATTTCAAGGCGCCTTTCTAGACACTCAAGGACACCACACAAAGACAATCAAATAAAAACAATTAAAAACAGGCAGTATATACAAAACAAAACAAGAAAAAGGACAATGGAATACAAGTAAAATGAAACAGCCAGCAGGGAGAAAATGATTACGTGTGGTAAGCTATTTTGAAAAGATGGGTCTTGAGTCTGGATTTAAAAATTGGTAATGACTGAACGTTCCGGAGGTCTGGGGGGAGTGAGTTACATAGATGGGGAGCAGAGCGGCTGAAGGCCCTGCTCCCCATGGTGCTGAGACGCGCGGGAGGTACTGTGAGGTGGATGGATGAGTATTATGCATTATACAAATATATAGAATATTGTCAGTGCAATTACTATTATACAATTATACAATTATATTTTAAATTCCAAACAAAGTGCTTTTGTTTTCATGGCTTTTGGATTTGTGCAATACTTTAGAGAGTTTATATAAGAGGACAAGTGGGACTGAAATACAACAAATTTGGGTTTCTGGCTAGAAAATTTACAGCAATGGATATGAAATTTTGATAGGATGATATGATATACATGTATTTATTTCGCAGAGCATAGACGAGACAAAGCATGAGAGAAAAGCGTCACCATATTCAAGATAATAATAAAATTTTAGAAGCTAAATGTTTAGTAAATAGTGAGAAAGAATAATTAACAAACAATAATAAATAATTAGTAAACAATAAAGCTTAAAGTACCACACTGTGCAAAAGTGTCAGGCTGGTTTTAAAGACATTTTTACATTTTTTTGAGTTTTTGATTTAAAATTTTTTTAAATATTGGTAATGGGTGACTTAAAATTTTTCTCAAATTTGATCCAAATTACTGTTGCGCTTGTGTTTAAAAAATATTACGTTTCATTTTTGAATAAGGGCAAAATATGTATATAAGAGTATATTGTTTGTTTTAGTTAATTTGTTTGGTCTATATTAATTTTTTTTTTTAAAAAGGCTATTGTTATTAGATGAATAATAGGCTCAACACAGTCAAAGGCAAGTATTGAGTAAGCCAGAACTACAGTAAACACGATTACTAGTGCCTTGGCGAGGGTCTTTAATATTGCTTGTACCTTTAAGATTTTTTCTCAACTTGTGGTACTATTAAGAAGGGTAAACTTCCTAAACTATATATTTAAAAGAAAAAATCTTCAAGAAAATTACTAGATCGATTTAAAGCAATGGAAAAGGCGGATCAGCATCGCTCTACATAGTCTAATAACTTAAGCAGAGGCAATAAAGATGCATTAAGGGACATTTCGGTGAAGCATGAAATCAATAAGTTCTGTGTTATTAGATCGATTTACAGTAATGGAGAAAGAGGATCCACGTCCCTCTACAAAACTTAATAAACTCAGGCAAATGTTATTTTTCTTTTTTAAATTAAAGATGCAAGTTACAGGTCAGATCCGTGGAGAGGCAAACCCACAAGAGGATTCATAATACATGTTTTCTGTATTTTTTTTTTAAATTCTTATTTATTGTTTTCAAAGAATGTAAATTGCTTATGGTGCAAAATAAATAAATAAAACATAAAAAATTTAAAAAATACATGTTTTTCAGTTAAATTTTGAGCATTACAAACACCTGTAATTTAATAAATGATAGAAATTAAAGGTGTACTATGTTATTTTCTGTAAAAAGTAACCTCATATTAAACGTATTATATTCTACTGATTGTGCAGCCCGACTTTGGGTAGAGCCCATAGACTGTATAAAGAAGAGGACTAAAAGAGCGATGTCACCCATAGTGTTCAGTTCCAGTCAAATGAAGCTCAAGAGGCTAGCAGTTATAGGAGTGAATTTTGGTGGAGTTCTATATTAGGAATAGGAATTGATTTACCGACAAAATAGTCAAATAAAAACCCCAGCATCATGTAGAGCGGGATAATACTCCCTAAAAACTGTATAAAGCTGTGATTTGATAACACTGGTGTACACATTTTTGGACTCCATCTGCTTCTGAGATAAAAGTGGCTAAATCTCATTTATATTGATAAGATGAACTGAAAATCAATTGATTACTGTGCTGGTTAGCTAATGTATTCAAGATATTTAATGATTTATTTATTTTTTTAACATCAAAATCGCATCTGTTTATACAATAGATTTAGGCATTTTTGCTTAAAAAAAATATTTATATTTTGAAAATATTTAACTTGCACTTCTTTATCCATGAAGAAATAAACAAGAAATATCTTAAGACATCAGGTGTGCACAATTTCGAGGCATCTCTCTTATGTGAAATCATAAAATATTTGATACAGCCATTAGGGGTTGAATGGGTATGCTAAACTAGACGCCAGAGAGAAAACAAAAGACAGAAACTCAAAACAAAGAGGTGGGATAGTTTCAGAATAATTTCAGTATAGTTAGCTCCTCCCTGCAGCTAGATATAAGCAGTGTCCATCAGCACTCTAACCAGAACTGATGAAGCAGCGCGGATGAGCTGCGAAACGTTTTCGACCAAATAAACTTTGTCCAGTTGACAAATTGAATTTCTCCTTTTATCATCAAAAATATTTGATGTTAAAACTCTAAACATATTAAAATGAATGTATGTGAATGTGCAGACAGGCTTTCAGATAGAACTGGTTGCTTGTAGACACACTGTACCTTCGGATAAACTACTGTTTATACTATATCTTGGAAACTATAGCAAATCAGCACTTCTGACTTACTTTTTCTTTATTAGTGACCTAAACCAAGAACAATTTCACTACTTTTGTTCTGGAAGCATTTTACTTGTAGACCAGTGTATTTTATTACTTGTTTTTCTATTTTATTCCGATTTGTACATATACACTATTTTTTATTTTTGTCTCATTTGCAGTGTTGTATAAAGTACTGGAAAATCAAACTCAAGTAAAAGTATAGGTACCCCTCCCAAAAATGACTTTGGTAAAAGTCGAAGTCACTGACTGAAATGTTACTTGAGTAAAAGTCTTAAAGTATCTGGAACTTCTTGTACTTAAGTATGACAAGTAATGTAAAAATAAATGTACTCAAGTAATGTAATTAAAAGTACAAGTAAAAGTATCAAGCAAAGGCAGTCTGAATTTAATAAACCTTTGTTTTGTTTTTTTAAATAACAGTGCTGAAAATAAGGCATACATAACACCATTGAAGGAGTGCTTTTGGAGGAAGAGGGTTTTTTGCAATTGGGCCCTTAATTCTACAGTAAAACACCATGTTCGGCTCACCCATGGTAGTTTTGTGTCATATGGAGCACTGTCGAAGATATTGGGTTTGGTGATATCCATGAAACGCCTTTCTCATTCGTTACACTTAGCCTACAGCTATGCCTTCCATTGAGCTGAAAAAGCTAGGTAGCCTGTTAGCTCCAACATCGTCAAATACGCTTTGTGTAACCGAAACAATATCACAGTTTTTTTGTAACGAGTAACTAAACAGCACATTGAAAATGTATCGGAGTAAAAGTATGCAATTAAATTCGGAAATGTAGTGAAGTAAAAGTAAAAGTTGTCATTTTTTAAAAAACTCAAGTAAAGTACAAAGTCTCCCAAAATGTACTTAAGTACAGTAGTGAAGTATTACTACTTCGTTACTATACAACACTGCTCATTTGACACCCGTCTCTTGCTATCTTTTTTGCTATTCCATTTATTTTTTGTTACTCTCTGTTATATATATTTGATGTGTGAGCTGCTGTACCCATAAAACCTTGGGGATCAATAAAGTTTGTCTAAGTCTAATATGAACATTTTAAGGCCAAAATGAGGAGGCCAAAGCAGCAGTTACAGAGAGGTGATGTTTTTTTCAGTACAAAGCGAATTAGAGCCAGAGTCGATGGAGCCGGAACTGCGCCCATACTCACTTCCTATTTGGAACTTGGAGGTCTCTGGGTTAAACTTTGTCCATTTATGGGTGATTCTCCAACTATCAAAGAATTTGTGTCCCAGGCAGAAATCCAACTCCAATCCAATCCAACTTTATTTATAAAGCACTTTAAAAACAACAGAGTCGACCAAAGTGCTGTACACAGGTTAAAACACAAAAACATGAGACACAGTAACATTAAAAACAGAACATGATAAAAGTCAACTACTCACACTGAGTTAAAAGCCAAGCAAAAAAAAAGAGATTTAAAAACAGGAAGTGAGTCGGCCTGTCTAACATTCAGTGGAAGTGCATTCCAGAGTCTTGGAGCAGCCACTGAAAAAGCCCGATCACCCCTTAGTTTCCTTTTTGTCTTAGGGACCACAAGGAGAACCTGACCTGCAGACCTGATAGAGTGGGAGGGCGTGTAGGGCACCAGCAGGTCAGACAGAAACTGTGGGGCCAGGCCATGGAGACAATTAAAAACAAATAAAAGAATCTTAAAATCAATACGAAACTGAACAGGTAGCCAATGGAGAGATTGAAGAATGGGAGTTATGTGATCAAATTTCCGAGAACCAGTTAAAAGACGAGCAGCAGCATTCTGAACTAGCTGAAGACTGGAAAGTAAGGTTTTGTTGAGACCTGAGTATAAGGCGTATATGAAAATATGAAAAACAAAAACACTTTTGTCATTTTTTTATTCATGCTGCACTTACTAGACACAAAGACGAACTTACAAAAAATGTTTGATTGATAAATTACTCTTTTAATTATATAAAATATGGTTTTATATTGTGTGTTTGTGCTATTGTCCCTTGTCCCTTGTCCAGGTTTTGGACTCTCAGTCCCTGATAAGACTGAAATTAAATTTGATTCAACAGTAACTTCATTGACAAATGGCACAGAAATTCCTTATTTTAATGAAAAATTTAATCTGCTTGAAAGATATATTAGTATTTCATTTATTTTTTCATAAAAAGAACACCTGTCCCTAGGGATCACTGTCATTTCCACCACAAAATGTAACCTTTTAACTTTTGTCTTTAACCTTTGTCTCCTTGAACCACATCAGTTGTGATGTGACAGGAGCTCATGTTAGCATAGCAGCGTTAGCTCCATGGAAGGAAGGGAAACAAGAACAAAATCAAGGTCAAGTTTTATAAAACCAAGAGTAGGTTTATTGGTCGTCATTTCCAAACACCTCATATTTCCTTTGAATGTACAAATAATGAGAAAAATACCATTTTATATTGTGTATTTTGAGTATAAATTTTATGCTAACTCTAAAACAGAGATTAGCATGCTAATATGTCATGAGATTTTAAAAGAAATGGTAAACATTGGCATTTCCATCACTTTATTTATTGTTTATTATTTAATCTTTATGTAATTTCATTACAACCGCTATCAGTTAATGTTTCTACACATTGTGATGAAGTAGAACAAATCAAAATATTTCTAAAAATATGTATTGGATTTTCTGAAAAATATCATGACCAAATTTGACTGTAGTTGGAGAATCACCCATATACAGTCTGTGGTTCCGGCCGTATGGTTAAGAATCACTTTTCTGGTAGATTATCCACCGCTCTGTTTATCTTCATAGAGATGTTAAAGCCTCGCCTGAAGTGCTCAACGAATTTGTGCATTTTTCTTCCAAAATACCTCGAAAAACGCATTCTTCTCTTCATGATAGAAAAGTTTAATGACACAAAGGAGAAGAACAATGCAAATTAAGCAACAGAGACAAGGAAGACACAACATCAGAAAAGTTACATAATGTACCTTAAAATACAACCTGTCTAATGAAATGCTATAGAAAGTAATACCATTTTATTAAGAACAGATTTTTAAAAATAGATTGTGTGTAAAAAAGCAAACCTAAAACAGACCAGAATAAATAAGTAGTACTGATGAAAAAAATCAGAAGACATTTTTGCTATAAACTTGAAACAGCCACAGCGAATCAAGTTCAGTATTTTATTGAAAGTAAGCAATAAATAATACTGTGATAAAAATAGTTTATAAGTACTCAGACTGTACATCGATGTTACAGGATCACAGCTGAAAAAGGGAAAGGCAAAAATACCAGCAACATGATTTCAAATTGTGCAGAAACGACTAGATTAAAACATTAAAACAACTTTCAAAATCTACAAAAAAGTCCTCTAGGGTTCCTGATCATTGGATATATATATATTTATATATGTATAAAACCACTGGAACCTGTGTTAAAGCATAGACGAGACAAAACATGAGAGGAAAGCGTCACCATAATCAAGATAATAAGAACATTTTATAAGCTAAAAGTTCAGTAAATAGTGAATGAATAAATAGAAGAAAGACAGTACAGGAATTAATAAACAATAAGGCTTAAAGTACCACACTGTGCAAAAGCGTCAGACAGGTTTTAAAGACATTTTTAAGTGTTTGATTTTTAATTTTTTGAAATATTAGTAATGGGTGACGTAAAATGTTTCAGAATTTTGATCCAAATTACTGTTGCGCTTGTGTTTAAAAAGTATTACGCTTAATTTTTTTTAATAAGGGCAAAATATATTAGTTTTAACTGAAAAATATAAGAGTAAATTGTTTGTTTTAGTTCTTTTGTTTGGTCTATATTTAAATTAAAAAAAAAAAAAGGCTTGTACGTTTGTTTTTTCTCATCTTTTGGTACTATTAAGAAGGATTTTCCCCCCTAAACTATAGATTTAAAAGAAAAAGAAAAAAATCAAATTGAAAGCAGTATTTTGTGATTAAACGCAGCAAACTTTCAGTATTTTTAGTTACATTTTTCTTGCATTCATTTTAAGGGCTTAATATTACCAAAATACTTGAGATGAATCCTAATTTTCCGTTTGATATATTTTGTCTTATTAAAAAATAATAATAAAATGAAATGTCTTTCAATAACAATTCCTTGAAAATAAACAAGAGACTTTCAATAATTGTTATTTGGAGCAGAGTTCAAGAAATGTGACTTTTTTTGGTCAAACACAAGTGTTTACTGATTGACTGTAGACGTCTCCATTAAAAAGACCGTCACTGACCATTTAAAATGATTAAATCTTGATTAAAATTTTAAAAAGCTATGATTATTGTCCTATTTTTGCACATCAGTACACCCATTTCTGCGTTATCCTTCTTGAAAACCTGCTTGAGACTTTTACCCAGTACTGTAACATTGACAATAAGTGTTTACAAAATTAAAAGTTGGATCTTTCCGCTTCGGTGATATTACGTTTTTGCAGTCAAAGCGGTCGATCGATCTCAGGCCTCGGTGAAGTTGGTCCATTATTAAAAGTAGGTGCAACAGTGAACAGTCCCTTCTTTCATATGCATTTTTCCACAGAGATTGTTGTAAAACGTTTGTAAAGCTCCTCTATTACGCAAAATGGACTCTTGTGAGCTTTAAGTCGTGTTACAATGTTGTTTCCTCCTCAAAAACACACCTGGAGTCCTTTATTATTAGTCTGTCTACATCTCCAAAGTGAAATCTGCAGGGTTTGTGTGTTAAATGTGTGTGAATGAAACAAAACAACTCCAGTTCTGTTTGCGATGAGGAAACATGACATAACATAGATTTAAAAAAAAGCATAATACAGACTCTTTAAAGATTATTTTTAAAGGGATTCGGTGCGGTAGTAAAGGAGTCATCCGTGCAACTTCAAATACTAACCTGGAAATTACAGTTTGAAGTCTGTTTGCATCAGTTTTATAAAGATATGGCTTAGCGCGATTTCATTTGGTTTAAGATGTGGATATAAAAAGGCGGTTTAAGCCTTTCCACATCAGTCAATACGTTTACATGCAGGAAAATAACTATTAAAGTTAACAGCAATTTCTCTGTATTGCGATATAAACTTGCAAAGTGGTCATTAAAATTGAAGAGAAGAATGAAATATAAACTGCTAAACTAATAAAAGAATCTCGAACATTTAAGGACTTTCAAATATAACGTTCAATACTTGAAAATTGCAAGTTGCGATTTCAATTTGTGATTATCTTACAGCTTAAACTAAAAAGGAAATTGATAACAAAGCATAACTTATAAATGGAGAATTGGCCTTTTTTACGGAAGCCGACAGAGGCCATGTTCGTAATGACTATTTTCCACCTTAATAACAAGAAAATGTAATAACTTAATAACTTGAGATCTCAAGAAAATGACACAATTAATTCATGATCTTGAGAAAACAAAGAGTTATTCCGTGATCTGGAGAAAACACTGTATCTCCGTCGGTAAAGACAAAGCTGGGCCAGTCTTCTGCGGAGGTGCCGTGGACTAATTTTGAAATTATCCCGAATTAAAAGACTTAATGCAACCTCCCCCTGTGTCAACCCCTGATCAAAATATTGCCTTATCAGCTAATCGATTATTATTCCAGACCCAAAGTCAGCCCGTCACGTGGCGGTAGACGTTTCCGTTGTTTTCTCGAGATCACAAATTAATTATCTCGTTATCTCGGCATAACAAGGAAGAAAAAATACTGCTTATGAATATGGCCTCTGTCGACTTTTCCTTGAATATTACACTTAAGTGTGTGTCCATTATTTGAATTTATAACGCAAAATCGCTCTCAAAACTGAGCTTCAAGTATTATATGTCATGGCAGTTGATATGTTGGCAGCACTTTACTTCAAGGCATAGTATTAGCGTAATAATGAGATGGTAATTAGTAGTTTTCAGATTCAAGAATGCCATCAATCAATCATTCAAACTTTATTTATAAAGCCATGATGCCATTCTCCCAGATGGGGGCGCAAGAGCCAGATTTTTCTATTGATAATGTTGGATTTTGCTTTTAAATATTTTCAGGGTTAATTCACAAATGTTGAAACGGCATCTTATTCCTCCCCTCTTTACTTCTGTCTCCAAACCTTCCTAAACTGCGCTTTTTTGTGGCGGCACTTCCGGTTAAACATGTTAATGGAGAATTTGGGAAAGGTTTTGCGTCTTAAATATGACATAAAGTCGGTTCATTTGTGCACCGACAAGTTACACTGGACTGATTCTCTGGAAAGCTTTAAAACGGTTTTATATTGAGCTAATTTGCGGTTATGATCGGCAGCCCTACACAAAATAATACAATCCGAATAATGAAGGCGGCGCACACGGCAACTTCTAAAACCCACTGTATTACAACAAAAATCTCTTCATTTTAACTGCCCCCGTCTGTATTAAATATTATTGGCCACTATGATGTTGTGATGTTTTCTGAAACCCAGCAATACTAAGATAACTGAAAAAAATGAACATTATACAGCCCTGTTTGCATATAATCACCAAGAAAACACCAAAAACGAACGATTCTCGGTAATTTCAAAGAGCCTTAGGATTAGTTTTATGAAATAACGGTGGCTGAAAAATGGGTAAGAAAACAACTGCTGCTTGAAGATATGAAATTAGAACATTATATTTTAACATAGCGGCAAAAATACAATATTAACCATGATATTCTTCCAAAATTATAATATACTACCATCTTATTACGATGCTGTGAAGTTTGATATGTGAATATGGCAGTGGAAATTTAAAGTAGCTGTGTTTTAATGCGATACATGATTAAAATATGATAAATTAAATGGTACGATGACAACATTTGCATTTTAATTCATCTACAGCCAAGATAAGCAGTGGTTTGAATCTCCCTCTTATTTTTGCATGTAAACGTACTGACCGAAGAGCTTGATGTAGTCTCACAGTGATAATTCTGTCTGATACTGACACTATTTTGACCTAAAAATGTCCGTATATTACTTTAGAGAAATTACAAAAAAAAGTACTTACAAAAAAATGGGGTTAGAAGATACAGAGATTTTAACAAGTCACTTTAAATTCATGATTAAATTTGCCATTCTAGCAAAAAATAAACCTCTCTTTCCATAGAATCAGGATTATAAAAAGATTATTAGACAGATCTGGTAGAAATGTACAAACTTGGTTAAAACATTCAGTTATATATATATATATATATATATATACTTATATATATACTTATATATATTTATATATATATATATATACTTATATATATACTTATATATATTTATATATATATATATTTATATATATATTTATATATATTTATATTAAGCTTAATATCAGGGCACAGAAGGGAAATGTTTCTTTTTGATTAAGAAAAAAAACGAGGTAAAAAAGATTATACATAGGTCTAAAAATCTGTTAAAATGTCCCATTGGTTTACATAAATATTATAACCAACACTATAAAGGTTCCTATAGGAAAGCTTGAGGTGAGAAATACAGTCTTTTTTCTGATTTAAATTTAGTGTAAAAAATAATTTCAGTTCATCATTCTGGTTTTAAATGCAGGGAAATCTCCTTCATCTTCAGACCAGCGGTTACCTATAGAAATAATGAGGATAAACTGAGAGGAGGAGGAGGAGGAGGAGGAGGAGAGATGGACAGAGTAAGCAGACAGAGGCGAAAGAGGAGAAAGAAGAGAGGAGAGAAAAGAGAAGAGAGGCGTGGACATGCGTTATTTAAGCAGAAGAAACATGACAAAAAAAAGCTGCAATAACAGACAGTGAACAGCTACATACAAGTGCATTTATCAAGGCAAAACAGTATGGCTCAGTTTGGATTAAAGACGCATTGTGTCACTTTTCTGGTGGAGGGTCTGTCAGATGCTTGTCTCCATGGAGATGTTATTGCCTTAAACCTTTCTCTCTTCAGGGAGAGCAAATGAGACCAAGTTACAGGTCAAGTCAGTGGAGAGGCGACCCCGCTCACAGTCAGAATGTTTGTTTTTCTAGGTATTTTTGAGCTGTAAAACAACCTGTAAATAAATAAATACAGCTCTGGAAAAAAATAAGAGACCCCTGGATTTTTTTCTGAAATCAGCATCTCTACATGTATTACAGCCATTCCATTCCAGCGTCTGTTGAATTCAACACAAACACAAAGCTGAGCTACTTCAGTTCTTGCACCAGGAGTGGAATAAAGTCACCCAAGAACAATGTGAAAGACGTGTGGAGAACATGCCAAGACGCATGAAAGCTGTGATTAAAAATAAGGGTTATTGCACCAAATATTGATTTCTGAACTCTTCTTAAGTGTAAACATTAGTATTATGTTGTTTTAAAATGAATTTGATCTTGTTTCTTTGCATTGTTTGAGGTCTGAAAACATCTTTTTGTTATTTTGACCATTTGTCATTTTCTGCAAATAAATGCTCTAAACCAGTGTTTCCCAACCTTTTTGTACCCCCTGAGCCTTTTTGTCATACCTCGAGTACCCCCCTCACTCATATGTGTTGATAATTCTCCAAAAGTAGAACGTGACACTACAGATTATTAAATGAAAATCATTTTATTTCATCTCCTTAATTTGAAAATTTAATTCTCAGGCATTTTCTCTTTTCTTTAACTCAAATTTACTCAAATTAGGATGAAAAAATTCAAAAAAATGTCCCCCTGCGCCTGGCAGCGGCACTGTCGAGTACCCCCTGCAGTGTGCTCACGTACCCCTGGTTGGGAAACACTGCTCTAAACGATAATATTTTTATTTGGAATTTGGGGGAAATGTTGTCAGTAGTTTATAGACTCAAACAAAAATGTTGCTTTTGCCCAAACACAAACCTATAAGTAGTAAAATCAGAAAAACTGATCATTTTGCAGTGGTCTCTTATTTTTTCCAGAGCTGTATAAGATGGAGCTGTTTAATGTCATACTATGGAACATTCCAGGCAGAGCAATGACATCTCCATAGAAACAAGCAGGTGACAGACCCCCCAATGTAAAAGTTACACAATGCACCCTTAAATATAGACCTGGTTAGCATTAGTAACACTGTCCAAGCTCAAAACTGTATCCCATTTAATAATAAAACAATACAATTTCATGAAAAGATGCACAACGCAACTGTTGTGGTGGACGCTGAAATTTGTCTGGGATGTAACATTATCCAAATCTCCCAGTATAATATTTTCACGTATGTATCTCATGGATATTTATAGAAGTATTTTGTAGAGGCATAACAAACGTGCGAATATGCAACTTTTTCCCTTTTAAACCGCCTTGACAAGACTTTGGTTCTGTCACAATCCAAAGAATTAAGATTTAAAAGTGCTTAAAATGTTCTTCATGTAGTCTGCACTGATACAGAGCAAAGTGTAGTTCCCACTGTGTTTTTAGTATGTGTGCTTATACTTGTTCAGATCATTCTAAAACTATTCAGGAAAGGTTCATTTCTGTTCTGCGAATGTGACTGTCCAAAGGAGTGTCTAGTTTGGTAGTAGTTTTAATCTCAATTAGTATTCAACTTTCAATACTTTTGACGACCATTCATTACTACAATCTTGGGCTGTCAGTTTAACCCATTAATTAGATTAATTAATTACACTGCAAATTAATGTGTAATAAAAATTAACGCAATTAATCATGAGTGGCAATTCAGTGAACACATTTTAAATTTGGCGTGCGGCGAGCAAATCGCTGCCAGGGTCTTTGAACGGCAACTTTATTTATAAAAAGAACGAAACCGAGACAATCAACAAGAACGCCGTGATTTATAGCTTTTGTCAAAAAGAATTTTCCGATCACCGAAGCTGCTCCAGCCTGACGGATCATTTGAACGATAAACACGTCCGGACAAGTTCCATCGTTACTGGTGATAGAGCGAGCGTGAGCGCACTTCAACATCCATGCTGCAGAATTTGGGAAACGAATGAGCAAAGAGACCACAGAAGCACTGACAAACTCAGTCGCAAAGTGGGTTGCCTCTCTCTCTCACTCTCTCATGTAATTAATTAGATTAATTTTTTTAATCGCCTGACAGCACTAGTAAAAACTTGATCAGAGGCGCCAATATTTAGAGAAAAATGAAAAGCAGATGTTCTTGTACTAAACTGAACCACACTGTGTAACTGGTCCTCGTGTCTCTATGTGAAACTCACCGTTGTGTTAACAAGAGTAGGTCCTGACTGTGGCAGTGTCCAGCCTCTGTATAGACTGACTCCCTGTGTTTGGGTCACATGCAAAAACATGCCGTTAGTCACTGCATCACGACATTAGAGCAGCTCAGGCATTTCAGAGGAATTAGAGAAGAAAACATTCAATCAGAAACAGATTCAGAGATATTATATGGCACATTATTAACAGCACTGAGAAGAGCAAGAAACATACATGCACATAAATTATAAAATTATCAGGGTCAAAGTGGAACTCAGTAACTTCGATATTGTTTGAGCGCAGCTTGTCTACAGATATATTCTATAAGCAGCTCTTGACGTCAAAATAAGTTTGCGTTTTATTGTCCAGTTATCAGGAACTGCGTGTTAGGATGCTAGTTGTTGGCTTTACCGTAATATCTGGTCTCTGAGAGTTGGGAATCACGTTTTTAAGACAGTAAACAAGTACAGCGGGGTTAAGATTTCAGTGACACAGGTCTGACAGTGCTCATACTTGTAATTATAGTTTGAGACAGAAGAGGGAGACATTTTTTCCACTGTACTGAATAAGAGTGTGTAGATCAGGATTAAACCAGGACTAGAACAGGACCAAATCAAAGTCTACATCAGGACTAAACTAGAACTAAAGCCAAAACTAATCCTGAACCAGATCAGGATTAAACCAGGACTAGAACAGGACCAAATCAAAGCCTACATCAGGACTAAACTGTGACTAAAGCCAAAACTAAACCTGGACTAGATCAGGTCTAGAGGAGGACTATATTAGGACTAGATCAGAACAAGATCAGGTCTAGAACAGGACTATATCAGGACCAAATCCAAACGGGGCTAAAACCAGGCCCAAATGAGTTACTGAGTTCCTCTCTCTGTTAGTGTCTGGACATTGTGCTGAGTTACTGAGTTCCTCTCTCTGTTAGTGTCTGGACATTGTGCTGAGTTACTGAGTTCCTCTCTCTGTTAGTGTCTGGACATTGTGCTGAGTTACGGAGTTCCTCTCTCTGTTAGCGTCTGGACTCACCGTCTACAGGGCTTCTCTTTGGCTGAGGGGCGGGGGACCCAGCTCCTGTCACTCTGAAGTTGGCCGGTAAAGTGTCCGACGCCCCCAGTCCCCTCACGTCTTTGGGCCGGAACTTTTTCCTCCACGACGGAGCACGCCGGAAGTTCTTATCGTCGTCCTGGAAACAAGATTTAATTATATTTGATTTTAGACAATTTTCTTCAATTATTATAGTACAGTGGTACCTCACCTTACGAAATTAATTTGTTCCAGAAGTGGTTTCGTAACGTGAAAAATTCGTAAGTTGAGTAGCTATTTCAATGGAAAAAGCCTGATTCGTTCCAAGGCCCCGATCCAAGTTTTTTTTTTTAATAGTGTAACTTTTTTTATAGTGTAACATTGTGTTCTGCATCCTGTGTCCTTTTCTCACATTTGTCTCTCGTTTAAACACTCAAATTTTCATAGATTTTCAACAAAATTATTAATAGTGAAGCGTGTGGGGGGAAGGAGGAGGGGGGAGAAAACTGCGCGTGGACACGTGTGATAGCGCAGCATGACCCGGCACGGAGCTGACAGCAGACCAAGGTCTAAACCAGGACTAAACCAGGACTAAACCAGGATTAGCCCAGGACTAGCCCAGCGTGGCTCTATTTCCTGGTTTCTTTTCGAGTCACAGCTGAGGCGAGCCACTGCTCTAGACCTGCCCGCGTAAGGTGCTCACAGAGCGGCATGACAGAACCGTGAGGTCGGCCTCTTCAAGACCTCCAGGCCGGTGACCGGGACAATCCCCGGACCCATGCCCGCTTAGGGAGCTCTTAAGGCGGACTGGCAGTGTCCCCCTGGGTCCCTGGATATCTGGGGCTCCGTGCCTGGAGTGGCCCTGGAGAGCAGGTCTAGACCGCGGCTCTTGCATGTGAGCAGCGGCTCGCCTCAGCTGTGACTCGAAACAAAACCAGGAAATAGACCCACGCGCGGCGCTTTAATCCTCCTGGTTTAGTCCTGGTTTAGTCCTGGTTTAGTCCTGGTTTAGTCCTGGTTTAGTCCTGGTTTAGTCCTGCTGTCAGCTCCGTGCCGGGTCATGCTGCGCTATCAAACGTGTCCACGCTCAGTTTTCTCCCCCCTCCTCCTTCCCCCCACACGCTTCACTATTAATAATTTTGTTGAAAATCTATGAAAGTTTGAGTGTTTAAACGAGAGACAAATGTGAGAAAAGTTTAAATCCAGTCTGAGAAAAGCGTATAATGTGTGACTGAGCGCGCATTATTTGAATTTTTGAGATTTCGCGTTACGTAACTTGAAATTTCATTCGTATCTAGAGACAAAAATTTACCGTGAAGGCGTTTCGTAACTTGAAATTTTCGTTTGTTGGGTCATTCGTAAGGTGAGGTACCACTGTATTTGAATTGATTCGTGCGTTACCTCTTCCATCCTCCTTTCCGTGCCAATAGCTAAGAGACTGTTGAATTCACGCTCCAGGGTCGCTCTGGCCTGAAAACAAAATACAGAGCAGCTCAGGAATACATCAAGTTAAGTATTAGTAGTAGTAGTAGTAGAAGTAATTGTAGTAATGGTTGTAGTTAAGGTTAAGGTATTATTGCCTCATGATGAAATTCATTCTCACCATTTGACCCATCCTCAATACTGCAGCCCGTCAGGAGCAGGGGCCCATTTCCAGATCATGAGCTAGTAAAGGACTACCTGAGCTCCAGGATTTGACCTATGATGCATGTTTTGGATTGCTGGGGGAAACCGCCCAGAAAACTTTGCACAGAAATACACACAGGTGACCCAGGGTTCGAACCCGCAACCTTCTGTGAAGCGTGTCACTGTGGCAGTCACTGGACCATCGAATAGTAGCTGCAGTAATACAGTTACCTGTGTGTTCTGTGTGACTATCTGCAGCAGTAGTTGTAGAGGTAGTAGAGTTAGTACAAGCAGTAATAGTAGTAGTAGTAGCAGTAGTAGTTGTACTAGTAGCAGTAGCAGTAACAGTAGTAGTAGTAGCAGTAGCAGCAGCAGTAGAAGTAGTAGTAGTAGCTGTAGTAGTAGTAGTAGTAGTAGTAGTAGTAGTAGTAGCAGTAGTAGTAATATAGTTGTATATACCTGTGTGCTCTGTGTGGGTATCTGCAGCAGTAGTTGTAGTAGTAGCAGTAGCAGTAGTAGTATTTGCAGTAGTAGTAGTAGTAGTAGTAGTAGCAGCACTAGTAGTAGTAGTAGTAGCAGCACTAGTAGTAGTAGTAGTAGTAGCACTAGTAGTACCGTAGTAGTAGTAGTAGTAGTAGTAGTAGCAGTAGTAGTAGCAATAGTAGTAGCAGTAGTAGTAGTAGTACATGTAGCAGTATATACCTGTGTGTTCTGTGTGGGTATCTGCAGCAGTAGCAGTAGTAGTTGTAGCAGTAGTAGTAGTTGTAGTAGCAGTAGTAGTTGTAGTAGTAGTACTTGTAGTAGTATATGCCTGTGTGTTCTGTGGGGGTATCTGTAGTAGCAGCAGTAGCAGTAGCAGTTGTAGTTGTAGCAGTAGTAGTAGTTGTAGTTGTAGTTGTAGCTGTAGCAGTAGTTGTAGTAGCAGTAGTAGTTGTAGAAGTAGTTGTTGTAGTAGTAGTAGTACATGTAGCAGTATATTGTCTGGATTTTAACTTTTTCACCGTTGCTATGTGCGTTGCTATGTGCGCTGCGCGGCGCAGTGTGCGCCGGAGGAGCTGCCACGGAGGACGCGCAGAGGCTGACGTTACTTTTTTGTGCTGTTCTTGATCTGTGCGTTGCAACACTGGAATTTCCCCACTGAGGGACTAATAAAGGCATATCTTATCTTATCTTATCTTATACCTGTGTGTTCTGTGTGAGTATCTGCAGCAGTAGTAGTAGCAGTAGTAGTAGTAGTAGTAGTAATACTTGTAGTAGTATATACCTGTGTGTTCTGTGAGGGTATCTGTAGTAGTTGTAGTTGTAGCAGTAGTAGTAGTTGTAGTAGCAGTAGTAGTTGTAGTAGTTGTAGTAGTTGTTGTAGTTGTTGTAGTAGTAGTAGTACTTGTAGCAGTATATACCTGTGTGTTCTGTGTGGGTATCTGCAGCAGCAGCAGTAGCAGTAGTAGTAGTAGTAGTAGTAGTAGTAATACTTGTAGTAGTATATACCTGTGTGTTCTGTGTGGGTATTTGCAGCAGCAGCAGCAGTAGTAGTACTTGTAGTAGTATATACCTGTGTGTTCTGTGTGGGTATTTGCAGCAGCAGCAGCAGTAGTAGTACTTGTAGTAGTATATACCTGTGTGTTCTGTGTGGGTATCTGCAGCAGTAGAGCCAGTGCGTTGTGGTCAAATGTTTCGTCTAAAGCCATGAGCGCCCCATGGACTCCGCTCTCGTACAGGTTTGAACTGTACTCCTTTAAACCGATGGCCTGCACCCAACTGACGACGCGCTCGTTACTCCAAACCAGCACGTCTGAGGGAACACAAGGACAAACCGGGAATCAGGGACCGTTTCAATAAAATATGGACTTAAATATTATAGAAAATGTGTTTACCTTTGATATCAAACTGACACTCTTCCCGCAGTCGCTCGAGCTCCTTCCTGTCGTAGTTGAGCCTCCGCAAAGACATGACCCCACACTGAAAACTGTTCCTGTGACGCACACAAGAGAAAATAACGGACAAATTATAACAATAATGCATTAACCTGATATAGTGCTTTTCCTGGTCGTTTCTACATACTTCTGTGGACTGTTCATTCACCCCTCACTCACCCAGTGGCTGCCAATCTGCACCACTGGCCTCTGCAACCACCAACACACACCAACGCACACCATTCACAAGTGGACCTGGGTGAAGAGTCTTGCCTCGCTCAGACTCACATGAAGATCAGAACTCTGCTGTGTTGTTGTGGTCACAGATTTGAAAACTGCACTCGCGAAACCACATGCTGATGTGATAACTACCATTTCCACAGAAAAAAAAGGCCTACAGAGAGCTGCAGGGAAAGTAGATTCCCAACAGAAAGAATCCAGAGCCCCACAGTTGCAGTGTGTCCAGTCTGAGCTAAGAGAAAGAACACAATGGCAGTGTGCTCTAAAACTCAACTCAAACCACAGACCTTTGAGTTACTGGGCAAATGCTTTTACTAATGAGCTGCTGTTACCAGAAACTCAGATCTGCTTCTCCAAACGAGGGAAGCATTTTCTTCATTTTTATTTTTTCCCAATTTCTGATTTTTTTTAAAAAAAAGGGAAACATTTTAAATTATTTATCCATCCATTTTCTTTCGCTTTCTTTGTGGGTCGTGGAGGCAACGGTCCAGACAGATCAGCTGCCCAGATCACACTGCACCCACCCCCATGGATTCCCCCCGTGGGTCCACGGGAGGACGGCCCCACGTCGCTTGACACAACCGGCCTCGATGTACTTTTGTGTCACTGCGCAAACACTGGAGGCGAGGTGGGGTCAAATGTCTTGCCCAAGGATACGTCTTTATGTTTACAATTATTTACGTTTTTGGAAATTTACCGTTTTTTTTATTTATTTCCTACGTGATTTATTGGCAAAGATGAAGTTACCGCCACCAGAAACCCAATGGGTTTAAATTGGAAGGAAAAAGTACAATAAATAAAATAACAAAAGTTGCAATTCAGTATAACATTTTCCAGATAAACTACTTTAAGTGAACAGTTTTGAGTTGTGTTAAAGGGACAGTTCCTTTTTTTGTTAATCTGTACGGCGTCCCCTTCAACAGTGTCGTGCATTAACACCGACTTACTCCTGACAGTGTCCTCTGAGTAGAGTTCTGGCGCTGACAAAAGTAGGTCCGGCAAATTAGCCAGGACATTTAATAAAGCTTGTTTTTCTTCTCAAAACAATATTTGTCCAAAGAGTGATGCATTTGTGTCACAAAACAGTTGCATTATTAGCCTGTTCACTTGTAAACATCGCCACTTACAAGTGAACAGGCTAATAATAATAATAGGCGAGCAGTGATACGACTCGAGAGAAAATAGCACCAAGCGATTTAGACTGCTGACTTTTTCGTGTCCAGCTGTTTTCCAGTGTTAATGCATGACACTGCTGAAGGGGATGCCATACAGATTCACATAAAAAAAAATAAAAAAAAAACTCCCTTTAAGTAGATGAATAAACACATTCACACATAGTTAGTGGTCCTATAATAATAATATGTAGTAAGTAAAGGTGTGGTACCTGTGGAAGCTGTCGACCATCTTGAGCTGTCCCCTCAGGTCCTTTTTGGTTAAATGGTCGAGCATCCGAGCGTCCACCAGAGACTCCATGAAGTACGAGCGATACTGAGGCAGACCCAGACTGGGCAGCCACTCATTACCGATCCACTCATGGTTCATGTCTCCATACGCCAAAGTCTGAGACCAGAGGAGAGAGGAGTCTAAATCATGTTTAAAACCAAAATTGAAAATAGACAGTGGAGTGGTGATGTCTACCAACTAGTGAAGCTATGGTTATGATTTAAAGGTACTTGGTTTATCATTTAGTTTTAGTAATTTGGTTGGATAATGCATTTAAATTAGGGCTGCATAAGAATGAATGGAATAATTGTGTTGACTATTGCAAAACCAATACATTGACGAGAAGCATTATTTGTTATTTTGTCATTTTGTTCACTTTGTGAACTCAAATCTATTGTATGTATAATCATAATTTGATTGGATTGAGGAGAACATAGTAAGGAGATATGAACAAGATCAATAATAATAGGTATATACCAGGGAATTGATTGATAAAGTTGACTGGCCTAGTCTTTAGTATTCAAACAACTAGTAGATTTGAACCAAGACTTAGCCATAACTAAACAAGGTCTTTATACTACTACTGCTACTACTGCTACTACTGCAACTACTGCTACTGCTACTACTACTACTACTACTACTGGCTCAGTCAGTAGTAATTTTGACAGTGTACAACTACAAAAAATAAACCATAAAGAAATTGTCTGCATTTATATCAGACTTGTAACTTTGCCTGCTGGTGCTTCCTGCTTGTCTCCATGGAGATAGATATGTTTAATGCCATAATGTGAAACATTATAGGCCAAGAAATAACATCTCCATGAAGACGAGCAGGTCACGAACTCCACATCAGAAAAGTTACATGATGCACCTTTAAACACTGCAATACAATGAGGTGCTTAAGGCTACGTGCAGACTGCAGGGCTTAAAGCTCAATTTGGATTTTTTTGCGAAATCCATTACCAGCTAAATGCGACTTGTATGTGATCTCCAGTGTGAACTTTAAACGCTCCAAAAGTGTCCCACATGCGCCTTGGAGGACACGACGAGGTCACAAGCAGCGAGTGTGCTCAGTGTTGTGTACATTTGTGAGCGCCTACTTGTACCACTCTCGCTTGTTGATGACGTGTAGGTCGGATGAACGCGACCTGGCCGTTCAGACTGAAGTCGCATGTCAAAAGATCGGATATGTATCAGTTTTAGGACCACATATCCAAGTGGCCTGGGTCGCATTTGAAAAATGTATCTGTGTCATTCAGACGGTCATTAGAAGATCAGATACAGGTCGCATAGGGGTGAAAAAAATCGGATGTGGGTCACTTCAGGCTGCAGTTTGAACGTAGCCTTAGAGTCTGTACTTGCTCATATTTTAACATTATATTCAGGAAACTCCGTGCAGCCCTATTTAAAATGCAGAGACATTCAGATTCAGGGAGGAGATGATTGTTGGGATTTTGAGGAACAGTTTTCAAACCTGAGCCCAGCTACCATCGTCATCCTCCTGGGTTAGCGTGGTTAAAACAGTGAGAAGAAAACACAGAGGGTTAGTGAGGCAGAGGGTTAGAGCAGCCAAAACCTCAAAATACGATACAGACACATGCAAAGAAAAATATGAAGAAACTAAGACTAGGAACACTAAATGGTAAAATAAACAATTACATTTAAAGGTGTATTGTGTAACTTTTCTGGTGGAGGGTCCATCACCTGCTTGTTTCTATGGATACGTCAATGTCCTGCCTAGAATGTTCCACAGTATGGCATTAAACAGCTGTACCTTACATTTATTAATTTACTGAACTCAAAAATACCTAGAAAAACATTCATTCTGATTGAGCGGGGTTGCCTCTCCACAGATCTAGCCTGTAACTTGGTCTGGTTTCCGTGAAGATAGGAAGGTTTAATGCCATACTGTGAAACATTCCTGCAATTTCAAATTCTGTGCGTGCAACCTGTACATATGTTTTTTGACAATAAAACTGACTTTGATAAATCTTTTTGATAAATCCCTTTGATTCAAGACAAAGCAATAACATCTCCATGGAGAAAGCCATTTGACGGACCCTCAGAAAAGTCACACAATGCGCACAAAGTTCATTCAAGTTTATTACAATTTGTGACAATTAGTGTAGGGTTGTGACAAAAAAATCTGTCCAGATATTTATTGATACTAAAACTTTCAAAACTAAATACCAATCTGAAATATAATAATAAGTATAATTGCTGAAAAATAACTTTAAAATTGTTTTAGTATAGTCTTGGCATTTTTCCTGGTATCAAATTGATTTATTTTGTGACTTTAATTGTTACATCCCTATTTGTAATTTCAGAAGGAAGACTACTGATAATAATACTGGATAGATTTCTAACTTATATTTGTATATTTGTGTAAATATGGTAAAATGTAGTGAATGTCATATATAGGCATTTTTCTTTACTAAACTCTCTTCATGGGTTTCAGCTTCCTGGAATATGAATATTTTGAAGATTTTTTTTCCTATTCAAAAGCTATAATAGCTTGTTAATTGCTGCGGAAACTGTCCTAATTTTTCATCACTCTGAAACCCACAGATAGACAAGAGAAAAGCAGAAAGGAGCAATTACACAGGGACTTTATCATGTGAAAATCATATAATCATTTCTATTGAAATCAACAGGAATTACAGACTTTACAGATTACAGATTTCAGACACAAAGTCCGCCATCACTCTCGTCTGCTTCTCCAAAATAAGGAAAGTATTTTCAGTTGTCTTGGATAAAGTTTAAAGGGCCCATATTTCACTATTTTTTGATATATATCTAATGTTTCCTCATCACAAACACACCTGGAGTTGTGTTTTGTTTCATTCACACATGTTTAACACACAAACCCTGCAGATTAAGGCTGATTTCTTCTCTCAAACTCTCTGTTCCACCTTGTGATGTCATGTGGTAATACAGGAAGTGCTCGTGTGTTTTTAAACTCCATAAACCTTCATTAGAAACATTTGGATGATTTCAGCCTTGTAAGTGCCAATTTTTACTGAACAAAAAGGTAAAAAGTAGCTGTCAATTTGAAAAGAACCACTACATGACATCACAAGGTGGAGCAGAGCATTTTGAGCTTTAGAGATGTAAACAGACTAATAATAAATGTCTATTTTCAATGAGGGAACATTCTAACATTGCGCAAAGCTCACAAAAGTACATTTTTAGGTAATATAGGACCTTTAAGTGGTGGTAAATTTTCAAACTAAAATCAAGATTTAGCAGATTTTGATTTAAATTCTATGCGATTTATTTACAATGATGAAAAATCTATTTACAAAATCTACAAAAAACTATTACAAATGAATGAAATCACTATTCTACTACAAACCACTATCGCCGACTAACCGTGGGAGGAGTCGCTGCCAGAGTTTCCATTTCTTCGTGAGTGACCCAAATGTTGCCCGTGCTCTGATCACGTGACCCACCAAAAACATGCGAGAGCCAATCAAAGTGCAGGAAAGAGATGCGGACAGGAAGTGGGTTGAAAAACAAGGAAGTGGAACGAAAAGGGCAAAGAAGAGTCGGTTTAGTGTTATTTTTGTTAGTGAAAATTAAAAGTAAATCAGGAAAAAAATCATGAAAGTCAATTTAAAAGGTATTACGCATCAGATAACGTTAGGATAAGAGTTTTTAGCACAATAGTTGTCATTTATTAGTGTTAGCAACTTAGCATGCAGGTAAAACAATATACAAATCAGGCATAACTTCAGAGCTATTACTGGATTTGTTTGAATTAATGTGTTTTAACTGCCTGCCTAATTGAATTCAAAATTAACACTTTTAGGAGTTAAATATGGTCCAGGTCTATTCTATAAACACGACTAAACCAAGACTGAACCAGGACTAAACCAGGTCTGATAGTCACAATCCACTACAGACCAAGAAAACCCCACAAAAGCTACAATAAACCAGGTCTAACCTAGAACTAAACCAGGACTAAAAGAGCACTAAACCAGGACTAAACCAGGACTAAAAGAGCAGTAATCCAGGACTTAAAGAGCACTAAACCAGGACTAAAAGAGCACTAAACCAGCACTAAAAGAGCATTAACCAGGACTGATAGTCACAATCCACTGCAGGCCAAGAGCTCAATTAAACAAGGTCTAACCCAAGTCGAAACCAGGACTAAACCAGGACTAAAACAGCACTAAACCAAGACTAACCTAGAACTAAACCAGGCCTAAAGTATCTCTAGTAGATAATGACCAATGTAGAATGAGAACACCCGACAAGAGCTAGACTAAAGAACTAAAACATGTCTAACCAAGGTCTTACCTACCATTAATCTTGGACTAAACCAGAACTAAATCAGGCCTAAACTAAATCTAATCCAAGACTAATGTAGGACTAATCAGGACTAAAACAGAATTTTACTGAATTGCCTGGCCTTTTTGTCAAACCCTCTCAAATATTGCCCTTTTTCTCATTTTCAAACATAACTAGATAATTTGATGGAAAAAGATAAAATGTACATGTATGTTCAGATATATTGATTTAATGACATTTTAACTATAATTTGGCAAAGCTACAGACAACTCAGAGAAAATATATAACTGAATACTATCCAATTGATTCTGCAATTGATTGAAAAGGGTTGAAGACATTTGGGAGAATAAAACTTACCTCGTTGTGATGTGACTGCAATTTGTCAAAAAACCCAAAACATTTCAAATATAAGACTTCATTCTACAAGTCAATAATGATTAATACAGACAGGGGCAGCTAAAATTAATTAATGTTGAATGGGGGTTGTCAAAAATCATACAAATCGATACTAAAAATAGAAAAAAACTAGATACTTTTTTTGCTGTTTATTATTATATTTATTGCAATGTGTGAGCTACTGTGTCCAAATAATTTCCCTTCTGGATCAATAAAGTTTGTTTAAGTTTAAGCCAATTTCATGGTAAAGTACAACGTAATCAAGAGGAAAAATCTGTCTTTTGCCCCTATCTGAGAGTACGACGTTATCACATACATCTACAATCCGAAAACCGCCCAATAGCGTGCGTTCATTACCGTTCTGGAGGTGGGCGGGGCCGAGGGGCTGGTCAGGGACATGATTTCCTGAATGGCGAGTCGTAGTTTGAGGCGATGCAGTGGGTTGCTGATTCCGATCTCTCTTTGTATTTCTGTGTCCGACAGCGCAGACATTATAGCGCCGCTCTTCACGTTGGCTCTGCAGGCGGCGACGTACCAGGCGGGCATCCCCACCCACAACTAAAACAAACATATGATATTGTTTATCAAAACTTGTCGTATTATGGAAATCTTGTGTTTATGTTTTGTGTTTGATAAACAGATTCGATTTGTAATGGGGTTGAAAAGTTTTGCTTAAAGAGGAGTTATTAACACTATTATGGGTGAACACTTTACATATTTAAAAAGGGCCCATATTACACTTTTCTAATCTATGTTGTAATGTTGTTTCCTCATCACAAACACACCTGGAGTTGTGTTTCATATGCACATATTTAACACACAAACCCTGCGTATTTAGACTTAGACTTAGGCTATGTTTATATGATGATGGTCTGAACAGATGACGCAAAAGTGGCGTCATGTCTTCACTTTTTATTCCGCATTTAGACGAGCGTTTTCCGGAAGAAATCTGCATGCATACGGTGACACAAAAGTGTGTGGAATTCGATTTGGAATGCATGCCAGGCAGCTAGGTGGCACTGTGATACATTATCACTATGTCCTTGCGCATGCGTATAATCTTACTTAATTTATTTACTTGATTTAATTTACTTAACTTAATTTACTTTATAAATATAAATATCCAGAAATGGTGACGTAAAAGTGTATGCGACGTCAGCAGATTTGACAAGAGTTTTGCATCTTGGGCAGTGTAGGCGAAAACGCTACAGCAGAGCGTATTCAAGTTTTCCACTTTGGAGGGCAGTTTCAGTTTTTTGCGTTTTTAAGCCCCTAAAACGCCATCACCGTTTAAACGAAAGGCACTTCCGATAAAATATTTTGTCATTTTTACCCATAACCGTTCTTGTGTAAACAGGCTCTTAGAGTTCTTCTCTCAAACTGAAAACACTCTGTTCCACCTTGTGATGTCAAAAAAGCAAAAAAACAAAACAAAAAAACTCCTGGCTCTTCATGTTTTAATGAGGGAACATTATTTATAACATGGTAGAAAGCTAAAAAAATAAATAAATAAAAATAAAATAATAAATAAATAAAACAGTTTAAGAAAACAAGGACAAGAGTTAGTTAATCAATACTAAAAACTAGTATAAAAACTAGATACCCATTTGACAAAGAGAAAAAAAATCAGATAAACAAGATAAATTTGACTTTGACTAATCTAATCTCCTAATCCTTCTCTTAATCTATATCAAAACTAATAAAAGACCACATTGTAATATTAAAGAAACTACTATTATATGTTAGAAATTACATTAATTATATTGCATAAAAAAAAGAAAAGAAATGCATAGTTTTCAATTTTTGTGGCAGGATTAATGAAAATATTGTTTTTATAAAGATTTAAATGTGTTATAATAGACATCCTTTTTAAACATTTTCTTGGGGAACAAATAATACGCCAATGGAAATTACTGTTATGAACACACCAAATTTAAAAACCTGCTTTAAATGTGATGAGATAAAATACAAAGCATCGTACCTCGAGCCAAACCACAACAGTCGGTCCGTCCCACTGAGCGAACGGTAGTCCCTGTCTGCGAGCCTCCTCCAGAAGTTCATGCCTAAAAACAATATTGAAATTAACAAAATTAGAACAGGAGTAAAACAAATAAATTAAACTTAACATTCAATATTTAAAACCAACCCCCAAAACACACTTCACACATGCAGTTTTTCAATCCAAGAGAAAAAAAATATGAAAGAGGTCCCAGAAAAGAACTTAAAATACAGTTAATGTGCAATAATGGCTGATAATTTACGGTTCCATAGGTTTATGTAGATAATTATTCTTATTTTTAGGTCTGAATTGTTACACAAAGCTATACAATATTTAATAACATAACTGCAAAACAAATGTAGGTGTCATAATTATCAATAATTATCAAGTGGTTGTCTATAGGTAAACACAGAACCATTTCGCCAAGTAAGAATACATAGCAAGTTGAAAACACACAATTTTAAATAATTTTAAAGATGCGTTATGTAACATTGCTTTCCACCTGCTCATCATCACGGAAATGTTATTGATTTAAACCTGATCTATTTCCACACAGGCCAAGTTATAGGTCAGATGTGAGTCAAACCCGTTGACAGTAAAAATCTGTGTTTTTCAATGCATCTTCCAGCAATAAAACAAACATACAATTAAATAAATTAACAATAGTAGTGCTGTTTTCTTTTAGTTGTTAAGTAAATTGAATTACTGAATGGATTATTTAGGTTTTGGGGATGTATATGGGACAATAACAGAAACAGACTGGTATATAGTTAGATTTTTTAAAGTAAAATACTTCTGCATTTTCTAATACAAAAATACACCGTTTACTAGTTATTTTCTGTAAAATAAAATATAAATAGCTGTTCCTGCATGAACTCCCCCTGCAGGTGTAGTCTTGTGAGTGCAGTTTTGTCAGAAACACAGACATACGTAATAGTTTTGAGAGATTTTCTACGACTACAGCCCTAAAAGACAAGATTATAATGCTATACTGTGGAGCATTCCAGGCATTACAATAAAATCTCCATGGAGACAAGCATGTGGCGAACCTTTCCCGAGAAAAGTTACATAGCGCACCTTAAATCAGGCGTAATTTCAAAAATGCATTAGGAACATTTTGGACTAAGCAAGAGATTTTAGAAGCTGTAGGGACAGACTTAAAACCTTAAAACCTACCATGGGATAAGTCTAGGCTACGCAATCCTTTATTTTATTTATTTAAATCCATGCACACGCACATTCAAAGTTAGTCAAACGTTTGTGAGAGAAGCGGTTGCAGTTGCATCATGGGAAAGCACCGTTTTTGCAGGGACAGACTCGGGTCCTGGGTTAAAATGGTGAGTGAGGAAAGACAGAAGCGAAGGAGGCCAAACCAAAAACCGAATCAATGTGAACCAACTTACCCGGTCTTTGGGCTACACATGAGGTGATCGAGATGATGAAATGGAAAAGAGGGAGTTGGCAAAACAGCAAATTATTACAGCGGATAATGATGAACTTAGCAACAGATTCAATGAGGCACAATGGTGGTGACGGTGGTGATACAAACGTGAATTAAATCAAATTATCAGAGTGAACAGGTGAGCAAAAGCCACTGTGGAATTACTATGGTGTACTGGGTAGTAAAATGGTTAATTGCTGGGCCTGCCAAGATAATTACAGTATTTAACTAACTGTTCTTTAATGTGGAAGACTACCAGCATTTTTAAGGTTCAAAAATGGTCTTAATGTGCATATGATGGTTAAAAAAGAAGCTAATTTCACAAAAACATTGTTTATTTATAGTTTTTTCAAATAATTGTACCCAGTTTTTTCTTATTTTGGCAGTTTTTGAGATGTTTACAGTTTTACAGGGTATTAGATGTGGCACACAAAGGGGTCATTCTGTAACTTTTATCTAGCAATCATGACGTCAACAAAGGTCTAAACTCATCTAATTTACACAACCAACAAACAAAAATATTTGACAACTGCCAGAAAATTGTGTTCCTTTCAACTTTTCTTCATAAACTGCCACTGATGTAAAACTAAAATCATAAAAACCCATCATATGCACTTTAAGTACCTTTGCAAGAACCTGTGTAGAAAACAGCAATATTAGTTCAATTTGTTTAATCGTGACAGGCCAGATCGTAACAGTAAAAAATCTGGAGACCCACTTTTTCTGGAGTTTTCTGGTTTTCTCTGCGGTTCCCGACAAAGTTCCCATCCCTAAGCCGTCCTTTGGAGAGCTCTCTGCTTCTGGAGTCCCAGCTACAACAGAAAAGACAGAATAATACATCAAAAAACCTGGACATGTTCAACTTCACACTTGTGGATTGTAACAGAGGAATGGAGGCATGTTTTCTATTTTCAATTTCATCTCTAATCTTATCAATCTTATCAATCCCCCCCAGCAATGAGCTAACCAGTGTGGGTCCTTGGGCAAGACCATTCACGGTACTGCCCCCCGAGCGCCGAAAAAGATGGCTGCTCACTGCTCCTGAAAAGGATGGGTCAAATGCAGAAGTCAAATTTCTCCCGTGTGTCACTGTGTGTCATTGTGTGTGAGACCAAATAAAGGCTTAATCTTAATCTTAATCAACAGTATGTAAAACCAGCAGAGGAATTTGAAAGGGCAGCCTTTTTGCCAAATATGAGTGGTGGGAAAAAAAACACTCAAAAGTACTAGTTTCTTTTACGACACCATTTCAGTAGCCTTTTAGATCAGTATTTTATACAAACCCTGATTCATTTAACTGTTTTAAACTGACACTGAAGTTGATTTAAATCAACAAAATGCATATTATCTGAGTTCTGATCCAGCGGAGCAGTCGATGCAGATCAATAGGAGCAGATACAGCCGTGAGAGACAGCTGTGCATTGGGACTTCTACTCTAGACTAGACTAGACTTTCACTCAAGTACAACCTGTAAAATCTACACAAACAGTACCAACTACCGAACTACCTAAAGTCCATCATACCCCACTCCTCTTGCCCTTTACCCTGGCTGATAGAGTCCCGTCCGGGGACACTGGGTCGGCCCTTCTCCTTCTTCCCGAACAGGCGCCCGATGGAAGACTTGATGCTTTTCTTTTTGGCGGCTTTGTTCAGAGAGTCCTGGCTGCTGTTACTGCTGCTGGGGTTACTGCCCTGACCGTCCTGCAGGTTTGACAAGCTGGAAATACAAAAGGAGCAAAGTCAAAACAGAATCACAACTGAAGGGTACAAAAATGGTCATGTACTGATTTATAGTTACAAACCGATATACAGACTATCAATTAGCTTTTTTTAATAGATAAAGGGCTGAAAATAACATTTGGTAAACTTCAGATAAGGTAAAAATAGACCTAAATAGTCATCAGTCATTAGCTTTGGTCTTTTTTAAGGAGAGGTCTACAGCCAATCCTCAGTCTGAAAAGCATGTGGTTTGGTTCAGATTTTGGAAGAAAAACATTGACCATTTTTAGAGTTAAATGGCAATTATTAAATTGTTCTTATTCATGTCAAGGAATTTTATATGGAAGGGATTTGGTTTTTAAAAAGACGATAAAATAAATAAAACTAAATTGTGATCAAGCAATATGAGGATCATTTTTATTCATATCTCCCAGGCTTAAAGATCAAATACTGCATGATTAAGAACTGTAAAATATAATTGATCAAAGATTCATAAATATATCCCATACACTGTTACACTGTACTGTTTCAGATCCCTTTATTTTCTGTCAATATTTTGGGACATCTGTATTGAATATAAACAATTGTTATTCTGGAGCTGGAAAAGTCACCTGCATAATTTCATGAAAACAGAAAGGAAACAACCAAAAGCCAAAGGAACATTTCCATAGAGACAAGCAGGAGGTCCTTGTCCAAGTCAAATAAGAGTCAGATTTGTGATAAAAGCCTAAGACTAAACATGTTTTTCTATGTTTTTCAGTCCAAAAACGTCTATTTTGGGCCGAAAAGTTACATCCTGGGGTTTTTCTGCACTGATTTTGATTTCTTACCCTCTGAAGTCCCTGACGTCTTCGTGGCTGGTGGCGTGTCCCATTTCTCTGTTTAAACGAATGGAGCGAGGAGTCGAAGGAGGAGAGCTCTCACAGCGGATAGTGGCTTTATCATCCTGAGCAGACTGAACAAAAAATACACAAAATCAGCCAAAAATTAATTTATACTAAACAATTATTAGAAACTTAAAACATATGGGCATCTTAATAACCTTGATTACCGTGAAATATGTGATTTTTTCAGTAGTTCAAGATTATTATAATAATTATATTTTAATAATATTTTTTTTCTGACGTTTGCTTGTCCATAGAGATGTTTTTGCTTTGTCCGCAATGTTTCACAGTATGGCATTAAACTTTTCTATATCCATGGAGACAAACAATGACACCACCAGGTCAGGTTACAGGTCAGATCTGTGAAGAAGCGATGCTACTCGATGCAAGAATGTTTTTTTTTTTTTTTTTAAAGCTATTTAACTAAATATATACAAGTTTAATGCCATACTTTGGATCATTACAGCAAACCAATAGCAACTAAATGGACATAAGCAGGTGGCAGAAAGGTTAAATAGTTAAATAGTGCTATTAAGTAAGAATAGGATATAATATTCAGAAAAAAAATAAGTAAAATGCTGCAATTTCTATTAATTAATATAAAAAAATGTAGTACAGAATTTGGCCACAAGGGGTCAGTAGCCAATGTACAATTCATACACTGTGACTGGAAGGGCATCTGATGTAAAATATGATGCATTTAACATTTTATATTTAAGTTTGTGTTAATGAGAAACATATTAGTTATTAAGATGCACATTTATAAACACACAAAACTAAAACTAAGCTGATTTTAAAACACTAGAAAAACACTAACGGGTGAACTGGTAACTAGGGAAAACACAAAAGCATAAAGAAATCGTGAAGTTAAAATTGTTAATTATAAAATATAGAGAATTTCTGGTTGAAGGGCCTGAACCTCAAAGACATAATTATTCCCAAGAGAGACAGGTGTGGATTTTAGTGTAACTGCTGTGTTTAAATAAAGTACAATTCATTTCAAAATAATTTAAATCATGACTATTTTCTCTCTCATTTTAGTTTTTTGACAAAACCTGCACAGATGTGAACAATCAGAAGGAAATCCCTTACATCAGAACTGGATGTGGTTACAAATGCACTCCAAATCTGATCCTTATTACATTTTTGGAGTTATAAGGTGTTATTTAAATGACATTTCTTTCTGACCAGGATCCCTCTGATTACTCATATCATATTTTGTGGTTTTCATGTCACTTAAAGGTCCTATAAAATTGACTCTTTTGAGCTTTTAGCAACTTATAATGCTGTTATTTCCTCAAAAACTTACTTGGGAGTTGTGTTTTGTTTCATTCACATGTATTATTAGTCTGTTTACATCTCCACAGACATCACAAGGTGGAACAGAGTGTTTTCTGTTTGTGAGAACTCGGCCTAAATCTGCAGGGTTTGTGTGTTAAACGTGAGAATAAAACAAAACACAAACCCAGGTGTGTTTGTGATGAGGAAACAACATTAGAACATAAACCAAAAAATAAAGTAGGCTAATACGGGTCCTTTAAATAATCTTAAATGACCAGAATATTTTGGTTTGCTATCCGTTTTGTTTTGATTTGTTTAGTTAAATTAAATTAAATTAAATTAAATTAAATTAAAAAAAATGTTTAATCCTTTTAGCTTTATGCATTTTAACACGTTTATTTATTGTTTTTATTTATGATTTACAGTCTTTTATTGTATTAATTTGTCTGTGCAGCACTTTGGAAACGGTCATGTTTATAAAATGTGCTGTATAAATAAAGTGGATTGAACTGGATATACCTGAACATTATTTTTTCAGGTATGGTTCAGCATCAGAGTGAGAGAAAAGATTAAGTGTTCATTGACAGTTCATTCATACATGTTTTTCATTCAGGGTTAAAAAAAAATCGTGCACAGAATTTGAATCAGATCATTGGAAAATTGGAAAACCAGAAATTCTCCGTTGTTTGGTGTTAGAAGGAAAGGGCAGAGAGCGGTTAGATTACCTTCCTGCGATGCTTGCGCAGGTCACTAGGCTGAAGCGCAAAAGGAGAGACAGAAAACTGTGAGTTCGACCAGAAAAAACACAGTGAAACCAAGTCATGCACCAACATACGGAGATACATGTGGTTTTATTCAACAAAGATTTCAAAGGTTAGAGCCACCGCAAATGAGACAGCGAGAGGAGAAGAAGAAAGAGGAATAGAAAGAGAGACACAAATATTACAGAGAAGCATGAGAGAAGTAACCTGTCATTGGAAATATTCATAGAAACAAGCAGGTGGGGCACAAAGCGGTTCCCTCTGCACATTTTTAAATAAGAAAATAATCTGTATTTCTGCTAAAATGGGTTGAAAAACGTCCGTCTGCGTCGCCATGTTTGTTTTGGTTTGTTCGGTGATGCGCTGTGATTGGTCGGGCTCAGACCAATCAAGTAAACGCTTCAGACGGCGCCTAAAGATGGACTCTCGAGAGTTTGTGTGAACTCAGAGAAATCGCAAGAATTCATCGTGTTGTGAAAGGTTATGGGAGAGAGAGAGAGACAGAGAGAGAGAGAGAGAGAGAGAGAGACAGAGAGAGAGTGTGAGGAGAGGGGAGAAATAGGAGAGAAGGATGGGAACAGAGAGAAAAGGGTTAGGGGGAATGGAGAAAGGGAGATATAAGATAAAGAGAATGAAAGCAAAAGAGAGAAAGAGAGAGAGGAGAGAGAAAGGAGAGGCGGGAAGAGAGAGAGAAAAGGGGTTAAAAGGGGAATGGAGAGAGAGGGATACAAGATAAAGAGACTGAAAGAAGAACAAGAGAGGGAAGGAGAGAGAAAGAGGTAGAGAAAGAGAGAGAGAGAGAGAGGAGAGGGGAGAAAGGAGAGAGATGCGAAAAGAGAACAGGATTGGGAAATGGAGAGAGAGGGAGATATATAAGATAAAGAGACTGAAAGAGGAATGAGAGAGAGAAAGAGGCAGAGACAGACAGAGAGAAAGAGTGAGGAGAGGGGAGAAAGAGAGAGACGGGAAAAGAGATAAAAGGGTAAGAGGGAAGGGAGAGAGAGGGAGATAAAAAAGATAAAGAGATTAAAAGAAGAACGAGAGAGAGAGAGAGAGAGAGAGAGAGAGAGGGCCCCCCTGGAAAAAAAAGAAAAAACGGCTAAAAAAGGAATGAAAGAGAGGGGGATATATAAGATAAAGAGATTGAAAGACGAACAAGAGAGGGAAGGAGAGAGTAAGAGGTAGAGACAGACAGAGGGAGAGGAACAGACAGAGAGAGAGAGAGAGAGAGATAGAGAGAGAGAGAGAGAGAGAGAGAGAGAGAGAGAGAGAGGAGAAAGGAGAGAGATGGGAAAAGAGAGAAAAGGGTTAGTGAGAATGGAGAACGAGGGAGATATATAAGATAAAGACATCGAAAGAGGAATGAGAGAGAGAGGAAGAGAGAAAGATGCAGAGACAGACAAAGGGAAAGGGACAGACAGAGAGAGTGAGGAGAGGGGGAAAAGAGGAGAGAGATGAGAAAAGGTTTAGGGGGATGGAGAGAGAGGGAGATATACAAGATAAAGAGATTGAAAGAGGAACGAGAGAGAGACAGACAGATGGAGAGAGAGACATTAAGACAGAAGGCTGTTATTTTCACATTAAATTTGACAGAAAATAAAAGGGACGACTGAGTTAAAAGAAACCAGAGATCTCACAAGTGACAATAAAAACTCCTACATCTGACAACTCCGAAATTATACAGCAAAGATCAGACAAACGCACAAAAACACACAGCGACACTCCGTTTAACCAGAAAAGGAAAGTGGATTCAGTGAAGCTCGGATTTCAAACAATTTTAAACGTGTTATCTTATCCCATTTTCAGTTTCTAATCATTTTATTTATTAAAGATAATTACAGGAACATTTGGAAGTCTGGAGGCATGTGCTGGGTTTTTGGTGGGAAGTTTTCAAATCGCAGACAAATCAACGCTACAATTACTAAAAAACAATAAATATAATCAGATTTGAACATGTTTATCTTATCATGTTAACGGTTAGAACATATTTTAAAGTTGTAGTAGGGAACTTTTCTGGTGTGGGGTCTTCTTAGCTGCTTGTGTCCATAAATATCTTATCGTTTTGCTTGGGAGGTTCCACAGTATGGCATTAAACTTATCTATGCCCATGGAGACAAACTGGTTACGGCAGCAGATCGCCTACCAGGTCAGATCTATGGAGAATGCGTTTTTCAAGGTATTTTTAAGGCAAAATACATGCAAATACTATTAGATATGTTTAATGCAATACTGCGGAACATTCCAGGCAAAGCAATAGCATCTCCATGGAGACAAGATGGCAAGATAGTTACGTAGTGCAGCTTTAACATTGTCCTGGTCAAACTAGCAACACTTATATAGATTTAATCACTTTTAAGTTGTAGTGAAATATGTTTTTAAAGCGTAAATACTCAACAACACATCACTGCAGCTCAAAAACTAAACCCAGTTAAATCAGTCAAAACACCACAAGAATCACACACATTAACTGGGAATCGGAAAAAGTGAAGTGGGTGCAGCTGATCTTTAAAAACAGGTTTCCAAAGTCAGAGCGATGCCACCCTGTATTTTACAAGGTGTTTTTCCATTCATTTATAATTCAACCCAGCAGCATTAAACCTATATAAAACCACTATAATAATTTCCATCTCAGTTGTGGGAGTGGTTTTCCTCTGACATTCCTCACGGGCCTGGCATTACCAAAGCAAATAAACCTGACATAGTTTCACAGTTGGATTTTTGCCCCGTGAGGAAAAGCTTTAATCGCTCATTTCCGTTTTGTTTTTTTAACGTTCGGATCTGGACGAGGGCCCCTCAGATGCTTTTGTCCATGGAGCTGCTATTGCTTCGTCTGGAATGTTTCACAGTGTGGCATTAAACCTTTCCATCTTCACGGATAGGTATTTTTGAGCAATAAAACCACTTGTAGTTGAATAAATGTAAAGTAGAGCTGTTTAATGTCATACTGTGGAACATTCCAGACAGAGCAGTGACATATCCATAGAAACAAGCAGGTGACAGACCCCCAACTGAAAAGTTACACAGTGCACTTTTAACATATGGACTGACATATTATTTGAATATCTTTATACAGACACTTGCATTTAATAAAACACTTAAATTTAAAAATGCATAGTTAAATAAATAGTATAAAATCACTTGGTAACCTTAAGAAATTACCTGATCAAAGGAGAAGTTCAATTTGTCAACTGGACAAAGTTTGTTTGGTTGAAAACGTTTCGCCGCTCATCCGAGAGGCTTCGTCAGCTCTGGTTATTGTACTGTTTCACGCATCTTAAGAAATTACAGTTATTTTGAGTTGAAAATGACTTTTGTATTTATCTTCATTATGGTATTGAAACTGATATGAAGTACATTTTTCTTAGTATTAAAAATCGAGGTTGAGGGTTGTGTTAAGCGCCTTCCCCAAGGAACAACCACTGAGATTAATGAGTTTCACCTGCCTAGGGAATGCAGATGGAAAGTAGTAGTAGTAAAATCTGGTACAAATCATCTTTTCTTTTGTAAGATGAATTAATTTGTACATGGTTACTGACAAATAAAGAATAAATACAACTAATCGGGGTGGGAAAAGATCTAGTGAGACAAAATTGCCACATGAGAAAAATGAGTTCCAAAGATTTTTTTCCCCAAGTGTTTACATTTGGATTGGTCAAAAAAGATCAACATGTTGGCAAGTTACAGTTCCAAAAAGCAGTAGTAGAATGTAAACAAAAATATTACAACAAATAAATAAAAAAATATGAGGCCAATTCTGGAAACTGGAGTATGACATTTTTATATTAGGAATTATGTTAAAGTCTCATCGTGTCTCATGTCGAGATTCGCGGACCCAATCTCATATTTCGTCTTGTGGAAATTATGTCTCGTCCCATCCCTAACAACTAAACGTACTAAATGAAACTAAATTAAACTTGGGCGAATAACAGAGCTACTGCACCATTATTTCATACATGTTACCATAGTTTAACATCAAAATACATCAGACTGCACCCACCAAAAGAGTACAAAGTAAAAAACAAAAGCATTATTCTGTCCTTTAGATGATACCTGAAAGTATGGAGGGGGGTAAGAGTAGGGCTGGGGCAGGGGGCTGAACCCAGGGGGGGCATAGGGCAGAACAGTGACCGTCTGCTGGGACAGGGAGCTCTGGATGATGTACGGGTCATAACAATAGTGCTACAGGGAGCCGGGTTAAACACAAGTCAAAGTGTTAAAGGTTCAAGCACAAAATATTATTAGTGTCATGTTAGTAAATCAGGGCTTCACATTAATAAAAACGAAAATATCTGTACAATTCTGCGTCTATAGTTGTCTTTTCATGGCCAAACCTTTTCTTAATAGTCAGAATGAGCTTGTTTTAAATGTTAAAAACAATTTGAACTTGCTTCTTGTACTATGATAAACATTTTAAACACCTATTCCAAGAAAATATCAACTGGGAGATTAAATGCAAATAAAACTGAAAATCAAAAAAAGTTTTTGTGTTTGTAATCCAAAACATTTATTTTGATTTTTTTGAGGGCCTATATCTTTCCTGCTGTTCTTAAACTGTGTATTGCAATACTGGAATTTCCCCATTGAGGGACAAATAGAGGCTCTTTAATCAGAGAAGTCGTGTGTGATGTCATCTAGTACTTGAAATTGCAGTGCCCACTAGAGGCAGCAGAGCACACACTCGAGATTTGGCTGTTTTTGAACACACAGCTGAAAATTTGCCTAGTTTTCACCAACATTGCCAGAAAAGGACAATTTAAATACTATTAAAACACCATAAACACCATTTAGTCACAAAAAAAAGTTGATTTAGATTAGTCGCACATTAAGAACATGAAAATCTGTAAGTCTCACCAGTGTCATGACCCCCATGCGGTCCATCTCGCGGTGGGGGCTTCGGGAAACCATTCTGGGGGTGGAGCTGCCGGAGCCTGGGGGAGATCCGCCCAGAGACGAGCCCGGACAGAGGGACGGAGGCAGGGAGCTCATGGACCTAAACCTGCCCCCTAGACTGTCCCCACTGCCCACCCTGCACTCGATCTCCTCTGCACGGATCGCTGTGCTCTCCTTCTCCTCCTGGATCATCCTAAAACAGAAGAACATTTCAGACTCAGTTTCGACATTAAGAAATAGACTCGATACTCAGTACTGATTCTAATACCACTATGACAATAAAAACACTCTTTATTTAGACAATAGAAAGTGATTTTCAACATTAAATCGTAGTACTTTCTTTTATATTTTCATGTGTTCTTATATCTGTGTAATCCCTCAGTGGTCCAGAGTGGTCCGGGTCTAGTCCAGGTCTAGACCAGGTCTAAACCAGGTCTATGGGCATATACTAGTCTATGTGCTCTTATACTTGCTCTGATAAAGCTCAAGATCATTCTAAAACTATTTATTTTATTCATTTATATTTTATTAGTATCTGATTTTTGATACTTTTGATAACCCTAGAATAATCATATCACGGAATATCATATTGATTTCATCTCTAATGATCACAAATCTAATGTCCTTCAGTTCAGTTGAAACACACACAACAAAATCACTGACTACAGCCAGAGTACCACTTTGTCCCCAAACACGTTTTAAATTGTAGCTGCAAAATCTCACTTTGAAAGGATGCAATTGGCAAATCACAGAAGCTGCAATTTTTGTAGTTGGCTACCATGATTTCCTTCACAAACAAGAACATCTCCTGTCGTATTCTGCATAAAAACTCCTCACCCTGTAGTTTAGATGTGTACAAACGTGTTCTGAAATGTGATTCTTGTATCAGTGTTCATATTTCAGCTTTCGTGTCAATTCTTCTGGACGAGTTTAAAATGTGAACGTTGAACAAAACACTATAATTAAGACATAAACCACTATAATCAAGACATAAACTGCAAATCGAATCGCAGTGTTAGTCAGAAAATTCAACTTTTCACAAATAGTTCAGTCCTGTTTTCATTGTCGTTTTATTTACACTTGTATAAAATGTGTAGTTTTGCACACACCCTGCCTGTTCTACCAGTACCAGCTAAACATAAACATAAACATAAACATAGTAAAGCCAGTGTCAGTGTTTATTAGCAGCAGCTGTATCCTGTTTGAGTTGCACGCTCCTTAACGTGTCTACATGCTTTAAAAACAAATTATCCGTCTTCTGCAGCAAATTATAGTGCAATTACAATAGAATGATTATGATAAAAGGAGAAGTTCAATTTGTCAACTGGACAAAGTTTGTTTGGTTGAAAACGTTTCGCCGCTCATCCGAGAGGCTTCGTCAGCTCTAATAAAAATACTGGTAAGACACTTGCTTATATCTTGCTGTAGGGAGGAGCTACCTAGCTAACTACTTTTCCGGTCTATTCATCCCTACATGACTGTTTTTCCCACCTCTGGCCCTGACCTGGCTAGATAGAATGATTAGTATTTATTCTCTGGTAGAAGGTTCACTGTCTGCTCCTCTCCACTGAGATTTTATTGTTTTGTATGGAATGTCCCACAGTATGCCAGTAAACTTACCTGTTAACCTTTAGCGGAAGTGTACGGCAGAGGCAGTCCGCCGTGAGGGGAAGTTTACAAGTGAACAGGCTAATACAGCTAATATGAGCGCAGTGATAAGAGTCGAGAGAGACAATACGCAAACGCTAACTACGCTGTCCTTTCGGACAAATTAGGGATGCAAATTATCGATTAATTCATTAATCTATAGTTGATTGACCTTATCGATCGACTTACGATTAATTGATAAACAGTGTTTTTCACCTGAATTTTAGTGTTTCAATAGGGTCTTTAAGAATATAAGCTATAGTATACATAACACTGAGTCAAAAATATATCATAGTATTATTATATTGTATATTCCTCAATTAATTATTCCTTAGTAAAAAGCAGACAAATGTATTGATGCTGAATAACAAAATACAGTAATCCCTCGCTCTATCGCGGTACGCAGATTTATTTATTTTTTCCAATTTTTTTTTAATAGTGTAACATTTTTTTATAGTGTAACATTGTGTTCTGCATCCTGATTGGCTGAGAGACTAGACCAGGACTAAACGTGGACTAAACCAGGTCTAGACCAGAACTAAACCAGGTCTAAACCAGGTCTAAACCTGGACTAAACCAGGATTAAACCACCACGTGCCGCTGCTGGTTTCGTGCGGCTGGTTTGTGGCCCGGGCTGAGACTATGCATTCCGGGTGCCGTGGTTCAATCTCGTGCTCAGCAGCCCCGGTGTACGCGCACACACCGGGGCTGTTGAGCAGTGCCGTTGGCGCCTGCGGCCGGCTGTGAGTCGAGCTTGGCGCAGCGCGGTTGCCTTGTTTCGTGACCACGCGGGTGCGCATGTCCGCGATTAATTGCAATTAATTAATTTTGTTCGACAATTAATTGTAAGTTGATTAATTGTTGACATCCCTAGGACAAATGTTTTGTTTTGAGAAGAAAAATAAGCTTTATTTCATGTTCCAGGGAAGTTACCGGACCTACTTACGTGGGCATGTAAGGTAAACATAAAAGAGCCAACGACCCGACGTCCCAGCATTCTCACCTGATCTCGTTGTTGATGGCGTCTAGCTGCTCCTGTAGCATTAGCGCTAGTGTCTGAGCGTCAGCCTGTCCTGCTGGAGAGAGCAGGTCCACGGAGCTGAAGAGCGCGTCTCTGTCCTCCTCCAGATCCGACGCATCCATGTCACTCTCAAACGCCTGCGCTACGTTAGCTAGCACGTTAGCCTGCTGCATGCGCTCCCACTCCTGCTCGTTCAGAGTCTGCACCTGTCAAAACAAGAAGAAAAGTCAAATTTAACAAAAAAAAAACATATGCAGGGTGTCAAAGAAAAAAAGTCTGCTATGATGGGTTAGAAGGGCGTAAGATGAAGCAAGCAAGAGTTTCGTGTTAACTTACATGCCGCTGAAGTCCACAGAGGAAGCAGAGAGAGAGGGAGAAATAGTTCAGACAATGTTTATTTTCAAGCATCACATAATTACCAGAGAGATTTAAAACAAGACTTGAAGAAGCAAAAATGTATCAAAAATTACACTTAAATCTGGCAAGCCAAGATGCACCTTTTCTATTCAATACAAACAAGTATACTCTAGGATCTTGTCTCATCTTTTTGAATTTCTGTGGGTGTGACGTTTGACGATAAATAAACAGACGAAGAAATAAACATGACTGAGCTGATTTCTACATGACATACATATTTCTAGGGATGTATTCGACGAAATAAATTCTTGTCGGACTAAAGACATCCTGCCAATTGGTCGAGTAAAAAGGGGGCGTGGCAAAAGTTCTCAAAAGTATTATGTACCTTTATGTGTCTGACCTAAACTGCACTCACAAGACTACACCTGCAGGGGGAGTTCATGCAAAAACTACTATTTATGCAGAAAAAAGTACTAAGAAGCAATGTATTTATATAAAGACAGATAAAACTTGCAAATAATGAGTTTAATCTGCCTTTTGACTTCTAAATACCTAATCTTCCTTTGTGCTGTTGTCCCATATAAATCCTTATAATCAAAATAAAATGATAAGTTGACCAATACAAAATTTCCCCATACAAATGTTGGTCGACTAAGGCTGCGTCCTATTTCTCGGTCTTATCCCTTCGTCTTACCCCTACCCCTTGGTTTTGCGCGTCCATGTGAGGACAAGGGGTGTCCCGATTCTAATATTGATCAAGGGGGCCACGACCTCGGGCTACATACTCCTTGAAACGAAGTAAGCTCTCGACCAGACCTGAAACGAAGGGGTACGTCTACAAGCTCAGGCAGGTTTTAGGATCAGGATGGCAGCGTCACATCAACCAGCCAAGGAGTCTCATAAATGTATTTTCAGCAGTTGTAATTATCGTTTAACAATTAAGCATGGTTTACAATTATGACGCTTATGTTCTGTGTTACTTTTAGTGAACTTTTGTTACGGTTTTAATTGTAGTAATGTCTGTTTAGCCAACGTTATCATTGAACTTTCATGTACAACTTTCATGTATAGCTTGTATAAACAAGCTAATTTTTTGTCGAGCTGAGGTACCCGATAATCCTTGACATTTGTTTACATTTGTTTGCGTCAACTGTTGTCGCCTCTGTAGACGTAGCAGCCAGGTAGAGGCAAGGGATGGTGACGTAAACGGTAATCGAGTGGTGTCCCATTTCTTAATTTCTTAGGGGAACATTCGTACCCCGAGCCCTCTCAGCTCGGTATCGAGGGGCAAGACAAAGACTTTATGTGAAAATAAATGAACAATTGAGGGTTAAGAACTCATTTGACTCTAAAATTATATAATATTTAGTTGAAAAAAGAAACAAATAAAGCCATTTCTTACAGTTAACATAATCTGGTTGGTGGTATATAAAGATAGAAAAGACAGCCCACTATTCCCCTGTAGTTTTAAACAGACCCCAGGCCCTTTAGGAGGTTGTATTGTCTTACTTTGGAGGGCTCTTCTCGTAGCGCAGCCGCTCTCCCTTTCTGCGGTCGCCGTAGCACCAGAGCGCCGCTGTAGAGCTCCGAGCCGCTGTCCACCATCGAGGACGCAGACACCGGATACCTGAAGTCTGGAGTGGAGCTCAACTGGGGATGCCTGGAGAATACCGAGCACAAATATAAGATCCCACACACTCTGTACTATAGGAGATTTAAATATTTAGTTTAGATAATTTGTTATATTGAGATAATCCATTTAACAAACTAGGACTGATCCTTTTAAGAATAAACTGTAGTTATTATGTGTGTTTTTTTAATTGGACCAGAGCTCCAGAAGGAGGCTGAAGGCCTTATTAGTATTATAAAAAGGAAAGTGGAATATAATCAGCACCAATATCGGTATCAGCCGATATCAACACTAATTTGCCATGATACCGATATTCAATACAGATTATTATATATATAATTTTTGTGCTTCCATTGTTTCTCCTTTTTGAACAGACCAATGAGTCAAAATGGAAACAGAACAGTATTATGTGACTACACAAACATGTAACTAAATAATTTCCCTTGTGGATCAATAAAGTTTGTCTAAATTATTTTATATCCCACTTTGTTTATTTTTTATTAAGTTTATTTGTGATTGTCACTTTAATTTAAGACACATTAGTGGGCCTCTCTAGGAATTTTAAACGTGGAATATTAGTATCGGCAAAAAACAGGTTAGGGTTATATTCCATGTCAGTAAGCCAAATATATGATATTGGTATCAACTTTAAAAAAAAAAAAATAAAATCCATATCTTCCCATCCCTAATTGTAAGGCTGTGCAAAGCATAAGAGGACTTCACAGGAGGATGGTGAGTACCGACTGTACTTGTAGCGCTCCAAACATCCATTCCAATCCTTTTTATATATATAGCACATTTTATACTAAACATGACAGTTTCCAAAGTGCCGCACAGACAAATGAATACAATTAATAGTAAATCATAAATAAAAACAATAAATAAAAAGAAGTAATAATAATAATAATAATAATAATAATACATTTTATTTATAATGCACTTTACATTTGACCTCAAATCTCAAAGTGCTACACTTGCAACAATAAAAGAACATTAAAAACATCATAAAACGTTAAAACTAGGGATGTCAACAATTAATCGATTAACGGTTAATTGTCGATTAAGACGTTGGTCGATCAAAATGCATTAATTGTAATTAACCGCTAACCGCGGACACGCGCACCCGCGTGGTCACGAAACAAGGCAACCGCGCTGCGCCAAGCTCGACTCACAGCCGACCGCAGGCGCCAACGGCACTGCTCAGCAGCCCCGGGTGTACGCGCGAGGCGAGATCGAACCCGGAATGCGTGCCGCTGCTGCTGGTTTCGCCGCGCCCCGCGCCCCGAGCCCCGAGCCCTGCGCGGCTGGCCTGCGGCTCGGGCCGCGGCGAAACCAGCAGCGGCACGTGGTGGTTTAATCCTGGTCTAGTCCAGGTCTAGACCCGGTCCAGTCCCAGTCCAGTCCAGGTCCAGTCCAGGTCCAGTCCAGGTCCAGACCTGGTCCAGTCCACGTTCAGTCCACGTTCAGTCCTGGTCTAGTCTCTTAGCCAATCAGGACAGAACACAATGTTACACTATAAAAAAATGTTACACCATCAAAAAAAAAATTGGATAGAGCGAGGGATTACTGTATTTTGTTATTCAGCATCAATACATTTGTCTGCTTTTTACTAAGGAATAATTAATTGAGGAATATACAATATAATAATACTATGATATATTTTTGACTCAGTGTTATGTTACTATAGCTTATATTCTTAAAGATCCTATTGAAACACTAAAATTCAGGTGAAAAATGCCGCTTATCAGTTAATCGTTAATCGATCGATAAGGTCAATCAACTATCAGTTAATGAATTAACCGATAATTTGCATCCCTAGTTAAAACGTTGTAAAAGAACATAAAAAGAACAATTAAAAACATCATAAAATATTGTACGCTTTTCTAAAAAGATAAGTCTTGAGTCCTTTTTTAAAAGTTTCCACCGTCTGTGGGGGCCTGAGGTGGTCAGGTAGGGCGTTCCACAGACGGGGAGCGGCGGCTTCAAAGGCTCGGTTCCCCATGGTCTTGAGCCGTGTCCTGGGCTGGAGCAGACGGTGCTGTTGGCCTGACCGGGTCCTGGCTGAGGTGTACAGTGTGAGCAGGTCTGTGAGGTAGGTGGGGGCATCACCGTGGAGACAGTGGTGGGTGTGCAGGAGCATTTTGTATTCTATACGGAGGTGCACGGGGAGCCAGTGGAGGGTGTGGAGGATAAGGGTAATGTGCTCATGTTTCCGCACCCTCATCAGGACCCTGGCAGCGCTGTTTTGGACATACTGGAGCTTTTGGTGTGAAAGTGTGAAAATTAGGGGTGTGAAAAATAATCGTCATGACAATTCATCGCGATACTAACTTTCACAATATACTGCATCGATTCTTGATGCCAAAAATCGATTATTATTAATTAATAATTAATTAATAATTAATTATTAATAAATAAATACATTAATTATTGTTTTTGTTTTTTTATAAATCCTATGCAATTTTTTCTTTGTGAAAGGGTATTTTGTTATGATGGTAGCTACCTCCAAAATGGTAAAAGTTTGAACATCATTTTTTGTTTTAGAAAAAAAAAATTTGTTATTGGTTTGGTTTATTTGTTTTTGTTATTCAATAAATTCAGTTATGAATTGAGTTGCTCAGAGTTATGTATCAATTGAAGACACTACCCAGATACACAGCCACTGATATTTAAGTTATCCTCTCTTTTTTTTGGTACATTTTCACTGAAGTATGTCGAATATATTGCAATTCATCGCAATAATTCAAGTATCGTGATGCATCGTGATAGTATCGCATCGTGGCATATGAATCGTGATTCGAATTGAATCGTGACTTCTTTGCCAATACCCACCCCTAGTGAAAATGCATAAAACTACAAATTAATAAAATCAAATAAAAAAATAAATAAAAGGCACAGAGGACCACACAACTAACATGGTGTTAAAAGACAGAGAGGAAAAGTGGGTCTTAAGACAAACATGAATACCAGTTACTTGCATATAAAACTATCTAATGCCAAAAGTAAACATAAATATTGTATGAGCCAAAAAGGGGCAACGTGGGGCATATGTCAAAGTCTAGTGCCTGTCAGTGACCAGGGGCCCTCCCCGTGACCTAAGAATGCGCGAGTGCTTTCTGATAATATTTAGCTTATGACATCCGCAAAAGTGGAAACATGATCAATGGTCTATTGTTTATTGTTTTCCTTTAAGTGGACGAGACTGACCCGTGCAGTAGCGAGTTGTTCCGGCTCCTGTCCTGTTCGCTTTCTGCTCTCATGGTTTCAATCTGGATCAGCAGCTGTTCCTGAAAAACACAATAACATGGCATTAGATTTAGATACTTTAAAAGGTGCATTGTGTAACTTTTCGGTTGGGGGTCATTCATCTTCTTGTTTCTATGAGATGTCACTGCTTTGCTTAGAACAAGGGTCGGCAACCTTTACCACTCAAAGAGCCATTTGGACCTGTTTCACACAGTAAAGAAAACACTGGGAGCCACAAAACCCTTTTGAAATTTAAAATGAAATAACACTGCATATAACGGCTTTTTGCCTTTGTGCCATAGAATTACATTTTAAAAGTGAACGAACTAAAAAAACTAACATTTTAATCAAATACAGTGGTCCCTCGCTATATCGTTCACTTTTTGCGGCCTCACTGTTTCGTTTTTTTTTATAGCGTATCAACGCACATTGTGTTCTGCGTCCAGATTGGCTAAGGGACTTCGTCAGTCATTCTCCTCCGTGTCTCCTGTACAGCACAGAATGCATTCAGCCAAATTTATATAAATGTCCGATCGCAGTGTGTCTCTGAAGTGCTGTATGTTTATGTTTTCTCCCCGACAAAACCCACGACAGCGGAGCGGCGCCAGGACGAAGAGGCTCGGTCAGAGGAACTTTGAAATACACGCAGGTTTGGATCTTTGGTTGCATTCTGTAATATCTTCGCAGATTTCGCCTATTATTTTTATTTATTATTTATTTTTAGAACGTGACCACTGTGATAAACGAGGGACGACTGTACTGAGCCGCATCAGAGGGATCAAAGAGCCGCATGCGGCTCCGGAGCCGCAGGTTGCCGACCCCTGGCTTAGAATGTTCCACGGTATGACATTAAACAGCTCTACTTTACATTTATTCAATTACAGGTGGTTTTACAGCTCAAAAATACCTAGAAAAACAGGCATTCTGACTGTGTGTGGGGTTGCCTCTCCACAGATCTGACCTGTAACTTGGTCTGGATTGGTCTCCATGAAGATAAAAAGGTTTAAAACCATACTGTGAAACATTTCAGACAAAGCAATAATATCTACATAGAGAAAAGCATTTGACGGACCCTCCAACAGAAAAGTTACACAATGCACCTTTAAAACTGTATAAAGTGAAATATCTGTTCTGCAAATCCATGTTTCTTTACCTTTTCATGGTGCGACTCCTCAATCAACTTCTTAGTGTGATCTAGTTCTCTAATGAGGGAGTTCTGGGGAAAGACAAAACAATAGTTAAGTCTTATATTATGCAAAATGTACTCCTGTAAGCCATGTTAGAATCGTGTTACCTGATCAAAAACATATTCCTGCATTTTTAGTCTGTCTACATCTCCAAAGATCAAAATGTTCTGTTCATGAAGCTGTTTTTGAGTTAATAGCTACTTTTCACTTTTGGTTTAGTAGAGATGCAATTCATAATGCATAAATATGCAGGGTTTGTGTGTTAAACATGTGTGAATGAAACAAACACAACTTCAAGTGTGTTTTTGATGAGGAAACATTATAACAGATCAGAAAATAGTGTAAAATAGTTTAAAGCTATGTTTAATTTGACAAGTTAACAATTCACTTTCACAAACACTGATGCATTAGCTCACCTTCTCCTCCAGCGCAGACATCCTCTCCTTTAGGTGGAGCTGTAGCCTCTCGTTGGACTCAGATAAAAGTTTGTCCACAGTTTCAGAGAGGCGCTTGTTGTGTTCCTCGTTCATCTTTTCTCTCTGTCGTGCCTAAAATACAGATACACTGAATTTTTAGTTATTGTTATTCCAAAAAGAAACCTCACAATTTACCAAAAAACAGATCTTAGATTTTCTTTCTTTCACATTGTCTAGTACACGAGATTCATTTCCTGATAAATCCAGACTGATCTGGACTGATTTAAGTCAGTCTGGTCCCCATGCCTTCTGTCGCGTCTCGAGCCAGAACCAAACGTAATTGTCCAATCAGATTTATTTATTTATTTCAGTGACTTGTGTGAAATGGAGGAGCTCATTGGTCACATTTCATTTATAAACAAAATTCAATTTCCCTCACCTCAGATTAACAGAGTTAAGGGTTTCGCTCAAAAATCTGCAATGTCTTTCAGCCCCCTGTGATAGTTTTTCCTTTATCTTTCCCGATACAGACGGACCATGCATATCCCTGATTGACTAATCGACCTGCCAATCACTCACATATGAACTGGAGATTCACTGATGCGGAGACTCCCATCTATGTACTGAAGAAGTGTGTATTATGGAGTCCAGGCAATGGGTTTAAGAATGATGACAAATTAAGACTGTTGCCATAGTGATTAACAATCTAAAGCTAAATATTTTATCTTTTCAATAGAAAAAAGTCCTGAAAATGTTGCGTAATATAACAGGAGGTTGAAAGCTTGCATACATCATTAAGAATGCAAACATTACGAATCTTGACCAGGTACAGATGAGGAGTATAGATCAAATTGAAATAACTTATTTTTGCTTCTGAAATTGACATGATTATTTTTTGTTTTGATGATTATATTGTAGCTATTTTGACAAATCGAATAAACTTTACTCCCTTAACAAAGGCAGATTTAGTCATATTTTCAGTAATGTCCCTCTCTCTCTCTTACCCGGAGCAGTTCCTGGTTCTTCTCTTCTAGCTGAGCCTCAAGTTGTCGTAACCTCTCCTCCACGTTGCCATGACGCTCTTCTGCCTGTAAACAACAACAAAAAATCATCATTAATGACTTTTGTTTATGTTCCATAAAATAAATAAATAATATCCTCAAATGCTTGAGCACCTTAATTCAAAATCTTCAGGTAAATGTTATATTTCATTTATCATATATATTTATATTGTTATATGTTCAACCTGAGCCTCATCCTGGAGAAGGTCCCCATCCTGTAGAAGACCTCCTGTGTGGTCCCAGTTCCCAAAACAACAAACGCCAGGGAACCGGCCCACTACAGACCAGTCGCCTTGACCTTCCACCTTATGAAGACCATGGAGAGGGTGATCCTCAGCCACCTCCGCTCTGTGGTGAGCCCCACCCTGGACCCGCTGCAGTTTGCCTACAAGCCAAACGTAGGAGTAGAGGACGCCGTCATCTACTTGCTGCAGCGGGCGCTCACCCATCTAGAGACCGCCGGGAGTGCTGTGAGAGTCATGTTCTTTGACTTCTCCAGCGCCTTCAACACCATCAGGCCGGCGCTGCTGCGGGGGAAGCTGGAGGACGCGGGAGTGGATGGACATCGCGCTGCCTGGACCATCGACTACCTCACTGACTGTCCACAGTACGTGCGGCTGCGCGGCTGTGAGTCAGAGGTGGTAGTCTGCAGCACTGGGGCCCCCCAGGGAACTGTCCTTTCACCCTTCCTCTTCACCATCTACACCTCGGACTTCACATACAACACGGACAGCTGCCATCTCCAGAAGTTCTCTGATGACTTGGCCATTGTGGGCTGTGTGTGAGGGGAACGAGCTGGAGTACCGCTCGGTCATCAGTGACTTTGTGGACTGGTGTGGGCGCAACCACCTGAGCCTGAACACCAGTAAGACGAAGGAGCTGGTGATCGACTTCAGGAGGAGACCACTACCTCACTCACCGGTGAACATCCAGGGGCAGGACATAGAGACTGTGGACAGTTTCAAGTACCTGGGTGTTCACCTCAACAATAAACTGGAATGGTCCCACAACACTGACGCCCTGTACAAGAAGGGTCAAAGTCGCCTCCACCTCCTGAGGAGACTGAGGTCCTTTGGAGTGTGCAGGCCTCTGCTCAAGACTTTTTATGACTCTGTGGTGGCCTCTGCTCTCCTCTACGCTGTCGTCTGCTGGGCCCCAAGCAGCACAGAGTGGGACAGGAAGAGACTTAATAAGCTGGTCAGGAGGGCCAGCTCTGTCCTGGGCTGTCCTCTGGACTCTGTAGAGGAGGTGGCTGAGAGGAGGGTGCTGGCCAAATTCACGTCCATCATGGACGACACCTCTCACCCTCTGCACCGGACTATAGAGGAGCTGAGCAGCTCCTTCAGTAACCGACTGAGGCACCCCCAGTGCAAGAAGGAGCGCTACCGCAGATCCTTCATCCCCACCACCATCAGACTGTACAACTCTAATATATAGGCCAGACGTGCGATATCCTCTTTTCCATGTTGATGCTTGTATGGTTATTATTATTATTATTATTATTACTATTTCCATTATTACTATTATTACTATTTTTTATTATTACTTACTTTATCCCATTCCTGCCTGCATGCACTTTCTTTCTTGTTCAAATGTCCTGAAGCTACTGTGGCAAGTATGTCTCCTGTGTGAGATCAATAGTCTTATCTTATCTTATCTTATATTTCCTTTTAGATTTCAGACTAAATCATGTATTGAGGACTTACACAGTTAAGTAGTTAAAATGTTAGTCTCCATGGAAATGTTATTGATTTGTCTAGAATGTTCCACAGTATAAGAGAAGATAAGACTGTGATAACAGGAGAAGTTCAATTTGTCAACTGGACAAAGTTTGTTTGGTTGAAAACGTTTCGCCGCTCATCCGAGAGGCTTCGTCAGCTCTAATAAGAATACTGGTAAGACACTTGCTTATATCTTGCTGTAGGGAGGAGCTACCTAGCTAACTACTTTCCGGAACTATCTCATTGGTTTCCGTCTTTTATTTCTCTGGCGTCTAGCTAACGATCCCTATTCATCCCTACACGCCTGTTTTTCACACCTCTGGCCCTGACCTGGCTAGCCCTATTGTTTCCCTGTTTGCTTGATCTAGGCTTAAGTAATAAATAATAATAAAATAATAATAATAAAAACAGTGACAGGGAGAGTATTGAAAAATTGGAAAAACGATATTGCACGATAGGAGTATTGAAAAAAACAACAATATTGCACATTGGGAAAACGATATTGCACGGTAGGACTATACAGTAGAATTATACAGTCTGATGGCGGTGGGGATGAAGAATCTGCGGTAGCGCTCCTTGCACTGGGGGTGCCTCAGTCGGCTGCTGAAGGAGCTGCTCAGCTCCTCTACAGTCCGGTGCAGAGGGTGAGAGGTGTCGTCCATGATGGACATGAATTTGGCCAGTACCCTCCTCTCAGCCACCTCCTCTACAGAGTCCAGAGGACAGCCCAGGACAGAGCTGGCCCTCCTGACCAGCTTGTTGAGTCTTTTTCTGTCCCGTTCTGTGCTGCTCGGGGGCCAGCAGACGACAGCGTAGAGGAGAGCAGAGGCCACCACAGAGTCATAAAAGGTCTTGAGCAGAGGCCTGCACACTCCAAAGGACCTCAGTCTCCTCAGGAGTTGGAGGTGACTTTGGCCCTTCTTGTACAGGGCGTCGGTGTTGTGGGACCAGTCCAGTTTATTGTTGAGGTGAACACCCAGGTACTTGAAACTGTATAGATTAAACTTATCTATCACAAGGGAGAGAAGCGGGTTACAGCACTACGTTACATTACAGTTCAGATCTGTGGAGAGTCGCCCCTATTCACAGAAGGATTCACTGTATTTTTTGACAAATAGAAACACCTGTAATGAATATATGCTAGATGCAAATGTTTAATGTCATACCATGGAACATTCCAGACAAAGCAATAACATCTCCCTGGAGACAAGAAGGTAGTGAATCATCTACCAGGAAAGTTGCGCAGCGCATCTTTAAGTAATTCATAATATTCACATAAACCATTTCATATTTTTCATATCTTGATGTAGCTGGGCACTGTGGGTGGGGCCTAAAGTAATTAAACTGTTGGCACTTCCTGTTTACGTTTTATCAGGAACTGGGTTGAACTTGAGACACACAACACGATACAAAACAACAGTGTAAAGAATGAACAATGAACAATTTATTTTTAGCACTTAAGAAGATGCAAAAATATTCAGTGAAACATGTAAAATTATTATTTTATTTTTTTTTACATCTAAATTAATTTCGGAGTTCGCATTTTAAAACCATCCTGAATATTTGGGACTGAAATGTGAACTGCTAAACTAATGTAAAAAAAGAAGCCCTTTAGTTTCTATAACCTGTAGTTTAGAGCTAACACCTAAAGGAGAAGTATTATTTTTATTTAATGCAGAGACATTATATGAACATTTTCAAGTGCAATTCCATTACTCTAAATTTTGCTTAAAGTGATGCCACTGTGTGTTGTGTGTTTGTAATAATATAAACAATAATAAGTAGCAAGAACCTTTACTTTTCAATTAACATGAATCTTATCAGTCTGTAATGTTACATGGACTTACTTTAATTGTCTCCCCTCAACAGGTGACATGTTTTTAAAACTGCCCAACTCCCCCAATAACATGACCTGGAATATTAAGTGTTTAAATCAAACCAGACAAGAACCAGAGCCTGAATGAAGTCCAAGTCGCTGCAGCGTGTGGAGCACCAATACAAATAAGGCCTGAACTCACGGCGGCATTTCCAAGACAAAACTCAAACTATAAATGGGTAAAAGACACAAGGCCACACTAAAAATAGACTCCAGTGAGTATTACACTAGTTACATAAACAAAAGCTTCCTCTGCAGCTTCCCCTTCTGAATTTTCTGTAATAGGTATCACTATAAAGGGACCACAGGCCGAGCGAGCACTGAGCGAGCACTGTTCTAACTATACACACAATGCCCAAGTACTTCCTCCCAGGGGAGATCCTGCAGTTAGAAATAGACGGGTTCTTTCAAAAGCACTGTGAAATTGCAGCTACAACTGAGCGACAGTGGTTAGAGCAGTGGACCAGAAGGTTGGATGATTGATTCCTGCTCAGACCAAGTTCTGTTGCTGTGTCCTTAAAGGAAAAGTAACGTTATTTTACAATCTGAGCCTTCTTTCGGTAATAAAACAAGTCGTTTGACTCACCCATAGCACTTTCTTGTCATTTGGAGCTGTTTGGTGAAAGTTATGTTGTAGCGTATCCGTTAGCCTGAGTACTCGGGGCATTACTTTGCGGTCTCCAAATAACACAAACTTTAGCACTTTTCAAATCATAGAAGCCCAATGTCTTAATGTAAGATTTCGTTTGAAGCAAAAGTGGCCTGTAATCCGAGATTTATCCATAGTTTTCAGCTTTGCGTTTCATGTTTGGGTCCCGGGAGCTGATAGCACAGTCCGCGCATGCGCACTGGCGTCCTCATCTACTCGAAACTATGGCTAAATCTCGGATTACAGGCCACTTTTGCTTCAAGCGAAATCTTACATTAAGACATCGGGCTTCTATGATTTGAAAAGTGCTAAAGTTTGTGTTATTTGGACACCGCAAAGTAATGCCCCGAGCATATGATACGAGCACCATGTTAACGGATACAGGATCATTAGTAGAACAGAACGGCTCAACATAAGTTCCATACAGCTCCAATTGACAGCAAACTGCTATGGGTGAGTAAAACTACTTGTTTTATTGCCGAAAGAAGGCTTAGATTGTAAAAAAACGTTAATTTGCCTTTAAGCAAGACATCTGCATTGCCGAGTATGAATGTAGTGTGAGCATGAATGATTGGAGGGGGCTGGAGGGGCCTCTTTAAAGTTCCCGTATTACACACAATTGACTCTTGTGAGCTTTAGGCCATGTTAGAATGTTGTTGCCTCATCACAAACAGACCTGGAGTTGTGTTTTGTTTTATTTACACATGCTTGAGTAATCCTTTATTATTGGTTTACTTAAATCTCCATCCATCCATCTATTTTCTTCCGCTTATCCGGGGCCACGTCACAGGGGCAAAAGTATAAGCAGGGACTCCCAGAATTCCCTCACCCCGGACACTTCCTCCAGCTCCTCCGGTGGGACCCCGAATCGTTTCCAGGCCAGCCATGAGACATAGTCCCTCCAGCGTGTCCTGGGTCTTCCCCGAGGCCTCCTCCCGGTGGGACGTGCCCGGAACAGCTCCTGAGGGAGGCGTCCAGAACAGACACCCGAGCCACCTCAGCTGCTCCTCTCGATGTGGAGGAGCAGCGGCTCTACTTCAAGCTCCTCCCGTGTGACTGAGCTCCTCACCCTATCTCTAAGGGAGCGCCCAGCCACTCTGCGGAGGCAACTCATTTCGGCCGCTTGTATCCGCGATCTTGTCCTTTCGGTCATTACCCAGAGCTCATGATCATAGGTGAGGGGAGGAACGTAGATTGACCAGTAAATCGAGAGCTTTGCCTTTCGGCTCAGCTCCCTCTTCACCACAACGGTCCGGTACAGCAACCGCATCACTGCTGACGCTGCACCGGATCTGCCTGTCAATCTCACGCTCCATCCTCCCCTCACTCGTGAACAAGACCCCGAGATACTTGAACTCCTCCACTTGAGGCAAGGACTCCCCATCCACCCGGGGAGGCGGGTGTTTAAATCCCCAAAGCTCAAAATGCTCTGCCTTGTGATGTCATTCAGTGGTAATAAACAGCCACTTTCACCTTTAGACCAGTAGACCAGTTGAGATCGTCAATTCCTGGTCTGAAATTACCCAAATTATTGTAGAGGTGGTGTTTTCTGTCTGAGAGAATAACTCTAAATATGCAGGGTTAAACATGTTTGACAGAAACAAAACACATCTGGGTATGTTTGTGATAAATAATCCGTGTCTGGTTGGTAGAATACCTTGGTGAGAGCCGCCACTCTCTGTGCGAGCTCCGCCTCCACCTCTGGGAGAGTCTCTGCTTTTCGAATCGTCTGCTGCAGCTTCTGTTCAGCCAACTCCAGTTTCTCCTGAAGCTGACGATTTCTCTCCTCAGTCTGAAAAGATAGAAAAATGTGTGATATAGTGAAACATTTTAAAAGGTGCCCCATCTCCTTATTTACATGTTTTAGCTTGGACGATGCACCAATCCAAACACTGGTTCAGAAGAGCTACTGGTTGGACATTTAAACCTTACAGTGTTGTGTGTTTTTTAGTTGATTATACATACTTATTATTATTCATCTTAATTTTTGATGCATGCTCTTTTTTCCAACTGTTTCTGAAACTTGCGTTGTGACACTGCAATTTCCCCATTGTGGGACAAGTAAAGGATTATCTTATCTTATCTTATCTTATCTTATGTAATATGAATATTTACGTGTTGGCCCAGAAAGTCTCATAATGTTTAAACTTTTATTTCTACAAAGTTGTTCTGTAAATACTTGAGAGGTAAATAACAGCTACATAACACATTTGGATCAGTTTTGCATTATTTTATTTTATGTTTTGCATGAACTGGTGTATAGGTGTAGTCTTGTGGGTGCAGGCACATAGAGATACACAAGATAAATATTACAAAATGTCCTATTGCTTTATCCAAGGCAAACAGAGCATTTTCTGCCTTAATTAAGTGTTTATTGACAGTTAGTGCCTTAAAACACAACCTAATCTTGTGACGCATGTGTGTATTTTAGTGCAGGAGGACGTGATGTAATCTTTGCGCTGTATAAATAAGGAAGTGCGTCTGATCTGATCCCAGAGTAAACAAAACAAAGGCGTAATTGTGGAAATTTTCACTTTTACGTCCACACAGAGCAAGAGGTCAGAGAATCGGATAAGACTATATATACACACTGCGAGTCAAAGGTTTGGATACACATACACATATTTATTTTTCCCCTTCCTTTATTTCCATGATTATTTCCATTTAGATTATCACCAAAGGCATAAAAACTATGAATGGACACATATGGAATATAGCAAACAGTAAGTAAACAAACTTAATTCAATAATTCAAAGCTTGATTACATTTAACATTTTAGCCACCCTTTGCTTTGATCACTGTTTTGCACTTTTGTCATTTCTTGACCCTGACGTGGCACGGCTGTGAAGTGAAAAACCATTTCAGGAGAATGAATGAATTGAGAATGAAACCACTTGGACTCGAACTGCTTCTGAGATAAAAGTGGCTAAATCTCATTTATATTGATAAGATGAACTGAAAATCAATTGATAACTGTGCTGGTTAGCTAATGTATTCAAGATATTTAATGATATTGTTTTATATCAAAATTGCATCTGTTTATACAATAGATTTAGGCATTTTTGCTTAAAAATAATATTTATATTTTGAAAATATTTAACTTGCACTTCTTTATCCGTTAAGAAATAAACAAAAAATATCTTAAGACATCAGGTGATTGAATATCTTATGAAAAACAAGCTAAAGTATCACATGTGTTACAAGAATAATATGGAGCCCAACTTTTGTTCTGATCTCCAACTTTGCAATCAAAGTAATGGTGGTTTGCCTTTTTAACCACTGCAGTTATGTTGTGCTTTTCTGATGCAAATGTCACTTCACCATCAACGTAACAGAAGTTATCTGGGTTGTTCAGACAATTTTGACGCATCTCTCTTATGTGAAATCAAAAAATATTTGATGTTAAAACTATAGACATATTAAAATGAATGTATGTGAATGTGCAGACAGGCTTTCAGATAGAACTGGTTGCTTGTAGACACACTGTACCTTCTGATAAACTACCGTTTTTGCCTTATTTTGCATAAATTTCCTATTTTGACCCAATACTATATCTTGGAAACTATAGCCAATCACCACTTCTGACTTTTTTCTTTATTAGTGACCTAAATCAAAAAAATGTCACTACTTTTGTTCCGGAAGCATATTGCTTGTAGACCAGTAAACTCAATGAGAGAATGTTTAGCAGTGCTGTCGACAAAGATGGATACTCTGAGCATTTGAATACCAAACAGAAATAAATATGGATTTTATTTTTGTCTTTGAAACATACATATATCTTGCTTCATATATTTGATGTTTTCAGTGTGTAGAAAGTAGTAAACTTAAATGTTTTTTGAATGAGAAGGTTTATCAAAAACTTTTGACTGGTAGTCTTAACATGCAGAAATGATCAGTTTTAGTACTCAGCAGCAAGAGGCAACATTGCCAAAATATTTTATTGTGATTCCAACCAATTTGAATTTATTCTGAACTTTACCTGTCTGAAGAGAGAGTCTTTATTGGCCACTTCGTTCTCCAGTTTGTCGTTGAGGTCGTGGACTGACGTGGCCTCTCTCTGAGCTGCCAGATATCTCTTCTCCAGAGTCGTGATCCTCTCCTCCATATCGTCCTTCTGCGCCATCGACTGAAATGGATTAAAAACTTACATTATTGCATTTTATTTGGTGTAAACTCTAAGTAACAGTAGTATAAGAATGAAAAAACATTATCATAACATAATTAACAATTCATATCATCTGTTTAGTTTTAGACATTTTGCCTACACCCTCTTTGCACTAAGGTTCGTTTTAAAAGGTTCTATATTACAATAAATTGATTCCTGTGAGTTTTAAGCCATGTTAGAATGTTGTCACCTCTTCGAAAACATACTTGGATCTGTTGTATTTTGTTTCATTCACACGTTTGAGTAATCCTGCATTATTAGTCTGTCTACATCCCCAAAGCTCAAAATGTTCTGTTCTACCTTGTGATGTAATGTAGTGGTAGTTTAATGTAATAGTAGTTCAAAGTAACCTTTTACCTTTTATTTAGTAGTAATTGGAAATCCCAAGGCTGAAATTATCCAAATGTTTCTAGTGAGTGTGTATGGAGTTTAAAAACACAGTAGAGCACTTCCAGTATTACCACAACATGGCAACACAAGATAGAACATAGGGCCTGTTTACACGAGAAAGCTTACAGGTAAAAACGACAAAATATTTTATCAGAAGTGCCTTTCGTTTAGACGGTGACGGCGTTTTGGGGGCTTAAAAACGCAAAAAACTGAAACCGCCCTCCAAAGTGGAAAACTTGAATACGCTCCGCCGTAGCGTTTTCGTCTACACTGCCCAAGACGCAAAACTCTGGTCAAATCTGCTGACGTCGCGTACGCGTTTATGTCACATTTTCGTGGTGCAGATGAGAAGAAGGAAGATTCTATGCATGCACGTGGACATAGTGATAATGTATCACAGTACCACTTTTGAGTCACCGTATGCATGCAGATTTCCTCCCGAAAACGCTCGCCTAAACGCAGAATAAAAAGTGAAGACGCGACACCACTTTTGCGTCTTCTGTTTAGACCGTCATCATATAAATGTAGCCATAGTGTCATTTTGAGAGTTTGACTGAAGAACTCAGTTTAAATCTGCAGGGTTTATGTGTTAAACATGTGAATGAAACAAAACACAACTCCAGGTGTGTTTGTGATGGGGAACAACATTCGAACATAGATCAGTAATAGTGTAATTTGGGCCCTTTGACCTTTGACCCACCTCTCTCAGGTCTCTCTGGAGTCTGGTGTTCATGTCTTCAGACTTGATGAGGTCTTTTCTGGCCGTGTCCAGATCCTCTTCCAGCTCATTGATCCGAGACGCCATCGCAGCCATCCGCTCCTTCATCTGCCCCAGGTCTGCGGTCTGCCTGTCCACCACCTGCTGCAGCTCGCCCACTTTACCGACCACAGGGGGCGCTATGTCCTCCTCCTGACTGAGCGAGCCGTCTGACGCACGCTGTGGAAGGAGTACAGTCTAATGCGATAAGAGCAGGTGGAAAACTGTCTCTGTATAAATATATACATTACCAGTCATGCTTTTATATATATATATATATATATATATGACATATATATATATATATATATATATATATATATATATATATATATATATATATATATATATATATATATATATATATATATATATATATATATATATATATAGAAGACATCAAATATATGAAGCAAGATATATGGAATTATGTAGTAAAGAAAAAAAGTAAATAACACTTCTAAATATTTTTTATAATCGAATTGTCAAAGTGGTCACCCTTTGCTTTGTTGAAAAAACATTTAATGTATTCAAAATTTTGTCTTTAGTATATAATTCTGTATATTTTGCTTCATATATTTGATGTTATCCATATGTACCTAAAATGTAGAAAGTACTAAAAATAAATGAGAATGAATGAGAGTGTGTGTCCAAAATTTTGACTGGTAGTGTATATTTCCTTTCCTTTAGAATACTCGTTTAAATGTTTTCTGAATTCCAGTCTACATTGTATAATTTATTTACAAAATAAAATAGTAGTAGAGCTGTTCTGATACCAATGTCACACATTAATCTGCACGTAACTTAAGCAAATCACTGATCTCATACTACCTGTTTTTCTGCATTAAAACGAGCAGATGTAAGCTGTTAACACTAGGGCACGATTTTGTAAAAAAAAAAATTAAAAAAAATTGCGATTATTTTATTTTTTTATTTTTTTTGGGACAAGAATTACAATTCTGATTTGCTTAAAAATTACGATTGTTTAAAAATGTTGATGAATGTTTAGAAAATAGGATTCCCCTGCCTTTCACGTGTTTGTAGAGGTCTAAACTACAGGTACAAGTCTTTAAACAAAGACTAATATTTTGCTCTTTGCAGAGGACATTCTCTAATCTAAAAAATTTCAGCCTTTGTGATTTAAAAGTGCTTTTGTAACTTTTCTGGTCCATCAGCTGCTTATTTCTCTGGATATTTCCCTTGTGGATCAATAAAGTTGATCTGTCCAAGTCTATAGAGCTTATTCACCGTCATGCAAAACAAAACAACCAGAATGATGATGGCGGCTCCTACTTTTGGAATAAGGTTTAGTGCCAAATTTGTCTACCTATTGTTAATGTTAAGACCAAATTTGAGGCTGACCAATTTTATTAAAGACTATAGTTATGTTTGTTATGTATGAAACTGCACTTTTGTATTTTTACACATTTTTTCCTGGTACCTTTCCGTTGGTGCTGGGGATGCTCTCGCTGTGGTTAACTTCACTGGTTCCATCGGCCTGACCGCGCTTTATGTTGTTCTGTTCCCTGAGGTAAGACAACTGGAAAGACAAGAAAAAACAATAAATTATTATGCTGATTTATGACGATTATGATGGTTTTATTACTCAACTATATTTATTGACCATTAAACAGGTATTGTTTGCAGCCTACACACATAGAAATAGAAATGAGCTTGAAATATGATGTTTGACTTCAGCCACGGTTTAATCAACACTAGTCAGACAGGGTAACATAACATTATATGGATATTGCCAACTATAATTTATACAACAGCCATAAAAATCTAACATAGTTCACCTTTAAAAAAAAATTCAATATGTAAGTTTTTTGTTGGGGGTCCGTCACCTGGTTGTTTCTATGGATATGCAAATGTTCCAGAGTATGACATTAAACAGCTCTGCCTTACATTTATTCAATTACAGGTGGTTTTATAACTCAAAAATACCTAGAAAACCAGGCATTCTGACTGTGAGTGGAGTTGCCTCTCCACAGAGCTGACCTGTAACTGAGTCTCCATGAAGAAAGAAAGGTTTATACTACTACATACTGTGAAACTATCCATACGGAGCAATAACATCTCCATGGAGACGAGCATTTGACGGACCCTCTACCAGAAAAGTTACACAATGCACCTTTAAGTCTTACCAGGCCTAACATTCTGTGAGTTTAAATATTCACAAGGTCTGGTTTAATAATATTTTACTTAAGGCAATCCAATTTTCCCTTTGTTTTGTCCTTTTAGTTAGTTTAGTTTAGTTAGTTTTTGTTGCTTTTAGTGTTGAACAATGACATGCAAATTATAGGAGTTTTGTAGTAAAAATCTCACCACTAAACATAAGATTTACTGCACCATAAATGTATCACATATGTAGGTTAGCACTGTTAAAATAGCAAGAAGCAGCCTTAAGAGGAGCCCCTTTAGAAATACAGTACATGGCATTTGTAATTGTGAGTGATTATAGTGGCTGGTTAGAGGCGACATTCAAAATAGAAATTGGCTTGTTGTTGTTTCTTTAATCTACCCACTTTGTAATGAATTAAACACTGGTCAGGCTGCACAATAGCTATAATTTATGGTTGTAATGATAAAGCCACAAAAATCTGATATACTGACACTTTTAAAAAGTCTTACCGAGTCGAACAATAGGTGAATTTACAGGTACAGCTCAAAAAAATTGGAATATCATGAAAAGTCCAATATTAAGGTGAGTCAAAACAGTATATTATATAGATTAATGACACAGAGTGAAGCTTTCAAGCCTTATTTTGATGATTATGGCTTATGAAAACCCCAAATTCAATGTCAAAAGTTTAGTTTTAGTTTAGTAATACTTTACAAAAGGCAATCCTATTTTATGCACTTTCTGTCCTTTGTTGTTTTGACACTTTTGGACAACTATATAGCATTTGAAGTGAACACTGGTCAAATTTCTTTACCAAAATAATGCAATTTCCAGGACAGATACTGATCAAAATAAATGTGTTTTAGTGTGCAACCACTAAACCACTAAACATAAGATTTACTACACCATAAATGTATCATATGTAGGTTAGCACTGTTAAAATGGCAAGAAGCTGCCTTAAGACAGGCCCCCATAGAAATCCATGGCAGTTGTATTGTGAATGGATGTAGTGGTTGGTTAGAGGCTCTGTGCACTGAACAAAAGGTGACTGCAGCAGAGAGGAGGAAACTAGGCCACATCTCTGTCCCCTGGGTCTGTCCCTGTCACTCATCTCAGCAGAGCATTTGCACCACGCAGTTTGGAAATGAACAGCTAAATCATGGCATTCTGTGGGATACGCACATGGTTAGTGTTAGTGAGCAGGGTGTGACAAAAATGATGATGTTTTAGATCACTTTTGCAATACTGTGCGGCGTATGGTGAACAGGGATAGGCATATGACAAAAAAATTATCCTGTTTTTCATCTTTTGTCTTATTAAAACAAACATAAATGGTGTTTAATATTAATTTCCTGAACATTAAAGGTGCTTTCATTCATTACAAGTGTTTCTATTTCTATATTATATTGTATATTATATTTGATGAGTGAGCTACCGTACCCAAAACAATTTCCCTTGTGGATCAATAAAGTTTGTCCAATTCCTTCTGTGAATAGGGGCGAATCTCCACAGATTTGTAATGTAGTATATTGCTGTGACCTGCTTCTCTCCCTCATGATAGATAAGTTTAATCTATACTGTGGAACATTCTAGACAAAGCAATACCATTTCCACGGAGACAAACAGGTGGCGGACCCTCCACTAGAAATGTTGGACCTTTAATGATTACACTGGTCTACAAGTAAAATGCTTCCGGAACAAGGTCACTAATAAAGAAAAGTAAGTCAAAAGTGCTGATTGGCTGTAGTTTCCAAGATATAGTATTGGGTCAAAATAGGAAATTGATGCAAAATAAGACAAAAATAGTAGTTTTTCAGAAGGTACAGTGTGTCTACAAGCAACAGTTCTATCTGAAAGCCTGTCTGCACATTCCAATACATTCATTTTAATATGTCTACAGTTTGTCTACAATATATGTAATACATATATTATTATTATTATTATATCATTAAATATCTTGAATAAATTAGCGAACCAGCACAGTTATCAATTGATTTTCAGTTCATCTTATCAATGTAAATGAGATTTAGCCACTTTTATCTCGGAAGCAGATCGAGTCCAAAAATTTGCAGACCAGTGTTATTGTTGTCATGATACCAAAATGTCAAACTTGATTCCGTATTTCTTTCATTCATTCATTACGTTGATCAAAAAGGCCTAGAAAAACATGTTTTGCCTCTCCACAGATCTGACCTGTAACCTGGCCTGGTGACAATCTGCATGTCTTCATGATTATAGTAGCTTTTCTCCATGGTTCTTTCATGGTTATTCTTCATATTGTTTTATAGCTTTACTTGTATATCTTGTTGTAAATTGAACCTATATTTTTTAATTCTGCCCAGCCATTTTTATCTATTTTATTCTATCCTTATACACTGTGTCTATTATGCATCTGTTGTTGGCTGCTCCAAACGACATCTCACTACACTTTGTATAGTGACGAGGGATGCAAATTATCGATTAATTCATTAATTGATAGTTGATTGACCTTATCGATCGATTAACGATTAACTGATAAGCGGCGTTTTTCACCTGAATTTTAGTGTTTCAATAGGGTCTTTAAGAATATAAGCTATAGTATACATAACACTGAGTCAAAAATATATCATAGTATTATTATATTGTATATTCCTCAATTAATTATTCCTTAGTAAAAAGCAGACAAATGTATTGATGCTGAATAACAAAATACAGTAATCCCTCGCTCTATCGCGGTTCACAGATTTTTTATTTTATTTTTATTTTTTATAGTGTAACATTTTTTTTATAGTGTAACATTGTGTTCTGTCCTGATTGGCTGGACTAAACCAGGTCTAGACCAGGTCTAAACCTGGACTGGACCTGGACTAAACCAGGATTAAACCACCACGTGCCACTGCTGGTTTCGTGCGGCTGGTTTGTGGCTCGGGCTGAGACTACGCATTCCGGGTGCCGCGGTTTGATCTCGCCTCGCGCTTACACCGGGGCTACTGGGCAGTGCCGTTGGCGCCTGCGGCCGGCTGTGAGTCGAGCTTGGCGCAGCGCAGTGCGCGGTTGCCTTGTTTCGTGACCACGCGGGTGCGCGTGTGCGCGTGTCCGCGATTAGCGATTAATTGCAATTAATGCATTTTGTTCGACCAGCGTCTTAATCGACAATTAATCGTTAATCGATTAATTGTTGACATCCCTAATAGTGACAATAAAGACTTGTATTCTATTCTGTGGTTATACAAACATTTAATGCCATATTGTGGAACATTTTAGACCAAGCACCTTTAAAATGTTTCACGATATCACGCATATTTTTATATTATGGTTGTCATTATAGTAAAATTCCAAACTCAACTGAGTTATTAAGGAACAGACTCGATACCACAATGTTAATTAAAAACACTCTTTATTTAAATCATGCTTTCTTTTATATTCCCATGTGGTCTTATATCTGTGTAATCCCTCAGGTAGGTCCACAGTGGTCCATGGCTGTATACTAGTCTCTGCACTCTTATATTTGTTCTGATACAGCTCAAGATTATTCTAAAGATATTCAGGAAAAGTTCATTTCTGTCCCGTGAATGTGACTTTTTTAGTATCAATACCTGCTCAAATGAGTAGTTACAATACTAGTTTTAGTATCCGTTAGTATCTGATTTTCAATACTTTTGACAGCCCTACGTGTGAGGTATCCTGTCTATACTCAGCCCTATTAGTGACTTAGTGCTCTGGCATCTGAATGAAGTGCTGTAAGAGATAAGGGAGGGCCAGATAAGGACATTCCAGGCAGACGTTTGTGTATATTCTCCACTGACCTTTGACCCTGGAGATAAATAACATCTCTGCTAATAGTCCTGTCATTGCTGGTACATACAACCTACAGAGAAATACAGGTTTCACACACGTTTTGATGAGTACTCACCTCTTTGTGTGAGATGGTTAACTGTTCTTCTAGTGCGCTACATCTTTCCAAGGCGACGCGTAGTCTCTCACGCACCTAAAAATGAAGAAATACATTTTAGAATAAAGAAATAAAACTATGTAAAGGAAAGTAGAAAGATAGGGGTCTGTCTTTCTGGTAGAATGTCTAGAATATCAAATATATCATCTAATTCTGCATAGCTTCCAAACCGAAACAGACATTCCAATATAATCCATTTCATAATATCTGGCACCTCTAACTTTTAATTAGCACTGTCTATTACATTGGTGAAAAAGCTGACAAAACAAACACTGTCTAGGGACATTTGGGTATGAGCTGGACAATATTAGGACTAATATGTATTTTTGATGGTATCAAATTCCTTCACTTATTGCACCTTTCATACTACACATTTCATTTCTATCTCGAACTTTCCTTCTTGTTGAAGTGTATATGTTTACCTGTATGTTTTATGTCTATTTATTGTTGATGCCTATATACACTTCATGTCCATGAGTGTAGCTGGGTGTTTGTGTGTTTGTTTGTGTGTGTGTGCGTGTGTGTGTGTGTGCGTGTTTTTAATTTAAATTTGCACATTTCAGTCCTCTGTAAATTTAACCAATCAACCATTAAGTGACTTCTTAATGGGGCTGATTCTTGAAGTAAATTTATCATTTACTTTTCCTATAGACTTAAAAAAAACCACATATATTAAAAGTTTGAAAGCTCAGGGGTAATCAGCTACATGGCGACTATAGGCCTATAATTTTATTCAAAATCTGGTTCTCAAACGTTACAGACCGCTAAGTTATTTAAAAATTTCAAAGAATCTTGCAGTTTAAATGTGCTTAAAACGACTGCGTATGTTAGTTAAGACATAGCTGGTTAGCCTCCGCGATGCCTTTGAAGACTCAATGTTCAAAGACTATGGGGAAAATGAATGGAAAATGTACTTCCAGAAGTAGTGTGGACTTCAAAGTGGACTGTTGAGCCCCATAACTTATATAGATATTAACAGTGAATGTAATCAAATGGAAATTGTGATCTTGGTCATTGAAAATCCTGATATAATTTTTTTTTTGGCATATTGACTACCCATATAAGCTCAAAAAGAGTTGATTTAACAAATACCCCATCTTTAAAGAAAAATCCATTAAACCTTGCGTGTATATAGTCCCCGTACCTTCTCGTCCAGGGCTTTGTGGTGTTCAAACAGAGACTTTAGAGCCTTGAGCACCTCCACTTCACTGGAGACTCCGGCAGGACTCTGGGCCTGCCTCTTCACCACCGTCATCCTCAGACTGCGCTCATGACGAGAGACCAGGCACTCCAGGTGCTCCAGCAACAGCTACACAGGGACAGATCAATCAAACTATAGTAAACGTCCTATATAGTAGTTCTGTTCAGTAGAGGTGGGTAATTCCAAGTCTAAAATGATCCAAATGGTGTAGAGTCTAAAAAACAGTGGAGCACCTTCCTGTATTATCACATGACACGACATGAGTCACATGAGTATTTTCCGCATGTGAATGAAACAAAAAACAACTCGGGGTATGTTTGTGATGAGGAAACAACATGAAATCATCTGAAAAAAACATAACTGGACATTTGAAGCAACACTCAAAACTGTAAACTGATTAAAACTAGATTTTGTGCATTTTGTCTGGCGTTCTGTGTATGATTTGCGACTCCAGCAACAGCTACACACACACACAGGGACATATGATTCAATTCAAAATATTTGGTATTGCATCTTCCAATTTCATATTAATATTTCAGAATTATAATTATGCTTATTGCCAGTCACGCATGTCGAGATTCTACAGAAAGAAGAACAATCTATAGTCAACAGAAGGTCACTTTTTTGTAAAGTGTCGTTTATGTGGTAGTAGTCATTCAGAAAGCTTGATTTTATAAAGCTGGTTGCATAATAAAGAAATGGTGATCTTTTAGATTAGAATGTAATGTCACCTTCACACGGTCGCTCACGGTGCCGATAAACATGTATATTCCCTAAAATCGTGATGTTTCTTTTGGCCATAGTCGTAACACTAACACTTATGACAGCAGCTGCCATATTCCTATTCTAACTATTTATTATTAGTCCTTTATAAAATATTCATGTGTTGTACTGACCCGTGTGTTGTTCCTCTCGGCTTTGAGCTCTGCGATCTCCTCCTCTTTCTCCAGAAGATGCTCTCGACAAACATTCAGTTCTTTAGTGAGGGCTGCAAACTCCTGAAAGTACACAAAACAGGAAACATGTAAAATACAGAAAAAAGGTCAGACATTTAAAGACAAAGTATGTTCGGAGGTACAGGGGGTCCTCGGGTTACGACGTTGATCCGTTCTTAAGACGCGCCGTAACCCGAATTTCGTCGTAAGTCGGATTTTGACTTTGATCTTCCAACCATGGCACCAATAACCTTTCCATCTCAATAATTAGACCACTACGCTGCTTGGTTATCACTGTCGCTTTCATAGGAGCAGATCAGAGCCCACATCAGGTACTTCCGCCCACATTGGGCACGCACACGAGGCCGTCTTCTTCGCCCTACAACCACAACAGAGCGTATTCTTCTGCCGTGCGCCGCATGCCGTTCGCGTTTGTTTTCGTCGCTTACCACGCTAAACCGCGTAAGATGGAATGATGCGTAATATTGATAACAGGAGAAGTTCAATTTGTCAACTGGACCAAGTTTGTTTGGTTGAAAACGTTTCGCCGCTCATCCGAGAGGCTTCGTCAGCTCTAATAAGAATACTGGTAAGACACTTGCTTATATCTTGCTGTAGGGAGGAGCTACCTAGCTAACTACTTTCCGGAACTATCTCATTGGTTTCGGTCTTTTGTTTCTCTGGCGTCTAGCTTAACGATCCCTATTCATCCCTACACGCCTGCTTTTTCACACCTCTGGCCCTGACCTGGCTAACCCTATTGTTTCCCTGTTTGTTTGATCTAGGCTTAATAATGGAATTGTAGATGGGATGCAAATTATATATATATATTATAAGATATAATTTGCATCCCATCTACAATTCCATTATTAAGCCTAGATCAAACAAACAGGGAAACAATAGGGTTAGCCAGGTCAGGGCCAGAGGTGTGAAAAAGCAGGCGTGTAGGGATGAATAGGGATCGTTAAGCTAGACGCCAGAGAAACAAAAGACCGAAACCAATGAGATAGTTCCGGAAAGTAGTTAGCTAGGTAGCTCCTCCCTACAGCAAGATATAAGCAAGTGTCTTACCAGTATTCTTATTAGAGCTGACGAAGCCTCTCGGATGAGCGGCGAAACGTTTTCAACCAAACAAACTTGGTCCAGTTGACAAATTGAACTTCTCCTGTTATCATGGATTCTACCTGGACGACTGAGGGACTTTTCACGGATGCGTAATATTATTATTTTTTCATGGGGGCGCGTTCGTAACCACGAAACATCGTAAGTCGAGACCGTCGTAACCCGAGGACCCCCTGTATATAAAATATGGACCACAATTTAGCCAAAATGAAGTGATAAATATACCAGTGTTTGAACTTATTACAGTACAACGTTTTGGGTTCTGTTACAATAAAAATACATATCAGGAGATTACGCTATATTATGCTATTTTCTGATCTATGCTATAGTGGTATGTTATACAAAACCATATCCGGAGTTGTTTTGTTTCTTTCACACAAGTTTAAAACACAAACCCTGCATATTTAGACTGAGCTCTTCTCTCAAACAGAAAACACTTTACCAAACTAAAATCAGCTATTAAAACTACCGCTTCATGACATCACAAGGTGGAACAGAGCATTTTGAACTTTGAAGACGTAGACAGACAATAACGGATTAGTCAAACATGTGAATGAAACAAAACAACTTCAGGTATGTTTTTTGAGGAGGGAACAGTATCCTAACGTCGCTTAAAGCTCACAAGAGTTAATTTTGCGTAATACCTTTAAATATATTGTTTCTTAGTACTTTTTTGCATGAACTCCCGGAGAGATGTAGTCCTGTGAGGGCAGTTTGGGTCAGATACACAGAGATACTTTGTAATAGTTTCGAAAGCTTTTGTCAAATTCCCCTTTTAGTCGACGAGAATTTCTTTAGTCGACCACAGCCCATTGCACACCTCTTGTTGATGTCCCTATTCAAAACAATGATCATGTAGAGTGGATAAGAACATCTAATTTTCCACTTCTTCCACATGTGCGGCTCAGACACATGTCAGAGCTCCCTCGTTTTCTGAGTTATGAAATGCTTGAGTGAGTCCAAAGAATGTGCACGAATCTACTGCCCCGTGGCAACAGCACCGAGCCCAACGCTGCTCCTTGGCTTTGGAGCAGAAACGGAGGTAACAGTATTATTACCTTTTCAGTAGTAGTACCTTTTTAAAAACCCAAGGCACATTACACTCCATACTCGCTAAGCTACTTTTGCCGTGTAGTATTAACAGTAGAAGCAGAGGTAGTAGTAGTAAAAGCAGTATTAGTAGTAGTAGTAGTTGCCTTTGAAAACATCCAAAGCAAACTGCATTATTCAAATCACTTTGGCTTAGAGGAAGACTGAGGAAAGAAGCGTAGTAGAAAACGTAGTAGTAGTCCATTTAGAAAGTAACCTTTCATGGCACCTAAATCTCATTACATATGTATTCACAGTAGCAGTAGCAACAGTTGTAGTAGCAGTAATATAGCAGTAGTAGTAATAATAGGAAGAGTAGTAGTATTCTTTCAAGACACCCAAAGTGCATTACGTTTACTTTTGCCCTAGTAGCAGCAGTAATAGTAGCTATAATAGCTACTATTAGTTGCAGTTGTAGTAATAGCGGTAGTAGCAGTTATAGTAGCAGTAGCAGTAGTAGCAGCTGAGGTAGCAGTTATAGTAGTAGTGGTAGTGGTAGTGGTAGTGGTAGTGGTAGTGGTGGTAGTGGTGGTAGTGGTGGTAGTGGTGGTAGTAGTAGTGGTAGTAGTAGTAGTAGTAGTAGTAGTAGTAGTAGTAGTAGCTGTAGTAGCAGTTATAGTAGCAGTAGTAGTAGTAGTAGTAGTAGTAGTAGTAGCAGCAGCTGTAGTAGCAGTTATAGTAGCAGTAGTAGAATAATTTCAAGACACCCAAAGTGCATCATGTTTAGCTACTGTTGCCCTAGAACAGACTGACAGCAGTAGCAGTTATAGTTATAGTAGCAGCAGCAGCAGCAGCAGCAGCAGCAGTAGTAGTAGCAGCTGTAGTAGCAGTTATAGTAGGAGTAGTAGTAGTAGTAGTAGTAGCAGCTGTAGTAGCAGTTATAGTAGCAGTAGTAGTAGTAGTAGCAGCTGTAGTAGCAGTTATAGTAGCAGTAGTAGCAGCTGTAGTAGCAGTTGTAGTAGCAGTAGTAGTAGTAGCAGCTGTAGTAGCAGTTATAGTAGCAGTAGTAGAATAATTTCAAGACACCCAAAGTGCATTATGTTTAGCTACTGTTGCCCTAGAACAGACTGACAGCAGTAGCAGCTGAGGTAGCTGTAGTAGTAGTAGTAGTAGTAGTAGTAGTAGTAGTAGTAGTAGTAGTAGTAGTAGTAGTAGTAGTAGTAGTAGTAGTAGTAGTAGTAGTAGTAGTAGTAGTAGTAGTAGTAGTAGTAGTAGTAGTAGTAGTAGTAGTAGTAGTAGTAGTAGTAGTAGCAGTTATAGTAGCAGTAGTATAGTAGCAGTAGTATAGTAGCAGTAGTAGTAGCAGCTATAGTAGCAGCTATAGTAGCAGTAGTAGAATAATTTCAAGACACCCAAAGTACATTATGGTTTTAGCTACTTTTGCCCTAGAGCAGTAGTGGCAGCAGTAGTGGCAGTAAATGTAGCCATAAGTAGTGATAGTAAATGAATAAGACTGGAGGAATCGAATAAAAAATGAATCATTCTGAGTCACTCGATTACTGCATGATGACCCACTGTAAGCCGTTGCGTTATTGCGTTGATCTATTGTCACTCAGACTCGCAGTGACTAGCACAGATTACAATGGGGGAGGATGGTGCTTCTTCTGCGGGGGAGATAACAGAGTTCTGTAGTGGCTGTGGGCTACGTACAGGCCAATGAGAGGGAAGCAATGCTGTAATTATAGAGTGACTTATTCCCACATTCCACAGAAAAAAGGCAGAGAAACACAAGTGTCTTTCAAAACGCCATGTTGTGGAGTGAATAATGACGATTTATGGGAGGATTTATGGTGTGGGAATCTGTTTAAATTCAGTGCTCGTTTAAAACAGACCAGATGCAGCCAAATAAATACTAGTATGTATTTATAAGCTTGAAGATGTGTTAAATGATTGTATAAGCCATTAAATAATTCATACACAGGTAAGTGAATGTGATGCCATGTACAGAGTTCGGCTCAAGTCAAATGAAGCTCACCAAGGCTAGCAGTTATAGGAGCGAATTTGGAGCAGAGTTCCATATTAGGAACATAAAATTGATTTATGGACAAAACAGTGAAATAAAAACACCAGGATCATATGAAGCGGGGAAGCCTGAGGAGCCTGACAGCAGCAGTTACAGAGAGAAGGGCGATGTTTTTTGAATACAAAGTGAATTGGAATTGGAGTCGATGGAGCCAGAAGCGCCCCCATGCTCACTTCCTACTTGGCACACGCTGGCTAGGAGGTTAGCTATGTCCATGTATGAACAGTTTGTAATATTTTGAGTTAAAATTTCATTAACTGTGTCCCCAGATACAAGGCAGGCATATTCCAATCAAATATAGCCTTACTGACAACAATTGTTAGCCTTACTGATTAATCAGTTAAAGGTTAGTCATAAAAACATGGAACATTATTAGTGGTCAAGTTGTTTATGTTATAATGTGCTGGCGGTTTTGGTTCTAAAGAGAATTCTCCAATCAGAAAGCAGAATGAGCCTTACATTTGCCTCTCATTTGGGTTGCCAGTTTCAATGCTGAAATCCAATTGGTTCAAAGCTAAAATGCCTCTCTGATCTGAACGGTCACTACCTAAACCCCAGCACCTGCAGAATCATGAGTCAGTGTCTCTCCTGTAGTACCTGATGTCCATATACAGAGAATGAGAAAAAAGTGTCCACACCTCCTCAGGGTGGCACTGGCAACTCGGGTTCAGTTGTGTTTGTAGTAAATTTTTTCAAAAACTGTAGTTGCAGGCTATCTAGGTTTATTTAGTTCTTAAAAATACAACATTTATACAATAAAACAATAAAACATTGATATTGATAGAAGATTTCTGGTCCAAAGTTACCTCAACTTTATTGGGGTGATATTATTGACAAAAATTAAAATCAAAATATTTCACATATGATTTTCAGGCAATATTTTCTATATAAATGCAGGTTTAGGCACTGGGAATGATTGATACTCAGACTATGATTGTGATAACTTTTTTAAAACTGTAAGAAAGAGCTACATACCTTTAGGCCTTTTGAAGCACGATATATTGCGATAAAACATCATATTGAAACTACTTTATGCCACTGACACAATTTAAGTAATGATACATGTAGAACACACCCAGCATGAGTTACACGGTCAAATTCAGAAGATGAAGAAGTTGATACAAAACAGAAGATTCACATGCTCGGGGCAGTACTGGCTTATTCACAGAAAACAATGAAACGGGCTGCATAAAATGACATTGTAGTAATGTTTACACAGCTCAGAGGACTTTCAAAGCATTCAGACAAACACACCAAAACAGAAACTATGACTTCACATGCTCCGGGAGTAACAGAGATCTATTGAAATAAGGAATACCTGCTCCTGTCCATTCATTCCAGACAATACATGCATGCACTGATCTTATGATTGAACTTATGCTGTCATGGCAATATAATTTCAAACTCGATTTCAATATTAAGGAATACACTTGATACTCATCGAGTGTTTCTACTGATTATGAAGCTATGTTGATAATAAAAACACTCTTTATTTTGACAATAGATTTGATAAATAAATTTGATTTTCAATATTAAATCATAGTACTTTCTTATCTATTCCCATGTGGTTTTATATCTGTGTGATCCCTCAGTGGTCCATGGGCGTGTACTAGTCTATGTGCTCTTATACTTGTTCTGACACAGCTCAAGATCATTCTAAAACTATTCAGGAAAGGTTCATTAATGTTCTGTGAATGTGACTTTTTACCTGCTCAAATGAGTATCTGGTTTCAATACTAGTTTAGGGGTGCACTCATACTAGGACTTTAGAACCATGCCGTGCTCAAGCACAATAACTGTGGGTTCTATGACCTGCACTCACACCGGCAGAACCGAACCGGGCCATGGCCTGATGAAGTCATCACACGGCACTGTTTGTTTACATGATGCGCAGCACGGTTTTAGTGGAGAAAATAAGTCCAGCCACATGAAATATCGATTAAATAGTGAGGCAGATAAGAATCCTACTGTGATACGTGCTCCTCCCATAAAAACAGAGAAGGGCAGTGAGGACAGACAGGAAGAGTGAGGACAGACAGGAGGAGAGAGGACAGGAGGAGAGAGGACAGACAGAGGAGTGAGGACAGACAGGAGTAGTGAGGACAGAGAGAGGAGTGAAGACAGACAGAGGAGTGAAGACAGACAGAGGAGTGAGGACAGACAGAGGAGTGAGGACAGGCAGAGGAGTGAGGACAGACAGAGGAGTGAGGACAGACAGAGGAGTGAGGACAGACAGGAGGAGTGAGGACAGACAGGAGGAGTGAGGACAGACAGGAGGAGTGAGGACAGACAGACAGAGGAGTGAGGACAGAGAGACAGAGGAGTGAGGACAGAGAGAGGAGTGAGGACAGAGAGAGGAGTGAGGACAGAGAGAGGAGTGAAGACAGACAGAGGAGTGAAGACAGACAGAGGAGTGAAGACAGACAGAGGAGTGAGGACAGAGAGAGGAGTGAGGACAGAGAGAGGAGTGAGGACAGACAGAGGAGTGAGGACAGGCAGATGAGTGAGGACAGACAGACAGAGGAGTGAGGACAGACAGACAGAGGAGTGAGGACAGGCAGAGGAGTGAGGACAGGCAGAGGAGTGAGGACAGACAGAGGAGTGAGGACAGGCAGAGGAGTGAGGACAGAGAGAGGAGTGAGGACAGACAGAGGAGTGAGGACAGACAGAGGAGTGAGGACAGGCAGAGGAGTGAGGACAGGCAGAGGAGTGAGGACAGGCAGAGGAGTGAGGACAGGCAGAGGAGTGAGGACAGGAGGAGTGAGGACAGGAGGAGTGAGGACAGACGGAGGAGTGAGGACAGGCAGAGGAGTGAGGACAGGCAGAGGAGTGAGGACAGACGGAGGAGTGAGGACAAACGGAGGAGTGAGGACAGGCGGAGGAGTGAGGACAGGAGGAGTGAGGACAGACGGAAGAGTGAGGACAGGAGGAGTGAGGACAGACGGAGGAGTGAGGACAGGCAGAGGAGTGAGGACAGACAGGAGTGAGGACACACGGAAGAGTGAGAACAGGAGGAGTAAGGACAGACGGAGGAGTGAGGACAGGCAGAGGAGTGAGGATAGACGGAGGAGTGAGGACAGGCAGAGGAGTGAGGATAGACGGAGGAGTGAGGACAGGCAGAGGAGTGAGGATAGATGGAAGAGTGAGGACAGGAGGAGTGAGGACAGAGGGAGGATTGAGGACAGACGGAGGAGTGAGGACAGGAGGAATGAGGACAGACAGAGGAATGAAGACAGAGGGAGAAGTGAGGACAGACGGAGGAGTGAGGACAGACGGAGGAGTGAGGACAGGAGGAGTTAGGAGAGACAGAGGAGTGAGGACAGAGGGAGAAGTGAGGACAGACGGAGGAGTGAGGACAGGTGGAGTAGTGAAGACAGGAGGAGTGAGGAGAGACAGAGGTGTGAGGACTGTTTTCCTTGTATGAGTGACATCAGCACACACACACAGACACACACACACACACACACAGAGCTCGTACAGTGAAGCTGTGCATGTGCACCGGGCCGTGTCCCACCTCCCCCAAACGGGCCGTGCCTGGGCACGGTTCGATTGCGCTCACACTGGACAAACGCAACACGCTTTAGGGGCTATCCGTGCTTGGGCACAGTTTTAAAGTCCTAGTGTGAGAGCACCCTAAGTATTGACTGATATCTGATTTTCAATCCTTTGACACTAGGCAACCCCATTTCACTCCAGACCAGACAAGGACGCAAAGATAAAAGAGGTCCCTAAGTAGAATCGCCTCCTCCTTATGCTTACGCTGCTTGTTTATAGTGGGCATTCAGAATCGCTGTTCCTGCTGTAACTATACTGTAGGTTTTCAAATGATAAGTAGAAGTTACCTGTCCAGAATGTACCCTCGTTATCTATTGGCTAATGTTTATCTGGCCCCACCACATCCACAGCTAATGGCTTTTCATTCTTTCTTTTTTTTTGGTCATCATAATTACAAGGCTGCTGCATCTCTATAATGCTCTCACTGACAATTGGAAACAAAACAAAAAAAAAAAACTCCATACAACCTTTAAGCACATATCTCTTTTGATATAATGTCACACTGACATAATTTAGGTGAGTGGAGTGTCTTGCTCAAACAGTATGCAAATCAGGCAGGATTGTCAACAGAGAAATAAACAATTTAAAAACGTTTTATGATCAATGATCATAAAAATGGTACATCATGAAAAAGGTTGTAGAAAAAGTAAAATATATTAATACTTTGCAGCTGATGCCATCAACATTCCCTGAGGGTGTGATGCTAACTGTAGGCCTAACTGTAGTCAGCTTAAACTTTCATTTTAACACAATCTGCCCATAAAGAACTGACACAGGTAGTTAGAACATAGATTTGTGCTGTCAAAATAAACAAATCAAACTCCTAAACAGGATCATAAACAGTTGTGTTGCTCGCAGCTTCTTGAAAAAGTGTTGTTTAAATCCATTAATCCATTAATCAACGATAAACCCCTAAATTTGATTTGTAATTAATTTCATCAGTTGGGTTTCGTCAAAAGACCAGAGCCTTTGTGACAAAATTATGAAATATATCAATTTAACTCAAATTCTTATGAAGCAACGTAGCTCTAAACACACTGGAAGAAGAAAGGTTAGAGCTGGAAGACTGGAGCCGAGTACCATGTTGTCAAAATTATCGAAAATCAGATCAATACTAAAACTAGTATCAAAACCAGATACTCATTTGAGCAAGTATCTACTTAAAAAAACAACTTTCCTGAATAGTTTTAGAATGATCTGGAGCTGTATTAGAACAAATATAAGAGCACATAGACTAGTACTGTATATGCCCATAGACCACTGAGGGATTACACAGATATGAAGAAATATCAAAGAAAGTACTATGATTTAATGTTGAAAATCACATAATATTGTCAAAAGAAAGAGTTTTTAATTATCTTTGCGGTATTGGAATAACTATTGAGTATGTAAGCAATACCTTTACACAAAAAAAACAACAAAAAGCCCTTAAAATTGTGTGCCATTTCATAACATATCAAATAAAAGTGTGATACAACCCAAAACAATACATGCCATTATTGCCAATTTATTAGTGTATGCCCATTCAACAATAATTATAATTGCTTACTGTTTAGCACTTTGGTAAGATTTGGGTGTATTAAATCTACTCCATGAATAAATTTTGAATGATTGAAATATAAACAATAACTTTTTAGTAGAACAAAAGTAAGACTGAACAAAATAAATACAGAGCTGAAGTGAGAACAGCTCCTGTCAGTGGTATGATAAATCCCAGAGTCTGTTTACTTTGGTACAAGCCGGAGCTAGCACCATCAACTGCGAGTAACATGCCACCGCGCTACACTGAGGGACTATTCAGGCTTTTAATTATATATAGTAGGGCTGGGCTATTTTGTGTGAAAAAAAAAGGTGTTTTTGTTTTTCTCTAAAAATTTGATTTACAATTCCATTTTAAAATTTCCCCCCTTTCCCATACAAATAGAAAATTGTGAAAACTGAAAAGATACTACTATTCAGTGGTCATATTTAACCCACTGGATATGGGGGATTTTTTTTTCATGAATGCGATAAAACTACTGCATCAAACATGTAGCTCCAACATTTCATTTGACTTCACTGATTTCAAAGCATCAGCGTTGCATTGCCCTGTGCTAACCTCTGCTCCCTGTGACCAAAGTAAGCAGCCTTTCTTAGATTTTCAACGCAATTTCCAAAGCAAGAAAGTTAGGAAGATAAAAAACTGTTTTAACTTCAAATTTGATGAATTGTTTTAAAAAACTTTTTAGCCCAGCTATAGTCCATATAAAGTAACAGAGAATAACCCAAAACCTTTCCACAAATATTAGATCTTATAAGAGCACAAAGACTAGTATACGCCCATGAACCGCTATGGAACCTACCCGGACCACTGAAGGATAACACAAGAAAGTACTAGTATTTAGCGTTTTAAATGTGCACTGTGCAACTTTTCTGGTGGAGGATCCGCTACCTAATACCAGTGTTTTTTTTTTTTTTTTAATGATATGGATTTTTCATATATCCCAATACCGGTGACTGTGTGCGTACAAAACGTGGGGAACACAGTGCGGCGGAACGTGGCGCCGCGGGACATTGTTTGAGAGGGGGACTTTTGCAGTGGCGTGAGGGCGGTGGAAGCTCAGTGTGTGTTGAGCGGTGAACGACATGGACGGACAAAATGTTACAGACACAGAGGAACTTATACCGAAGAGGAGCCGTGTCAGTCGAGTGGAAATACTTCGGCTTTAAAAAATCTGGCGCCGATCAAACAACCGTATTCTGTAAATGTCGTCGGGCTAAAGTTGTAGCCGCAGGAGGCGACACGAGCGATCTGTTTCACCACCTCCGTCACAAACATGTCCTGGAATATGAAGAATGCACGAAAATAAGATCTGCATCCTCTTCCACGTCTGCACGGAACGTTCAAGTTGGCGCCGCGACACAAAACGTGACTCAGACGTCACTCAAAGACGCGTTTGCTAAGGGGACCGCCTACGACAAGAAAAGCAAACGGTGGAACGATATTACCAACGCTGTTACTGTCCACTTAGACATGGGACCACTTAGTCCTGTTGAGAAAGGAGCTTCAAGGAGATGATTAAAGCACTGGACTCAGATATGTTTTACCAAGTCGAATTTACTGCAGTCATTATTCTCTAAATGATTAGGAAATGGGGTTAACACCTAATCATGCATGAAAAAAAAAAAATACAGCCAAATACCATAACACTGATATAATTTTGAACAATACCGTGATATCAATTTTTGGTCATACTGCCAAGCTCTACCTACTTGTCTCCATGGAGATGTTATTGCTTTGCCTGGAATGTTCCATGGTATGACAAACATATCCATTTAGTGTTTATTCATTACAGGTGTTTCTATTGCTCAAAAATACCATAATTCCTTCTGTGAATAGGGGCGCCTCTCCACGGATCTGAATTGTAATGTAGCCTAGCGCTGTAACCTTATGTTTCTCGTGGTAGATAAGTTTTCTATTGTCTAAATAAATAGTGCTTTTTATTATCAATGTGGTTCAGAATTGGCATTGAGTATCAAGCCTATTCCTTAATATGAAAATAGTTTAAAATTTTAGTATCGTGACAAAACTACTTCTTTTTTCTTTTTGAACAAAGCTACCACAGAAGAACAGAGTGCACCACTATGACCCCACTAAACTAACCATGACTTTCCCTTTATGGTAAGCTTAAAACTGGACTGCCCGTTGCTATTTTGAAAACATGAATGAGAACTTAGCGGAACAGACCCACCTCAAAGAAAACGTCTGAAAAAAGGAGTAGATTTTAGCAGTGAGGAGGCTGCGAGCGCGTGGATGTGTGAGTGAGGTCTCAGGAATGTTTGTGCATTCCTGACGGAGAGCGCTGGTCCAGGGGCAAACGGCACCTCCCTGCGAACTTCAGTCCACTCTGTTTGTATTGATACTCCGAGGTGACATCACACTGGAGAGGGAGTGCATGTATGTCTATGGCGGAATGTTCAGAAGTTAAATGTGAGCTATGTAACCTTGTTGGGGGGGGGGGGGTTACCTCTCCACAGGTTTGGTCTCCATGAAGATAGAAAGGTTTAATGCCATACTGTGAAACATTCCAGACAAAGCAATAACATCTCAGCAAAGAAAAGCATTTGACAGACTCTGCACCAGAAAAGTTTCACAATGCATCTTTAATAGTGTTCTAGCGAAACAAAATTTTCAAACTTGAATTTGATATTAAGGAATTGACTAAATACTCCGTGCAGATTATGATGCCACAATAAAGATTTATTTTTAAATGCTCTTTATAGAATGTAATTTTCATGCGCAAAATAATAATACTTTCTTTATGTTGCCATGAGGTCTTATACTAGTTCTGATAAAGCTCAAAATGATGATAAAACTGTTCAGGAAAGCTCAGATTTTGTCCTGTTAACGTGATCATTTGGAGTGACGGTACTAGATTGTGCTAAAACGTCGCTCAGATTAAAGTCTAAATTGATTAACTGAGCAGTACCCCCAGTTAGCTCACATGTGGCTGTAATGTTAATGGTTGGTAATGATTTCTGAACTCTTCTTAAAGGTCCCATGGCATGAAATTTTCACTTTCTGAGGTTTTTGAACATTAATGTGAGCTTCCCTACCCTGTTTAGGCCCCCCCAATGGCTAAAAGTAGCGAAATGTCTAAACTGAGCATTTGCGATCCTTTTCTGCGTTTGAAAAAAACACAGCTCAAACGGGCGATTCTGAACAAGGCACCTTTGTTACGTAACATCGAAAAAAGAAATGCAAATGCAGTTCCACCACCGTCTGGATGTCCACCCCCTGTCTCTGGAAATCACGCCCAGAGAGTTTGGACCGCGAAGGAGCTACGCAATGCGAAATGCGTTTTTTTATTTGCCTGGAGGCACGTGCGAGCGTTTCTAGGCACGGAAGTCCTTTACCCAACCCTCTGGACCTCTGAAACAGCAGTGGTTTAATTTTATTTTCTGTGAAAATGTGTTTTTTTCATTGAAATTCCTCTCCTTTCTTCCCCCGTGCTTAAAACGCGGAAGTGGGAGACAGCGCACAGCGCAGCAAAACAGGGGCGCATTTGCCCCCCCCACCCGCTCCTCTAACCTATCTGTATCCTTCTCATTTGCATTCAAGCAACAAGGCCCAGAATGAGTTGTTCAGAGAGAGATTTTCTGACTCTGACTGTGTACATGTGTCTGATTTTGAAGGATTCATTTACAGTATTAGGGAACCATTAAGGCACAATATAAAAGCATCAAGAAGTACCATGTCATGGGACCTTTAAGTGTAAACATTAGTATTATGTTGTTTTAAAATGAATTTGATCTTGTTTCTTTGCATTGTTTGAGGTTTGAAAACATGTATCTTTTTTGTTATTTTGATTGTTATTTTGATCATTTGTCATTATCTGCAAATAAATGCTCTAAACGATAATATTTTATTTGGAATTTGGAGGAAATGTTGTCAGTAGTTTATAGACTCAAACAAAAATGTTCCTTTTGCCTAAACACAGTAGTGTTTAAAGTCAAGTAGTACAAGTAGTAAAATCAGAAAAAGCTGTATATATATATATACATATATATTAGGGATGTCAACAATTAATCGATTAACGGTTAATTGTCGATTAAGACGTTGGTCGATCAAAATGCATTAATTGTAATTAACCGCTAACCGCGGACACGCGGACATGCGCACCCGCGTGGTCATGAAACAAGCCAACCGCGCTGCGCCAAGCTCGACTCACAGCCGACCGCAGGCGCCAACGGCACTGCTCAGCAGCCCCGGGTGTACGCGCGAGGCGAGATCTAACCCGGAATGCTTGCCGCTGCTGCTGGTTTCGCCGCACCCCGAGCCCCGCGCGGCTGGCCTGCGGCTCGGAGCGCGGCGAAACCACGGCACGTGGTGGTTTAATCCTGGTCTAGTCCAGGTCTAGACCCGGTCGAGTCCCGGTCGAGTCCCGGTCCAGTCCAGGTCCAGTCCAGGTCCAGACCTGGTTCAGACCTGGTCCAGTCCACGTTCAGTCCTGGTCTAGTCTCTTAGCCAATCAGGACAGAACACAATGTTACTCTATAAAAAAAATGTTACACTATGAAAAAAAAAAATTGGATAGAGCGAGGGATTACTGTATTTTGTTATTCAGCATCAATACATTTGTCTGCTTTTTACTAAGGAATAATTAATTGAGGAATATACAATATAATAATACTATGATATATTTATGACTCAGTGTTATGTACACTATAGCTTATATTCTTAAAGATCCTATTGAAACACTAAAATTCAGGTGAAAAACGCCGCTTATCAGTTAATCGACCGATAAGGTCAATCAACTATCAGTTAATGTATTAACCGATAATTTGCATCCCTAATATATATATATATATATATATATATATATATATATATATATTACCATACATATTTTTTGATGTTCAGGAAAATAAGACAGATGATACTCCTCTGGTTAGACAGCCAGAGAATTTCTTACTATTTTCATTATTTTTTAAATTGCCCTTCTGAAATAAAGCAGCAGGACCTCGTTAGAACTGGCAAAGGATGAATCAGATAAAATAATGGGACGCTGCATTTAAATGTCACAATAAATTATTCAGCACGAGGCTATAGGTCAGGGCTGTATCCAACTCTGATATCACTTTGGATGTAATATTAATCAGGTAAGGTAAGGTAATCATTATTATACCTGAGGAAAGGTAAAGGATATTATATGAAGTGATTGGTAGAAGATTATATATTTATACAAGAGCCTTCACTTTCATCACCAAAATAATGAATCCCATATGGTTTTCCCAACTGTGTTTAGGTCACAGTTTACATTTTAAACACATCTGAGACTGGGAGAAAACTGAAATACATTTAAAAGTAATAAAGAATCAGATGCGCTTCACAACATGTTTCAGAAGTCCAAAGAACAGGATACATTTAACCATAAAAACTGGATATTTTGTAGTTTACAGAGAACATTACCAAAATAACTGCAATTAATATTTTGGTTCCACTGTGGTATATACTCCAATTAGCAATATTATATTTTTTGTGAGTTTAATTAAACCTAATCAATTTATAAACAATTGTACGTACACAAAGAAATAAAAGGGGGCATAGTTAAAATATGAAATGGAAAGAAGAAGCGGGATACATCTGAAAAAATCATGGACTAAACCAGGACAGAACACACAAAAACTATGAGATTCAGCCAAACAAAACAAGAAAACAGGATCCATCCATGACAAAAAAGGTCTAACGTACACTTAAACCTGGACCCAACCAGGACTGAAGTCTGATGTATTATTTTACTATCTTTTAAATCATGAGCTAAACAACAAATTAAACATTAATGCATAGTCAGAACCAAGAAAATGTTAATAAAGGCAGTATTTTGCAATCTCGTAGCACGTAGCAGTAGCCACATCTGTAAAATATCAGTCAGTGGAAAGAGGAAGTTCCAAAGCCACTTTTAATTTAAGCCATTTTGTACATTACTAAATGTATGTAACCCGATCGGCCGGTTTAAAGGTAGGACCTCAGAGAATAGAAACATGAGACAGTTTTATAACAAAGAGCCGTGAGCAGATGGTCCAGGCAGGAGCAGGATTTTAACAATTAAACGGGCGATTGGGACCATTTAATAAACTTCTCTCCACAATGAACAAAACTAAATTACAAAACACAAAGACAGTGAATCCTCTGCACTTCAGATCAGCGGGGTTCATAATTATAAGAGGATATGTTACAGCTATTCGATTCACACCTGAGCGCCTGAGAGGGTGGCAGCTGGGTTACAGTAGCTTTTTATCTAACAACTACGTTTTTAAGTTAATCTTGTTTGTTTGCACTTAAAGATCTTATTTTATTTTTATTTCCCTTGTGGATCAATAAGGTTTGTCTAAATCTAAACTATGGGAGCAGTTCAATTTCAACTAAAGCTGCAATTAATAATTTTTTGTTGTTGTGGTAAGGCACTTCAATATAGATTTGTCCCATGGACCATAGTAATATCTGGTCTAAACAAAGAAGCATAAAAAAACTATAAAATAATGATCAACAATGTGAATAATTTTAAAGAGGGGGTACTTTACTTCTATGGGGTGTTAATTACTAACACATAACACTTTTTTGTTCTGAAAATGCTATATTTGCTGAAAAATAATGCATTAACACATTTTGATGCTCTGAAATCAGGGAGACAAAATACGGCTTCAGATCTCATCTTTGTAAAGTTTTGTCAAAGTGTGTGGTTCTGTCTGGTCAGGTATTTTTTGAATAAGTAATTTCCCTTGCGGATCAATAAAGTCTTCTAAGTCTAAGAATAGACCCCTTTACAGTTAGTAAACAGACGTGACGTCACCGGCATGTGCGCGCACTGTTGACTCAGAATCAACCATGGCGGACCATAGCGGAGTATCTGAACGATAGGGAGAGCTACATTCAAAAGCTCACGTTGAGCAACGGGGTTCGACTACCAGATCCTTATGCGATCACGGAGTGACAGTACAACCGCAGAAAGTGTCAAGATTTACAGTGGCCAGATATCCACTGTTTAGTCGAGAAGCCCAGCGTGTATACAAGAGAGAAAGTGCGCGCATACAAATCCATGGATTCCTACCAGTTTGCCATATGTGGCCATGTACAGGAGGTAAAATACCACGATATCGATGGCGAGTTTTGCGTGTTGGCATCTGATGTTCTCCCCAGTCAAAGACAAGGCCACAAGACGACCATGTACAATGCTTGGGCGATCATCAACAAGCGCGAGAACTGCGTTCTGACCGGGGGGTTTTATGGCAGCAGTGGCTTTGTTTTGAGTCAGCGCTGCGCGCGCGTTCAGTGATGACGTAGCTTTGAAACTGGTCTATAGGGCCCGAGAAAGAGTGCTAAATTACTTGCCTGGAAGAATCCATGACTCATCGCTAGGGGTGGGCGGTATAAACGGTATAAACGGTATGCGGTATAAATTTGGCCAACGGTAGAGATTTGGGTTATACCTTCCTATCGCGATAGTTCATTGCGTCACCACAACAAGGAAGGAGGAAAAATCGCTGCGAGCAGCGAGCACATGGAGGTGGAGGAGCAGCGCAGGGATGAAAGAGTTCCGCTTTTTTTTCAGCCGCGGGGTCATCTGAATACGGGGGAATCGTCCAGTATTCAGAAACAAAAGAACGTGTCTCGTATTAAACTTCTACCGGTCATTTTCGATTTACATTGCCTTGTTCAAATTTTATACTGCTTGAAAGTGAAGTTACTTGTTTTATGTTTTTTACAATTACAGTTTTGCACAATACATTTTCTTGTAGTAATATTCTTGACGTTTATGTTATTTAATAGTTTAAAAAACAGCTTCCTGCTTGAATGCTTTTTCCATGTGCTCTGGTGACCATTAAGAAGCTGTTAATACTGTTAACAGTTAATACTGTTACATACCAAAGTATACCGTGATATATACCGTCTACCGTCTATGGTTCAAATTATACCGTGATATAAATTTTAGGCTATATCGCCCACCCCTACTCATCGCTGTACCAGCGGATGAGTCTGGTAACGCTTGGTCTAGAATGCGCTGCCGTTGCGCGTAGACAGACAGCTAAGTGAACCAATCAGAGATTGCGCCATCTTGATTCAAAACTGAGGAGGAACATCCGCTGCCTAAGAGTGACGTTGCGGGCAAAGGCGGGTGCACTGACATCACCATCTTTGAACGAATCAGAATCGCGGAGTCCGTTTTTAACCGGAGGAGCGAGAGTGGAGCGAGGGTGTCCAAATGGTATCGCGCTGTAGCAAATACAGAGAGATATCATTTGGCTGGCCAGGTAACTAAATTACTAAAACAAGCAGGGATGACATTTAAAACCTCTTGTATAAAACCTTGCATGTTTCTGATGATGGAACAGCATTATGTTAATCATAAAAAAATGATTTTATAAAATGCCCCCTCTTTAAACAGGTAGTGGCCTTGTGCTAACCTGTGGTAGTGCTGTGTTGAGCTGTCTCTGTAGTGAGTCTCTCTCGTGGCTGACTTCGTGCAGTTTGCCCTGAGCTAGTCCCAGATTCTCCTGTGTTTCTCTGAGCGTCTCCAGCAGTCGGTCTCTCTCCTCCAGCATCGACACCATCAGAGACTCAAAGTGTCCCTCAGAGTCTGACTGAAGAGGGGACCCGGACCCCCGCCGCCCTGGGCCCTCCGACTCACTGATGGTGGGCATCACCTCGCACATCATCTGCCACAAGAGAGAAGAAGATTTAGGCACAGTAATGAACAGAAACAGAATCACAAAGGTATTTTGTCTTTAAAAGGTCAAAAATTATGCAAAGTTTACTCTTGTGAACTTTAAAGGTACAGTGTGTAGGATTCGTGGCGCATAGGTGGTGTAGGTACCATGCACTTCCTCTTTTGGCCACGGCAGACCTCGAGGGTCACCCGGGCGCGTTGTAGCGCCGAAAGCTCGCGTGCCCGCGCACGAATCGCGCGCCGCTGTATACACGTATATACGGTTCCCCGTTCACTTTTTTTTTTTTTCTTTTCGCATGAAAACACACAATCCCGATCATGATTCATGACAATCTACACATCAAATGAAACCTTACAGTCTCCTCTTTTTGACTATGCAATTCATTTCCCTGCAAAACAATCACTCCCCGAGCACATGGGGCTTTTATACAGAAAAGCACAAAACGAGGTTAGCTTACCTTTGAAGGCTCTGCACAGGTCAAACTCTGTATTTCACCATAAACTTGGCCTCAATCTGTCCATAAGGATCCAGCGAATAAAATCCAGTAAAACAATTTAGTCCAAAATACGTCTTAGATCCATTACAAGTGTGATACAGCAGCATGCTTCTTTCCACGAGGCTCCCCCCTTCCCCCCTCCCCTTCCCCTTCTCTCCTTCGCTCCTCCGCTCCCAAATGCAGCGCGGCTAAGCAGCTGCTAGCAGGAGCCGAGGCGAAGGATGAGCCCAAATGTCCTTCTGCGGCTCTCGTATTCAAAATGGCTGCCTCTATATGGGGAAGATCCCCCTTTTATGTGACTATATCTAAGTCCAAAAGAATACTTTGATTTCATGATGGAAGTGAAAAGGCTTGGAAAACAATGTATTTTTGAATGGGTATCTTCAATTTATGTAATTAACAGGTAAAAATCTTACACACTGTCCCTTTAAGCCATGTGAGAATGTTGTTTCCTCTTCGAAAACAGACCTGGAGTTGTGTTTTGTTTCATTCACACATGTTTAAGTAATCCTGGTTTATTATTCTGCCTACATCTGGAACAGAACATTTTGAAGTTGTATGGAGCACTGTATTACCACCATGAAATCACAGAGCATTTTCTGTTTTAGAGAAGAACTAGGGTTTCTGTGTTAAAAATGTGTGAATGAAACAAAACACAACTCCAGGTGTGTTTTGATGAGCAAACAACAATATTATGTATATATGTTAAACCAGAGATGTACCGATATTGGTTGGTCAATATACGTCAAGTCGATATTTGCAGTTTTTAGCATATCACCGGCTTCAAATCTCCAGCACAGGCCTATATTTCGTTTTGGCTGACCAGCTGCTACATAAAGTACATATAAAGCTTAATTTGAACACTACAGTGCTCTTACAGGTTTGTAGTTTTAAAAAAAACACAAAAATGGACTTAATTTAGATGCATTGTCTGAACATCTTGCAATTCCTTGATAATATTAAGCCCGATTCCTCACAGTTTTCCATGAAGATTACAAAAGGCAAAGTTGATTCATAATTCAGTCTAAAATGTTTAAATAAAATTAGTATAACTGATCTTGAAACACCACTATTTGCACCAAAAAACATTACACTTTGAGTGGGAAGATGGACAATGGGGGTGCCACATTCTAAACACCAGTTACAATTGTAAACGGTCCATATTTCTTTTATATTCAAAACAATAAACTGTAAATAATCTTTCTGTGCCTGTTAGCACTTTGCAATAATGCACTTGCTCATCTGTGTTACACAAATTAGCCAAGTGCATAAACAAGTGTCACCCTGTTTCATCAGTGACTTTGTGCTGCAGCAACTCAAATATATAGCACTGTAAATCAACTTTTCCATTCATTTGTCCCATAGACTTTTCAAATAATTCAAATATTAAGAATTCAAAAGGCATCGCAAGGGCTCACCAGCTACGCGCCAACTAATATCCATTGTTCTATTGTTTTAAGTACAAAAAGCACATTTAAAAACGCAAGATTCTGTGAAATCTTTTAATAACTTAGCGCTTAAAACGTTTCAGAGACAGATTAAATAAATTTATAGGTCTTGTGGTCAGTCATTAGTTACCACATAGCTTATTAGTCCTGAGATAACTTTCCAGCTTTCAATATACATTTTTATTCGGAACGTCTATGGGGAAATGGGGAATGGAAATTAACTTCCAGAACCAGGGGCAGGTGGTCACTGTTGAGCCCCATACCTGTAGCATTTTAGAAAATAAATTCTGTTACATAACTATTAAATTCCCTGAGCTCCCAGGTTAAAATGTAAACACTGCATGACAATCAGACTCCATGTGAAAAGGCTTTGTATTCTTCTTATTACAATAGTCTAAATTCTGAATGTGCGTGTTTTCCTAATATTGTTCAGCTGGGTGTTTTGTTGTTGTGTAGCTCTTGATCTAAGAACAGCTGGACAAGGAGGTCTGAGGAATTAAAGCCGCACTCGACAGAAAGAGCTTAGGTGCAGTGAACACAGAGCTAAGAATCATGTGAGCGGGATTTCACATACCTTTAATCATTCACAAATAATGCAAATCAAGCCAACTACTTTGTAAAAAACACACGTGATTTACCCTAGCGCTGCAACTAACAGTTATTTTGTTAATTAGTCTATGAATTAGTCTTTCAATTAAATCAATTAGTTTACATTCTGAAAGGCCCGTGAATATAAGATTTTTCCTAAATTTTACCCAGATTAAACTGAAGTAATGGTGTATATGTACACACACAAAAAACCCCAAAAAAACACAAAATCTAACCATTCCCATGTCGAATTTAAAAGCATCATTGTGCAACTTTTCTGGTGAAGGGTCCGTCAAATGCTTTTCTCCATGGAGATGTTATTGCTTTGTCTGGAATAAATTTAAGGTAGAGCTGTTTAATGTCATACTGTGGAACATTCCAGGCAAAGCAATGACATATCCATAGAAAAGCAGGTGATTCTCTTGTGTACAGCTGGAAAATGAAGTCACAATACTGCAATGTCTTTTTGTTTTTGTGAGATGTAAAAATTTACCTTCATTCATATTTATTTAATTCTTCTGATTCATATTTTAAATGGACATAGCTAACCCACTAGCCGCTGTATTCTAAACAGGAAGTGAACATGGGGAGGCTTCCGGCTCTATCGACTTTATTTCCAATTGACATTACATTGAAAAACTGTCACCTCTCCGTTACTGCTGCTGTGAGCCTCGTCATTTTGATCTGAAAATGTTCGTATTAACCCGCTCTACATGATCCTGGTGTTTTTATTTTGCCATTTTGTTCATAAATCAATTATTCCTAGTATGGAACTGGGCTCCAAATGTTCTCTTCTCCTATAACTGCTAGCCTCGTTGAGCTTCATTTAACCGGAGCTGAACACTACGGATGGCGCCACACTGCCTTAGTCCACTTTTTTGATACAGTCTGTGTGTTTTTTATAAATTAACGACTCACTTTCCAGTTTCTTATCACAGCCTGTGCACGTTTAAATAAATAGTTTGACCTGAAGGGCCTTGTTGAGCCTGCGCCAATGTTGACTGCAATTATACTTGTTTCATGAAATCTGTAGCCTCAAAAAGACAATTTATTAGTTTATTAAATACGCCTTTTAAAAACGAAATTCATTGACTGCTCTAATAACATGGTAACAATGGTTTGAAAGACAGTCAGTAATAACAATACATAGAAGGAAATCAGCCATGCCAAGCTGAAGATCAGATAAGATAAGACTATTTGTGACACAACTGGGAAACTAGGCCTATCACAATAATAGATAGATTTCTTTTTATTTTAGCTGTTATATGACACCATTTGAGATGTAGAGATTTGAATAAGGTCACTTTTATGGCTAATTATTAGTTCATTCTGTCATTTATTTGTTGCAGCTCATGTCTTTTAATGATACTATCAATTTAAAAGGGTGTGTTGGTATTATCTTGCGTTATTTTAATTGTATCAGTGGCATAAAGTAGTTTCAGTATTATCGCTTATCACAATATTTGTCTGTATCAATATATGGTGTTTCAAAAATGTTTCATCATAAATAATTCATCTCAACCAAGAGCATTTGATTGAAATAATTAACTTAAAATTGATCAAAACAAAATAAAATCCAAACCATTGATTAATACAGTAATGTGATAGTTAGGCTGTATCGGTAGGATAAAATAGCAAAGACAACACATTAAGTCGCTTTGATTATTTCCATTGCAATAATGTACAGCAGAAAGCCACTGTTACCTTGTGCGTGCAACTTAACCTAATTTAGCATTGGGACAACAGAAAGCCAGCTACAATATCCAGGTCAAGCCACTCAAGCGTCACACTGTTTACAGGGGGAGGGGTCTTTGACAGATGGCCCATCACTGGAACTCAGCCCGGGCCAAGGTAGAGACAACCAACACCTCCTGAGCCCTGAACCACATGAACCGAACTGATGATGTTTATGGTAGTTTAAGACATTAACTCTGCTGTCAGTTCAAGGGCGCATTAGAAATATTAGTAAGGAGAAAGGAATGCATAAAGATAAGATTTTAGGAGGTGCAAATAAAACATAGCTTCAAGCCAGATGTGTCAGTAGTGTAAACAATAAACTTGTGATATGTTGGTAATAGAGGGTTGTTTATATTGTTCACCATAATGTTCTTACCTTGGGTCAAAAGCTTCTTCCACTGCGAATCAAGCCGATCAAAGTCGTAAATCAAACCGCAGTATACATCCACAGGTAAAATTCAGAAGAGGAAATACAGATTCCACTCAGAGGCTGTTATCCATAAGGCTGTTCTGTGAAAAGAGTTACTCCAAAAGGCCTCAAAGGGAAACCCACGTAAAGTGAGCAGGGGGCAGTAGTATTAAAGTTTGGCCGGCTAACACCGCGTTAGCGCGTTAGCATCAAGTAAGATGGAGCTTCGATGATTGCACATCTGATGAGAACAAAAAAAGTGTCTTATTCACTTTAAACGACACTTTAAAACCTTTGCTCAGTAAAAGCAGCTAAAACACACCCACATGTTGCTATACAATAGCACTACACTATAAAAGAGTTTTCATCGCAAATGCTTGCACATTTGAATCAAAATCTTTGGCTTGAACTCAGTTTTAAAGGTTCAGCTAGTCAGTGTTAGCTACTAGCCAGCTAGTTAGCTAATGTTTGCTAGTTACACACATTAAAATCAAACAAACTCTTAAAGAGGATTTGCTTTGTGGGAAAGTAAACAACATGATGAGATCCTTTCTGTTTGCATAAACTGTATTATTTGCTATACTTAAAAGTGACCGTAAAGGCTGTTAAAAGTCTCATCTGTTATGGTTTTCTTAGAGTAGTTAGCTAGTAGCTAACGCTAGCTTCCCAGTCCTCGGTGTAGTCGCGTCACCACATCACGGCTCCGCTGGAACTTCCCGATGAAAAAGTGTCTGTTTCTCGGTTTTTATCCGATAGTCCAGTAGAAAAAGGTTTTAGTCCCAGTTGTGCCCGGCTCTGTGGTGTTTGTCTGTATTTCCACCGCGGGCTCGGTGCTTCCCTGTCCTGCCTGCCTCGGCAGTCTGGAGTCGGGACCTCGGCACAGCCAATGGGCTCAGACTGGAGCCTGAGCCGGAGCCGCTCAGGAGCCGCGGCTCCCCCGGTGAGCGCCACAGTCTAAAGGAGCAACAAGAGGAAAGAGAGCGCTCCTGTTCCTCTGCCTGTCCAAATTAATTCCATAACACTCTGTAACTTATATTTCTGTTTTATGTGCGATCTGCAGGAGTCTTTAGTGCTCAGAAATGATGCTTTATGCCATCACTAGTATCTATAGTGTTATAAGGTAAGAATACATCTAACAACTATGTTTGCTTAAAATTCTTCTAATGTAATGTAGGCTTTTAAAGTAGTAGTTAGACAATTAATTTGACCCACAAACGCCACGTCAAGTGTGTCTTTATTTAGGCTTAAATTCAGAAACTGTCGCGTGTCAAGATGAATAAATGACCAAAGGACGCCATCTTGTGGTGACATAGAAAATGACTCAACAGCAGATTGATTTATTGATGTCTTTATTGATTGGTTGATTGATTTACTTTTTTATTGATTTATTAATTAATTCATTCAACAGACTATTACAAGTATCATAAAATTATGGCAATTAAATTCTAGGCTTTTTTGTTACCTCTACTCGGTTTAAAACTATAAATTGCTGCCATGTGAAATAAGCAGTCCCAAACCAAAAAGCACTACTTTTTCATTGAAAAAAATGTGTCTAATTTGTCTACTCTAAAGTGGGGCCGTCCTCCCGTGGACCCACTACCCACAGCAGGATCCAATGTAATGAATGAACTAAAGTGTATAATTATGCTATGTATTTGTTGGATGTTTTTAAAGATATTGTACATTTAAATAGTTTTTGGTTTATCGTCTATTTCTTTTTCAGTAATTTATGACATTTCAAAATGTGTTGTCATGCCAGGCTTACCACCACCAGTAAATTCATTTGAGACATAATTACTCTTTTTCTTTACTAGTGTACTATCTAGGGTTAACATGTTTCAGGCCCATGTTATCAGAAGATCAGTCAATAAACATATTTTTTAAAAGTACCAAAAAATAACTTGTATTGTAAAAAGTATGGATTTTCTCATTACTTATGAGACATTTGTCCACTTAAATTACTGTATCTTGTAGTTAATACAGGATAGAACATTTAAACAAGTGACACATGACTGATAGTAAAAATAAACATGCATGCATTATATTTTATTAGATTGATTGACTCCATTTAATTTTCCTCTGAAGAAAGAAGTTGGTATTTAAAACTTGAGTTTTTGCTTTTGTAAAGGAGGACTCCACAGATCATTCCCACAGCAGCTAAAGCACAGCCAGTGATGAAGACCAGGTCCAAGCTCAAGCCTGAAGGAAAGTTAGAAGCAGAGGTGTGGTTACAATTTAATAGTCCATTACTTGATGATAAGAAGTTATTACCAACGTTTTTGTAGAATTATAGGCAACGATTTATAATAACTACACATATTCATGCCTCATAACAGCATGAACAAAGACTTAATTAATAATGAACTAGTATGTAACCACTTAATTAATAGGTTAGGGTTAGGATTTAGAGCAGACCTGGGCATTTCAAGGCCCGGGGGCCAAATAAGGCCCGCGAGTCGACTCTGACCGGCCCGCGAAAGGTTGCTTGGAATAAAGAAAATAAAACCCAGTTTCAAAATTGTACATAATGCATTTGTACTGATGATCATCTGTCGGACGTGCTTCACATCTCCACCTCAAACATGAACCTGACTTTGATGCACTTGTTAAAGCTCAACAGAGGCTAGATTTCTCTCACTGATCAAGAAAAAAAAAAAAAAACTAAAACATGCTAACTTTGACTTTTTTTCTACACAGTTTGGCAGTTGGTTTTGTATTATATTTGGCAAACAAAGACATTGTGGTGTCTTAACCTCCTGGGACCTGAAGAAAAAAAGTGTATTTAAATTTTTTTGTGATTTTCTATTTGGAGGTACTTTAGCATTTACATTTTGTTAATTTTATTTTTATTCATAATATTGTAACATGTCCTCTGTAATGGACTGTAATAGGGTTAGATCCATGTGAAGTTAACAAAAACTTTTTTTTTTTTTTTTGATAACCAACATCTCTGACAAGCTTCTGCAGTCGCCTCAAAAAGTTTTTAGGCTCCCTTTTAATTTCTTATTTATTTATTATATTATTATTTATGTATTGATCTGGTTTAGACCTGGTTTAGACTTGGTTTAAACCTGACTCAAATTTGGTTCAGACCTGGTTTAGACGCGGTTTAGACCTGACTTAGACCTGGTTTAGTCCTGTTTTGTCTTGGTTTATTCCTGATTTGGTTCTGATTTAGTCCTGGTTTAGTCCTAGTTGAGACCTGGTTTGTTTATGTATTTATTTATCATAGTGCAGCCACAAACTAGAGTTTATCTCTAAACACTTAAAAGATCGACTGGTTAACTCAATGTCCACTATAAAGGACACAAAATAATGGGCCGGGTCTCAGGAGGTTAATACAAAGTTAAGAAAGTTAAATTCAGAAAGTATTGTGGGGTTAATGTGACTGAAAAAAGTTACTAATATTTCACATTTACCATTGTTTTGAATTATTTTACTGAATAAATTCAGTTTTTGTAAAACCTCACTCTCTCATTATTTAATAATAACACAGAACTTACCAGCTTCTGTAAACAATGCCGTTTACTGATTTCAACGTAGAAATACAATTAATAACCAGAGTAAACTTCAAACGTTTGGCCCGGCCCTCCACAATATTTTCTGCTTCTCATTTGGCCCCTGGGGAAAAATAATTGCCGACCCCTGATTTAGAGTATTATGCAAGTCTTTTCATGTGTTATTATAAAGTAACAAAAACACATGATCAAAGTTTGGATGGGAAAACTTGCTTTTGATGATTGGTGAGTTTTAAATGGAAAAACTGCATTTTGCCTTGATAAAATTTTGTTAGGAAAACTTCGCAAATGTACATTTTTCATATTTTTGTTAAAGCTGTAATAAGTTAACAATTATACTTAGTTTTGTTTAATATGATTGATCAGAATTCAACTCATTTATAATTTAAAAATTAATAATATGTTGTTTTTTTTATAGCGCTTTTCACAGTAACTCAACACTCAATGCTTCACAATAGTTTAGCACAAAACAAAGACAGAACAGACAAAACAGTGAAAAATGCAGTGAAATCATAGCCGACCTGTGTTTCCCGCTGGCTCAGATCTCTTCAGGCGCAGCGGGCCCTGGGACACAAAGTGGATTCCTGACTCAATGACGGCCTCTCTCCTTCTTCTTGCTGCATTGGGCTGACATCCCTGAGAGCAGCGAGTGTGTGGGTTTCCAGCTTCACACATCAACACCGAGCAGCTGATGTAGACCTAGGATAACATAAAGAAATATTTCACACAACATCACAACATTTCATTGGCCTGTAGCATTTAATTGGAACAGGAACAGACTAAAGTAATATTAATTATGTTACTTTTTTTTACTTTTTACTGCCTAATAAAGTTGCAAACTCGTCTATGTTAAAAGTAATCAAATAAAGTTTGATATTGATAAGTAAACTACAGTGGTACCTCACCTTACGAAAGACCCAACAAACGAAAGTTTCAAGTTACGAAACGCCTTCACGTTAAATTTTGGTCTCTAGATACGAAAGAAAATTCAAGTTACGAAACGCGAAATCTCAAAAATTCAAATAATGCGCGCTCAGCCACACACATTATACGCTTTTCTCAGACTGAATTTAAACTTTTCTCACATTTGTCTCTCGTTTAAACACTCAAACTTTAATAGATTTTCAACAAAATTATTAATAGTGAAGTGTGGGGGGAAGGGGGAGGGGGGAGAAAACTGCGCGCCGACACGTGTTATAGCACAGCATGACCCGGCGCGGGGCTGCCAGCAGGTCTAGACCTGGACTAAACCAGGACTGGACCAGGACTAAACCTGGACTAAACCAGGACTAAACCTGGACTAGACCAGGTGGATTAAAGCGCCGCGCGTGGGTCTATTTCCTGGTTTAGTTTCGAGTCACGGCTGAGGCGAGCAGCGAGGGGGACCGCACGCAGTCTGAGCGCATGAACGAACGCATGCAAGAGCCGCGGTGGTCTAGACCAGGTCTAGAGGAGGTCTAGAGGAGGCACGGTTTGAGCACGGGTCTCGTTCATGCGCTCAGACTGCGTGCGGTCCTCCTCGCTGCTCGCCTCAGCCGTGACTCGAAACGAAACCAGGAAATAGACCCGCACGCGGCGCTTTAATCCACCTGGTCTAGTCCTGGTTTAGTCCAGATTTAGTCCAGGTTTAGACCTTGGTCTAGACCTGGTATAGTCCACGTTTAGTCCTGGGTCTACAGTCTCTATGCAGAACACAATGTTACACTATAAAAAAAGTTACACTATAAAAAAAAAACTTGGATCGGGGCCTTGGAACGAATCAGGCTTTTTCCATTGAAATAGCTACTCAACTTACGAAAAATTCACGTTACGAAACCACTTCTGGAACGAATTAATTTCGTAAGGTGAGGTACCACTGTATTTGTTTTGTTAATGTAAGTGTAATAATTTTACCTTGTCGTGCAAGCCAATGAATTTGAAGGCTTCGATACTGAATTTGAAATCCTTTTTGTTACTGGATGGATAGACGATAAGTGTAGCGTCCACATTACAACTGTTAAAAACACGGAAAGACAGATGTTGTAACTGTACAATTATTTCATGCCAATCCATTATACCTCTGGATGTCACCTGTTATTCCTTGTAGCATTTCAAGATTCAAGATAGTTTATTTGTCGGATCAACACAAGGTCAACAATGCCATGAAATGCTTTGGATCAGAAGAACCGCTGACTCGCTAAGATAGTCAAGAAATACTAATAGCATGCAATAAAACTACAAGGGAAAAGTAAACAATATAATAAAATATGTAATAAAATACAAAGGTACAGGTAGGATTAAATAAGGTGTAAGTAGAGTATTTCACAGGTGGTAATACTACTCAAAAGAATTTCGTATTGCACATAATATATACAATACAATTCATTGCCTTTATGTCAAATAATCAATCAATCAATCAATCAAACAATATTTATAAGGCGCTTTCCATACAAAATTGTAACAAAGCGCATATAATACTTTAACTCCCTTTAAAGACTGCTGAACTCTGGATAATACTCTAAATACTTTTCGTAATGCATAACATGTTTACAGCTGCTGCTCTATATGAATGTATCATGTATGTCACTACCTCACTGTAAATGCTACTGTTACCTGTGCAATAACCTGTGCAATAACCCACGTGCAATACTTATACTATATTATGTGCATGAAGAGTCCCTCAGTCGTCCAGGTAGAATTCATGATAAAAGGAGAAATTCAATTTGTCAACTGGACAAAGGTTGTTTGGTCGAAAACGTTTCGCCACTCATCCGAGAGGCTTCGTCAGCTCTGGCCCTCATGCTGGTTAGACCCTGTTTATATCTAGCTGCAAGGGAGGAGCTACCTACACTGAAAAAAGCTCTGAAAACTATCCCAGCTACTCTCTTTTGTTTTACGAATTCCTCTGGCATCTAGTATTAGCATATCTTTAAGCCCTAGGAGGCGCTCACTACACTGAAATAGCTCTGAAACTATCAACTAATCTGTCTCTTTGTATTTCAAATTTCTCTGGCATCCATTTTCGTCTCCCTATTCAAGACAAACGACCCTCTCCACCCCTCTGCAATGTCTTTCCCCAGGGGAAACCAAGCAGCCACTTCACAAGAGGATGTACCAACACAGGCGGGCGGGCCAGAGTGGAACGTCATCTGCCGTACATCTTCACCTAGAAGCCGCGGGCCATTCATTTGAGGACAGTGAGGTTCAGATCTTAGCCAGGGACTGGTTTGAGAGGGGAGTTAAAGAGGTTATTTTTGTCAAAAAAGAGAATCCGTCGTTAAACAGAAATGGGGGAGTTAGACACAACCTGTCTCCCATCTATAATTCGATTCTCAAACCAAAGTCAAAAACAGACAAAGAAACATTAGGACAGACAAGCCATTGCAGAGGGGTGGAGAGGGTCGTTTGTCTTGAATAGGGAAACAAAAATGGACACCAGAGAAATTTGAAATACAAAGAGACAGATTAGTTGATAGTTTCAGAGCTATTTCAGTGTAGTGAGCGCCTCCTAGGGCTTATAGATATGCTAATACTAGACGCCAGAGGAATTCGTAAAACAAAAGAGAGTAGCTGGGATAGTTTTCAGAGCTTTTTTCAGTGTAGGTAGCTCCTCCCTTGCAGCTAGATATAAACAGGGTCTAACCAGCATGAGGGCCAGAGCTGACGAAGCCTCTCGGATGAGCGGCGAAACGTTTTCGACCAAACAAACTTTGTCCAGTTGACAAATTGAATTTCTCCTTTTATCATGAATTCTACCTGGACGACTGAGGGACTCTTCATGCACATAATATAGTATAAGTATTGCACGTGGGTTATTGCACAGGTTATTGCACAGGTAACAGTAGCATTTACAGTGAGGTAGTGACATACATGATACATTCATATAGAGCAGCAGCTGTAAACATGTTATGCATTACGAAAAGTATTTAGAGTATTATCCAGAGTTCAGCAGTCTTTAAAGGGAGTTAAAGTAGTATTATTTTAGTATTATATGCGCTTTGTTACAATTTTGTATGGAAAGCGCCTTATAAATATTGTTTGATTGATTGATTGATTGATTATTTGACATAAAGGCAATGAATTGTCAGTGTTCTTTCACTTACCCGTTCTCGATGAGGGTGTAGGGATGGGGGTAGTTGGGGTTGTCATAGGGTGCAGCTGTGCAGGACTCCACAAACAGCTCTGTGTTGTTCACTATAGTTGTGGCTTCGATCTCCATGAAGATGCGATCGCCCACGTCATACTCCAGAGGGTAGAGCCGGGGGTCGATCCTGGAGACAAACCTCTGATCTGGGAAGAACTCAAAGCCGTAGGTGAACTTCCCGAAGCCCTTGTCCCACACTGTCACATTCTCTCTGTGAGCGCTGAAGGAGGCGGTCACGTTTCCTCTTTTGGAGTACTGGCAGAAGAACTTGATTTCCAACAGGTGTTTTCTGGTGATGAGGGCCGAGGTATTGGCCACTGTGGTGATCTCATTCTTGAAAAGCAGATCATCGTCATCCTCCTGTTGACCAGAGGGAAAAAATACTTTAAAAGTAAAATTTTATTTAAAAAAAATACCTTACCTTTAATTGGTGGCATGTTTCTTAACTTTGATTGGGTTGCTTTAAAATGAGACTAAACGCCTGGTTTTAATCAGGGCAGACCTGTGTGATGTCACCAACTACTGGAAATAGCACACACTTTTTTGACCAGAAAACTGCAAATTTACACAGTTCAGTAAAAAGAAGATTGAAAAAAAAAAAAAAAGTATTTAATTCCACTTGAATTGAAGAAAAATATACAATTCACATAAACTTTTAACAGTCTTTATGTTATATATAATATTTTTGGTCTAAATACACACATTTATTTCAGGAATAATAAGCCTACTTTTTGTTGTTGTCTGACTAATTTTGTTGGTGGTAAAAGGCAAAGCAAATAAAGACCAAAATCTTTTATTAAATTTTTAATTTTTATTAAATTTTATTTTTATTTGTTTGTTTGTTTATTTCATTCAGTATAAAAAGACATCAACAGTGTGATAACAATACAAGAAATGAATGAAAGGGAGCAGAAAGAACAGTAATCTTATGTTATCTGCTTCGCTTTTCCAGACAATAACACTGATAGTGACTATAAAACATTTCATCAATACGTTCCATTTCAATCACAATTATTAATCAACTGTAGACAAAAAGCCTCACTTTTATGCACAACAACTTAGTTTTCTTTTTTTATACATACACATTCCACTGGATTTTATGTATTTAAATGCTGTTATTGTACTTGATCCTTTGATTTCTTTGTCAAGACTTTTCCATAAAGAAGAAGAAGAAGTGACTTTATTGATCTCACACAGGAGAAATTCTTCTCTGCATTTAACCCATCCTGTTATTAGGAGCAGTGGGCAGCACATTACTGCGCCCGGGGACCATCTCCGTGATCTTCTTGCTTCAGTTTGGTCAGGACCTAAGCCGGAGGTACCTATGGTGCATGTTTTGGGTAAATGAACTCCTTTCACAGCAACGCTTCGCTCCATCACCTCTGTTGCCTCCAGACCTTTAGAGCTCTGAAGATCTTGTGCTGTATCAGGGCTTGGGGAGAAGACCAGATAGTCACAATATCGGGATCTCTTACAGCAGCAGAATCGACAAATCGCCACTGTCACTGAACAAACTTGAATCCATCTCATATGCATCTTCTTGCACATTTAATTTGAGTTTTTTCATATAACGATCCTTTTCTTTGGCATCCATCTTATCTCTATACAACTGATCAACTGTATCAGAAGTTTTGAATTCCGATGTGGAAGGTTTATTATGAAATTTAGATTTTTATAAGCATAATGCTCTATTGCAACTTTTTAATAATAATAATAATAATCTAATCTAATGGGACTTTCCTGGTTAAATAAAAATGTTGTTGTAATTAGTCTTTAATTAAATAAAACAACAATGACTACTATAACATCCATCCATCCATCCATTCATTTTCTTCCGCTATCCGGGCCGGGTCGCGGGGGCAACTGTCTAAGCAGGGACGCCCAGATCTCCTTCACCCCAGACACTTCCTCCAGCTCCTCCGGGGTGACCCCAAGGCGTTCCCAGGCCAGCCGGGAGACTGTCCCTCCAGCGTGTCCTGGGTCTTCCCTGGGGCCTCCTCCCGGTGGGACATGCCCGGAACACCTCCTGAGGGAGGCGTCCAGGAGGCACACATGCCCGAGCCACCTCAGCTGGCTCCTCTCAACATGGAGAAGCAGCGTCTCTACTCTGAGCTCCTCCCGTGTGACTGAGCTCCTCACCCTATCTCTAACGGAGCGCCCAGCCACTCTGTGGAGGAAACTCATTCCAAATTCCTCAGTGAGGACCTCTCCTGGACAGCGAACACTGCATCACTGGCAAAGAAGCTCAGAGCGCCCCTATTTCCTCCGCAAACTGAGGAGAGCTGGAGACCCCCACCCATCATGACCACCTTCTACCGAGGCACCATTGAGAGCGTTCTGACCAGCTGCATTACTGCGTGGTACGGGAGCTGCACTGAACAGAACAGGAAAGCCCTGCAGCGCATCGTGAATGCAGCTGGGAGGATCGCTGGTGTCTCTGTCCCTTCCCTCTCCTGGACATTTTTAACACCCGGCTCACCCGCAGAGCATCCGGCATTGTGGGTGACCCGAGCCACCCCTCACACAGCCCTCGGGGAGAAGGTACCGGACCATGCGCATGCGCTTTGGGGCTTCGACGCAGAGCCGAATCGCGTGATTCAAGACGGACATCCCAAGAATTAACCATAACTTTTGACGGAGTGACTATCAGCTATTGGTTGAATGACTTCCAGAACTTTCTACCACTACTCCTGTAAGTATCTCCAGGGTCGGACTGGGAACAAAATTCTGCCCTTGCATCTTTCCTCTGTGCGCGGCCCTCATCCCCCACCCCGGTCCGTGGGCCGATTTGTGGGGGGAAAGTTCGGGGCCGTTTTTGGGTCCCACCGCACCGCACAAAGGCGAAAGCACAAGCCGTGCCGAAATGGGACAAGTACACGGAGCCGCTCCCGTCAGCCAACAACCGAAACACGCTGCTAATGCTAACGCCAACACTAATGCTAATGCTAACGCTAATGTCAGATGTCTGCTGTACTGATGTCAAATGTTTACAAGTGTTTACACTGGGATTATTTAGGGGTTAATGAGGGGTATTTATTTCACTGAGTTTGCACTTTACTATTTCGCACTTTACAACTACGTATGTGGATGCTCCAAACACACTTTTGTTGTTCTTTCTGTACAATGACAATAAATACTTGAAATCTGAAATCTAATGCTAACAACAGGGACCACGCCAGTAACAAAGATTACGCACGAGTAATTGAAATGTCGGATTTTGAGACCAAGTTATTCTAATGATTCTCATCCAAATCTTGTGGCTAAAACGAAAACGTAGGTATGTTTAACTTTTGCAAAACAAAACGGTTATATTTCTAAATTACCTAAAAAGTTTAAAATACAGTGATGACATTTGTTCAAAGTTCAAAATGTACTTTATTGTCAATTCACTATGTACCAGACATTACACAGAGGACTGAAATTGTGTTTCACCAGACTCCAAATGTGCAATTTAATTAAACATGTGCAATTTAACCAAAAACTAAAATGTGCAATTTAACTAAACACACACACACACACTGTCACACACTGTCAATTTTTGGTCATACCGCCCAGATCTACCGCACTGTCCCAAGTGTCTGAGCGGGACCAGTGTCCTGCCGATTTGAGCTACCAAGCGCTGCTATAGTTTAAGTGCGTGTGTGTGTGTGTGTGTGTGTGTACATACATTGGAATGTCATTCAGGCTTGAGAAGTGTAGTAGGATGGTGACAAAGAGAGGGAAGGTAGTCTGCACAGAGAGAGTCTCACTCTCAGAGGGAACAATAGCAGACATTGAGGACAGTTACAAGTACAGTGGTACCTCACCTTACGAAATTAATTCATTCCAGAAGTGGTTTCGTAATGTGAATTTTTCGTAAGTTGATTCGTTCCAAGGCCCCGTTCCAAGTTTTTTTTATAGTGTAACTTTTTTTTTATAGTGTAACACTGTGTTCTGCGTCCTGAGACTGTAGACCCAGGACTAAACGTGGACTATACCAGGTCTAGACCAAGGTCTAAACCTGGACTGGACCAGGACTAAACCTAGACTAAACCAGGACTGGACCAGGTCTAGACCTGGACTAAACCAGGACTAGACCAGGTGGATTAAAGCACCGCGTGCGGGTCTATTTCCTGGTTTCGTGCTAGCTCTGCTATTAGCCCACTGCTCCTGAAAGGATGGATCAAAAGTAATTTGACCCCTTTCAATTTCCCTACAGGGATAAATAAAGGATAAAAAAAAACAAAAACAAAAAAAAGTAATGTGCTTGTAGAACCCACATTGAAACATTCTCACATATAAATCAGTATGTGTTATTTTATGTGTATTTAGTTATTTTAATTGAGACTTTCCTTTGTTTTATTGCAGAGCTACAGGATTCACCAACAAAATGGCGTTCGCATGTGACCAGTGTGGAAAGATGTGGCCAAAAGCTTCCCAACTGAAAGTACACTACAGAACTCACACAGGAGAAAAAACATGCAGCTGTGACCAGTGTGGGAAGGAATTTAAAGACTCCAGTGCCCTCTGTAAACATATGAGAAACCACACAGAAGAGAAGTCATACGAGTGTGACCAGTGTGGGAGGGAATTTAGACATGCTGGTTCACTCAAGGTACATATGAGAATCCACACAGGAGAGAAGCCTTATGAGTGTGACCAGTGTGGGATGGAATTTGGAGTGTCCGGTGCCTTCCATCAACATATGAGAATCCACACAGGACAGAAGCCATATGAATGTGACCAGTGTGGGAGAGAATTTAGACAATCTAGTGCTCTCAAAGCACATATGACAGTCCACACAGGAGAGAAACCATACAGATGTGATGTTTGTGAAAAGGCATTTTCACAGTCAAGCACCTTAGAATTACATATTAGAGTTCACACAGGAGAGAAGCCATATGAGTGTGACCAGTGTGAGAAGAAATTTAGAAAATCCAGTGACCTCCGTATACATATGAAAATCCACACAGGAGAGAGGCCATACAGATGTGATGTTTGTGAGAAGACATTTTCACAATCAGGCCATCTAGAATTACATATGAGAGTTCACACTGGAGAGAGGCCATACAGATGTGACCAATGTGGGAAGGAATTTAAAACCTCCAGTGCCTTCCATGAACACATGAGAATCCACACTGGAGAGAAGCCATATGAGTGTGACCAGTGTGGGAAGGAATTTAGACACTCCAGTAACTTCCGCAATCATATGAGAATTCACACAGGAGAGAGGCCATACAGATGTGATGTTTGTGAGAAGGCATTTTCACGGTCAAGCACTCTAGAATCACATATGAGAGTTCACACTGGAGAGAGGCCATACAGATGTGACCAATGTGGGAAGGAATTTAAAGACTCTAGTACCTTCCATAAACATATGAGAATCCACACAGGAGAGAGGCCATACAGCTGTGACCAATGTGGGAAGGAATTTAAAACCTCCAGTGCCCTCCATGAACACATGAGAATCCACACAGGAGAGAGGCCATACAGATGTGATGTTTGTGAGAAGACATTTTCACAGTCAAGCCACCTACAATCACATAAGAGAGTTCACACTGGAGAGAGGCCATACAGATGTGACCAGTGTGGGAAGGAATTTAGACGTTCTGGTGCACTCAAGGCACATATGAGAATCCACACAAGAGAGAAGCCATATTAGTGTGACCAGTGTGGGAAAGCTTTGGCTAGATCATCCGATCTCAATGGACACATCAGAATTCACTTCTGCAGCTCTGACCAGTGTGGGAGGACTTTGAGAAAACCTGCTTATCTGAAAGTGCACCATCTTGAGCACTCTAAAGGAGAAAGAGCTGCTGAGGCGCTGCTGAGAGAGCCTAAAATCAGACTCAAAAAGCTGGAGATCAGGCTTCAGAGGCTCTGGACTGTGGAGTTCAGCTCTGTGGCAAAAATTAACAATGTTTTAGCTTATCATATTTTTTAAGTCCTTTTTTATTACAAAGATGTTTTAGGTGAAGTTTGTCAATCTTATTCTTACATTGTCCTTATTTTTTGCTTTGAAATTTTAATACAGCTTCACTGCAGTTTCGTAAGATGTGTTGTATGTAAGTTGTATTTTGTTCAGACCCTCCAGGAATTCGCGATGTTGCGATTTGTAACTTCAACGCAACTTCAGCCAATCCCCGCGAATTCAGGGCGGTGTTGCAATTTTGACCAATCACCGCAACTTTTCCGCAATTTTTACTAATTTTGACCAATCATCGGCGACGTATTGAACGCCGACCAACTTCCTTCTGTGTAGGAGACATAACTGAGATGAGGTGCACGGTGCGTTTGTGTGTGTGTGTGCGGCAGAGGCGGTGGGTCACGTGAGTGTGGGTGTGTGCACGTACGGAAATGTGTGCGTGTAAAAGCGCGCGCTCACCTGTCACACAGAGGAGAGAGTCAGGGTTGGGGTGTAGCCGTATTTTTTGTTGAACGCAAACCATTCATCTTTCACGTTAATCTGTTCATCCTACTGGTTTTATGAGTTCCATTTCATCCTGCTGCGCTGTCATAACTGTGTGCGCTCTTTTTGTAATAAATGCACAAAACATATCTGGATCTCAGCGTGTCTGTCACCATAGCCTCCTCTTTGCGCGACACAAATCTGCGAACCATAGGACCCAACCTCATATTCTCGGCGGCTAAAAGGTTTGCGTTTGAAAGCCGCAACATTCTGCTTTACTTCCGTGTGACGAAACAAAACTGCGGCCGTGTCCCCAGTTCCCAGAGCGCACAGCTCGGAGCGCGGGCCGAAGGGGGCTCAGACTGCAGTCAAGGCGGTGCACACTTGCTCAGCCCCGACTACAGTCCGCGGACCGCTTAACGACTGCGGTCTTCGGACCGCGTGTTAACTGCGCATGGGACAAAAAAGAAGTGGGACAGCAGTCGTCACGCCGGTGTACTGTCGAAATGTGTGACACACATGCCCTTCGGGCCACGCTCCGAGCCGCGCGCCCTGGGAATTGGGACACGACTTCTAATGGCAAAGAAACATGTCTGCGGCGCCATTTGCCCACTAAAATAACAGCAAAAGACCGAGCGAAACAGTTCCCCTCCTAGTAGTAATTTATTTTCGATGTTGGTAAGGTTGTTTTAGGACCATATCTGTGATCTCTGTGTCTTTGTATTATTCTTTGTCAGGAATAACTCAGTATTCAAAATATTATTCAATTTTAATTACAAAAAGCGAAAATCGCAACTATTTATCGCAACTTTCACTTCTTCCCGCAACAAAATCGCAACAAAAACCTTAAAAGCACCGCAACTTTCATCGCAACTTTTTGGAAAAGCTCCCGCAAATTCAGGCATTTTAGCCCGCAACAATCACAAAAAATGCCCGCAAAATCCTGGGGGGTCTGTTTGTTTTTTAAATTTCTGCTTGCTGAGGACTGACACCTGTTAGAAACCCACAACAGAGGGTTATTCTTTTCATGAATGCTGTGTTTAATATATAAAGTATAAAATATCACCAGTGTGTTAACAATACAAGAAATGAATGAAAGGGAGCAGAAAGGAGAGTAAACTTATGTTATCTGGAACTCTTCCCTTTTCCAGACAATAACACCGATGGTGACTATAAAACATTTCATCAATACATTCCATTTCAATAACAATTATTAATCAACTGTAAACAAAATGCTTCACTTTTATGCGCAACAACTTAGTTTCCTGCACTGGATTTTATTTTTTAAATGCCATTACAGTAATCCCTCGTTTATCGCGGGGGTTAGATTCCAGAAATAACCTGCAATATGTGAAATCCGCGAAGTAGGAGAACTTTATATTTTACAATTATTACACATGTTTAAAGGCTGTAAACGCCTCACCACACACATACACTTTTCTCAGACTGTTATTAACATTTTCTCACATTTCTCTCTAGTTTAAACACTCAAGCCTTCGTAGATTTACAACTAAATGTATTCATGAAGCGTGGGTGGGGTGGGGGGGGCCGGACTGGCCTGTGCGCGCGGACACGTGCACATGAATATGCATTGTTTTGGAACATCATATCCATGCCATGTGCGAAATTCGAGTGGAAAGCGACCTGGATATCATTTTGGCCACACTTCCTGTCACCCAGGCGCTCTCGTGAAGGACATCATAGACTCTTTCCTTACCACCCTGCGTGACCATCCCAGGTCTAGACCTGGTTTAGTCCAGGTTTAGACCTGGTTTAGTCCACGTTTAGTCCTGGTCTAGTCTCTTAGCCAATCAGGACGCAGGTAGGGCTGGGCATCGAAATTCGGTTCCTCCATGGCACCGACCGAAATGCTTAGGTTCTTCTGGGTATCGAAATATGCCTCGTCTTTCGGTTCCACGTTTCGACCAGAGGTTAATCACGTGTGGCTCAGATACGTGCCTGCGTGCTTATGGCCTGATAATGCCGCCTGAGATTGGCCGCGTGTATGAAAAACACAGCGTGGTCACGCCCTCGTTCACAGGCAAGGCGAGATTCACCTAACTTGTAGGGTGCTAATAAGTTAGCTAATCAATTAGCTTGGCTGCGGAGTCGTCAAACCGTACAAAAATGCCGAAGTCGAAAGCGTGGTTATACTTTCGTAAGACCGACTCTAATACTGCGTGGTGCAGCATACCTGACAAGAGCAGGACGTTTTATGACCACACTCGGAAAGTACTGAGCACAGCGCTGTGTCTGATATTTCATCGGGTAAGTTTGTTCCACGAATTCCCTTGATCTGCTTTGTTTGTTAAGGTAGGAGCTAGCTAGGTTGTTGCAAGTTTACCTATGTATGTTAACGGTACTGTAGGATATTAGCGAGTAACTATTGTTTATGGCAGTGTTTCCCAACCTTTTTTGTCTTGTGTAGCCCCTGAGCCCTTCTGTCATACCACCACGCTGCGTAACAGGGGAACTCCCAACGTGGTGCGTAACAGGGATTCCCCTGGCAGCGTGCTGCGTGCTTCGGCTTTCTTTTTCCGCACTGAAAAATAGTTCTCACCCAAAATGACCAAGTCAAGCTCTCCGTGTTGATTTGTACATTTATTTGCACTCGATATGAATGCGCACTACACAGAAAGTAATTGGGAAACGCATCGAGCAAATTAATTCCTTTTGGCCGAAATCTTTCTCTGGCGCCGTTAGACTCCAGTCTAACGCGGAGTAATAATAATAATAATAATACATTTGATTTGTTAGGCGCCTTTCAAGGCTCTCAAGGTCGCCGTACATCAAGCTATTAAATACATTAATTAAATAATACAGCACATAAAAACAAGATAAAACAAAATAAAAACAGTGTAAAAATACATTTTAAAAACAAATACAGATTAAAAGACAGTGCAGTTGTTACGGTGTCACTTACTTGCGCAGGATTAACTTTACGTGGTGAAGCACAAGCGGAGTGTCTGTTTGATACAACTTTTTATTCTGAACACAACAGCTTGTCCATTCATCACATGTCATGCGCAAACAAAGGGGGAGGAGCTCGTGGATATACATGCAACACATACAGGTGATCAGAACCGTAGCACCTTGAATATAACAGTCAGTAGTGTTTACCACAACTCATTGATAAGAGCGTCTTCTTCAGTGTGACACTTAACACTCCCACTCGCTCTTATCTCATAGATTGCATGAAAACAAAATAACAAGATTTTCTCATTACCTTAATGTATTAAACATTCTTTACACTCTTAAATGCCAAACATGTATGGTGTAAACCTTTTCAACTTCAGCTTAGTAGCTGGCTTTGTCAGAACATCAGCAATCATTTGCTCAGAGGGACAATATTCCAAAACAAACTTTCCATTGTTCACATTTTCTCTAATAAAATGATATTTAATATCAATGTGCTTGCATCGCTGTCTGTGAACTGGGTTTTTAGCTAGTGCTATAGTACCTTGGTTGTCTTCATACACTTTCGTTTGTGCATATTGGTATGCGTCTATGCCCTTGAGCAACTGTTCTAAGTAGATGCACTCCTGTATGGCTGACGCTAAAGACATGTATTCGGCCTCACAAGTAGATAATGCAACTGTTGGTTGTTTTCTTGTTTTCCAGGATATCAAAGAGCTTCCTTCATTTAGACTGACACAATACCCCGATGTACTTCGTCTATCCAACTTGTCTGATGCCCAGTCAGCATCACTGTAGGCTCTAAGACCTAGCTTTCCTGTGTCATTCATTCTGAAATATAGACCCTGTTCCTTTGTACCTTTGAGGTACCTTAACACGTGTTTAACTGTGTTCCAATGCTCTACAGTTGGTTCAGCAAAGTGCTGGGACAGTTTACTGACCACAAAACTTATGTCTGGTCGGGTACAAGTAGACAAGTAAATTAAACTTCCTACTGCTTCCCTGTACTTTCTTGCCTCTCTCATTTTCTCAGCATCATCTGTGTATTCAAGTTTTGGTTCACATGGAGTTTCTCTAAGCTTACAATCCTGCATCTCAAATCGGTCTAGTATTTTACTCGCATATTTCTCCTGTGACATTTTAACTACATTATTTGTTTGTTCAAAATCTATACCCAAGAAATGTCTCAATTTCCCCATGTCTTTCATTTTGAATCTTTCAGTAAGGATCTTCTTTACATTTTTCAGAACACACTCATTGTTACCTGCTATGATCAGATCATCAACCCATATTATTAGGATTACTTTCTCATTGTGCTCCTCTCTCGTATACACACAGTTGTCAGCTGGGTTTTGTACAAAACCATTCTCTATTAAACATGTATGTAACATAGCGTTCCAATTCCTGATTGTTTTAGACCGTAGAGAGATTTTTGTAATTTGCACACCAGTTTTTCACCCGTTTCTGACTTTTTCTCATAACCTTCAGGTTGCTCCATGAAAATTTTGCAATCAATTGGAGCATGCAAATAAGCCGTCTTAACATCCATCTGGTGTAAGACTAGGTTATCTTGCACTGCCTTTTGCATGACAACTCTCACACTCGTCATATCAGCTGTAGGTGAGAAGGTCTCCTCATAATCTGTGCCTGGTTTCTGACTATAGCCTTTTGCTACAAATCTCGCTTTATACTGTATTTGTCAGACCCATCAATGTCTGTTTTAAGTGAGTAAACCCATCTGCCCCCCACTGTCTTTTTGCCTGGTGGCAACTGAGTAAGGGTGAAGGTCTCATTGATCGCATCTCCTCTTCCATGGCATTTCTCCACTGCCTTGCTTTGGTTGATGCAATGGCATTTTGGTAAGTTAGAGGTATATCACACACTGTCCTGTAACAAAAGTCTATGCATGTGTGCAATTTGTCCTTGTCATCCTCTGTTTCAAATTCCTGTAGATGAGCTGGTTTCTTTTTAGTTCTTGGTGGGTTCCTCCTGATCACAGTCTCTGTAACTTCACTTGGCTGTGTGCATTCAGACTTTTCAGATAGACTTTCAGTGACACCACTTTGAACACCTTGACTTGGCACATTTTCAACATTTTCATCAAAAGCATTCTCCTCACTGTTGTCGACCATAGGGTGTACATCCCCATATTCTGTGCATGGCTCAGATGTCTGTCTTTCTCTTTCTTTAGTTGTTTTAATGGTGAATTTCACCAGCCTTTGCTTTTGGACCCTCTCTGTGTCTGGATAATACACTAGATAGGCTGGGTTGTTTTTATCATAGCCTATGAAAATACCCTGCTCACATTTAGAATCCAATTTGCCTTTGTCTTGCTTGTAGGCTAAACACATCGATCCGAATTTCTGTAATTTAGATACATCTGGTATCTTCCCCGTGAATAGCTCGTACGGCGTTTTCTTTGTGCGTCTATTGTAGCACCTGTTCCTCACATAAGCTGAGGTCTGCACAGCGTAGTTCCATAGCTTATCTGGTAACCCGCTATCAATCAGTAGACATCTGCTCATATCATACAGTGTTCGCCAACCTCGTTCAGCAGTGCCATTTTGGTGGGGAGAATAAGGTGCAGACGTCTCATGCCTAATTCTATTTTTTGTTAACAGTGATTGGAAGTCTCGGCTTGTAAACTCAGTGCCGTTATCTGAACGGATACACTTGATTTCTCCATAAGGCGCTACGTCTGCTAAGAACCTTTCTGTGGCCTGCACTGTATCACTCTTGGACTTTAGAAAGTATACGATGAGGGTACCTGAGTAGTCATCTATGAATGACTGTACATATCTGTGTCCTTCCATGCTTGGTGTCGGCATAGGACCAGCTAAGTCAGTATGTACTAGTTCTAGGGGATTCTTTGCCTTTTTATCTGGCTCCCTATTCCTTGTCTGAGTGAACTTTCCCTTTGTACACACCTCACATAACGGATTTGACCTAATTGTACCTCCCTTAATCTCCATGCCCTTTACAACACCTTGTAAGTTTTTCACATCTTCATAATTACAATGACCCAATATTTCATGCCATGTTTGCATATCATGACACACTTTGCATTGATCAACATTGTTTTCAGCAGTTGGTAAGTAATACAAGTTTCCATTCTCATGAATATCAAACCTGCTACCGTCCTTAGTGACCATGTGACTGTCCTCCTTTTTGAAGGTGACTGTTGCTCCTCCATTTGTCGCTCTTGCCACTGAGAAGATGTCATGTGGGTACGATGGCATGTACAGCGCGTCTCGTAGCTGCGCTGTGTGTCCTCGTCCAGCGTTATCTAGAAGTTGTATCACCGCTGTTCCTCTCTGTTGTGCTATTCCACAGCACTTGCTTCCGTCAGCTAACTCCACTGAATGGTTCTCTGGCTGGAACGAGCTATCAAAGCACTTAAACTTTTTGATGTCGTTTACGATGTGGGAAGTTGCTCCCGCGTCCACCATGATGCCTTTCATTTTCACGTTATCCGGTGGTCTCTCACGTTTGACGTATTTGGCCTTGAAGAGGTGGTCTTGATTGCAGTCTTGTTTCTCTGCAACTTTTCTGAAGCCATCTTGTCCTCCCTTTTTCTTGCATAGCGATTCTGCATGCGTATTGTTCTTACAGTAGTTACACCACACTTTTCTGATGCACTTCCTCGCCCTGTGCCCTTTTATTCCACATTTGTAGCAAGTAATGTCGGCATCTTCTTCTTTTCTATTACCGCGTGGCTTGTTATGGCCTCTGCCCTGACTTGTGTGTGTCTTCATCACATTGTCTGTAGTCGATTCTGTCATTTTCATTTTCTCCGATTCTTCATAGACCCGTAGCCTTCTTTTGAAGTCTGCAAACGTAACGTTATCCTCATTTTGCGTTACGTGGACGGCTAGCGGCTTGAACGAGTTTGGTAGCCCGCCTAGCACCATAGCTTCGATCAGCCCATCACTCATGGTTTCCCCTGCATCTCTTAATGCTGTAATGATGTTCTCTGCTCTTATTAAGTAGTCCGTAACAGTCTCGTTGTCTGCCATGTGTAGCTTTGTTAACGACGTGTACATGTTTATAATTCGTGGCTTGCTTTTCCCCGAATAGTGTTCTCTAAGTATCCGCAGGGCTTTCCTACCGTCATCAGCAGCTTCGTGTCTTATCAGCGACAAGCTTTTATCATCTATTAGCCTTATGAGTTCGGCATAGCAGTCAGCATTTCTCCGTCTGTCCTCGGCTAGCCGTTCTTCGTTTGCTCCAGCTGGCTCTTGTAAAATAGTCTCTTTTAGCTTGAGAATATGTAAGCAGCCAAGGAACCGCGTTTCCCAGAGGTCATATTTCTCTTCGGACCCGTCAAATAAAAGTTGCGGTGCTGGAACGCCTGTAGCTCTGTTAGCCATCATGCCGCCCGCCAAATTTTTAGCTTCTTTTTCTAGCTAGTTATCGCGTTATACGTCGCGTAAAACTTCACACTCGCTTATCTTCAATCCTGGGCCCATAACCTGTTACGGTGTCACTTACTTGCGCAGGATTAACTTTACGTGGTGAAGCATAAGCGGAGTGTCTGTTTGATACAACTTTTTATTCTGAACACAACAGCTTGTCCATTCATCACCTGCGCAAACAAAGGGGGAGGAGCTTGTGGATATACATGCAACACATACAGGTGATCAGAACCGTAGCACCTTGAATATAACAGTCAGTGGTGTTTACCACAACTCATTGATAAGAGCGTCTTCTTCAGTGTGACACTTAACAGCAGTTATGGTCAGAGTGGTCAGAGTGAGAAGGCCTTTCTAAACAGATGAGTTTTGAGTTGAGATTTGAAGTGTGAGAGTGAGTGTGTGTCGCGGAGAGCATGGGGGAGGGAGTTCCAGAGCTGGGGAGCAGAGCGGAGTAGCTGCAGATACCGCGGCAGTCAGTGCTGACAGACTCGAACAATGGCTGGGTGACGAGGAAAACGCTTTCCACCACTTATTTTAGTCTCTGGACTGTGGGGAGATGCCCAAGTTTGACCTGGGGGTGGCATATCCCTTTAAGGTTTTTGTTGCGATTTTGTTGCGGGAGGAAGTGAAAGTTGCAATAAATAGTTGCGATTTTTGATTTTTTGTAATTAAAATTGAGTAATATTTTGAATACTGAGTTATTACTGACAAAGAATAATACAAAGACACAGAGATCACAGATATGGTCCTAAAACAACCTTACCAATATCGAAAATAAATTACTACTAGGAGGGGAACTGTTTCGCTCGGTCTTTTGCCGTTATTTTTGTGGGCAAATGGCGCCGCAGACATGTTTCTTTGCCATTAGAAGCCGTGTCTCAATTCCCAGGGCGTGCGGCTCGGAGCGTGGTCCGAAGGGCATGTGCGTCACACATTTCGCCAGAACACCGGCGCGACGACTGCTGTCCCACTTCTTTTTTGTCCCATGCGCAGTTAACACGCGGTCCGAAGACCGCAGTCGTTAAGCGGTCCGCGGACTGCAGTCGGGGCTGAGCAAGTGTGCACCGACTTGACTGCAGTCTGAGCCCCCTTCGGGCCGCGCTCCGAGCTGTGCGCTCTGGGAACTGGGACACGGCCGCAGTTTTGTTTCGTCACACGGAAATAAGGCAGAATGTTGCGGCTTCCAAACTCAAACCTTTTAGCCGCCGAGAATATGAGGTTGGGTCCTATGGCTCGCAGATTTGTGACGCGCAAAGAGGAGGCTATGGTGACAGATACGCTGAGATCCAGATATGCGTTTTGTGCATTTATTACAAAAAGAGCGCACACATCTATGACAGCGCAGCAGGATGAAATGGAACTCATGAAAACCAGCAGGATGAACAGATTAACGTGAAAGATGAACGAATGGTTTGCGGTCAACAAAATATACGGCTACACCCCAACCCTGACTCTCTCCTCTGTGTGACAGGTGAGCGCGCGCTTTTACACGCACACACTTCTGTACGTGCACACACCCACACTCACGTGACCCACCGCCTCTGCCGCACACACACACACAAACGCACCGTGCACCTCATCTCAGTTATGTCTCCTACACAGAAGGAAGTTGGTCGGCGTTCAATACGTCGCCGATGATTGGTCAAAATTAGTAAAAATTGCGGGAAAGTTGCGGTGGTTTTTCAAAATTGCAACACCGCCCTGAATTCACGGGGATTGGCTGAAGTTGCGCTGAAGTTGCAAATCGCAACATCGCGAATTCCTGGAGGGTCTGCTTAATAACTATTTTGTCAATTCAGTTAAAATTATCGCCAAATGTTTCCCTGTACAGTTGTCACTTCTACACCCACTACAGTATCAGTTGAACTTCAACTGAAGCCAAGCCCTGTTTCTACAGCAGATGTCGATAAAGCCATTGTACTCTTAAAATCATCAAGAGCCAAGGATGTGTATGGTCTAGACCAGGCATGGGCAAACTACGGCCCGGGGGCCATATGCCCGTTAAGCTTTTTGATTCGGCCCGCCGAACTTGAAGAAATTATATTAATAAACCTTTAAGCAGGGCTCTCAAGTCTCACGCTTTGAGAGTGTGACACACGCAATTCGATGGTATTTCTCACGCTGAAATTTTTTAAGCAATTCAAAACTGTAGCCACTGTTCACAGCGCTTCTGTGCCCAGAAAATCGGTAAGTTAATGCAGGCACCGCGCGATTTCAGCGAAAAAAAAGTCACTGGCACACCAGTACTCGAGTTGAGCGATCAGCTGTGAGGCCGATCGCGCACAGCTGATCGGCCTGTTCGCCGATCAGCTGTGCGCGAGCCGCGTGAATGTTTACGCGGCAGAGAAGAAGAAGAATCCTTAACTTGCTACGTTAATGCTACGTAAGAAGGAACTCTCGTCTCGGGACACGGGATACGTTCGGGATATGTCCTTTTCTCCGGAGCTCCGGATTATTAAAGACCGTGACACGTGCATACATGGATACGAGTGACCGCGTTCTTATGGGTGAGTCAAATCAGATTATTTCTGCATCTATTTCGGCACTAAACCAGAACTAAACAAGGACTAAACCAGAACTAAACCAGGACTAAACCAGAACTAAACCAGGACTAAACCAAGACTAAACCAGGTCTAAACCGGGTCTAAACCAGGATTCAACTGGGACTAAACCAGGACTAAACCGGGACTAACCCGGCACTAAACCAGGACTAAACCAGGAATAAACCAGGTCTAAACCAGGAATAAGCCAAGACTAAACCAGATCTAAACCAGGACTAAACCGGGACTAAACCAGGATTTAACCAACACTAAACCAGGTCTAAACCAAGACTAAGCCAGGACTAAACCAGGTCTAAACCAGGACTAAGCCAAGACTAAACCAGATCTAAACCGGGTCTAAACCAGCACTAAACCAGGACTAAACCAGGTCTAAACTAGGACTAGACCAAGTCTAAACCAGGACTAAGTCAAGACTAAACCTGATCTAAACCGGGTCTAAACCAGGACTAAACCAGGACTAAACCAGGACTTAACCAAAACTAAACCAGGTCTAAACCAAGACTAAGCCAGGACTAAACCAGGTCTAAACCAGGACTAAGCCAGGACTAAACCAGATCTAAACCGGGTCTAAACCAGCACTAAACCAGGTCTAAACTAGGACTAGACCAAGTCTAAACCAGGACTAAGTCAAGACTAAACCTGATCTAAACCGGGTCTAAACCAGGACTAAACCAGGACTAAACCAGGACTAAACCAGGACTTAACCAAAACTAAACCAGGTCTAAACCAAGACTAAGCCAGGACTTAACCAGGCCTAAACCAGGACTAAGCCAAGACTAAACCAGATCTAAACTGGGTCTAAACCAGGACTAACCCGGGACTAAACCAAAACTAAACCAGGTCTAAACCAAGACTAAGCCAGGACTAAACCAGGTCTAAACCAGGACTAAGCCAAGACTAAACCAGATCTAAACCGGGTCTAAACCAGCACTAAACCAGGACTAAACCAGGTCTAAACTAGGACTAAACCAGGTCTAAACCAGGACTAAGCCAAGACTAAACCAAAACTAAACCAGGTCTAAACCAAGACTAAGCCAGGACTAAAACAAGTCTAAACCAGGTCTAAACCAGGACTAAACCAGGACTAAACCAAGACTAAACCAAGACTAAACCAAGACTAAACCAAGACTGCAGCATTATTGAATGATAATATGGAATTTTAGTTATAAAAGCATTTCTATATTAACAAAGTACCTTCTAATACAGCCCTGTCCTTCCACCATCCCCCCGGTTTCATTTTATAACTCGACTACTGCTCGCATTGAGCATGTTTGGGATGTGCTTGACCGGCATATACGACAGCGTGTACCAGCTCTCACTAATATCCAGCAACTTCGCACAGCCATTGAAGAGGAGTGGACCAACATTCCACAGGCCACAATTAACAATCTGATAAACTCTATGCGAAGAAGATGTGTTGCACTGCATGAGGCAAATGGTGGTCACACCAGATACTGACTGGTTCTGAGTCCCCAGACCCCCAATAAAGCAAAAAAAAAAAAAAAATGCACATTTCGGGGTGGCCTTTTATTGTGGGCAGTCTAAGGTACACCTGTGCACTAATCATGATGTCAGATCAGCATCTTGATGTGGCGCACCTGTGAGGTGGGATGGATTATCTCTGCAAAGCAGAAGTGCTCACTATCACACATTTAGACAGATTTGTGAACAATGTTTGAGAGAAATGGTAATATTGTGTATCTGGAATGAATTTTAGATCTTTAAGTCCATCTCATGAAAAATGGGAGCAAAAACAAAAGTGTTGCGTTTATATTTTTGTTGAGTGTAATAAATGTCACTCAGTCAAGGGAAATTCCCTAAATCATGGAAGCTGTCAAGCATCATTCCCATATTTAAAGGTGGCAATCCTCATCTAACATCCAACTACAGACCGATTAGCTTTGTTTCCTACTGTGTCAAAAGTATTCAAAAAAACTGTAGTTAAACAAATCACTAATCATCTCAATTACAGCTCTTACCCATTGCATCCTATGCAATTTGGATTTAGGATCAATCACGCCACTGAAACAGCAACCTGTTATTTTTGGAAAAGGAATGATGATTAATGATCTGCCTCTGGTATGTGACAGTTGTAACATCTTAATGTATGCCGATGACTGTTATTTTCTTCCATGGGAAAACAGCTGAGGAAGTTGCACCAAGCTGACATATGCCATGTCACAGGTCACAGCCTGGCTTGAAAAATCTTGCCTTCAACTTAACATCTCCAAAACAGTTTGTATGTACTTTTCAAAAAATAATTCACATGTACAGCCAGATATTTTAATTGCAGGACAACAAGTACAGGTTGTCACAGAATTCAAATATCTTGGATTATACATAGATTCAAATCTCAATTTCAAAACACGTATTCAAAAAGTTAGCAAAAAGATAAAATTCAGTTATCTAATTTCCATTACATCAGAGACTCATCAACTGAGGCATCAAAATCTTACTTCTTTGCCCTTATTCTCTCACATATAACATATTGTATCATCAGCTGGCCTAATACATCACCCACAACAATAAAACCCATTGAATCACTCTATAAACAAGCTTTAAAAACACTTGACAAAAAAACACTACAGATACCACCATTGTCACATTTTGCAGAAATACAAATTAATGACCTGGGACAATCTTATTAAATTGAAAAATATCTGTCTAATGTACAAGATTAAACATGGCTTGGCTCCCCCTTCGCTGAATGACTTTGTTAATTTTAGATCTAGTGAGGGCAGAGTGACCAGAGGAGCAGTGAGGGAAGATTGCATTATTGCTCATAGAAAAACTGTATTTGGTCAGTCTGTTTTCTTTGTCAGAGCGTCCCATCAGTGAAACATCAGAACATCTCCCTCATTCTCTGCTTTTAAAAAGAATGCTAAAAAGTGGCTTTTAGAAACGCAAATGTGTGAACACTAAAACTTTTATTGTATTTCTGTTATTGTACATTTGTGTACATTTTTATGTGTAACTTTTTAGGTTTATTTTCTTTTAGGATGCCTTTTTGACATCTAGCAAAGGGACTACCGATGTAAATTAGCTTTTATCAGCTAAGTCGGGCACATTTACATTGTTTTGATTAATGTGCATTGTCCCTTTTCAGATAAAAAATAAAAAATAAAATAAATAAACGTGACATGGGGGTCACGTGTTTTGAAGCGCATGCGCTTTGGGGCTTCGACGCAGAGCCAAATCGCGTGGTTCCAGACGGACATCCCAAGAATTAACCATAACTTTTGACGGAGTGACTATCAGCTATTGGTTGAATGACTTCCAGAACTTTCTGTCACAACTCCTGTAAGTATCTCCAGGGTCGGACTGGGAACAAAATTCGGCTTTTGCATCTTTCCTCTGTGCGCGGCCCCCATCCCCCACCCCGGTCCGTGGGCCGATTTGTGGGGGAAAAGTCCAGGGCCGTTTTTGAGTCCCACCGCACCGCACAAGGGTGAAAGCACAAGCCGTGTCCCAATTCGAGGGCTGCACCCTCCGAGAGCTGCTTTTTCGGCCCCTCTGAAGGTTGCCTACCGAAATGGTACAAGTAGACGGAGCCGCTCCCGTCGGCCAACAACCGAGGCACGCTGCTAACGCTAATGCTAATGCTAACGCTAATGCTAACAACACGCACCACGCCAGTAACAAAGATTACGCACGAAATGTCGGATTTTGAGACCCAAGTTATTCAAATGATTCTCATCCAAATCTTGTGGCGAAAACGTATCTTTAACTTTTGCAAAACAACACTGGTATATTTCTAAATTACCTAAAACGTTTCAAATACAGTGATGACATTTGCATTATTAATTATTATTGTCATTATTAAGGATTTTTATATTGACCAGGCATTACATTTATACAGGGAATGCATTTAAGTCAGTTTATAAAGAAAGACATCTCTCCTTTGAGAAAAGATGGTTTATTAAACAATCATACAACTTGGAAATACTTTATAATAATGTGAAGAGTCAAATATTAAACCCATTAGACACATACGAGGCAATTATACGTGATTTTTAATTAATTAAATGCATTATAGATGTTATAAACATGATACAACTTGGTGCATGAAAAAAAATTACAGTGACACCGATATAATTTTGAAAAATACAGTGATATCAACTTTTGGTCATACCGCCCAGCTCTACCACACTGTCCCAAATGTGATCTGAGCGGGACCAGTGTCCTGCCGATTTGAGCTACCAAGCGCTGCTATAGTTTAAATGCATGTATATATGTGTGTGTGTGTGTATGTATTATTATATATATATATATAATATACACTCAACAAAAATATAAACGCAACACTTTTGTTTTTGCTCCCATTTTTCCTGAGATGGACCCAAAGATCCAAAATTCACTCCAGATACACAACACTACCATTTCTCTCAAACATTGTTCACAAATCTGTCCAAATGTGTGACAGCGAGCACCTCTGCCCCGCCGAGACAATCCACCCCACCTCACAGGTGCGCCACATCAAGATGCCGATCCGACATCATGACCAGTGCACAGGTGTGCCCCAGACTGCCCACAATAAAAGGCCACCCCGAAATGTGCATTTTTTTTTTTTTTGCTTTATTGGGGGTCTGAGGACTCAGAACCAGTCAGTATCTGGTGTGACCACCATTTGCCTCATGCAGTGCAACACATCTTCTTCACATAGAGTTTAGGCCTAAAAAAAATAAATGTTGGTTTCCGATTTGTTGACAGTTCTAGACATGGGTAGGTAGGGAATTTATTTTATTTTTATTTTTTATTTTTTTTCCTGTGGGAATATGGACATTATGAAATTTTATTTTATTTTATTTCCTTCCACAGCAGTACTATTTCAGTAAAGACTATAATTGACATTGGCATAATTTCCCAAAGCTATCTCAATGCTAAGAGCATATGCTATACTTAAGTATAGTCGAACGAAGCTCCAACATGCCATGCGAAACCAGATCGTTGACTGTACCAGAGTACATGTAGAATATATCTTACAATGTTACAAAAATACATGCTGATTTTGTATTGTTTTTTCTGTTCTTCTTTCAAATGGCAGTCATTAAATTTAGAAGCAGTAAACAATTTTGAATACTACATTTATTTAACACGGTGTTGACATTGGTCAACTTAAAACTGGCACTGCATAATCTTAACAATTCACCGTGACCACGCATATGTCCAGCAATGCCGTCGCCATTGTTTTTATGGGTACAGACAGAGAATTTTACAGATCACAGAAAATCTGTGAAGCACATTACAGGGGGGTCCTCGGGTTACAATGTTGATTAGGGTGACCATATTGTATTTCACTGAAAAGAGGACACACTTCCAGCTCGCGCGCAAAATATATTTTTTTAGAGTTTTTTTCCCCCATTTTTAGGGGTTTTATGTGGGTCGGGGGCTTACTGTGCTTCTGAATTCCCCAGAAAAGAACACTTCCTGGATATACTGAAAAATAGCCCAAAACACTCACAAACAGTTGCTTTATAAATAATATGTTTATTAATATAAGCAATCTTAAGGCTGACACTTACACCTTAGTTAAGAAAAAACAAAAAGAAAAAGAGAGTTAGCCTATCCTTCAATGTTCAGTAAGCCCATTCTTCAAAATAATGTGTCTAATGGCTAATGAAAAAAAAAAAAACAAATAATAGAGCACCCTCGCTTGCATTCACCATATCTTCATTTTTTCCAGGTCGCACAAAGTATGTCGTGAGTTTTGAACTCGAGCTCTCACCCTGCACAGCTATTTTGTGTTTTGTTGTGGCGATATGAGCTTTCAGATCGTTGGACCCCTTATTCGCATTCTGCCTCCCACTTGTCACGCCCCGGGCGAAAACGGGTACTTTTTTCTGTGTCTTCGCAGTGTGCCTACCTGCCTGTCAGCCTGCGTGTGAGCGAGTGAGTGAGCGAGCGTGCGTGCGTGCGTGTGTGTGTGGAGCGTGGCGTGGCGCGCTTGTTTGTGAATGAATGAATACACGTTCCGGGGTTCGACTCGAACTGGAGCGCGTTTCCAACGGAATCAAAAACCCGGACATTTGAAGGATTTTATAAACTCCGGCCGGACAGCCTCTGAAAAGAGGACATGTATGGTCACCCTAAGTTGATCCGTTCTTAAGACTTCGCCCTACAACCACAACAAAGCGTATTCTTCCGCCGTGCGCCGTTCGCGTTTGTTTACGTTGCTTACCACGCTAAACCGCGTAAGACGGAATGACGCGTAATTTTTTTTATTTATTTTTTTACCGTCGTAACCCGAGGACCCCCGTACACATTGCCCCGCGGAAATTGAAAAATACAGTAGGCTATTAGTTTTCTTTCTTTTTTAACCGAAGCTTGTAAAATTAATTTGAGTATCAAATTTATTTTATTTTATTAAGTCCAATAAAATAATTTGGGTCGCATGCAAATCAACAGGGTCGGTCGGCAACCGGAAACTTAGATTTATTTTTTCTAGGCCTTATCAGATTGTCAATTGTGGCCTGTGGAATGTTGGTCCACTCCTCTTCAAAGGCTGTTATGGACGAAGAACACAAGTGCATTTTATTGATGGCATTTTGAATGCACAGAGATACCGTGATGAGATCCTGAACATCACCTTATGTTTCAGCAAGATAATGCACGGCCCCTTGTTCCAAGGATCTGTACACAATTCTTGGAAGCTGAAAATGTCCCAGTTCTTGCATGGCCAGCATACTCACCGGACATGTCACCCATTGAGCATGTTTGGGATGTGCTTGACCGGCGTATACGACAGCGTGTACCAGCTCCCACTAATATCCAGCAACTTCGCACAGCCATTGAAGAGGAGTGGACCAACATTCCACAGGCCACAACTGACAATCTGATAAACTCTATGCGAAGAAGATGTGTTGCACTGCATGAGGCAAATGGTGGTCACACCAGATACTGACTGGTTCTGAGTCCCCAGACCCCCAATAAAGCAAAAAAAAAAAGCACATTTCGGGGTGGCCTTTTATTGTGGGCAGTCTGGGGCGCACCTGTGCACTGGTCATGATGTCGGATGTGGCATTTGATGTGGCGCACCTGTGAGGTGGGGTGGATTGTCTCGGCGGGGCAGAGGTGCTCGCTGTCACACATTTGGACAGATTTGTGAACAATGTTTGAGAGAAATGGTAGTGTTGTGTATCTGGAGTGAATTTTGGATCTTTGGGTCCATCTCAGGAAAAATGGGAGCAAAAACAAAAGTGTTGCGTTTATATTTTTGTTGAATATATATATATATATATATATACATATATACATACACACACATACACATACACACACACATATATATATTGGAATGTCATTCGGGCTCACTCCCAGAGGGAACAATAACAGACATTGAGCACAGTTACAAGTACCTTGGTATCCCACAAGCAAATGGCAACCTTGAAGAGGAAAGTGGCTATGGCCAAATGCCTTCAACGAGTAAGGCAAGTCCTAAGAAGTTAGCTCAATGGCAAGAACAAGGCACAGGCAGTAAACAGCTACACCCTGCCAGTGATCAGAACCCAGCAGGAATCATAAGCTGGCCAAAGGAGGAGATGCAGACCACAGATGTTAAGACACGAAAGCTCCTGACCATGCATGGAGGGTTCCATCCCAAATCCTGCACCCTGAGACTGTACACGAGCCAGAAGGAAGGAGGCTGAGGACTAGTGAGTTTGGGAACCACTGTCCAGGATGAAACATCCAAAATCCATAAGTACATTAAGGACAGGGCCCCGACAGATGATGTGCTCAAGGAATGCGTCAGGCAGAGGAGGAGGTGCTGGAGGGACCATCATGGCAGGACAAACCCCGACATGGGGCATACCACCGAAAATAGGGATGCACCGATGTGAAAAACTTTAGCCGATACCGATATTAATGTTGCTGATATTGGCCGGTACCTATATTTATTTTTTAATTCTGAGATAACGTTTTATGCAGACTGAAAATCATGCAAAATTTTCGAACATCTTTTATTTTTAAAGCGTGTTTTGACTCCTGATTTTTATTTTTTTTTTCAAATTTTTTTTTAATAGTGTAACTTTAAAAAAAAAAAAAAGTGTAACATTGTGTTCTGCGTCCTCATTGGCTAAGGGACCTTTGCCGATTGATGTTATAGATGGGGGATGGGGGATGTGGGGGGGGGCAAACTGGAACTAAACCAGGACCAGGCCGACATCCTGTGGAATTTACTGATACAGACTGACAGAATGGTGATGGCGAACCAACCAGACATAGTGGTGGTGGAATCAGACCGGGACTAGACCAGGACTAAACACAGACTAAACTGTACTGACAAATATCGGTCGTTAATATCGTCCCACTTTTACACATCGGGCCAATACCGATATGTTAAAAATTTGGCAATATCGGCCGATACCAATGTTGATGCCGATATATCGTGCATCCCTAACCAAAACATAACTGAAGTGGCTGATATCAAGAAATCCTACCAATGGCTGGAGAGGGCTGGTCTGAAGGACAGCACAGAGGCCCTCATCCTGGCTGTACAGGAGCAGGCCTTGAGCACCCGAGCAATAGAGGCCCAGATCTACCACACCAGACAAGACCCAAGGTGAAGGCTGTGCAAAGAGGCTCTTGAGACAGTCCAGCACATAACTGCAGGGTGTAAGATGCTGGCAGGGAAAGCATACATGGAGCGACACAACCAAGTGGTGGGCATAGTGTACAGAAACATCTGTGCAGAATAGGGGCTGGAGACCCCAAGGTCAAGGTGTGAAATGCCTCCAAAAGTTGTGGAGAATGACCGAGCCGAGATCCTGTGGAATTTACAGACTGACAGAATGGTGATGGCGAACCAACCAGACATAGTGGTGGTGGATAAGCAGCAGAACAAAGCTGTGGTGGTGGACATCGCAATACCAAGTGATGGTAACATCAGGAAAAAGGAACACGAGAAACTAGAAAAATACCAGGGGTTCAAGGAAGAGCTGGAGAAGGCCTGGAAGGTGAAGGCATCATTGGTGCCCGTGGTGATCGGAGCACTCGGGGTTGTAACCCCCAAACTGGAGGAATGGTTACAGCAGATCCCAGAACAGATCCCACAGACTTCTTAGTCCAGAAAAGGGCAGTACTAGGAACAGCAAAGATACTGTGCAGAACTCTCAAGCTCCCAGACCTCTGGTAGAGGACCCAAGCTGGATGAGAGTGAGAGACCAACTACCGTGGAAGATGAGGAACACACCCTATTTCAGAGTATGACTGTCGAAATGAACTACCTACGAGTATTCATAGAAATGAGTTGAAATCTCCATCCATCCATCTTCCATTTCTTTTCCATTTCTGGGTCATGGAGGCAGCAGTCCAAGCAGATCTGCCACCCAGAACACAATGCACCAGTCCCCATGGAACCAACTGCGGGTGGTGGGTCCACGGGAGGATGGCCCACGTCACAACCGGCCTTGATGCACTTCTGTCATGGGGGCTACCAGTGTTCACAGACACTGGGGGCGAGATGGGGTTTCTTGCCCAAGGACACAGCACTCATTTGTGGGAGCTTGGATCACACGCAGTCAACCCGTCAAGAGCAGGATTCGAGCTGCCAACTGAGCTACTGCCCCCCCCCCCCTTTCCCCCGACCGGCACCTCTCTCCCTCTCGTGCAGAGCACGCGGAGTGCTCCGCCTGGTTTGCCTCTGGTGCAAACTGTTAATCGCTACTGCAGGACTGCTTACAAACTTTTCCGCTATCTGGACTGTTTCCCTCCATAGTGCGTGCGAGGGTCCACATGCTCTCCCGACCTTCCTCTGTCTCCGCGCTGCTCTCTGGTTTAGGGGCCAAACTGGGGAACTTCCTGGTCTTGCGAGAAATGGCGCAAGATGGCGCTAAAGGGGGCCACATTAAAGGGGGGAACCATTAATGTTAATTTGTGGTTTTATTTTGTTTTCTTAAGTCTCTTAGTTAATTAAGTCATACCATATGGGGGTTATTCGAGTATTTTCTTTATTGTGTTGAATTGCAGGTGTTTTATCATTATGGGGACTGTTATTTGTAGTTAAACAATAATGATGATAATATGGAAAACAAACAGTTTTGGTATCAGAATAGTATCTGTATCGGCCGATATCCAAATTCAGGGATCGGATCGGAAGTGAAAAAATGTGGATCGGTGCATCCGTAGTTGAGAAGTTGAAATCTGACATAACTAAAGTGTGATCACCATGTGCAAACGGCATCCTGCTGTCTCTAATCCAAAGAAATGTGTAGTAAAACTGGGGAGGTTCACTTTATTGGATTTGTGCATTTATAAACGGAAAAACATAAGGTTGCTCATCTCGACGGGGTAGCCCATTTCGACTGAGCCCAGTACAGAGTACAGATTGCCAGTTCGAACCTGAATATATCATATCTGTGGTCCATATGGGATTTACAGCAAAATATTGTTAAATATCTCTGTCACCATAATTTGATATTCTGTTGCTACAGACAGGAAAAAGTGCATGTTCTTCCTGTGTCTGGGTTTCCTCCAGGGTTTCCCCCATCAACCCAAAAACATGCTCTATAGATAAAATCTTCCATCTTAAAGGGATAGTGCTTTTTTTTTTTATGTTAATCTGTATGGGTTTCCTTCTAAAAGTTGCGTGTGTTGACACCGGCTTACCTCTGACAGTCTCAGCTGATCCCGGTTCAGCTCACTTTCTGGAGCCCACGTAAGTAGGTCCTGTAACTTCCCTAGAACATGAAATAAAGCTTGTTTTTCTTCTCAAAACAAAACATTTGTTAGAAAGGTAATATATTTGCATCCCAAACAGTTGTCCACGAAACATCCAGCAGCGTATTTCGCATTTGTGTATTGTCTCTCTCCACTCGTATCACTACGCCCATGTTAACTCTGTCAGCCTGTTCACCTTCAGCAGATGTCTACGCCGAAGTTTACAAGTGAACAGGCTGCTAGAGTTAACATGGGCGTAGTGATACGAGTGGAGAGAGACAATACGTGAATGCGAAATACGCTGCTGGATGTTTCGTGAACAACTGTTTCAGATGCAAATATATCACCTTTCTAACAAATGTTTTGTTTTGAGAACAACACATAACTTTTAGAAGGAAACCCATACAGATTAACATAAAAAAAACGCACTATCCCTTTAAGTCCTGACCAAGAAGAACAATAAGATCATGGAGATGGGTCCCTGGGCGCCCCATGTGCTCCCCCACTGCTCCTGAAAGGATGGATCAAAAGCAATTTTACCCCTTTCAATTTCCCTACAGGGATAAATACAGGATTAAAAAAAAAAAGTAATGTGCTTGTAGAACCCACATTGAAACATTCTTGCATAAAAATGTTAATTTATGTGTATTTAGTTATTTTAACTGAAACTTTCCTTTGTTTTATTGCAGAGCTACAGGATCCACCAACAAAATGTCATTCACGTGTGACCAGTGTGGAAAGATGTGGCCAAAAGCTTCCCAACTGAAAGTACACTACAGAACTCACAAAGGAGAAAAACTGTACAGTTGTGACCAGTGTGGGAAGGAATTTAGAGAGTCTTGTCACCTTCGTCGACATATGAAAATCCACACAGAAGAGAAGTCATACGAGTGTGACCAGTGTGGGAAGGAATTTAGAGAGTCTCGTCACCTTCGTTTGCATATGACAATCCACACAGGAGAGAAGCCGTACGAGTGTGACCAGTGTGGGATTGAATTTAGATATTCTTCTGCCCTCCGAGAACATATGAAAATCCACACAGGAGAGAAGCCATATGAGTGTGACCAGTGTGGGGTGGAATTTAGACATTCTAGTAGCCTCCATCAACATATGAAAATCCACACAGGAGTGAAACCATATGTGTGTTACCAGTGTGGGAAGGAATTTAGACATTCTACTTCCATCATAGTCCATATGAAAGTCCACATGGGAGAGAAATCATACAGGTGTGATGTTTGTGAAAAGGCATTTACACAGTCAAGCCACCTAGTATCACATATGAGAGTTCACACAGGAGAGAGGCCATACAGATGTGATGTTTGTGAGAAGACATTTTCACAGTCCAGCCACCTAGTATCACATATGAGAGTTCACACTGGAGAGAGGCCATATAGATGTGATGTTTGTGAGAAGACGTTTCCACTGTCAACCCACCTATTATTACATATGAGAGTTCACACTGGAGAGAGGCCATATAGATGTGATGTTTGTGAGAAGACATTTACACAGTCAAGCGCTCTAGTAACACATATGAGAATCCACACAGGAGAGAAGCCATACAGATGTGATCAGTGTGGGAAGGAATTTAAAAGCTCTAGTGCCTTACATACACACATGAGAATCCACACAGGAGAGAAGCCATACAGATGTGATCAGTGTGGGAAGGAATTTAAAAGCTCTAGTGCCTTACATACACACATGAGAATCCACACAGGAGAAAGGCCATACGAATGTGACCAGTGTGGGAAAAAATTTAGATATTCTCATGCACTCAAGGCACATATGAGAATCCATACAGTCACTACCAAATGCACACAGGAGATGAACCAGATGACTGAAGAAAGAGGGAAGGCTTTGAGGTCTGTGAGGAACCATTTGAAACATGTCCAAATCTTCCAGACTGAAGAGAAAAGCTGCAGCTCTGACCAGTATGGGAGGACTTTGAGAAAACCTGCTCATCTGAAGGTGCACCATCTTGAACACTCTAAAGGAGAAAGAGTTGCTGAGGCTGGATTAAGTGAGCCTAAAATCAGACTCAAAAAGCTGGAGATCAGACTTCAGAGGCTCCGGACTGTGGAGTTCAGCTCTGTGGCAAAACTTAACAATATTTTAGCTTATCATATCTTTTAATTCCTTTTTTTATTACAAAGAGGTTTTAGGTGAAGTTTGTCCATCTTATTCTTCATTGTCCTTATTTTTTGCTTTGAAATTTTAATCCAGCTTCACTGCAGTTCCGTAAGATGTGTTGCAAGTTGTATTTTGTTTTTTAAATTTCTGCTTGCTGAGGACCGACACCTGTTAGAAACCCACAACAGGGGGTTATTCTTTTCATGAATGCTGTGTTTAATATATATCAAGTATAAAATATCACCAGTGTGTTAACAATACATGAAATGAATGAAAGGGAGCAGAAAGAATAGTAAACTGTGTGTCAACTCTTCCCTTTTCCAGACAATAACACTGATGGTGACTATAAAACATTTCATCAATACATTCCATTTCAATCACAATTATTAATCAACTGTATAGAGCTGGGCGATATGGCCTAAAAATAAAATCTCCGATTTTTCAAAAAACAAATCCGATTTCCGATTTTAATCGATTTTTCTCTGCCCTACTCAAAAACAAATAACAGATGACAGATAAATGGCTCAAAACAATGCAGTGTTTTTTTTAGAAAAATAAATGCATTACACCTAGCATCAATTAAGCTGTTATTGTTTAAAAAAAATATATATATATGTAGATTAGATTTTATGTTGGTGTAGAAAAGCTCAACCAGGGACGGGGGTTGAAAATTAACATTTGCTAAACTCGGTATGCATCACATCGGCTCTAAGCTCTGTTCTGTAACTATGTCCGATTGCATTGTCCCTGCCAAATAAATGTATATAAAAATAATAAAGCACATATTTTCTACATATCCCATGTTATTTTTTGCTCTTATGTGGTGGATTACTAACACTAAAACAACCTGCTCCTGGTCCGGCCTGTCTGTCAAATTTTAGAAGCCTTTGTGGCCCACGAGTCAAAAAGTTTGCCCACCCCTGGTCTAGACACAGTCATCCTAAAACAAATTGGACGGTCTATTGTCACACCATTAACACATAATAAATGTCACTCAGTCAAGGCAAATTCCCTAAATCATGGAAGCTGTCAAGCATCATTCCTATATTTAAAGGTGGCAATCCTCATCTAACATCCAACTACAGACCGATTAGCTTTGTTTCCTACTGTGTCAAAAGTATTCAAAAAACCTGTAGTTAAACAAATCACTAATCATCTCAATTACAGCTCTTACCCATTGCATCCAATGCAATTTGGATTTAGGATCAATCACGCCACTGAAACAGCAACCTGTTATTTTTGGAAAAGGAATGATGATTAATGATCTGCCTCTGGTATGTGACAGTTGTAACATCTTAATGTACCCCGATGACACTGTTATTTTCTTCCATGGGAAAACAGCTGAGGAAGTTGCACCAAGCTGACATATGCCATGTCACAGGTCACAGCCTGGCTTGAAAAATCTTGCCTTCAACTTAACATCTCCAAAACAGTTTGTATGTACTTTTCAAAAAATAATTCACATGTACAGCCAGATATTTTAATTGCAGGACAACAAGTACAGGTTGTCACAGAATTCAAATATCTTGGATTATACATAGATTCAAATCTCAATTTCAAAACACGTATTCAAAAAGTTAGCAAAAAGATAAAATTCAGTTATCTAATTTCCATTACATCAGAGACTCATCAACTGAGGCATCAAAATCTTACTTCTTTGCCCTTATTCTCTCACATATAACATATTGTATCATCAGCTGGCCTAATACATCACCCACAACAATAAAACCCATTGAATCACTCTATAAACAAGCTTTAAAAACACTTGACAAAAAAAACACTACAGATACCACCATTGTCACATTTTGCAGAAATACAAATTAATGACCTGGGACAATCTTATTAAATTGAAAAATATCTGTCTAATGTACAAGATTAAACATGGCTTGGCTCCCCCTTCGCTGAATGACTTTGTTAATTTTAGATCTAGTGAGGGCAGAGTGACCAGAGGAGCAGTGAGGGAAGATTGCATTATTGCTCATAGAAAAACTGTATTTGGTCAGTCTGTTTTCTTTGTCAGAGCGTCCCATCAGTGAAACATCAGAACATCTCCCTCATTCTCTGCTTTTAAAAAGAATGCTAAAAAGTGGCTTTTAGAAACGCAAATGTGTGAACACTAAAACTTTTATTGTATTTCTGTTATTGTACATTTGTGTACATTTTTATGTGTAACTTTTTAGGTTTATTTTCTTTTAGGATGCCTTTTTGACATCTAGCAAAGGGACTACCGATGTAAATTAGCTTTTATCAGCTAAGTCGGGCACATTTACATTGTTTTGATTAATGTGCATTGTCCCTTTTCAGATTAAAATAAATAAATAAATAAATAAACGTGACATGGGGGTCACGTGTTTTGAAGCGCATGCGCTTTGGGGCTTCGACGCAGAGCCAAATCGCGTGGTTCCAGACGGACATCCCAAGAATTAACCATAACTTTTGACGGAGTGACTATCAGCTATTGGTTGAATGACTTCCAGAACTTTCTGTCACAACTCCTGTAAGTATCTCCAGGGTCGGACTGGGAACAAAATTCGGCTTTTGCATCTTTCCTCTGTGCGCGGCCCCCATCCCCCACCCCGGTCCGTGGGCCGATTTGTGGGGGAAAAGTCCAGGGCCGTTTTTGAGTCCCACCGCACCGCACAAGGGTGAAAGCACAAGCCGTGTCCCAATTCGAGGGCTGCACCCTCCGAAAGCTGCTTTTTCGGCCCCTCTGAAGGTTGCCTACCGAAATGGTACAAGTACACGGAGCCGCTCCCGTCGGCCAACAACCGAGGCACGCTGCTAACGCTAATGCTAATGCTAACGCTAATGCTAACAACACGCACCACGCCAGTAACAAAGATTACGCACGAAATGTCGGATTTTGAGACCCAAGTTATTCAAATGATTCTCATCCAAATCTTGTGGCGAAAACGTATCTTTAACTTTTGCAAAACAACACTGGTATATTTCTAAATTACCTAAAACGTTTCAAATACAGTGATGACATTTGCATTATTAATTATTATTGTCATTATTAAGGATTTTTATATTGACCAGGCATTACATTTATACAGGGAATGCATTTAAGTCAGTTTATAAAGAAAGACATCTCTCCTTTGAGAAAAGATGGTTTATTAAACAATCATACAACTTGGAAATACTTTATAATAATGTGAAGAGTCAAATATTAAACCCATTAGACACATACGAGGCAATTATACGTGATCATTAATTAATTAAATGCATTATAGATGTTATAAACATGATACAACTTGGTGCATGAAAAAAAATTACAGTGACACCGATATAATTTTGAAAAATACAGTGATATCAACTTTTGGTCATACCGCCCAGCTCTACCACACTGTCCCAAATGTGATCTGAGCGGGACCAGTGTCCTGCCGATTTGAGCTACCAAGCGCTGCTATAGTTTAAATGCATGTATATATATGTGTGTATGTATATGTGTATGTATATATATATATATATATATATATATATATATATATATATATAATATACACTCAACAACAATATAAACGCAACACTTTTGTTTTTGCTCCCATTTTTCCTGAGATGGACCCAAAGATCCAAAATTCACTCCAGATACACAACACTACCATTTCTCTCAAACATTGTTCACAAATCTGTCCAAATGTGTGACAGCGAGCACCTCTGCCCCGCCGAGACAATCCACCCCACCTCACAGGTGCGCCACATCAAGATGCCGATCCGACATCATGACCAGTGCACAGGTGCGCCCCAGACTGCCCACAATAAAAGGCCACCCCGAAATGTGCTTCTTTTTTTTTTTGTTGCTTTATTGGGGGTCTGAGGACTCAGAACCAGTCAGTATCTGGTGTGACCACCATTTGCCTCATGCAGTGCAACACATCTTCTTCACATAGAGTTTATCAGATTGTCAATTGTGGCCTGTGGAATGTTGGTCCACTCCTCTTCAAAGGCTGTTATGGACGAAGAACACAAGTGCATTTTATTGATGGCATTTTGAATGCACAGAGATACCGTGATGAGATCCTGAACATCACCTCATGTTTCAGCAAGATAATGCACGGCCCCTTGTTCCAAGGATCTGTACACAATTCTTGGAAGCTGAAAATGTCCCAGTTCTTGCATGGCCAGCATACTCACCGGACATGTCACCCATTGAGCATGTTTGGGATGTGCTTGACCGGCGTATACGACAGCGTGTACCAGCTCCCACTAATATCCAGCAACTTCGCACAGCCATTGAAGAGGAGTGGACCAACATTCCACAGGCCACAACTGACAATCTGATAAACTCTATGCGAAGAAGATGTGTTGCACTGCATGAGGCAAATGGTGGTCACACCAGATACTGACTGATTCTGAGTCCCCAGACCCCCAATAAAGCAAAAAAAAATGCACATTTCGGGGTGGCCTTTTATTGTGGGCAGTCTGGGGCGCACCTGTGCACTGGTCATGATGTCGGATGTGGCATTTGATGTGGCGCACCTGTGAGGTGGGGTGGATTGTCTCGGCGGGGCAGAGGTGCTCGCTGTCACACATTTGGACAGATTTGTGAACAATGTTTGAGAGAAATGGTAGTGTTGTGTATCTGGAGTGAATTTTGGATCTTTGGGTCCATCTCAGGAAAAATGGGAGCAAAAACAAAAGTGTTGCGTTTATATTTTTGTTGAGTGTGTGTATATATGTGTATATATATATATATATATATACATACACACACACACACACACACACACACACACACACACACACACACACACACACATATATATATTGGAATGTCATTCGGGCTCACTCCCAGAGGGAACAATAACAGACATTGAGCACAGTTACAAGTACCTTGGTATCCCACAAGCAAATGGCAACCTTGAAGAGGAAAGTGGCTATGGCCAAATGCCTTCAACGAGTAAGGCAAGTCCTAAGAAGTTAGCTCAATGGCAAGAACAAGGCACAGGCAGTAAACAGCTACACCCTGCCAGTGATCAGAACCCAGCAGGAATCATAAGCTGGCCAAAGGAGGAGATGCAGACCACAGATGTTAAGACACGAAAGCTCCTGACCATGCATGGAGGGTTCCATCCCAAATCCTGCACCCTGAGACTGTACACGAGCCAGAAGGAAGGAGGCTGAGGACTAGTGAGTTTGGGAACCACTGTCCAGGATGAAACATCCAAAATCCATAAGTACATTAAGGACAGGGCCCCGACAGATGATGTGCTCAAGGAATGCGTCAGACAGTGGAGTGCAGAGGAGGAGGTGCTGGAGGGACCATCATGGCAGAACAAACCCCGACATGGGGCATACCACCGAAAATAGGGATGCACCGATGTGAAAAACTTTAGCCGATACCGATATCCGATATTAATGTTGCTGATATTGGCCGGTACCTATATTTATTTTTTAATTCTGAGATAACGTTTTATGCAGACTGAAAATCATGCAAAATTTTCGTACATCTTTTATTTTTAAAGCGTGTTTTGACTCCTGATTTTTATTTTTTTTTTCAAATTTTTTTTTAATAGTGTAACTTTAAAAAAAAAAAAAAAGTGTAACATTGTGTTCTGCGTCCTCATTGGCTAAGGGACCTTTGCCGATTGATGTTATAGATGGGGGATGTGGGGGGGGGGCAAACTGGAACTAAACCAGGACCAGGCCGACATCCTGTGGAATTTACTGATACAGACTGACAGAATGGTGATGGCGAACCAACCAGACATAGTGGTGGTGGAATCAGACCGGGACTAGACCAGGACTAAACACAGACTAAACTGTACTGACAAATATCGGTCGTTAATATCGTCCCACTTTTACACATCGGGCCAATACCGATATGTTAAAAATTTGGCAATATCGGCCGATACCAATGTTGATGCCGATATATCGTGCATCCCTAACCAAAACATAACTGAAGTGGCTGATATCAAGAAATCCTACCAATGGCTGGAGAGGGCTGGTCTGAAGGACAGCACAGAGGCCCTCATCCTGGCTGTACAGGAGCAGGCCTTGAGCACGTCCGAGCAATAGAGGCCCAGATCTACCACACCAGACAAGACCCAAGGTGAAGGCTGTGCAAAGAGGCTCTTGAGACAGTCCAGCACATAACTGCAGGGTGTAAGATGCTGGCAGGGAAAGCATACATGGAGCGACACAACCAAGTGGTGGGCATAGTGTACAGAAACATCTGTGCAGAATAGGGGCTGGAGACCCCAAGGTCAAGGTGTGAAATGCCTCCAAAAGTTGTGGAGAATGACCGAGCCGAGATCCTGTGGAATTTACAGACTGACAGAATGGTGATGGCGAACCAACCAGACATAGTGGTGGTGGATAAGCAGCAGAACAAAGCTGTGGTGGTGGACATCGCAATACCAAGTGATGGTAACATCAGGAAAAAGGAACACGAGAAACTAGAAAAATACCAGGGGTTCAAGGAAGAGCTGGAGAAGGCCTGGAAGGTGAAGGCATCATTGGTGCCCGTGGTGATCGGAGCACTCGGGGTTGTAACCCCCAAACTGGAGGAATGGTTACAGCAGATCCCAGAACAGATCCCACAGACTTCTTAGTCCAGAAAAGGGCAGTACTAGGAACAGCAAAGATACTGTGCAGAACTCTCAAGCTCCCAGACCTCTGGTAGAGGACCCAAGCTGGATGAGAGTGAGAGACCAACTACCGTGGAAGATGAGGAACACACCCTATTTCAGAGTATGACTGTCGAAATGAACTACCTACGAGTATTCATAGAAATGAGTTGAAATCTCCATCCATCCATCTTCCATTTCTTTTCCATTTCTGGGTCATGGAGGCAGCAGTCCAAGCAGATCTGCCACCCAGAACACAATGCACCAGTCCCCATGGAACCAACTGCGGGTGGTGGGTCCACGGGAGGATGGCCCACGTCACAACCGGCCTTGATGCACTTCTGTCATGGGGGCTACCAGTGTTCACAGACACTGGGGGCGAGATGGGGTTTCTTGCCCAAGGACACAGCACTCATTTGTGGGAGCTTGGATCACACGCAGTCAACCCGTCAAGAGCAGGATTCGAGCTGCCAACTGAGCTACTGCCCCCCCCCCCCCCCCCCGCTAAAGGGGGCCACATTAAAGGGGGGAACCATTAATGTTAATTTGTGGTTTTATTTTGTTTTCTTAAGTCTCTTAGTTAATTAAGTCATACCATATGGGGGTTATTCGAGTATTTTCTTTATTGTGTTGAATTGCAGGTGTTTTATCATTATGGGGACTGTTATTTGTAGTTAAACAATAATGATGATAATATGGAAAACAAACAGTTTTGGTATCAGAATAGTATCTGTATCGGCCGATATCCAAATTCAGGGATCGGATCGGAAGTGAAAAAATGTGGATCGGTGCATCCCTAGTTGAGAAGTTTAAATCTGACATAACTAAAGTGTGATCACCATGTGCAAACAGCATCCTGCTGTCTCTAATCCAAAGAAATGTGTAGTAAAACTGGGGAGGTTCACTTTATTGGATTTGTGCATTTATAAACGGAAAAACATAAGGTTGCTCATCTCGACGGGGTAGCCCATTTCGACTGAGCCCAGTACAGAGTACAGATTGCCAGTTCGAACCTGAATATATCATATCTGTGGTCCATATGGGATTTACAGCAAAATATTGTTAAATATCTCTGTCACCATAATTTGATATTCTGTTGCTACAGACAGAAAGTGCATGTTCTTCCTGTGTCTGGGTTTCCTCCAGGGTTTCCCCCATCAACCCAAAAACATGCTCTATAGATAAAATCTTCCATCTTAAAGGGATAGTGCTTTTTTTAAAAATGTTTATCTGTATGGGTTTCCTTCTAAAAGTTGCGTGTGTTGACACCGGCTTACCTCTGACAGTCTCAGCTGATCCCGGTTCAGCTCACTTTCTGGAGCCCACGTAAGTAGGTCCTGTAACTTCCCTAGAACATGAAATAAAGCTTGTTTTTCTTCTCAAAACAAAACATTTGTTAGAAAGGTAATATATTTGCATCCCAAACAGTTGTCCACGAAACATCCAGCAGCGTATTTCGCATTTGTGTATTGTCTCTCTCCACTCGTATCACTACGCCCATGTTAACTCTGTCAGCCTGTTCACCTTCAGCAGATGTCTACGCCGAAGTTTACTAGTGAACAGGCTGATAGAGTTAACATGGGCGTAGTGATACGAGTGGAGAGAGACAATACGCGAATGCGAAATACGCTGCTGGATGTTTCGTGAACAACTGTTTCAGATGCAAATATATCACCTTTCTAACAAATGTTTTGTTTTGAGAACAACACATAACTTTTAGAAGGAAACCCATACAGATTAACATAAAAAAACGCACTATCCCTTTAAGTCCTGACCAAGAAGAACAATAAGATCATGGAGATGGGTCCCTGGGCGCCCCATGTGCTCCCCCACTGCTCCTGAAAGGATGGATCAAAAGCAATTTTACCCCTTTCAATTTCCCTACAGGGATGAATACAGGATTTAAAAAAAAAAGTAATGTGCTTGTAGAACCCACATTGAAACATTCTTGCATAAAAATGTTAATTTATGTGTATTTAGTTATTTTAACTGAAACTTTCCTTTGTTTTATTGCAGAGCTACAGGATCCACCAACAAAATGTCATTCACGTGTGACCAGTGTGGAAAGATGTGGCCAAAAGCTTCCCAACTGAAAGTACACTACAGAACTCACAAAGGAGAAAAACTGTACAGTTGTGACCAGTGTGGGAAGGAATTTACAGACTCCAGTGCCCTCTGTAAACATATGAGAATCCACACAGAAAAGTCATACGAGTGTGACCAGTGTGGGAAGGAATTTAGAGAGTCTTGTCACCTTCGTTGGCATATGAAAATCCACACAGAAGAGAAGTCATACGAGTGTGACCAGTGTGGGAAGGAATTTAGAGCGGTTTGTCACTTACGTCAGCATATGAAAATCCACACAGGAGAGAAGCCATATGAGTGTGACCAGTGTGGGGTGGAATTTGGATATTTTTGTAGCCTCCAAGAACATATGAAAATCCACACAGGAGAGAAGCCATATGAGTGTGACCAGTGTGGGGTGGAATTTAGACATTCTAGTAGCCTCCATCAACATATGAAAATCCACACAGGAGTGAAACCATATGTGTGTTACCAGTGTGGGAAGGAATTTAGACATTCTACTTCCATCATAGTCCATATGAAAGTCCACATGGGAGAGAAATCATTCAGATGTGATGTTTGTGATAAGGCATTTTTACAGTCAAGCCACCTAGTATCACATATGAGAGTTCACACTGGAGAGAGGCCATACAGATGTGATGTTTGTGAGAAGACGTTTTCACAGTCAAGCGCTCTAGTAACACACATGAGAATCCACACAGGAGAGAAGCCATATAGATGTGACCAGTGTGGGAAGGAATTTAATCACTCTAGTAACTTAAATTCACATAGAAGAATCCACACAGGAGAGAGGCCATACGAATGTGACCAGTGTAGGAAAAAATTTAGATATTCTGGTGCACTCAAGGCACATATGAGAATCCATACAGTCAATACCAAATGCACACAGGAGACGAACCAGATGACTGAAGAAAGAGGGAAGGCTTTGAGGTCTGTGAGGAACCGTTTGAAACATGTCCAAATCTTCCAGACTGAAGAGAAAAGCTGCAGCTCTGACCAGTATGGGAGGACTTTGAGAAAACCTGCTCATCTGAAGGTGCACCATCTTGAACACTCTAAAGGAGAAAGAGTTGCTGAGGCCGGATTAAGTGAGCCTAAAATCAGACTCAAAAAGCTGGAGATCAGACTTCAGAGGCTCCGGACTGTGGAGTTCAGCTCTGTGGCAAAAATTAACAATATTTTAGCTTATAATATTTTTTAATTCCTTTTTTATTACAAAGAGGTTTTAGGTGAAGTTTGTCCATCTTATTCTTCATTGTCTTTATTTTTTGCTTTGAAATTTTAATCCAGCTTCACTGCAGTTCCGTAAGATGTGTTGTATGTAAGTTGTATTTTGTTTTTTAAATTTCTGCTTGCTGAGGACTGACACCTGTTAGAAACCCACAACAGAGGGTTATTCTTTTCATGAATGCTGTGTTTAATATATATCAAGTATAAAATATCACCAGTGTGTTAACAATAGAAGAAATGAATGAAAGGGAGCAGAAAGAAGAGTAATCTTATGTTATCTGCAACTCTTCCCTTTTCCAGACAATAACACCGATGGTGACTATAAAACATTTCATCAATACATTCCATTTCAATCATAATTATTAATCAACTGTAGACAAAAAGCTTAACTTTTATGCGCAACAACTTAGTTTCCTTTTTATACATACTGCACTGGATTTTATTTTTTTTTAATGCCATTATTGTACTTGATCTTTTGATTTCTTTGTCAAGACTTTAATAAATCAACTTGCACAGCGACGCTTCGCTCCATCACCTCAGTTCTCAATCTAGGTTTTTTAAACGTGTAGGTTCCTTTTACATTTTAGTGGCTTGTTCTCATCTCAAACAGTCTTTGAATATTTACAGGTAACACTGCTCTTTGCTTTATACATGACTTTGAGGAGACTTGATTCAACAATATCACACATTTTCAACACTTAAGTTTAACAGATAATGGGTTGAATGGCTGTGACTGTTGGTGATAATTCTCAAAGTCCTTTTCTGTAAAATAATGGCTGTAGGTAAGTTTTACACGTTGACCCCCACATTTCCACACAGAACATCAGATATGGTGCAGTTATAGAAAGTAAATAATGCTGCACTGTTTAGTGAGAACTTTCCACAGCAAATGCCCACTGCTCCTGATGACAGGATGGGTTAAATGCAGAGGACAAATTTCTCCCAAGGGAGACAATAAAGGCTAATCTTAATCTTAATTCTTTGGAAATTTGGAAATTTTGCTTTTATTGTAATTTATACGAGACCTCCAGTTTAGACCATCAATCATGACTCCTAAAAATTTAGTTTCACTTACTCTCGTATTCTGCATCTCATCTATTTGTCATGTTGTCTTTTTTTCTTTTTCTTTTTACATAAAATGATTTTTTTTTTAAATATTAAGAATCAATCCATTTAAATCAAACCAATATTTTACTTTTTTAGCTCTTCGTTAAACCTGTTTGTGACTCTTACATCTTTTCCATGGTAAAATAATGTATCATCAGCAAATAGAATTTTCCCAAGCTCAGATACTTTAACAAAATCATTCATATATAAAATAACTAATTTCGGACCAAGAATCGAGCCTTGGGGCACACCCCATTTGACATCATGCCTTTCTGATTCTGTATCATTGATTTGTACATAATTGTTTTACATTTTCTAAATAACTCGCTATCGATTGATGAGCCACCCCTCGAATGCTATACTTGTCATTTTTCCTAAGTAATCTTAATTGATTTATTACATCGAAAGGTTTTATAGGTAAATGAATATACTTTAAAAAAAGAATTCCCATCGTCAATTTCAGTTGCTATTTTTTCAGTTAGTTTCATTATTGCCATTGCAGTTGAATGTTCTGCCCTAAATCCATACAGGTTCATTCAAGATATTTTGTTTTTGTAAAAACTAAAAAACTATCAAGCCTTTCAATATTTCTGAAAAGCAGTGAGACTGGCTTACAGTTTGAGAAGTTACGTTTTATCACCATTTTTATAAAGCGGTACTATTTTCGCTAATTTCATTTGGTCAGGGAAAGCTCCCGTATTTAATGATTAATTGCATATGTAAAAGGATCAATAACAGATTCAATATTTTTCACAATCATGTCCAATCCCTCCCAGTCAGTTGATCTTATGTTTCCACAGTTTTTAATTTTTTTTTCTTATTTCATCTTTTTCCACCTTGTCCAGAAAAATACTGTTCACATTGTCAGTGATTATCAATGATTATATTTTTATCAAATTTTTAGAAGGATTACCTGCAAGGCTGGACCTCACATTAGCAAAATATTCACAAAGTTTTTCATCATATATGTCAATATTTTTCTTTACAAAGTCATGTGGATAAGGTTATTTCACTTTCTTATCATTCTATTATGCCCCAAGTTGTCTTAATGTTATTTTTGTTTTTATTTAGTTGTTCACTTTTCCTGATAATCTGTACTAAGTGCTCATTCACATTTATGTTTGTGCCTTTCAGTTTTTTCCTGTTTCAGTAGATAATTTTTGTGTTTTCTGTTTGTAAATCTCACAATAATGACATGTTTGTTTTTACCATTTCTGTTTGGAAGTGTATGACATGCAGATATTGTGTTTTGTTCAATGTTAATACGTTTTTTTGAGAAAAAAAAAGTCATCTTCTCCAGCAGCTCCTCCTGGATTCACAACTCTGGCAAACGAGCGATGTTTAGTTTCTAGGCCAGATATTAAAACATCCTCTTTTCTGGAGTACTGCTCCAATCCTCCACACGCTGTTCAAGTTGCATTATGAGTTTGTCTTTTTGTCTCACAAGAGCTTTCAGGCTCTGGATCTCCTCCAGCAAGTCGTCCAGACCTGACATCTTGTTTGACATGTCTTTCAATTCGGCTTATAGTTGGGAAAGGTGTGGAGAAGTGGTCAAAGCGCGACCCGAAGACAGAACCTGGTGTGGAGCTGAGTGCTTATTATATTTAGGGACTACTGGGTATACGCATATGCTTAACTCGAGTACCCATGGGGTTACAAACCTCCAAAGGTGTAAGACCTTGAAAGTAAGAATAGGTGAAAAAAGTGCACATTTAGGAATGCCAGTGGGACAATTTGAATGTGTGGAAAGAATAGGTAGTACGGAAATAGGCAATTAAGTTAATTAAATGTCAGTATAAGTGGAAAGTGAATGAAGATTGTGTAAAAGTGACGCTTAAACGGGCATCCCAGACTAAGGGAGAGAGTTTGGGTTCTATTTATGTACCAGCTTGTCCATATCAGAATCAGACAATTCCGTTGGCTGATTATTATTGGTGGTGTGGTGGACAGAGATTATTTTCAGTACTTCCACAGAATTGGACTGGGAGGTGTGCCAGAGTGCAGATGATTCAAATGGTAATTGTGTTTCCCTCTCAAGGAGCCAATAGGTTCCAGTAGAAAGAAAAGGAGTTTTGATAGAGGCAGGGGTGATGGATCTATTATGTATGTATTTATCTCACTTATATTTTATATTGATATCCATTGTATGTTTAAGTATAATCTCACTACATCATATTATCAATATTATCATACTTGTGTTAACTGTGTGTATGTTCTGCAAGTTACAGAAGTCCCGGATGAACTCTAGTCGAATTCCACTGGTGTTAAGACTCAAAGACGTCAGGTCACTGTGATCTTAAAATACAGGAAACTTCTGGAAGGGATGCAACATCACTGTTTTGTATTATTATGAGAAAGATTAAACTCGTATTCTCCCACAGCTCATGTGTGGTATGCATGTTCCCCACTCCCTTTAGATGGGCTGTGGTCCTGATGTAACCAGGGTCCCTAAAACTGAATAAAAAGAGAGAAGGGTGCGGTGGGATCTCTGGAGGCGCACAGAGCTGGATTGGGCTCAGCGGTGTGACTGGGGCTTTCATCTCTGTCCGCACCCCTCTCGAGAGTAATTGATAAATTAATCTCTCCTGTCTTTCTTGTGTATTTACATGTTGGTGTTTAGAATTTCAGACCCATCAAGGGGGCATGTACATAGATTCAATTGGCTAACCGCGAGAAATTCCTAATGAAGAGACATGAGGTTGCATCAGGATTTGAGTCTATTCTGCCATGGATAACAGCCAACAAAAATACAGAATGGATAAATTACATTTACTACAATCAACAGCAATTGATCAATCACACAATATGTGCACTGGAAGAACAAGTTGATGCTAATAGTGCAGTGGCATGGCAGAATCAACAGGTCCTGGACTGGATGTTGGCAGAGGTGCAGGGTGTGTGCTGTCTGATAGGACCTCAATGTTGTACTTATATCTCAGGTCAGTTGGAAGTCAGCACTGACACGACTGGGGGTAACTGCTTTAGTTTGCTTTGTGTTATTTAGTCTGGTTTTGTGTTGTTGCATTCCTGTATTCAAAAGTTTGGTGGTCACTGGGATACAGAGGCAGATGATGGTTTTGACAGCACCTAAGTATGTTGACATTGCTGAGAGCAAGGCAGAACTGGACAGTGATGATAAGGGGGGATCCATAGATGAAGGGAGTGTAGGGACTAATGAAGTTTAATTTCCAGGTTGGGGTACAGGTTATGTGCTGGTAACCTCTGACCCTACCCCCAACAAAGAGCCTCTCTACTGTGCTCAAAGTACATGGGGCAAAGACGTCGTTAATAAACTTATTATTAAAGGGACTCTATGATTATCCGTAATCCTATATAATCCAAATGTAATCATTTTATAATTATACTCTGAGTGTTTGTACACAACGCAATGCAGGTGCAACAGTTTCGCAATAGCTTACAAACATGGAAAATACGATAGATTACACAGATTGTTCTTGTTATTCAAATGAGATCATAATGTATCGCTGCTGTTACATCAGACCATGCACTTGAATGTTGTGTCTGTCGATGTGATGATATGATGAGTTGACACCAACAGTAAAGCACACGACAGGGATCGCTCTGGATAGAGGGTCGTGAAGGAATTTTTCCCGAATCTGGCCAATTAGGGGTTTTTTCGCCTCCACTGCATGGTATGGTGGTGCAAATTGTGATGCTACACATTATTGTGATCATTTAAAGGGTATGGTTCCAGGCTAGAGTCTGGAAAAGAGGGGAATTGTGTGGTGGAAAGTCACTTTGTAACTATTACCCAGATGTTAATTGTCATAACACAGTATGTACTCTGAGGAGACAGGATGGGAGACAAAGCTGATCTTCTGACCTTAATCAAAACATATCTGAGAGATCCGAGAACAGCTTACATCCCAGTAGCCAAAATGTCAGAGTGACCTGATGTGTTTTGGGAATGTGTTTACGTAACTAAGGGGTTTGTCTTAACCAGTGACTTAACAGAGCCTTACCAAACATGGTCATGAGATGGGGTTTACTCTTCTGGTTAAAACTAGAGGGTGTGGGGATGCTAGCGGCTGGCTATCTTTTTCATCCTGGGTCAAAGGAGGTCAGACCTTGTCGCTCGTCTTGCGTCTTTCTCAGTTTCCTCTATAGGCTCATAAGGTAGTATTTTGTATTTTTGTAAATCACACTTATCATTTTTTAATAAATATCATTTAAAACGTATCTCGGCCTCCGTTGGGTTTGTTAATGACCTCTAAGTCCTTTTTTCTGTGCCATGGTGTCTTTTCCAAGTTGTTGCACTCACACGGCGTTTGCTCCCCGCGTGATTCCAAGCAAGTGACGCCGGTAAACCAGACCCTCCAGGAATTCGCGATGTTGCGATTTGCAACTTCAACGCAACTTCAGCCAATCTCCGCGAATTCAGGGCGGTGTTGCAATTTTGACCAATCACTGCAACTTTTCCGCAATTTTTACTAATTTTGACCAATCATCGGCGACGTATTGAACGCCGACCAACTTCCTTCTGTGTAGGAGACATAACTGAGATGAGGTGCACGGTGCGTTTGTGTGTGTGTGTGCGGCAGAGGCGGTGGGTCACGTGAGTGTGGGTGTGTGCACGTACGGAAGTGTGTGCGTGTAAAAGCGCGCGCTCACCTGTCACACAGAGGAGAGAGTCAGGGTTGGGGTGTAGCCGTATTTTTTGTTGAACGCAAACCATTCATTCATCTTTCACGTTAATCTGTTCATCCTGCTGGTTTTCATGAGTTCCATTTCATCCTGCTGCGCTGTCATAGCTGTGTGCGCTCTTTTTGTAATAAATGCACAAAACGCATATCTGGATCTCAGCGTATCTGTCACCATAGCCTCCTCTTTGCGCGTCACAAATCTGCGTGCCATAGGACCAAACCTCATATTCTCGGCGGCTAAAAGGTTTGAGTTTGGAAGCCGCAACATTCTGCTTTACTTCCGTGTGACAAAACGAAACTGCGGCCGTGTCCCAGTTCCCAGAGCGCACAGCTCGGAGCGCAGCCCGAAGGGGGCTCAGACTGCAGTCAAGGAGGTGCACACTTGCTCAGCCCCGACTGCAGTCCGCGGACCGCTTAACGACTGCGGTCTTCGGACCGCGTGTTAACTGCGCATGGGACAAAAAAGAAGTGGGACAGTGGGACGCCGGTGTACTGTCAAAACGGGCCACGCTCCGAGCCGCGCGCTCTGGGAATTGAGACACGGCTTCTAATGGCAAAGAAACATGTCTGCGGCGCCATTTACCCACAAAAATAACAGCAAAAGACCGGACGAAACAGTTCCCCTCCTAGTAGTAATTTATTTTCGATATTGGTAAGGTTGTTTTAGGACCATATCTGTGATCTCTGTGTCCTTGTATTATTCTTTGTCAGTAATAACTCAGTATTCAAAATATTACTCAATTTTAATTACAAAAAGCAAAAACCACAACTATTTATCGCAACTTTCACTTCCTCCCGCAACAAAATCGCAACAAAAACCTTAAAAGCACCGCAACTTTCATCACAACTTTTTGGAAAAGCTCCTGCAAATTCAGGCATTTTAGCCCGCAACAATCACAAAAAATGCCCGCGAAATCCTGGGGGGTCTGGTAAACGCCACACCCAAGGGCTAGTTCCGACCCAGACACACCGCATCGCCCCGTGTGCTCCGGGGAGCCAGGAGGTAGTGAAGCCGGTGTTAGCCGCTCTGCTCCGTGCATCTATCCACCCGGATACACCGAATACGCCGTGTAACAATTACTGGTATATGTCTGTCTCCACGTGCCCTGGGTGATACTTAGTCCCACCGTGAAACTGACGAGAGCAGCACCAACAACACAACTACGACAATTTTTTTTTCTTTGCAGATTTACAATCTAAATGGACAAAAAAGACCAAGCTGCAGCCTTATTGCTTTACATTTTATCTTCAAGAAAGTGCCTAACCTTTTCAAGAGTATTTTTTGTGCTTTATTTTTTCACTTTGGTTCAGTTCCATTGATAATGTCTAGCTAAGGTTAGCTTTAAAATAGCTGGTGAGTTGCCCGGACTTGACTTCAATAAGGACAAAAGATATTAAAAACACAATAATATCAAATATTTATATATCACAATATCCAATAGAGAATAATTTTCTATTTGATATTTAACCAATATTTATTATCTAATATTGTTTGCTTGTATTGTTCAACTCCAAACTTGTATTCAACTTTTATTGTTCAACTCCAAAAAACAATTTCCTTTGTGGATTAATAAAGATTGTCTAAGTCTAACTCCTGCCAATGCTCGTTAACAATGTTCGTAACATGCTAATCACAATGTATTAACTATGCCGTACTTTGCATAGCATAACTCCTCATATGACAACTTTTTCTAATGTCTTGTCAATAAGTTGTTATTTTGCACATTTCTATCTTTCTGTAGTGGTTAACAAGCTAATTACAATGTCTGGTCTATACTAACACACAATCTATTGTCTAAACTGATGCAGATGATGCTGGTGTTACAATCTTAATCAGTCTGGCATTATGATGTTAATACATGTTAAAGGGTCTTGTGGTTTGTAGGGTTAGTATTTTATTTTTTAAAATATTATTATTATTATTTTGATAATCTACAGCTTTTCACAGAGTTTTGTCAAAAATAGGAATATGGTTTGAGCCTTGTTGTAGGGTTGTTATTATTATTTATTACTCATGTAGAAATTTAGTTAACATTATGATGAAATCAAATGTTGATATTACCAATAAGAATATTGAATGACCCACAACCCATCACTTTCGGTTGCTAACCCAAAATTGATATACAGTATGTCTTTTTCAGCTGATGGAACCCATGCTCACTTCTGATTGTATTTCTGTTTTAAACCAGTAGGAGCACATGCTAGTTATTACTTTGACACACACTTGTATTTTGCATTGTCTTGTTTCACTAATAACAGTCTTTTAAACTAATATGTCTCCGTGCTTACCTCGATCTGGGTGCCACAGGCGTTGAGGGGCACTATAGCGACCACGTGGGTGCTGTTGGAGCGGAGGCTGCAGGCTGTGTTACTGGGATCAGACAGACGCAGATGTTCATCGTGGAGTTCAGGTAATGTGGCCTTCTCCACCTCCACTATCATCGAAGACTCCAGACAGGTGACCACCGTGTTCACTAAAATTAGAGAATATGAAATAAGTATCTAGTTTCAGATAACATCACAACATATTATTGGTAATATTTAATACAGATAACATGAGTATTGTTCAAATGCAAGATTTTTGTTGTAATACAGTGAGTACTTGGGTGTAGTCACTAATTGGTGGTTTTGAGCTTGTAGAATGTGACGATATCTTACCCCCAAATGTACGGATGTCGACAGAGGCCATATTCATAAGCAATATTTTTTTCTTCCTTGTTATCCCGAGATAACGAGATAATTAATTTGAGATCTCGAGAAAACAACACAATTAATTCGTGATCTCGAGGAAACAAAACAATTTGAGATCTCAAGAAAACAAACCGTTTCGAGATCTCGAGAAATGAAACATATTCCGTGATCTCGAGAAAACAAGTGAAACGTCTGCCGCCACGACAAGCTGACTTTGAGGCTATTTCTCATTCTGAATAGATGTGTTTTTGGTCATTAGAATGTCTGGAATAATAATCGATCAGCTGATAAGGCAATATTTTGATCAGGAGTTGACACGGGGAGATTGCATTACGTCTTTTAATTCGGCACCTCCGCAGAAGACTGGCCCGGCTTCGTCTTTACCGACGGAGATACTCGGGATGGGCAAAGTGAGGCTTCATGAAACACCGAAGCAGTTGAAGCGATTGTGCCGGAGCTGAAACACAGTTCGAAACTTTTCTCGAGATCTCGAAATAACAGTTTTGTTTTCTCGAGATCACAAATTAATTCTGTCGTTTTCTCGAGATCTCAAGTTAATTTTCCTCGTCATTAAGGTGGAAAATAATCATTAGGAACATGGCCTCTGTCGGCTTCTGTACAAATGGGGGCAAAGAGACAATTTTCCCTATTGATCACATTGTACTTTACTATGAAATATCCAAAAGGTGAATTCACAAATGTGGAACCTGGTATTTTCAATTATTGACTACACCCTAGAATTCACTGTATTACAACATAATTTTATTTTAACAATATTAATTTTAGCTGCCCCTCATCTGTATTGATTCATATTGTCTTATAGAATGTTGTGATGTGACCTGAAACCCGGCAATAGAAATGATTAGGTTCAACATTTGTGAATCTGCCTTTTGGATATTTTATGGAAAGGTACGATGTAATCAATAACAAAAAATGTCTCTTGCTCCCGAGTATGACATGATCACAAGAGAACCTTAAAATTCCAATGGGACAAAATGAACTAGTCATATCTTTATAAGGCTCTATGGTTGTTTAATTGCCGGCATGTTTTTTGGCAGATCTGTCACTTATGCAAAAGCTACAGCTCACAATGAACTCATATTAGTAGCACGGTCTAGTAGTGAAGGAGCTCATGAATAAAAGGCAATGAAACAGAAAACTTCAAGTTGGAAAAGTTAGGCACAGGTTCCAGTTTCACTTCCCATCACTAAAAATGTTTTCCAGAGAAATTGTTCCGCCGTTCTCAGTAATGCACGAGAAATTACAAATGGAAGATAGAAATAAACAATATGTATATATATAATGAACAATACTAGTGCTATATATAAGTTTAAAAAATGTGTTTCACTCACCCTGACCCAAACTAGTTGTAACATTCACGATCACACATCTCATCTCAGTTTGGTATATGGCAGGTCTAAAATTAGACATATAATTAAAAAAATGCTTACAGATGTATTTTTTTCCTAATTTAAATGGACCATATTACTCTATTTTCTGTATTACAATGTTATAATGCTTTCATCAAAAACAAAATCATACCTGGAGTTGTGTTGTTGTTTTTTCCCACACAGGTTGAACACGCAAACCCTGTATATTTAGGCTGCGTCCCATTACTCTGTCCTACCCCTTCCCCTATCCCTTTATCTATGTCTTTGTCTTGCCCCTTGATACCGAGCTGAGAGGGCTCGGGGTACTAATGTTCCCCTAAGAAATGGGACACCACTTGATTACCGTTGGCGTCATCATCCCTCGCCTCTACCTCAGCTGCTACGTCTACAGAGGCGACAGCAAGTGACGCAAACAAACGTAAACAAATGTCAAGGATTATCGGGTACCTCAGCTTGAGAAAAAACTAGCTTGTTTGTACATGAAAGTTCGATGAAAAGGATAACGTCGGCTAAACAGACATCACTACAAATAAAACCGCAACAACAGTTCACTGTGGGCCCGGAGTCTCCGGGCCCACTCCACCAGGCTTTCAAACAGCTTCATCCACCAGGCTGTCAGGAGGCTGAACTCACACCCGAACTCCCACCTTACCCATCTCCCACCCCCCACCCCCCATATTGGCATAACCTGTATTCCATAAAAGACACATCACTCTAGACACTTTAAAAAACTGCTGCTAAGGACGACTGTTGCACTGTTGCACATTTACATTTACTACTGGATTTTACTCCTGTTGCACTGTTGTTTACTACTGTTATTGCACACTTACATTTACTACTGGAATTTTTAGTACTGTTGTTTACTCCTGTTATTGATTTTTACCCCCGTTGCACTGTTGTTGGGGCCAAGCAGCGGTAGCTGCAAGGCACCTATAGTGTTTCTACTGATTCTTATTATACATTTTTCTTCCGACACTGGGAGTCTATGGCAACCCCTAGAACCGTCTGGTAAAAAGTTGTGAAATTTGGCATGCACATTCCAGCCACTCTCCTCATTACCCACAGCAATTTATAGGCCCCCACCCCCAACCCTCTAGCGCCACCAGCAGCTCAAAGTTGCAGGAATTTTCAGGTACATTTCTGCGTGTAACTTTTGAACCGTATGTCCAATTTTCAAAAACTTGGCATCCCTGGACTCCTTGGGCCAAGCCGAATCCAACGCACCCTATGACGTCATTTTCCGTCAGGGTAGATTTTCCGCCATTTTGAATTTTATGAAAAACACTCAAAATGCTTCTCCTCCCTCAATTTTTGTCCCATTTTGCTCAAATTTGGTACATCGCATCTTTGGAATGAGCCTCATCAGAAACTTACCCGGTTTTTTGATATCTCTTATCGTTTTGTCGTGACAGCCAATCAAACGTGTCCGAAAAGTCGCCAAACAGGAAGTGAGCTCATATCTCGGGAACCGTTTATAGGATTATTTTCAAACTTTTCACAGATGTTCGGGTCCTTCCCAGGATTCCCCACAAAAAATTACAGGGCCCCACCTCAAACCCTCTAGCGCCACCAACAGGTCAAAATTTTAGGGACATTTCTGCTTGTAACTTTTGAACCGTAAGTCCGATTTTCAAAAATTTGGTATCCCTGGGATCCTTGTGCGAAGACTGATCCAACGCATCCTATGACGTCATGTCTGCCGGAATAGAATGTCCGCCATCTTGGATTTTGTGAAAATCAATAAAATTCTTCTGTTTCTACAACTTAACTTGTAATTTCCACAACAAATGGTGTGCACCCACATTCCAGACAGTCTCATGATGCCCTTCAACAAATTTTACGTCCCCACCCCCAACCCTCTAGCGCCACCAGCAGGTCAAAGTTGCAGGTACATTTCGGCTTGTAAGTTTTGAACCGTACGTCCGATTTTCTAAAACTTGGCCTCCCTGGACTCCTTGGGGCAAGACGAATCCAACGCATTCTGTGACGTAATTTTCGGCGGGTAAGATTTTCCGCCATTTTGAATTTTATGAAAAACATTCAAAATGCTTCTCCTCCCTCAATTTTGGAGCAATTTTGCTCAAATTTGGTCCATAGCACCTTTGGACTGAGCCTCATCAGAAACTTACCCGGTTTTTGGATATCTCTTATCATTTTGTCGTGACAGCCAATTAAACGTGTCGGAAAAGTCGCCAAACAGGAAGTGAGCTCATATCTCGGGAACCCTTCATAGGATTATTTTCAAACTTTTCACATGTATTCTAGTCTGTCCCAGGATTCCCCACAAAAAATTACAGGGCCCCAGCTCAAACCCTCTAGCGCCACCAACAGGTCAAAATTTGAGGGACATTTCTGCTTGTAACTTTTGAACCGTTAGTCAGATTTTAAAAAACTTGGTATCGCTGGGATCCTTGGGCCAAGTCGAATCAAAGGCACCCCATGACGTCATGTCCGCCGGAATAGAATGTCCGCCATTTTGAATTTTATGAAAAACACTCAAAATGCTTCTCCTCACTCAATTTTGGACCAATTTTGCTCTAATTTGGTACATAGCATCTTTGGACTGAGCCTCATCACAAACTTGCCTGGAGTTTTGATATCTCTTATCGCTTTGTCGTGAGAGCCAATCAAACACGTCCTAAAAGTCGCCAAACAGGAAGTGAGCTCATATCTCGGGATCCCTTCATAGGATTATTTTCAAACTTTTCACACGTATTCTAGTCTGTCCCAGGATTCCACACAAAAGATGACAGGGCCTCAGCTCAAATCCTCTAGCGCCACCAACGGGTCAAAATTTGAGGGACATTTCTGTTTGTAACTTTTAAACCGTAAGTCCGATTTTCAGAAACTTGGTATCCCTGGGATCCTCGGGCGAACACTGATCCAACGCATCTCATCAAATTAGGCTGGGTCGCTGCTTGGCCCCACATTGCTGCTTGCAGCTATATTTAAACATTATTCTTCCGCCTCTGGGAGTCTATGGCAACCCCTAGAACCGTCTGGTAAAAAGTTGTGAAATTTGGCATGCACATTCCAGCCAGTCTCCTCATTACCCACAGCAATTTATAGGCCCCCACCCTCAACCCTCTAGCGCCACCAGCAGGTCAAAGTTGCAGGAATTTTCAGGTACATTTCTGCGTGTAACTTTTGAACCGTATGTCCAATTTTCAAAAACTTGGTATCCCTGGACTCCTTGGGCCAAGCCGAATCCAACGCACCCTGTGACGTCATTTTCCGTCAGGGTAGATTTTCCGCCATTTTGAATTTTATGAAAAACACTCAAAATGCTTCTCCTCCCTCAATTTTTGACCAATTTTGCTCAAATTTGGTCCATAGCATCTTTGGACTGAGCCTCATCAGAAACTTACCCGGTTTTTTGATATCTCTTATCGTTTTGTCGTGACAGCCAATCAAACGTGTACGAAAAGTCGCCAAACAGGAAGTGAGCTCATATCTCGGGAACCGTTTATAGGATTATTTTCAAACTTTTCACAGATGTTCGTGTCCTTCCCAGGATTCCCCACAAAAAAATACAGGTCCCCACCTCAAACCCTCTAGCGCCACCAACAGGTCAAAATTTTAGGGACATTTCTGCTTGTAACTTTTGAACCGTAAGTCCGATTTTCAAAAATTTGGTATCCCTGGGATCCTTGGGCGAAGACTGATCCAACGCATCCTATGACGTCATGTCTGTCGGAATAGAATGTCCGCCATCTTGGATTTTGTGAAAATCAATAAAATTCTTCTGTTTCTACAACTTAACTTGTAATTTCCACAACAAATGGTGTGCACCCACATTCTAGACAGTCTCATGATGCCTTTCAACAAATTTTACGTCCCCCACCCCCAACCCTCTAGCGCCACCAGCAGGTCAAAGTTGCAGGTACATTTCGGCTTGTAAGTTTTGAACCGTACGTCCGATTTTCTAAAACCTGGCCTCCCTGGACTCCTTGGGGCAAGACGAATCCAACGCATTCTGTGACGTCATTTTCCGCGGGTAAGATTTTCCGCCATTTTGAATTTTATGAAAAACATTCAAAATGCTTCTCCTCCCTCAATTTTGGACCAATTTTGCTCTAATTTGGTACATAGCATCTTTACACTGAGCCGCATCAGAAACTTACCCGGCGTTTTGATATCTTTTATCGTTTTGTCGTGATAGCCAATTAAACGCGTCTTAACAGTTGCCAAACAGGAAGTGAGCTCATATCTCGGGAACCCTTCATAGAATTATTTTCACACTTTTCACATGTATTCTAGTCTGTCCCAGGATTCCCCACAAAAAATTACAGGGCCCCAGCTCAAACCCTCTAGCGCCACCAACAGGTCAAAATTTGAGGGACATTTCTGCTTGTAACTTTTGAACCGTAAGTCAGATTTTCAAAAACTTGGTATCCCTACAATCCTTGGGCCTAGTCAAATCAAATGCACCCCATGACGTCATGTTCGCCGGAATAGAATGTCCGCCATTTTGGATTTTGTGGAAATCAATAAAATGCTTCTCCTCACTCAATTTTGGACCAATTTTGCTCTAATTTGGTACAGAGCATCTTTGGACTGAGCCTCATCAGAGACATGCCTGGATGTTTTGATATCTCTTATCGTTTTGTCGTGACAGCCAATCAAACGCGTCCTAAAAGTCGCCAAACAGGAAGTGAGCTCATATGTCAGGATCCCTTCATAGGATTATTTTCAAACTTTTCACACGTATTCTAGTCTGTCCCAGGATTCCACACAAATAAATGACAGGGCCTCAGCTCAAATCCTGTAGCGCCAACAACGGGTCAAAATTTGAGGGACATTTCTGCTTGTAACTTTTAAACCGTAAGTCAGATTTTCAGAAACTTGGTATCCCTGGGATCCTCGGGCGAAGACCGATCCAACGCATCTCATCGAATTAGGCCGGGTCGCTGCTTGGCCCCACATTGCTGCTTGCAGCTATATTTTACTACTGTTATTGCACATTTACTACTGGAATTTTTAGTACTGTTGTTTACTCCTGTTGCACTAGAATTACTACTGTTGCACACTTATTTTTATTTATCTTAACTCCAATGCACATTCTACTGCACATGACCAATTCACTGCTGTATCTTCCATTGCACATTTTGATGCACACTGCACACTTTGGAAATCTGTATATAGTATAGTTTATTTATTATGTTGCACTGTTTTAAGATTTTAGACCGTAGACTTTAGTTTTAACTTTAAATCTCTGTCTTAGATAGTTTTTGTTGTGTTTTGTCTTCATATTGTATTTTGTACACTGTCTTTTTGCACTACCTGGCCAGAGAGAAACGAAATTTCGATTCACTGTATGTTGAACACATATGGCAGAATTGACAATAAAGCTGACTTTGAACTTGAACTTAAAAGTAACGTAGAACATAAGCTAAACAGTTAATCGATAATTACAACTGCTGAAAATACATTTATGAGACTCCTTGGCTGGTCGATGTGACGCTGCCATCCTGATCCCAAAACCTGCCTGAGCTTGTAGGCGTACCCCTTTGTTTCAAGTCTGGTCAAGAGCTTACTTCGTTTCAAGGGGTATGTAGCCCGAGGTCGTGGCCTGAGCCCTTGATCAAAATTAGAATCGGGACACCCCTCGCCCTCACATGAACGCGCAAAACCAAGGGGTAGGGGTAAGACAAAGGGCTAAGACAGAGGAATGAGACGCAGCGTGGGACTGAGTTCTTCTCTCAAACAGAAAACACTCTGATCCACCTTCTGTCTGTTGTCAGTGCTCCTCTGTGTTTTGAAACTCCATACACCTTGTCTAAAATCATTTGGATCAATTCAGACCTGGAATTAATTGACCAATCTCTACGAAACAAAAGCTAAAAACTACCACTACATGACATCACAAGGTGGAACAGGGCATTTTGAGGTTTGGACATGTAGACAGACTAATAATAAAGTGTTACTCAAACCTGTGAATGAAACAAAACCACTCCAGATATGTTTTTGATGAGGTAACAACTAACATGGCTTATCTAATTATGTCTCTGTTTTGAGTAATGTATAAGCTTTAGTAATGTACTGCTTATATTTATGCAAAATATCAAATAAAGCATCTCCTCACCCGTATGTAAATTCAACAGCAAAGCAGATAGGAAAATAGTGTCCCATGTTTTCATCAGTCGGAGTCCATCTGATGGTGAACTCCTCTGCTGTGGTTCTGTGCTTTGTGACATTCAGTGGGCCACTCATTATAATGTCATCAGGTCTGTTTGGTAAAAAAAAAGAAAAGAAAAATATCATTTTTTTTAAACTAAAACAACTGCAGTGAATTATTTTATACACATTTTGTAAGATCTTACTCTGAAAAGTTAGCTACGGCCTTGACTTTTATCTCAATTTCTTTTCTAGCCTCTGCCATGAGAACTTTTCCATTGAGAGGTGTGGGGGAAACAAACTTGGGTAAATACTCTCCTTCAGTACAAGAAGGAGCAGGTGGGTCGACTGAAAATAAAACGAAAAACACTGATTGCTTAGGAACGTAAACAATTGATACTTTGCAGTGACATCACGCTTGGGGGGACTGGACTTATGTCTGTGGTGAAATGTTCTGCAGGTGTCATGGTGACGAAATGCACACATTAGCAAACTACCAAATACGTTTTTAGATTGTCTGAAAACTCAAGAAAAAGTAGATTTAAACAAAACATTTTCAGGGGCCTGTGTTCAGTCTTCATGGTCACGTTCAAGGGTTTGATTTTTTTTTTAAGTCGAGTCATTTCTTTATGGTCAAATTGTGTTAAAATAAAGCTCAGGTTAAAGTTTATGGAAGCCGACAGAAGCCATGTTCTTAATGATTATTTTTCACCTTAATAACGAGAAAATTAACTTGAGATCCCGAGAAAACGACACAATTAATTTGTGATCTCGAGAAAACAAAAAATTATTCCGTCTCAAAACATGAAACATTCTGCATGTTGTAGTTCTAACATATCGTCACTAGATGTCACTGTGGAGAGAGTTTTGAACTGTGTTTCAGCGCTCCGGTAAAATCGCTTCAGCTGCTTCAGTGTTTCATGAAGCCTCACTTTGCCCATCCCTAGTATCTCCGTCGGTAAAGAAGAAGCCGGGCCAGTCTTCTGCAGAGGCGCTGCGGACTAATCTTGAAATCCTCCCGAATTAAAAGACGTAATGCAACCTCCCCCTGTGTCAACCCCTGATCAAAATATTGCCTTATCAGCTGATTGATTATTATTCCAGACATTCTAATGACCAAAAACGTGTCTATTCAGAATGAGAAATAGCCCCGAAGTCAGTCTGTCACAACGTGGCCGTAGACGCTTCAGTTGTTTTCTCGAGATCACAGAATAATTGTTTAGTTTTCTCGAGATCTCGAAATAACTGTTTGTTTTCTCGAGATCTCAAATTAATTATCTCGTTATCTCGGTATAACAAGGAAGGAAAAAATATTGCTTATGAATATGTCCTCTGTCGACTTCCGTAAAAGTTTAACAGCTTCAGAGTGGAGCCTTCAGTGAGCATCACACCCCCCATGAATATTGATGACATCAGCTGCAAAGTATCAATATTCTAAGTATTTTGGAGTTAACAAATAGAATTGCACTCACCTTGGAAAGTGAATTGCAATGGCAGCAGACTGAAGGGAGCTCCCCAATACGGTGAGGAGAAAGAAACTTGTGCAGAAAGATGAGTAGTAGTAGTAGTAGTCATGGAAGTAATACTGGGTAAAGCAGATGTTGTTGTAGTTTTGGAAGGGGAAGATAGGAGGCCTGTAGTATTTGTTGTAGTATTGCTAAGTAAAACAAATAGGGGAGCTCTAACAGTAGAAGTAGTAATAATAGTAACTGATGCAGTAGAGGGTGAAGCAGGTGTAGTATTAGGTACATAATGATTAGTAATAGGAATATTAGCAGTAGTTACAGCTGGCGCAGCAGTAGTAGTAGTAGTAATCGTAGTTGTAGTACTAATGGGTGCAGTAGTAGTGGTGGTGAATGATGTAGTAGTTGTAGTAATTGCAGCTGTAGTAGCAGTTGGTACAGTAGTAGTGGATGATGCAGTTGAAGCAGGGTACAGTGCAGTAGAAAAAGTTGATGTAGTACGAGTATTAGTAAATGGCGCAGTGGTAGTAATAATAGGTGCAGTTGTAGTAGTAGTGAATGACGCAGTTGAAGAAGGGTAAAGCGCAGGAGTGAAAGTTGGTGTAGTAGTAGTAGTAGTAGTAGTAATTGGTGCAGTTGTACGTGTACTAGTAGTTGGTGTATTTGTATATGGTACAGCAGTAGTAGGTGTAGCTGCTCTCTTCCTTCGGTTGTTCACTGCATATCTGAAAGAGCTGGATCCATCTGAGTAAAACATGTTGACGTTGTGATGCGGAAAGTCCTCGACCACCAGCTCAAATCCATAAACTCCTTGGTTACTGGAGCCAAGGTACTGTAGTGTGCAGGTGGCCTACGGGTGTAAAAACGTGCATTAGAGTGGTTGGTTTAAAGTTTAAAGAGGGGGGTCTATCACTTATATGGGGTATTATTCTCTCTCTGTCTCTCGCCGAGGTCGGACGTCTTTTCCTCCTCTCCCTTATCTCTATCTGCACTGCTCTATGTGTCTGCTGTGCCTCTCTTGTCTTTGTCTCTGTTCCTCCTGTTGGAGTAGATTTTCGAAATCCTAAATTATGGAATTGATAAGCTGGTCCTTCAACGCAAATTGGCATGCATGAAGAAACGTGAGTTTGGGAGAGCCGACTTTTCCGAGTTTTCCGGACGGAACCTTTTACTTATTGGATTTTTGATGGCTGGACATCTGATTGGCCTGGAGATGTTTCTGATCCATCGGAGCAAATAAAAGTCCTCCAAAACTGTAAATTTACACCACAGCAGAGCCATTGCGGACCTAGGGAAGGTCTACATCAGATTGAGGAACTGTACCATCTCCAATCTGTGGATACCCCCCTGACGCTCGGATACCATCTTGTTTGTGGAACTGTTACGCACCAGGAGGGAGAACTGGAGAGTCTCAATGGCTCGGCTTGGTGACGTGAAGTTGGGGATTTTTGCAGTACCAGGTTTCGGACCAATTGTCCGTTCACCTGAGTTCTAAAGTGTTTGATTACACGCATTTCCCCCCTTTAATTTCAACTCTCCCAGAAAATCTGTGATCAATAGGACTGCTGTTTTGACTATCTTCTGCTGACTGCTGCATTTAGACACTCCCAAGGACACTCACCATAATCAAAGGACATGTTTACCTTGTGTAAACTATTCCACTGTATTATGTATTTTGTCTATTGTATTGATTGTATTGCATTCCTATTCTGTTTATGTTCTTGTATCACTGAAGAGAGAGGGGGACATTAGCGCCCCATGTCGGCTGCTTTAAGGTCCATGGACCCGTCCATTTCCAAGTCTTCGTTGTTTACAATGACAAATAAAGCTTCCATTCCATTCCATTAACAGCTAACACATAACATACTGTATTTAGATAACTGTTTACTGTTTGAAAATGCTATATCTGCTCTATGCGCTAAGTCACTCCCCTTTCAGAACGCAGTCACGTTGTAGTATATTGTTTTGTATCAGACTTTTGTACATTTGTCAAAAATTGCAGTGGATGATGTAGGCTTTTGGGCTGAGCTTTGGTTAAGTTCGTACTGCTAACTATAAGGAGGGTTCAGATTGAGCGTTGGAGAAATCGCAATATTATTGGAGCATGCATGGATGTGATGTGAAATATTAAAAACTTAAGCAATAAAAATTCTGCAGTGTTGTCCTTGGTCTGTGTAATTATATATGACGTATGAGATATGGTGTACAGTCTGTCAGATAAGAGGAGTAGCAAATATAACTTCCATAAATAAATAGAAAAAGTTGAATTGACTCACCTGATCCACTTGGAATCCAGAATGCTTTGAACACTTGTAGCATTCTGTGTATTTCGCAGTTCCATATCGGCATCTTACTTTGTCTCCATCAGGATCGAAAGATAACAGCTTATATGTCCTCCTGCAGTTCTGAGGGACTCTACAAAACATCACTCATCAGTTACTGGACTATTCCCTCGGTCATCCAGGCAGGGTCCAGACCGCATAGTTTATGTGGTCTTATACTTGTTCTGATACAGTTCAAGAAGAGATTCAAGATTCAAAGTTTTTAATTGTCATATGCACTGTAAAGAAACACATTTCCCTGTACAATGAAATTCTTACTTTGCTGCCCACACTGGATGCCAAGAGTATGCAAAAAAATCAAAATGGATAAATAAGATAAAGAGAAGCATGTAAAAAATATAATCAAATAGAAACAATTAATTTAATAATTAGTTTTGTGTGCAACTGTCAGTAGTAAAACGGTGTGTAAACATGGTTGATATAGTGCAAACAGGAAGTGTAAACATTCAAGCAGTTACATTACAAGAAAAAAAAATCTAAAGCTATTTAGGAAATTTTTGTCCTGTGAATGTGACTTTTTTTTTTTTTTTTTAGCATTAATACCTGCTCAAATGAGTATCTAGTTTTGATAGTTTTAGTATCTGATTTTCAATACTTTTGACAACCCCAGTTAGATCAGTATTCATGGGTGTGTCTATGTAAATGGTACAAATTTCATTTTTACTCAGAGACTTACCGTAGAAAAGGGAGGATGGCAGCAGCTGGAGAGTTGTTTGGCTTGTTTGTGTCGGATCGTTTTCCCAAATCCAGTGAAGTCAGAATACTCCAGGAGGGAGTGTCGCCGGACATCAGCCGGATCCAACAGCAGCTGGATTCTCTGGAAAGGCAATGAGAGCATTTCAGTCAAATCAAATGTATTTATAGAGCACATTTAAAACAGCCAAAGCTTAAAGTGCAGAACAACAACAATGGAGCTCAACAGTCCTGCACACTTCAAAGTCGGTTTTGTTTTTTTTGTTAAAATTTTCCCGCAGAAATTTCAGAAATTAAAATATTGAGAGTTCAAAGGCAGAGCTGAAGCGAACCAGCTACATGGCAACTAATATCCATAACACAGTTGTTTTAAATTAATTTGCTTTAATGGTTTAGTAAGCAGTTTATAAAGTTTTCAGATACAAATTTTACATACAATTATTTGCCTGACCAGCCAGTCCCTCTGACATTCTGTTTGGATCCAGACGGGTCCTTGAGGCGGTCCAACCACAGCTGCTAATTTGTATCACGTGTTTCTCAAATGCAGAAGACGTCTCTAGAAAATTCTTGTATCATTCAGAACTAAACTCTTCTTTTGCCTGAGATAAATTGGAGTTTGGTGGTTTGATTGTTAATTCTATAGAAATTTGCGCTGCTTCTCAGATTTGAAGTGCTGCAGTGACCTTATACTAGGCCTGACAATAATTACTTTATTATTATTATTAAATTATTTTTATGTAAGATTTGAGCTTTAGAGGGTTAAATAAATAGCTTCTATGAGTAATTATTTGCTCATATATTTGTTGCAGCTCATGGCTTTTTAATGATACTGTCTATTTAAAAATGTGTTTACTGGATTATGCAGCTTGGTGTCGTTTACCATCTATCTATCTTAAACAGGCCTTTGTGTCAATAATATTCAGAATCTTGCCTGGTTTGGAAAGGTCTGTTGCTAGTGAGAATCTTTGTGATGATAGTTTCAGTTTCACACCAGCGGCTGTTGTACTTGGGTGAATTGGAGCTGTAGTCGATTTGACCCATATCGAGTTGGTCGTTGTATCCACAGTCGCCGCTGTAACAGGAGCCGTAATGGAAGTGACATCCATCATACGTCACCTTCGTTCGAATTTCCACCTGCAAAAGAAAATCTGAATAAAAACCTCTTGATAGAGATGGATAGATTAGATAGATTCTTTTGCAACTTATTGTCAACTTATATATTATTTGTTTTTTGTTTTTTTATCAAATTTACTAGAAAACTAAAACATTTTCAGTGGACTCTAGATCCAGGCTCCCATTAAAACACTGAAATAAGGATTTTATTTTTCCATCACAGAGGCTCAAATCTGACATTACTCAACTCAGCAGTCACTGACTTTTGTTTTTCCAACTTGTCACTCTGGAGTTAGCGGCAGCTCTCCACCCCCTTACAAATGGCTCATCAAGGAATTTCTGAATTATACGTATTGTGCTGAATTACTAAAATTTGGTTCATTAAATGCCTATTGCCATTGTAAATATATCATTTTGATGCTTTTGTGCACTGATACATAGATAATGGTATTATTTTTGTTTTATAAAAAGTTGCTAATTGGAGGAAAAATCTTAGAGACCGCTGTATAAAGTGTGAAATGTGACAGGTCCATGAAGAAGCAATATGTGTCAAACTTTAAACACATAATACGTTCTCTGACTACAGAATCAACAAAGTCTTACATGCATACCATGATATTTAGCCACATAACCGACTGTTATACCACATGGTCTCACACTTCAGAGGCTGTTTTGAAGCCACTAAAGTCTCTCTTCAAGAAAACACTGAAAACTTTGGACAAAAAGCCTTTACAGTATCATTATTGTAACATCTTAAGTAAGTATAACATTTTGGATTTTGATAGTTATCAGATATTTATGGATGCTTGCCTCATTTTTAAAGTTTTAAACAGGCTTGCTCCTCCTCCTCTACTGGATTTTACAGGTAAAAAACCTGGCGACCAAGTGAATACCAGAGCATCGACCAGAGGAGACTGTAACATAAAAAGGCGTAGGACTAAATTTGACCAAACGGTGGAGTCTATCAGAGACTCACAGACATGGAACACACTGCCAGCCCACGTCAGGAACTGTGGCACCTTCAGCATTTAAAACAGCTCTGAAACACTGGCTGAAAACTAACCAGACGTGCTCACACATGTAGATTATTCTGACTTTTGGAGATGGGTTTATTGCACCTACATGCTCTTGGTGAAATGTCTTTTGTGTATTCTGTTTTCTCTGTTTGTGTGAATGTGTTTTGTTCTTACCTGCCTTAGGACTATGGATGTAAATTAGCTGTTGTGCTAACTCCATCATATTTACATTGAAGCTCTTTGCTGACATGCTCATTAATATGCATTTAAATACATAAATAAACACAAAATATAATGATCATAATTTGAATTTACAATATACTTTTTTGGTTGACAAAAATGCATTATAGATCAGTTGACTAACAAATCAGTGATTAGACTGACTTAACTAAACAAACTAAATAGAATTATTTAAATAAATCCTGACCACAGGTAAAACTATTTTTAATCAAAAGACTGAGATTAAAAAATTGTCTGTGTAATCTGCTCCCTCAGTCATCCACGTTTGATCCATAGCAAAATAAAAATTTGAATCTGTCAGCTAAAATTTAAAGATTTTTGTTGTAATACAGTGAGTTCTCGGGTCTAATCAGTGATAGAAATGATCAGGTTCAACATTTCCCATTATAATATCAACACAATACCTATATCTATCAGAATTAGTCCAACTCTTGCTTCTTTTAAAACACATCTTAAAATATGGCTGAATACTGTAACTGTAATTATATAATACAATAGCCATGACATACAAGAAGCACACCCACACACACACACACACACACACCCACACACACCCACACACACCCACACCCACACCCACACACACACACACACACACACACACACACACACACACACACCCACACCCACACCCACACACACCCACACCCACACACCCACACCCACACACACCCACACCCACACACCCACACCCACACCCACACCCACACCCACACACACCCACACACACACACACACACACACACACACACACACACACACACACACACACACACACTACAAAAATCCACATTGTAAATAGAATAGGCACCTTATTACGCACACTGAGAAGCACCTTTAATTCGCACTTTAGGCTAAGCCCATTAATTGTATTTTTACTGTAATTTACTGAATTATATGCTACTATTGTATAGATACTAAATTGTTTTTATGTTTGTGATCATAACACATGTACTAAATTGTCTAATGTCTGCAGCTGCAAGACTGCGGAACTGCGGATGGAAATGAGCACTGTGCTAAATCCGGCATATTTACGTCGGTTTGTGTGATCTTATACAAATTGTGCGTTCATTAATATGCATTGTCCCTTTCAAATAAATAAATAAATACAAATTTAAATAAAGCAATCTAGAATCTGTAAACCACCAATGTTGGTAATATTGGTAGATTCACAATGTTGAACCTGATCATTTCGATAATTGACTAGTTACAGCAATAATCTGCATTTCAACAATGTTTATTTTAGCTGTCCTCATCTGTATTAATAAATATGATTGGCCTATAGAATGTTATGAGATCATCTGAAGCGCAGCATTAGCACATAACACCCACAAGGATCACATCAGCACCCCACATGAACATCACAAGGAAATCTTTATAGTAAAATTCAAATTGCTTCACCTCATAGGTCCCGTCGCGGCCTGCTTTGGTTGTGAAGGTGACCACGGAGCCATAGAAGTGAGATGCAGAGGCCAGTGAGAGCCACAGCAGCTGCAGTAGGACCAGTCCAGTGGAGAACATGATGCCTACAGCTCTCCTCACCTGAGCATCTTTTATACCTGCACCCTCCCCATTCAACACAACCCACAACAAAGGTCTCAAAACCAGTTTATTGGAATGACGGTAAGAGGACTAATGTGTGCGGTAAGCGTAAGGGGTGGGACGAGACAAAATCCCGTGGAAAGTTACATGACACGACTCCATCCATGAGAGCAGAGACCAGATTAAAGAGGTGTGACTAAATATATTTTGTTCATTTTTATTTTGTTTTATTGAGTTTAAAGGTGTACTTCATATCTTTTTGGTGGAGGGTGTGCCATTTGCTTGTCTCCATGGAGATGTTATTGAATACTTGCCTGGATTCCACAGTATGACATTAAAATTATCGATTTTATTTTTATTATTTTATTATCTTTTTTTAATTATGCTTAAAATGGCTTAAAAACATACAGCTCTGGAAAAAAATAAGACACCACTGCATTTTTTTCTGAAATCAGCATCTTTACATGTATTACAGCCATTCCATTCCAGCGTCTGTTGAATTCCAACACAAACACAAAGCTGAGCTACTTCGGTTCTTGCACCAGGAGTGGAATAAAGTCACCCAAGAACAATGTGAAAGACTGGGACTAAACCAGGTCTGAACCGAGACTAAACCAGGTCTAAACCAGGTCTGAACCAAGACTAAAGCAGGGATGAACCAGGATTAAACCAGGTTAAAAAGGGGACTAAACCAGGACTAAACTAGAATTAAACTAGACCTAAACTTGGTTCAGACTGGGTTTAGTCCTAGTTTAGACCTGGTTTAGTCTTGATTCAGACCAGGTTTAGTCCTAGTTTAGTCCTTGTTTAGTCCCTGTTTTAACCTGGTTTAGTCCTGGTTCAGATCTGGTTTAATTCTAGTTTAGTCCCATTTTTAACCTGGTTTAGTCCTGGTTTAGCCCTGGTTCAGTCCAAGACTAAACCAGGTCTAAACTAGGACTAAACCCGGTCTGAACCAAGACTAAACCAGGTCTAAACTATAACCCAAGAACAATGTGAAAGACTTGTGGAGAGCATGTCAAGACACATGAAAGCTGTGATTAAAAATAAGGGTTATTGCACCAAATATTGATTCCTGAACTCTTCTTAAGTGTAAACATTAGTATTATGTTGTTTTAAATGAATTTCATTTTGTTTCTTTGCATTGTTTGAGGTCTGAAAACATGGATCTTTTTTGTTATTTTGACCATTTGTCATTTTCTGCAAATAAATGCTCTAAACAATCTTATTTTTATTTGGAATTTGGGGGAAATGTTGTCAGTAGTTTATAGACTCAAACAAAAATGTTCCTTTTGCCCAAACACTGATAAAACTGAACATTTTGCAGTGGTCTCTTATTTCTTTTTCCAGAGCTGTACATTCTTATTCTGAGTGCAGTCACCTCTACAGATCTGACCTGTCACTTCATTTGAGAAAGATAAGTTAAATGCCTTATTGTGGAACATTCTAGACAAAGTGATAACATTGCCAATGAGAAAAACAGGTGGCAGACTTCCACCAGAAAAGTTACACAGTAAACCTTTTAATATAAAATTGCAGGATCACATTCCGAACAAAGGGCTCTACAAAGACCTTCCACCGATCAGTGACAAAATTTCTGCTAGAAGAATGGGAATCGCCGCTCACTGCATCCAGAAATTGCAAACATTGTCATCCCATGGAGAGCTCTTAGATTGGCACAGGAAGAAGGTGAAGCCAATCAAGCAAGTAAGTAAGTAGGTACATAGGTTTTTCATTCAATTAATTTATTTTCAGTAAGAAAAAATAGTTCCATGGGAAATTATTATTATCGTTTATCCACTCTTCAGCTGTCTAATATAACTTTACATGACTTCTGTGCTGACTGGGGGCGAATTGAAAGAGAAAGAGAAATACAGTAATCCCTCGTTTATCGTGGGGGTTAGGTTCCAGAAATAACCCCAATAAGAGAAATCCGCGAAGTAGGACAACTTTATATTTTACAAATATTCTACATGTTTTAAGGCTGTAAACGCCTCACCACACACATTATACACTTTTCTCAGACTAGAATTAACCTTTTCTCACATTTCTCTCTCATTTAAACACTCAAACTTTCATAGATTTTCAACAAAATGTATTAATAGTGAAGCGTGGGGGCTCCGCCGGGAGCCCTGCCGGACGCGCGAGGGGAGCGGAGACATGAGTCACTGGATCCGCAGGAAGCACCGCGCTCATCCAACGGCACTGCCACGTCCCGGGACGCGACACGCACTAAACCCTTGGAGAAGTGCGTGACACGTGCACCACTCATCGTGGACCTGGACCTGGTCCAGTCCTGGTTTAGTCCAGGTCCAGTCCAGGTTTAGACCTGGTTTAGACCTGGTCTAGACCTGGTTTAGTTCTGGTCTAGACCTGGTTTAGTCCACGTTTAGTCCTGGGTATACAGTCTCTTAGCCAATCAGGACGCAGAACACAATGTTACACTATAATAAAAATTTTACACTATAAATAAATAGAAAAAGAAAAAAAAATCCGCGAAACAGCGAGGCCGCGAACACTGAACCGCGATAGAGCGAGGGACCACTGTATTACAATATTGGGGATGATAATCTAGGGGTATTTTGTATGTCATTGTAAAATTATTGAAAATCAGGTTTTAATAGATACTAAAACCATTGAAACTAGAAATTTACGGAAGCCAACAGAGGCCATATTCATAAGCAATATTTTTTCCTTCCTTGTTATACCGAGATAACGAGATAATTAATTCGAGATCTCGAGAAAACGAAACAATTATTCCATGATCTCGAGAAAACAACTGAAATATCTACCGCCACGTTGTGACAGGCTGACTTCGGAGCTATTTCTCATTCTGAATAGATGTGTTTTTGGTCATTCGAATGTCTGGAATAATAATCGATCAGCTGATAAGGCAATATTTTGATCAGGGGTTGACACGGGGGGGGCATTACGTCTTTTAATTTGGGATAATTTCAAGATTAGTCCGCGGCGCCTCCGCAGCAGACTGGCCCGGCTTCGTCTTTACTGACGGAGATATAGTGTTTTCTCCAGATCACAAATTAATTGTGTCATTTTCTCGAGATCTTGAGTTAATTTTCTTGTTATTAAGGTGGAAAATAATCATTACGAACATGGCCTCTGTCGGCTTCTGTAGAAATGAACCTTTTCTGAACAGCTTTTAGTATTAGTCTGATTAGTATACCACATGGTAATATAAAAGAAAGTACTGCAATTTAATGTTGATTTTTTTTTTTTTTTTTTGGACATAATAGACTTAGCTACATAGGCTAACTACAGTAAGTTGGAAAAATGCATGACAATAACATTCTCTCCATGCACTGATCCACTGGTCGAGTTACATTTAAACATTTCATCCTCTGGTCAAATACTTAATTACACCTTTGCTTCTTTAAGCCTGAAGAAGAATGGTCTATTATTATTATTTGATTTGTAAAGGTTCCTCTTTTGTTGAATAGAAAACAAAAAGAAAAAGAGCCTGTCCTCCCTCACTCAGATTTCACCTTCCTTGTGCTTTCATCTTTCAAACACAGAACAGGCAAGCCCTTTTTTCAATTCATTTAATTCAGTGCTTCTCAAGATGTATATATTTTTTATTTAATTCAATTGTGCTGAATATTTACTGCTAAAACAGTCTGTACATTTCAGAGCATGTCTGTAGAGGTCTAAACTAACAAATTAGATTTATTTTTTTTATTTGTAGAGGGTAATCTGTTACTATTAAATTGCAACCTTGGTGCTTTGATAAGTGCACCAATTCAGTTATATTTGCTGACAGATATTTTAGTTATTTAGTTAAACACTAGTTGTGTGAAAAGTTCAGCTGCCTTAGAAATTATGCTGCGTGACAAGAACAATAGACTTGAATTCTGGAAAGTCTGAAATTACCAAACAGGATGAATACAGAAGGACTAGTAAAATGATCACTTTGTTTTGGTGTACTTTTGTTGTACTATTCGCTAAATAAACTATAATTGTTCTTTTTTTTCCCTTTTTTTCCCCTTTTTTTTTTTAAGTCTAAAATACGACTTTTTTTTAGCATATGTAATTTTCTGCCAGATGGAGAACCTAATTTTATTGTGATATATATAGTCTATTACTGCATTAGCCAACATCGCAAAATTTATATTTTTGCATTAAATTGTGCTGCCACACTATAACATTTATTCAATAATAGGATTAAATCAAGTTTGCAAATCTGTTTAACAAAAAAACTGTTGTTGTTCAATAATAGATAGGTGACAGCACATACATACCTCATCAAGCAGCTTAACTTTAAATAACTAGTACACCAACATCCCCGACCACCTCCTTTTTATTTTCACATTCAGATTGGGACTGCACGATGCTATTTTTCTGACATATACGAAGGTCATTCAAAATGTTCTAAGACAAATTAAAAAACAACTTTATTTTTGAAAGTAACAAAATTATTTTTCTACATAACATCCACCTAAGTCAGTACACTTCTGCAAGCGATGTTTCCACTGAAAAATTCCTTCTTGATAGAATTCTGGAGCTTGTTTAGTCAACCAGGTCACAACCTCCCTCTTCGCTTCAAGTATGGACTGAAATCTTGTTCCTTTTAAATGTTCCTTCATCTTTGCAAATAGGGAAAAAAAAAACATCCATAAATATTGTGCAAAGCTTCAATAATTTCCATTGAAGTTTTGTTAGAAATTTAATGTTTGCTCGGACTTCAGATTGGCTCATTTTAGAGGGTCAAAAAAGTGGGTTGTGCAATATGTAACGTAACTCTTTGAATAACAAAGCTAGAATGCCGAAACTTGTCAAATGTGTTTATAAGTCATCAGTGGTACGATTCAAGGTCATTTTGTTGAACTAGTTAGACTCATTTTTAATTTATGGCATTTGTCTTAGAACTTTTTGAATGACCCTTGTAATTCTATTGCAATTAGATTCTTATTTTTAATTTTATTTTAAATAAGTATTCAGTTCAGAGTGCATATTTTACACAGGTCCCGGTATGTTTTTTTTTTTTTTTTGACAGAGGACAGTCTATTGCCATTTATTAAATTGCAATCTTTAATTGGGCAGCTTCAAATTTCAATTTTGATTTGATTTTGTTATATTTAGAGACAGACAAGACAACAATGATAATTAAAGCCGCAAGCGGTGTTGTCGGGCCCTCGCACCTGCGGCCTATGGGGGTGGGGGGGTGGGAGGGGGCATGCTCCATGCCAGCAATACAACGTATTTTCAGCCGCACAAGATGTCATGTCAATCTAAAGCACAGTAGCAGCTTCAGTGCATTTTTTTTACAGTTCCCTTGTCTACCACATGGTGGCGCTATGACATACGGGCAGTTCATTTGCATAAAAATGTTTCTCTTCATCATATACAAGGCTATTTCGTGTGGTTGGCTCAAGTGGTATGCTAACGGTAACCCACTTTGCATTTAGGGGGCTAAGCTACTGTATTTTCTTGCAGTTCACTTGCCTACCATATGGTGGCGCTATGCCAAACTACCATTTAATTTGCTTGAAAATGTTCATAGTCATGAGCATGAGCATATGGGGTTCCAGGCTTTTAAACCCCTAAATGAAGTGGTGACACACCTCCTATTGGCACTTTCAAATGGTAGCAAAATTCATCAGGCTGCCATTTTGTCATCTTACAAGATATCAAAAATCCCTTCACAATTTAACATCTCCAATGTCTTGAGCTCATGTACACCAAAATTTATGCCCATCTGATGTATGGTGTAGGAGGAGTGTTTTAAAATCCATTATATGTCATATCACACAAAATCGCAATACAAGTCTTCTTATCTCACTTCCTGTTGGGCGTGGCCATGACATTGTAATTACAATTTTGTTCATCTTTGTGAGATACACACCCATACCAACTTTCGTGTGTCTGGCTGAAATGGTATGCCACCCACGATCCTCTTTGTGTTAAAGGGATATGCCACCCCCAGGTCAAATTTGGGCATCTCCCCACAGTCCAGAGACTAAAATAAGTGGTGGAAAGCGTTTTCCTGCTCACCCAGCCATTGTCCGAGTCTGTCGCCACTGACCGCCGCGGTATCTGCAGCTACTCCGCCTTAGACTGGAGTCTAACGTCGCCAGAGAAAGATTTCGGCCAAAAGGAATTAATTTGCTCGATGCGTTTCCCAATTACTTTATGTGTAGTGCGCATTCATATCGAGTGCAAATAAATGTGCAAATCAACACGGAGAGCTTGCCTTGGTCATTTTGGGTGGGAACTATTTTCCAGTGCGGAAGAATACAGTCGAATCACGCACCACGTTGTGCAACAGGGGAACTCCCTTCCCGGTGCGTAACAGGGATTCCCTTGGCAACGTGGTGCGTGATTCGACTGTATTCTTCCGCACTGGAAAATAGATACCGCGGCGGTCAGTGGCGACAGACTTGGACAATGGCTGGGTGAGCAGGAAAACGCTTTCCACCACTTATTTTAGTCTCTGGACTGTGGGGAGATGCCCAAATTTGCACTGGGGGTGGCATATCCCTTTAAAGCGCTCAATTTCTGTACATTTTCTGACAGTTCACTTGCCTACCACATGGGAGCGCTATGTCAGACTGCCAGTTTTTTTTGCATAAAAATGTTGGTAGTCCTCATATACATTACCCTTTGAAGCTTTAGTCCAGAGAACTACTGCAAAATAGATTTGTGACCCATTTCCTTTTTGTTTGGGTACATTTAATCAAATACAGTGGTACCTCACCTTACGAAAGACCCAACAAATGAAATTTTCAAGTTACGAAACGTCTTCACGTCAAATTTTGGTCTCTAGATACGAATGAAATTTCAAGCTACGAAACGCGAAATCTCAAAAATTCAAATAATGCGCACTCAGCCACACACATTATAGCTTTTCTCAGACTGGATTTAAACCCCTCTCACACTTGTCACCCGTTCAAACACCCAAACCCCCACAGATTCCCAACAAAAACCTATCAATAGTGAAGTGTGGGGGGAAGCGGGAGGGGGGAGAAGACTGTGCGTGGACATGTGTGATAGCGCAGCATGACCCGGTGCGGAGCTGCCAGCAGGTCCAGACCAAGGTCTCAACCTGGACTGGACCAGGACTAAACCTGGACCAAACCAGGACCAAACCAGGTGGATTAAAGCGCGCGCGGTCTATTTCCTGGTTTTGTTTCGAGTCACAGCTGAGGGGAGCAGCGAGGAGGAATGCACGCAGTCTGAGCGCATGAACGAGACCCGTGCAAGAGGGGTGGTCTAGACCTCCTCTAGACCTGACCAGGTCTCAGACCTGACCAGGTCTAGAGGAGCGCCGTGCGTGCGTTCACCCCCTGGCCTCGCCTCGAGCCACAGCGAGCCGCCGCTCGCACGCACGCAAGAGCCGCGGCGGTCCAGACCCGCTCCAGACCTGCCCGCGTAAGGTGCTCACAGAGCGGCCTGGTGACCGGGACAATCCTCTGAGCTATGCTCGCGTAAGGTGCTCACAGAGCAGCGGCTCGCCACAGCCGCGACCCGAAACGAAACCAGGAAACAGACGCGCGCGGTGCCTCAATCCACCCGGTCCAGTCCTGGCCCAGTCCTGGTCCAGTCCAGGTTTAGTCCAGGTTCAGTCCCGGCTCAGTCCAGGTCTAGACCGGCAGGTGTCTGCCGGGCCATGCTGCGCCAACACACGTGTCTGCCCTCCCCCTTCCCCCCCACACTTCACCACCAATACACCCTGTCAAAAATCCACGAATGTTTGTGTGTCCAAACGAGAGACAAACGTGAGAAAAGTCCAAATCCAGTCTGAGAAACCAATCAGGACGCAGAAAACAATGTTACACTATAAAAAAAGTTACACTATAAAAAAAAAAAAAAAACTTGGATGGGGCCTTGGAACGAATCAGGCTTTTTCCATTGAAATAGCTACTCAACTTACGAATTTTTCACGTTACGAAACCACTTCTGGAACGAATTAATTTCGTAAGGTGAGGTACCACTGTACCTAACTTTGGGTGGACTAGTTTAAGACAAAAACTCGTCCACCCAAAGGACAAAACACCGAGCCACAAACAAAGCAATGTGGTCTACTCCATTCAGTGTAGTGAAGACTGCAGTGAGCGCTACATTGGAGAAACAAAACAGCCACTTCACAAGAGGATGTACCAACACAGACGGGCGTGCCAGAGTGGACCGTCATCTGCCGTACATCTTCACCTAGAAGCCACGGGCCATTCGTTTGAGGACAGTGAGGTTCAGATCTTAGCCAGGGAAAAGAACTGGTTTGAGAGGGGAGTTAAAGAGGCGATTTTTGTCAAAAAAGAGAATCCTTCGTTAAACAGAAATGGGGGAGTCAGACATAACTTGTCTCCCATTTACAATTCAATTCTCAAACCGAAGTCAAAACAGACAAAGGAAACAATAGGGCGGCCAGGTCAGGGCCAGAGGTCGTTAGGGTTGAATAGATATGCTAAACTAGACGCCAGAGAAATTGGAAAAACAAAAGACAGAACCTCAAAAACAGATAGGTGAGATAGTTTCAGAATAATTGTAGTGTAGTTAGCTCCTCCCTGCAGCTAGATTTAAGCAGTGTCTAACCAGCACTCTAACCAGAACTGACGAAGCAGCGCGGATGAACGTTTTCGACCAAATAAACTTTGTCTAGTTGACAAATTGAATTTCTCCTTTTATCATTGAGAGATAAAATATCAAAATGAAAATCCAGAAAATCACATTAATAATAATGCATTTTATTTAAAAGCGCCTTTCAGAACACCCAAGGACACTGCACAAGGTTAAAAATGAATAAAAAGCACAACAAACAATACAATAAAACATAAAAACAAAATAAAAACAAAATTCAGAGTGGAGTGATTGGCTATGAGAGGTAGGGCAGTCTGAACAGGTGGGTTTTGAGTCTGGATTTAAAGAGAGGGAGAGAGTCTATATTACGGAGGTCAGGAGGGAGAGAGTTCCAGAGCTGAGGAGCAGAGCGGCTGAAGGCTCTGCTCCCCATGGTAACGTTATAGAAAATATATTAATTGATTTGCATTTCATTGTGTGAAAAAGTATTTGATGACCAACCACGAAGGGTTCTGCTCCCACAGTCCAGTTAGACACTCTGAACTCGTCACCTGAATTAGACTCTTGTTTTAACGAGTCGCCTGTATAAAAGACCCCTGTCCACAGAATCAGTCGAACAATCAGACTCCAAACACTCCAACATGGGAAAGAGCTGTCAAAGGGCGTCAGGGACAAAGATTCTAAACCTGCACAAGGATGGAATGGACTACAAAACCATAAGTAAGAAGCTGGTGTTAAGGAGACAACTGCTAGTGTAATTGTTCGAAAATTTAAGAAATACAAAATTACCATCAGTCGACCTCAGTCTGGGGATCCACACAAGCTCTCACCTCATGGGGGGTTTCAGTGATCATGAGAACAGTGAGAAATCAGCCTAGAACTACACGGGAGGAGCTCGTCAGTGAACTCAAGGCAGCTGGGACCACCGTCACTAAGAAAACCATTGGTAACACTTTACGCCACAATAGATTAAAATTCTGCAGTACTTGCATGCAAAATCCCCCTGCTTAAGAAGGCACATGTGCAGACTCGCCTGAAGTTTGCCAATGAACACCTGAATGATCTAGAGCGGGATTGGGAGAAGGTGCTGTGATCAGATGAAACCAAAATCAAGCTCTTTGACATTAACTCAACTGAATTTGTTTATTTGTTTATTTACGGATCCCCATTAGTCTCTACAAACATAGAGACTAGTCTTCCTGGGGTCCAATTTAAAATACAATACACTTCAATACATCCAAGCACCATAACAACAGACCAACTCAACTGAATGCTGCCTATGACCCCCAAGAACACCATCCACACTGTCAAGCATGGAGGGGGAAATATTATGTTTTGGGGATGTTTTTGTGCTAAGGGCACAGGACAACTTCACCGCGTCAACAGGAGGATGGACGGAGTCATATACCATAAAATCTTGAGTGACAACCTCCAGGAAACTGAAAATGGGTTGTGGATGTGTCTTCCAACACGACAATGACCTAAAACATCCAACCAAGGCAACAAAGGAGTGGCTCAAGATGAAGCACATTAAGATAATGGAGTGACCCAGCCAGTCTCCGGAGGGAGCTGAAGCTCAGAGTCAACCACGAAACCTTAATGATTTAGAGATGACTGGGAAGAAGAGTGGACCAAAATTCCTTCTGATATGTGCGCAAACCTGGTCATCAACTACAAAAAACATCTGACCTCTATGCTGCAAACAAGGGTTTTGCCACCAAGACTTTTTTGGCTAGAAGGTTCCAATACTGCCGACACTCCAACATCCTTGGGTCCCGTCTCCTCTCATACAATATCAAACTCACTCTAGTACTACGGCCCTCGTCTATGGAACAGCCTGCTGGAGGACCTCAGGGCTGCAGAGAATGCTGCATGTTTTTAAGAGTGGGCTCAAGACCCACCGATTTAGCTTATCCTGTGATTGAATTTTTATACTTTTACGTGTTTTTATTATACATATTATATTATATTTATTTATTTTAGGCATATTATTAGCTTGAATTCATATTCCTTTATTATTTTTTAGTATTTTCAGTGCTCCCTCTGTAGGAGCCCTCTGCACTGGGAGCAGTGGTCTGCTGTGGCTGCCGGGGTCTGTCCCGTGGCCTCCTGGTGGAGAGGTGGTGCTTGGGCCTCATCTCTCCCCTGGACCTGTAGCGGTTCTTGGTGGCGGTGGTGGATGGCTCTCTGCTCTTGGTGTAGACGCCTCCTCTGATGATGCTTTCTCAACTGGTTCGTCTGTATTCAGCCTCACATTTTACTATGCGTAGTTTTATGTATTTTAGCATGTTAGTGTGTGTGTGTGTGTGTGTGTGTGTGTGTGTGTGTGTGTGTTACTGTTTGGGTTGTTTGGTTGTGTGGTGTCGGGCACCTGGGGGGGGGGGGGGGGGCTGGTTGGGTGGAAGGAAATGTGGGATTGTTTTTAATCACTGTAAAGCATTTGTGTTACTTTTTTTGTATGAAAAATGCTTTATAAATAAAGTTTGATTGATTGAATACTTGATTGAATACTTATTTCACTCAATGAAATGCAAATCAGTTTATATATTTTCTTTATTTTCTGGATTTTCTTTTTGATATTCTATCTCTCAATGTTAACATAAACCTTCCATTAAAATTATAGACTGCTCATTTCTTTGTCAATGGACAAACCTACAAAATCAGCAAATGATCAAATACTTATTTCATGCATATTTATTTTTTGTCTTATTTCATGATGATACAAACTTGAAAATTAACAAAGGCACATCTCTCATGTTTAACCGAAAAATCTAACGTATGCAGTAAGAAACAAAAAAACAAAAATAACTTCCTTCATCTTCACTTATATTTCTTCATTATTCACCCTATTCTAACAGTGCAGTGTGTGTTCTTGCATCTGCAGGTGGTGTTTCTAGCTTTCCTCTGAAGGGAGAACTTGGTATTTGACACTTGATCGCTTGGCTTTGTAGAAGACGACTCCACAGATCATCCCCACAGCGGCCAGAGCACAGCCAGTGATGAAGACCAGGTTGAGGTTCAAGTTCAAGCCTGTAGAAATATACAAGGTGTGTATATTTATATATTTTTAAATTATTATTTTTAAGTTTATAATTTGAATTCCTGGTTGGACACGAGCAGTAGATATGATTTCACTCTATTCTATTTTCCAACTGTTACCTAGGAATCATAATGTTAACAAAGGCTTAAACTTAAAGGTCCCATGGCATGAAATTTTCACTTTCTGAGGTTTTTGAACTTTAATGTGAGCTCCCCTACCCTGTTTAGGCCCCCTCCCATGGCTAAAAGTTGCGAAATGTCTAAACTGAGCATTTGCGGTACTTTTCTGCGTTAGAAAAAAAAAACACAGCTCAAACGGGCGATTCTGAACAAGGCAACTATGTGATGTCACATCGAAAAATGTAGCTCCACCCCCCGTCTGTGTCTCTACCCACCGTCTCTGTAAATCACGCCCAGAGAGTTTAGACTGCGAAGGAGCTACGCAATGCGAAATGCGTTTTTTTATTTGCCTGGAGGCACGTCCGAGTGTTTCTAGGAGTGTTTAAAGGAGCATATTACGCTATTTTCTGATCTATGTTGTAATGATGTTTCCTTGTCAAAAACAGACCTGGAGTTGTGTTTTGTTTCATTTACACACGTTTTAACACACAAACCCTGCATACGTATTTAGGCGGAGTTCTCAAATGTAAAACCCTTGCAATGTCATATGGTAATACAGGAATGGCTCCACTATGTTTTTAAACTCCGTGCACCTTTCACTAGAACCACCAAGCCCTGGATTTGCCAGTTTTTACTGAGCAAAAGGGAAAAAGTAGCTATTAACTTGAAAACTACATGACTTCAGAAGGTGGAACAAAGTGTTTTGAGCTCTGTAAAAAACACGGTACGATATTGACAGCATGCCTTAAAGCTCACAAGTCATTTTTGTATAATATAGGACCTTTAACTGATGTAAAACGATAATCAGCAGGCACTATCCCACCAAACGAAAACCTGTCATATACACTGATCAGTAAAAAACACTCAATTGGTCTCAATGCCTTTACTCCTTTTTTTCCCACCATTGTACCTGTGTTTCCCGCCGACAAAGATCTCTTCAGGCGCAGCGGGCCCTGGGATACAAAATGGATTCCTGACTCAATGACGGCCTCTCTCCTTCTTCTTGATGGATTGGTCTGACATCCCTTAGAGCAGCGAGTGCTTGGGTTTCCAGCTTCACACATCAACACCGAGCAGCTGATGTAAACCTAGAAATGTTCAAGAGTTTGAGAGGTATAACATTAAAGGTTTGAAAATGTGTTTTTTCTGCAGCAGTGTTGATACTTTGCAGCGAATATCATGCTTAGGGATGAAGCTAACTCAAGCCACTGCTCTGTCTGAAGCTCTGTTACTCAAATTGGACTTTAATTTGAGCTTTGTTTTAACCCACTTTGACCAAAAACAACTGATTTATCTGGAGCTACTGGAGGTGAGCTGATTTTGTCCTGTCAAAAGGTCCTTTAGGTCAAACACCTAAACAGAACAATGAACGCTTGATGATGTGTTATTGAAATCCATTTTGTATATTTTCTTGAATTTTGTCACCATGGGAACTGCTGAAAATTCCCCCATAGCCACATGATGTTGCCTCGCCGAGGGTGATGTCCCTATAAAGTATCAATTGATACGTTCAGCTGAATACCTGATCATGAAGCCCAATGAACTTGAAGGCCTCAAAGCTGAATTTGAATTGTCTGCTGTGATTTCTCGGATGGACGATCAGTGTTGAGTCTATGTTGCAGCTGTTTAAAAGCACAAAGACAAAAGTGGAATTAGCGACATATCTTACCCTAGTTCTGATAAAACTCAAGGTGAAACTGATCAGGAAACTGATCAAATCAATGTGATATTTTTTCCCAATATTTCTAAAAATAATACTTTGTTAAATGAGTATCTTTTGTACTATTTTTGTTAGTGTTTTTGTTTGTATCTGATTTTCAATAGTTTTGGTAATCCTAGTTCATAATATCTACAGTTCCACTAAAAGAATCCACTCACCCGTTCTTGATGAGGGTGTAGGGACGGGAGTAGTTGGGGTTGTCATAGGGTGCAGCTGTGCAGGACTCCACAAACAGCTCTGTGTTGTTCACTGTAGTTGTGGCTTCGATCTCCATGAAGATGCGATCGCCCACCTCATACTCCAGAGGGTAGAGCCGGGGGTCGATCCTGTAGACAAACCTCTGATCTGGGAAGAACTCAAAGCCGTAGGTGAACTTCCCGAAGCCCTTGTCCCACACTGTCACATTCTCTCTGTGAGCGCTGAAGGAGGCGGTCACGTTTCCTTTTTTGGAGTACTGGCAGCAGAACCTGATTTCCAACAGGTGTTTTCTGGTGATGAGGGCCGAGGTATTGTCCTCTATGGTGATCTCATTCTTGAAAATTAGATTATCGTTTTCCTCCTGCAAAGGCGGTAATGTGATTAACCCCAAAAATTGTGACAACATTGAACATTACTTGAATACTACAATTTCTTTTTATACAATCCCAAACACACACTGTTTTTAATGGAATGAACTATACAAATAAAATGAACTATACAAATAAAATAATGGCAAATTAATCCAATTTGTTATAAACAAATTCTGACTTTTAGGGGAAGGGGGGGGCTCAAAAAGTTTGACATCACACCTATTGAAATCATCACATAGGAAACTGGTTGTTTTTCTTGTACAGGGTGAATCAATAAAATAAAGCCACATTACAAATTAAAATTAAACAAAATAAAAATAATATTTAAGTAAATGTTGGGAATGCAATCATATCCATTGTTGGATGTAAAGCGTGTTCTTATCTAAAGATGACCAAGATTCAAAATGTTCAAATAACCATATTTTCCGCACTATAAGGCGCACCTAAAAGCCTTCAATTTTCTCAAAAGCCGACAGTGCGCCTTATAATCCGATGTGCCTTATATATGGATCATTACTGGTTAATCATGGCTACCGTAGTCAGCCACTACTGTAGCTTCTATTCTATGCGCCTTATAATGCGGTGCGCCTTATATATGAAAACAGTTTTAAAATAGGCCATTCAATGAAGGTGCGCCTTATAATCCGATGAGCCTTATAGTGCGGAAAATACGGTAACCAAAAGTTTATTTCCTGAACAAAAAGTCTAAAACAGAGTTCTGGGTCAGCATCCCCTAGAGCTTACAGTAGCAAGTCTTGCGCCAGGAGCAGCAAACTGACAACTTGCTCTTCCCTCACACACAGATAAAATACAATATGCAAATAATATGTTAATTCAGGATTCGCCTTGTGCTCCGGCCCACATTCTTCTGCTCATGATCCACGCAGTTTTCTTTTGCACTAGTCTTCCCGTCCTCCACAGCGCACTCACCAGAACCAGATCCTTCCTGTCATAAATTCCACAGAACTCCCCAACCTCGCTATCTCCCATTCTGGCACACATTAACTCCCGAGGTCAAATAATACAATCCATATGTGATTTTCAGTGTTTCCTATAAACCTTAAGTAATATAAGTGATATACAAACAAGTAACCTTGGTGTTTATATTATTAAGTAATATAATAAACATGTGCCTTTTCGGAGTTTATGTGGGCGTGTGCGTGCACCTGAAAAGTTTTACTGATTTGACATTCCTTCACCATGTAGTCGCAAATACACTTCAGAGACAGGTTTAAGCTGTTCTGAATTTAAAACCCCAGACTGAATGGTTCTTGACGGTTAAACCCAGCTCTATAAACGCTTTAATGAATCTTTCACATTTCTCTCTTTCTTGTTAGTCTTACCTCGATCTGGGTGCCACAGGCGTTGAGGGGCACGATGGCGACCACGTGGGTGCTGTTGGAGTGGGTTTGGAGGCTGCAGGCTGTGTTACTGGGATCAGACAGACGCAGATCTTGATAATTAAGTCGAGGCAACGTGGCTTTCTCCACCTCCACTATCATCGAAGACTCCAGACAGGTGACCACTGTGTTCACTAAAATGAGGGAACACAAGAGCCATATGTTTAAACGGGATTTGGTGCTTCTATAGGTTCTAGAATTGAGTTATGTTATTTCAGAGGGAGGTCAAGAGCCATCACTATGTGTTAGGGACTGGCTCTATAAACTTACCATATTAATCTTATGTCTTAAAGCTACCATCCATATGTTTATTTGATTTTTTTGTTTCCAGTTTATGCCAGAACCAAACCTATTACTATAATCTTTTTTTAGAAGAATTGCAATCACATACCTAGATCTTTTGTAACGTTCACCAGCACACATCTCATCTCAGTTTGGTAAATGTTAGATCTGAATACAAAAAACGTAAAACAAATGAAATATGCATGCTAAACAAGTAAAATATGCATACTTATTTACAGTTAGTGCTTAAGCGTTTGTAAACAGTCTATCCCTTACCTATTAAAATCCTTAAATTCAACAGCAAAGCAGATAGGAAAATAGTGTCCATAGTCTTCAGGAATAGGAGTCCATCTGATGGTGAACTCATCTCCAGTGGTTCTGTGCTTGGTGACATTCAGCGGCCCGGTCATTATAAGGTCATAAGCACTGTTTCGGTTAAAACAGAACAGACAATGTTAATATATCAGGTTTAGTGTTGATCTTTTTGCATTTTTGGTTTACTTACTTTGAAAAAAGAGCTTCTGCCTTGACTCTTATCTCTACTTCTTTTCCAGCTTCTACCTGAATGATCTCTCCATTACTGGGTGTTGGGTGAACATACTTTGGCAGATAATATCCTTCAGCACAAGTGGGAACAGGTGGGTCCACTGTAATAACACCATAACGTTAGTGTGTTGTGTTTCTGTATTAAAGGCCCTGTACCTGTACAGATATATGCTCTTGAGGTCAAAATAAGCCCGCTGCATGCTGTCTACATCTAATTGGAAACATGTTATGGCTTGATAATCAGGAAGTGCGTGTTAGCATGCTAGTTGTTGTTGGATTTATTTTCACGACAAAACTGCTTCGCTGTGTTGTGAAAGCGTTTGCTCATGGCGATTAATATAATAAATCAGAAAAATGAGGAGTAACTTTGGGTCACTTCAAACTGTTTAAAAATAAACTAGTTCTGTTTTTCACATTTTTATGACAGCAAAATCAGGTACAGTGCCTTTAATATGTTGATCATGACTGTGGCACAACAGTAAATCTGCAATGATACTGACCATGTAAAACAAATTGCATAGGCAGCACACTGAGTGCAGCATTCACGAATGGTGAGGTAGTAGTAGTAGTAGTAGGCCTAGTAGTTGTAGTATAAGGCCACCAGTACCACCATGGCATTGTTGTGGGGACTGCAGTAGTAGTAGTGGGGGCTGCAGTAGTAGTAGTGGGGGCTGCAGTAGTAGTGGGGGCTGCAGTAGTAGTAGATGTAGTATAATGCCACCAGTACCACCATGGTATTGTTATGGGGGCTGCAGTAGTAGTAGTAGTGGGGGCTGCAGTAGTAGTAGTTGTAGTATAATGCCACCAGTACCACCATGGCATTGTTGTGGGGGCTGCAGTAGTAGTAGTAGTGGGGGCTGCAGTAGTAGTAGTGGGGGCTGCAGTAGTAGTAGTGGGGACTGCAGTAGTAGTAGATGTAGTATAATGCCACCAGTACCACCATGGCATTGTTGTGGGGGCTGTAGTAGTGGGGGCTGCATTAGGAGTAGATGTAGTATAATGCCACCAGTACCACCATGGCATTGTTGTGGGGGCTGCAGTAGTAGTAGTGGGGGCTGCATTAGGAGTAGATGTAGTATAATGCCACCAGTACCACCATGGCATTGTTGTGGGGGCTGCAGTAGTAGTAGTGGGGGCTGCAGTAGTAGTAGTAGTAACAGCTCTCTTTCTTCGTGAGGGCCTTGCATATTTGTAAGACTTGGTTCCATCAGAGTAAGAGAGCACAACATGGTTTCGTGGAAAGTCCTCCACCACCAATTCAAATTCATGGACGCCTTGGTTTCCAGAAGCCAGATAGTGCAATGTGCATGTAGCCTACAAAAAGATGACAAGCAAGGTTCATTCTCAACTTTCCCCCAAATAATGGTTGTTTTTTGATAATTCTGCCTTGTAATATTTTGTGCCACTTTGTGTTTGTGGTGTCACCTCCTTTAAGCAAACCAACACAAAATGCTGCTGTACCAGATTATTCTCTAGATACTTTGCAGCTGACCTGACCAAGATGGCGGCGCGTGAAGACGCAGCGGCCCCTCGTCCGGCCGATAGCGTGATTTTTACCCCCGTTGCACTGTTGTTTACTACTGTTATTGCACATTTACTACTGGAATTTTTAGTACTGTTGTTTACTCCTGTTGCACTAGAATTACTACTGTTGCACACTTATTTTTATTTATCTTAACTCCAATGCACATTCTACTGCACATGACCAATTCACTGCTGTATCTTCCATTGCACATTTTGATGCACACTGCACACTTTGGAAATCTGTATATAGTATAGGTTATTTATTTATGTTGCACTGTTTTAAGATTTTAGACCGTAGACTTTAGTTTTAACTTTAGATCTCTGTCTTAGATAGTTTTTGTTGTGTTTTGTCTTCATGTTGTATTCTGTACACTGTCTTTTTGCACTACCTGGCCAGAGAGAAACAAAATTTCGATTCACTGTATGTTGAACACATATGGCAGAATTGACAATAAAGCTGACTTTGAACTTTGAACTTGAACTTTGAACTGATCCCATCAAAGTTCCCCGTGGGTGTGCAGCTAACTGGGAGCTCTACTCTGTGTGAAGCTCTGTTACTTAAATGTGATTTTAAGATGAGCCTTGCTTTAATCTGCTTCAATCTGACCAGAAAGAGCTGACTTAGTTGGAACTACAACAGCTGAGATGATCTTAAAAAGTTTCTCACACATAAAATTACAGTCACAAGCTAGCAAGCATTAGCCAGCTGTTTTTCAGTCACTCTCATTTTTTTTGAACATCAATTTCAATGCAAGACGTTGAATAGAGTATAGTGTAATAATGTATTCCTCTGGACTGGGACTGTTGAGCTTTATTGCAACCTAGCACTGAAAGTCGCTTGTTTTAACCTTTACTTAATTTTTGTGAATGGTTATTTATATGATATACTATATTAGTTATTTTGAATTCATCTCTGCATTAACCCTTTAGTGTACCTCTCCTGAGGATATAATAAATGGTGGCTACAATCCTATGAGAACATACAAAACAAAATAGTCAAAACTAAAAACAATCAATTTTACTAACCTGATCTACTTGGAACCCCACATGTCTTTTACAAGAATAACATTCTGAAGCTGCATAATTTCCATATCGGCACCGAACAACATCTCCATCAGGGTCAAAGGACATGGGTTTGTAGGTCCGTCTGCAGTTCTGAGGGACCCTTTAAGAGACAGAAGGAGTATTTCATTACTATATTATCTATTTTGGTGCCTATTGCTTTTCCATCTTGCATTTCTGAGAAGACAAAGGAGCAAATATTAATCTAAATCTAAAAGACTTTAATAAAAATCACTTTTATTAATGTTCTTTTTTTAAAGGTGCACTCTGTAACTTCTCTGCTTAATGGTTGGCCACCTGCTTGGTTCCATGGCGACATTGCATTGCCAAAAGTGTCCCATAGTAAAGTTTACTTACTGGTACTTTTACTTTCAATGTATTTTTTAAGCAGTAAATCTTCCATCTTTGCAAGATGGAGGAGAAATAACTTTAATGCCTACTGTGGAACATTTTAACCAAAGCAATAATTTTAAAAATCCCAATGAAAATGTGCTGCGTATTTATAGTAATACAGATCACCTCTGTGTCTTGGGGTCTGAGATAAAAATTCTTCTTTTCCCCCTAAATTCCTGCCAAATGCCCATTATCATTTGTAAAGCTAAACAATGTTAATCTTACACTTACCGCAGAAAAGGGACGATAGCAATATCAGGAGAGCTGTTTGGCTCATTAGTGTCTGATCGTATACCCAAATCCACAGAAGCCAGTACACTCCATGATGGAGATGTCCTAAAGGGGTGCTCATAGATCCAACAGCAGCTGTATTCCCTGTAAATACAATAATATTCATTAATCCAACATCTGTATTAATGGTAACGTCTGTTATCACAAACATAGATACACAAATATTGAAAAATGGCCTACCTGGTTTGGAAAGGTTTATTACTGGTGAGGAGCCTAGTGACAACTGTTTCTGTTTGACACCACGAGATTGCAGATGTGTAGTATCCTGGGGGGCCATTGTTGCTGCTGTCAATTACACCCAAGTCTATTTGGTCGTAGGACCCACAGATGCCTTTATAACAGCTTCCATATTGGTACGAACATGAACGGAATGTGGCCTTGTTCCGTAGTTCCACCTGCCAAAAACATTGAATATTTATTTCATGTTGAGTTAGATTATGTTCACTCAGGTGGTTCTATAATTCCTAAAGGTTGTCGTATTTTTTACATCATCTCTTGTCTTTTTGTCTTTGGATGAGGCAGTTTCTCCAGGGAAAATGTTTGAGATTTTGTGATTGGGTGGTCTTCATTGGAGTTGTGGGGTCAGACTGGAGTGAATGAATGCACCAAACAAAAGCATCTTTGAATATTAAGATAATCACCAAAAAGACCATGTTATAAAGGGCTGACTTGATCTGACACATGCGATAGCTAAGATTTAAGAGGATTTTTGTACGCCAATAGATTACAGTCTTAAGAAGTAGCCTTACCCCCATGGCCCCATTGCCGAGATCTTTGGCTCTGAAGGTCACAACCCCTCCATAGAAGTGAGATGCAGAGGCCAGTGAGAGCCACAACAGCTGCAGGACGACCAGTGTAGTGGAGAACATGATGCCCACAGCTCTCTGTCGCTCCTCTGTCGCTGCCTCTACCTCAGCATCATTTATACCTTTCACTGCTCTGGAATGTATTATATCAAAACAATGGGAGAGCTGCAAAACTAGTCTGTTGGAATGAAGGAAATAAACCCTGTCAATTTTACAGTAAGTCTCGGTCAGACGAGTTTCATGTCAGTCCTTAATGTGGACTGATACTTAAAATGGCCAAACAAATAAATACTGTACTTTGTAAGGGCCAAGTTTCATTGCATAACACATGCAATTACATGCTTAATTAGAATGTAATTAACTGTAGTTAATGACACAAACCCTGTCAAAGTAATTACCATGTCAACTTATCGTTCAATATATGAAAGCGAGAATCATATTTTTTTTACTGTATGTTAAGATTAATGCCATAAATGGTTGAATTCTCCTGTGTATCTATTGCTGTTTATGACAATACTGTTGAATTAGGATAGTTTTTGTGGTTTACATCTGCTCTTAGGTTGTTGAGTGATTGGCATTAACTAGTTTCAATATTATCGTTTATTATTTACTTCAGCAATCGAACTTTAACATGCCAAACTCTAAACAGTCATAATAGCAATTAAGGAACCTTCTTCATGTGAGAAATTCTGAAAAAATCAGATACACTGATTTGATTTTTCAACTGAACTTCTGACCTGTTTATTTTTTAGAACGTGCCAGGCTTAAGTAGTTTGAACTGTTTCACTTTACTTCATTAAATTAATCAAACTGGTTTTTCCACCTGTGCCTCATGCTAATGTGATTTTACTCCCACAGAAGGCATTTCTTTCCTTCTGAACAATGCCTGGATGACCAAAAATGCAGGTAGACTGTTAAGTTTCATTTATGCGAAAACTCCTGTTAGCTTTATGCAAGAATGGTTTACCTGTTCTGAATGCACTTTTTCAAGCCCTTCTTTTCTACTTTAATTTTTACAAATCATTAGGAAGAAATCTGATGACTTTACTGTTCACATGTCATTTAAAGGTCCCGTGGCATGAAATGTTCACTTTCTGAGGTTTTTGAACGTTAATGTGAGCTCCCCTACCCTGTTTAGCCCCCCCCCCCATGGCTAAAAGTTGCGAAATGTGTAAACTGAGCATTTGCGATCCTTTTCCGCATTTGAAAAAAGACAGCCCAAACTGGTGATTCTGAACAAGGGAAATTTCTGACGTCACACTCGAGGAAAGGTTTCCACCCCCCATCTGGATGTCCACCCCGTCTCTGGAAATCACGCCCAGAGAATTTGTACCGCAAACGAGCTACGAAATGCGAGATGTGTTTTGTTTTGAGAGCCTCTCCAGGCTCGGATGTCCTTTATCCAAACGTCTGAAACAGCAGTGGTTTAATTTTATTTTCTGTGGAAATGTTTTTTTTTTTTAATGGAAAGCATCTCATATCTTCCTCCACGCTTAAAACACGGAAGTGGGTGACAGCGCACATCGCACCGCTAATCCAGGAAATAGCAGAGTATTTGGCCACACCCCCACCCGCTGCACTGGCTTGTCTCTGTCTGCATTCATGCAACAACGCCCAGAATAAAGCGTTTCAGAGACACATTTATGACTCTGTCTTCATGAGGCTATCTCATGCACTGAGGCTTGATTTTGGAGAAGGATTCATTTACAGTATTAGGGAACCATTTAGGCGCCATATAAAAGCATCAAGAAGTACCACGTCATGGGATCTTTAATTAATCTTATAACTCAGACTTTCCTTGTTTTTTATATAATTAGGTACAATTATATGCATATAGGGTTGTCAAATGTGTCTGAAAAAAATCTGATACTATTGAAGTTTCAAGTGTGTTTTTATTAGAAAACTAAAAAAACATACTGAGTACCACAAGGTGGAAGAATTTACTGTCGACCTGCATTGTCAAATTAATGTATTACAACACTCCCACTTAATTTTACAATTAACTTAAGACTTTTTCTTTTACTAACTTAAATCACTTAAGAGTTTTACTAAACTTAGACTCTTCTTAAACTATAAGTCCCTTTACTAGCAAGCTAAAGACATTGTAATTCCCATTTCTGTTCTCTTTAACTTGCTTACAGTTGTCTTAATTTAGGCTATTCAACATTAAACATTAGCCACAACTTACACCTAACAGAGTTACACAGCACAAAGTCCAATCTCTCTCCTAAGATACTCAAACCTTTGCTTTGCTAATGGCTTGGTCAAGATATCTGCCTTCATATCATCTGTAGGACAGTATTGCAGTTGAATTTGTCCATTCTGCACACATTCATGGATATAGTGATTACGAATGTCTATGTGCTTTGTTCTTAAATGATCAACTGGATTCTTGGCAATGACAATAGCTCCTTGGTTGTCTTCTAGGATCACACTTGGCGTAGCATCCATCCCAAGATCACTTAGTGCAAGCCAGGTGCATTCTTGTGCTGCTTGGCTGAGAGCGACATATTCTGCTTCAGCTGTTGACAGTGCAACGGTGTTGTTTCTTGATGAGCCAGCTTACTGCTCCTCCACTCATTAGGAAGACATTTCCAGTTGTAGAGTGATGGTCATCCTGATCTCCAGCCCAGTCAGCATCTGAGAACTCGAATAAAGCTCCAGACTTTGACCGCTAGTCAGATGTGCAGTGTTTGGTTCAGTATTCACTTCCTGTTTTTAAATCCTTTCTTAAAACTCATTTTTTTAGATTGGCTTTTAACTCAGTGTGAATAGTTGACTTTTATCATGTTCTGTTTTTAATGTTACTGTGTCTCATGTTTTGTGTTTTAACCTGTGTACAGCACTTTGGTCGACTGTGTTGTTTTTAAAGTGCTTTATAAATAAAGTTGGATTGGATTGGATTGAACTTGACGCAGCGCTCACTGCGTGTGCGATATCTGGCCTGGTGGCCATTGCTGCGTACAGCAGACTTCCTACAATTCAATGATAGGTACCCAGGTTCACTGACTTACTGACTCCATCATTCTTTGTTAACTTCACTCTTGCATCAGCTGGGGTTGTGACTGGATTATCCATTCCATATTTCTGAAGCATGGCTTCAATGTAATGCTTCTGGTGAAGGTACACACAGTTGTTTGTCTTGTCTTGAACAACAGAGATGCCCAGTATGTAAGACAGCTCACCCATGTCTTTCATCTTGTATCTCTTCTTCAGAGCAACTTTCGACTCATTCATGCTCTCCAGTGACTCTGTGATCAGAATCAAATCACCAACATGCACAGCTAATATCTCTAGCTCCTGTTGAGCTCTCACGGAGAAACAGGGATCTGAAGTGCTCTGGTTGAATCCAATATCCTTCATGAACTCTGTGAAAGTCTTACTCTAGCAGGAAGGGGACTGCTTAAGGCCATAGATTGACTTCTTCAACTTACACACTAAGTGCTCCTGTCCTTGTTTGATGTACCCGTCTGGCTGCTTTCCTTCTCCAGATGTCCATTCAGAAATGACTGGTGACCATCTGGTGAACATGCATGTTATTCTGAACAGCAAAGGACAGCAAAGTACGAATTAAGCTGAATCGTACTACAGGTGAGAAGGTTTCATCGTAGTCAGCGCTATACTTCTGTGAGTAGCCCTTAGCAAAAACTCTGCACTTGTATCTCTCCACTTCTCCATCACTATGATGCTTGACTTTGAACGCCCATCTCAATTCTATCGGCTTTTGACCTTTTGGCAAATCCACCAAGTCCCAGGTTTCATTTTCAAGCAGGGACTCATACTCCAAGTCAGCCGCTTCCTTCCGTTCCTTTGCATTAGGACTCATCATTGCTTCCTTCAGTGTACTTTGTTCTTTTACACTACAGACATTGGCAAAGTGTTCAACAGTCCCTATGTCTACAAACTCATCATATCCATACCTCTTGGGGGTTTTCTGACTCTGCTGCCTTCTTTCAGAGCTTCATTGACTGATGTCTCATCAGCTGATGCTTCCCTGCTGCAGCTGTTCCCATGGCAGCATCACTGTCTGAACAAGAAGCTTCCACTTCCTGTTTCCAGTCAAAGTCTGTTTCATTGAAGATGACATCCTGGCGAATCAGAATCCTCCTTTTCTCCTCATCAAACAGATGGTAGCCCTTGGTATGTTCAAAGTTCAAAAGTTCAAAGTTCAGCTTTATTGTCAATTCTGCCATATGTGTTCAACATACAGTGAATCGAAATTTCGTTTCTCTCTGGCCAGGTAGTGCAAAAGACAGTGTACAAAATACAACATGAAGACAAAACACAACAAAAACTATCTAAGACAGAGATCTAAAGTTAAAACTAAAGTCTACGATCTAAAATCTTAAAACAGTGCAACATAATAAATAAACTATACTATATACAGATTTCCAAAATGTGCAGTGTGCATCAAAATGTGCAATGGGAGATACAGCAGTGAATTGGTCATGTGCAGTAGAATGTGCATTGGAGTTAAGATAAAATAAAAATAAATGTGCAACAGTAGTAATTCTAGTGCAATAACAGGAGTAAACAACAGTACTAAAAATTCCAGTAGTAAATGTGCAATAACAGTAGTAAACAACAGTGCAACGGGGGTAAAATTCAATAACAGGAGTAAACAACAGTACTAAAAATTCCAGTAGTAATGTAAATGTGCAATAACAGTAGTAAACAACAGTGCAACAGGAGTAAAATCCAGTAGTAAATGTAAATGTGCAACAGTGCAACAGTCGTCCTTAGCAGCAGTTTTTTTTAAAGTGTCTAGAGTGATATGTCTTTTTATGGAATACAGGTTATGCCAATATGGGGGGTGGGGGGTGGGAGATGGGTGAGGTGGGAGTTCGGGTGTGAGTTCAGCCTCCTGACAGCCTGGTGGATGAAGCTGTTTGAAAGCCTGGTGGAGTGGGCCCGGAGACTCCGGTACCTTCTCCCCGAGGGCAGGAGGCTGAACAGGCTATGTGCGGGGTGGCTCGGGTCACCCACAATGCTGGACGCTCTGCGGGTGAGCCGGGTGTTAAAAATGTCTAGGAGGAAGGGGAGAGAGACACCAGCGATCCTCCCAGCTGCATTCACTATGTGCTGCAGGGCTTTCCTGTTCTGTTCAGTGCAGCTCCCGTACCACACAGTGATGCAGCTGGTCAGGGCGCTCTCAATAGTGCCTCGGTAGAAGGTGGTCATAATGGGTGTATGTTGGCATATCTCACAAAATGAAGCTTCACACCTTTCTTGTCCAGCTTTCTCCTCTCTGTTTCTGGAACATGTGCATAGGCTACACATCCAAACACTCTCATGTGACTGATGATCGGCTTTCTGCCACACCATCTCTGGTAGGGGGTCTCTTGCTTCAGAACTGATGTGGGCAGCCTGTTCTGTACGTAGGCTGCTGTTGCTACAGCCTCTGCCCAAAAGGTCTTTGGCAGCTTTGCCTGAGACAGCATTCTCCTTGCTGCTTCAACTAAAGTCAAATTTTTTCTTTCAGCTACACCATTTTGCTGAGGTGTAAAGCGTACAGACATTTCATGGTGGATGCCTTGAGCCTTCAAGTATTCTTGAAATTCTTTTGATGTGTATTCCCCACCATTGTCTGTTCTCAGTCTTCTCCTATTGGTTAGCCATTCCTGCAAAAAAAATAAAATAAAAAAATACTGGTAGGTGATTACAAAAATATAGACTCCCACCCCAGTTCTCTCCAAGTTGTTCGAGCAAGCATTTCAAAGGATGCCTAGAAGTTAAACTTCAAGCTCTCTTTAAATTTGAGGCCATTTTTCAATGTGTTTTTATCCAAATTACTGTAGTGGTCTAACCGAAAGCGAAGTTTTCATATTTTTCCAAATTTAAAGATTTGCATTTTTTAGCCAGTAGCCTTTTGATTGATTGATTGGGCTTAATCGCTGTTCAGACCTCATGGACACTTCTGCTCCTCTTTAAACAGAGGATACAGCATTCCTTCAGCCTGACGCCGCCTGAGTTGGAGCTATTGTCACATGGCCTCTGTCCATCTAAGCTCGTCCGACTCTTCAGCCCTGACGCCCTGAGGACTTCAGATGTCTGTCAGGGATTTTTCCTAAACATCAACATTTTTCCTATAAACATCAACAAAAGGTAACAAATGAGAAAACAGACACAGAAGTATTATACTAGTTAACGAGGGAGAATGAGGTGTAGCATTTGTTAAGCAGAGCCGCCTCTGCCTCCTTCCAGGCCACACACTCAAATCTCAAAGAATACCTCCTCGTTGGTTCCTTTTATTTAGAATCACATAGTAACGGAAAATTCCCAGTTTCAAAGCACAAAGTCTTCAACAAAGTTAATCTTTACCATACATACACACATCACTAATCAGCAGTTGCTTTGATTGTTTGTCTAAGCTAAGTTAATCAGTCTTTGTCCTTTGTCCCATCCTATGGTTTCACAATAGGAGATGAACCAACTCAAGAAGAATATAACACTTTGATAATTCATTAAAGACACTATTATACAATTTTCTTTAACATATTCCCCCTTAATAGGTGTTAAAAACCCAACATATTCTGTACACAGGAAAGGAAGACAAGAGATTAGATTTTTTCACTTGCAAGTGGAGAACAGTCAGAGAAATATGACCAGGTTATAAAGATGCTCTTGGCCCATATTCTGCTCTGAGCGTCCTGGCTCTCTGTGCCCCCCACTTGCATATTTATTGAGTTTTTCACCTCCCTGGTTACAATGGGCTGTCTTACTCCTAAGGGGTGGGGGAACAGGTGGTAGGACAGCCGACAAAACATAATCATTAAAACCAAAGCAAAATCATTAAAACCAAAACATAAGTATTAAAAGTAAAACACTTATAAGATAATTCCCAGATATGACATCTTTCACAGGGACAATGTCCCTGGGACTTAGATACTGGAGGACCCAAGCTGTCTGCTTACGTCTCCCCTCGGATATCTGGCCTTTCTGTAACTCAAAACATATGATCACAAGTCACGCACTTTTAAAGCTTCATTTCTACAAATTAAAGAATCACAAAAGTTAATAATATATAATTATTCCATCATTTCCCTCCTGTTTATTAATTTTGTTATATCCCGTGTAACCTCTTCTTTGCAGATTTTCAGTTACCCGTTCATTGTTATTGTACACTCAGAGGGTGTCTAATTCCTTAGACTGATTCTTGGAATAAGTCAGTTAATTCATTTTGTAAATCTGTTTCTTCGTCAATGGGTGTCGCTAGGGTGCCCTCATAACCTGCCAGTAAATGCATCATTCCTTCCGTGTCTTGTGTTAAGGGTGAGATGGCAGTTGTAATTAATCTATTAATTAATGCTCTTAGACATGGAATACAACAACACCCACATAAGGTCAAAATTGCTGCAAATACTGCTACTGACACTAGGACTGACGTTACCAGGGCTTTGTATTTTCCAAATACATCCAGCCAGCCATCCCACATGGAAGTGTCTACCCCCGATTGGTCCTTCATTCGCTTGTTCATAGCTCTTAGGCCATCCAAAGCCTTAGTGAGTTTACCTTCGGGAGCGGTGTTATTCGGGATAAACGCACAACACACATCCCCAAAGATTGCACAAACTCCTCCTTTCTCGGCTAATAACATGTCGAGCGCTATGCGATTCTGGAAGGCCATGAGTGAGGTAGCTTTAAGTTGGTCGTGTACAGCAGATAGTGCAGTTTCGGTGTAGTTGCCAAGTTTTTGGACGTTATAGTGGATGTAGTTGATTCTGTCTACATTTTTGTTAGGCGTAATTGGAAAGAATGCAACAACTACTGGTATGTTTTCAAATCCTGCTGCTATTTGATTTGCTAATTTATATTCGTCAGGCACGCCCCTAGGGACGCCCACAGCGTCAATATAGGTTGGGTCATCCTCTCCTAACCACGGGGTGTGGCTAGTTCGCTTCCTTCTATTTAAATGTCCTGGACGCACAAGTTGGTAATGTGCACTTATCTCTTCTGCAGTCATTGGTTGGACTATCACTGGCATAATCAGTGTAATCAAAGCACAACGAGCTGAAGTATTGGACAGTATTTTATCATAGATCTTGTCTTCACCGCACCACCACCACACGTCTGATCTGGATATTACTTTCATGTTGTCACCTCCACTAATGTTAGTTTCACAAAATTCCTGCTGGATTCTTCCTAAGATGTTTTTTGTTCCATTTAAATTTACACACGTGAAATTTTGAAGTGCTACTTTAGCATCAAATATTGGTTTAATCTTTACAGGTTGGGTGACTGGAAAAGTTTTATCCAAGTCAGAACAGTTTGGTGGATTGGTGTGAGTCATTATAGGTATTATACATGTCTCGTTAATGGGTGCAGGGACTACTTTCAGAACTGGTCTAGGTCCCAAACATACTAAACAGTCTGATGGTGTTGAATTAGCTGCTTGTTCCGCCATTAACAACCAGTTGTTGCTGAGTCCTGATATTCCTGTAGCTATTAGAAACCAATCATCTGTTTTTTGCTCGTTGTTGTTGTTATTTATTCTAATCTTTGTACTAGTGAAAGTTTGTGGTCCTATCACTAGACTTTCCTTCTGCTGAGGCAGTTCTGTCGAGTCAGCCTGTGTTATGTTATGTGGAACATAAAAAAAACTTTGTGCATGGGTCGTCTCCTGATTTATGAATACATAACAATAAGGTATAACATGGTACTTCAAAACCATAACCTCCTGATTCTATTCCTGCTTCTAATGGTTCTGCTGTTGTGTTAAAGAGCATTACTAAAGTTAATTTGCCATTCACTTTAATCACTTCTATCTTAAGTCTTCTAGCCCAATTTTTAGACTCCCACCCATAACTATCTTCAGCCCACGTTTTGTCTGTGGTGACAAACACGTCTCCCCATCCACCATGAGATGTAGTCATATACCATGTATAACCTTCCCATTCATCACCTTTATATCCCCCTATAGAAAGGGTATTCATTGGTATGTGAATTGTACTTATGAATTTCAATGTATTAAAACAAACATATGACACAGTAGAGTATCCTTCTTCCTTTTTACCACATGGATTTTTTGATAATGGGCGTGGAATATATTCTGGGGAAAGAAAGCCCCCCATCCGTCTTTTTTGTCTGTGCAGGATTGCTGGGGAAATGGTGGTGATGTTTGTCTCATTTCCTTGGACGATGGGTGTCTCCCATAGATACCATACTAGTAGGAATGTCATTACAAGGAATGTCAACAATATCCAACACATTATAGCTGTCTTTAACCATTTTGGTATTCTATTCCTGTGATTTATCGGCATCTTTGTAGTTTATAACTTTTTTGCAATGACTTTGATGAATCCAAGTTGCTCTCTCAGCTATTTTTAGTGCTGTTGGGGTTGTTAACAATACTTGATAAGGACCTTCCCACTTAGGTGAATACCAGTGTTTTTTCTTAATGCTTTTCACCAAGATCCAGTCCCCTGGTTCCACTAACTCTTCTTCCTGTTGAGAACAGGGTTGGTCTACTTCAGTATGTTTGTTATTTTGCTTTTCAAACATTTTTCTCATGTGTGAAGCTAAGTCCATATCTTCCCCATCTTCCCATATTTGTTTAAATTGTGGTATTTTATATGGTCTACCAAACAATATCTCAAATGGAGTTAGCCCTTGTATAGCTGTAGTATTTAATTCTAACTTGACTAAATCTAAACATTTAGTCCATGGTCTTTTAGTTTCTTCCATACATTTTTTAAGTCTGGTTTTTATAGTACCATTTCTTCTCTCTATTAGTCCCGCTGACTGTGGGTGATATGAACAGAAGTTTTTTAGTTTTATATCAAATTTCTTTCCTATCAATTCTATGGTTTCATTAACAAAATGTTTAGCATTATCCGATCGGATCACTTCCACTAATCCATATCTAGGTATAATTTCTTTGCATAACGCTTTTGCTACTGTTAATGCATCTGGATGTCTAGTTGGAAATATCTCTGTCCATTTTGAAAACACATCTATGATTACTAAACAATATTTCATACCTTCACTTTGATTTAATTGAATAAAATCCATCTGTATTTCTTGAAATGGGTATTGTGGTTCTGGAAATTTACCTCTAATTGGTCTAAGATTTCCTTGTGGATTATGTTTTGCACATATTAGGCATCTTCTACAAAATTTTTTTGAGTAGTTATTAAATCCATAGGTTGTATACTGCGTATTTATCATAGATACCATCCCTCCTGTTGAGACATGTGATTTAACATGGCTCAATATTGCTGCGTATCTATATAAATTCTGTGGTAGTATTGGTTTATTTTCTGGTCACATATATATGTCGTTTTTTATTTGTGCTCCTTTTCTTTTCCACAAGTTTATTTCAGTTTTAGGGCTTTGTTCTTGCATGTCTTGTAGTATTTTTTTGTTTAATTGGGTCCCTTCCATTAAAGAATATGTATTTATTTTGTATTCTGCTGCGTCTTTAGCTGTTTTATCTGCCATTGCATTTCCTCTTGTTACTTCATCTGTTCCTGATTTGTGTGCTACACATTTACAAATAGCTATTTTATTTGGTAATTGTACTGCTTTTATTAATTCTGTTAATAATTCAGCATGAGTTACTGGTTTTCCTGTAGAAGTCTTCATTCCTCTATTTTTCCAATATTGTGCAAATACGTGAGTTGTCGCATATGCATATCTGTATATATTGTTACGTTCTTGCCTTTAAATAATTTGCATGCTTCTGTTAGTGCTACTAATTCTGCTGCCTGTGCTGAATAATTTGGAGGTAATTTATTTGCTTTTACTACTTTATTTACTGTTGTTACCGCATACCCTGTCTGTGTTTTTCCATAATTGTCTTTTTTAGATGATCCGTCTACAAATACAATTTCTGCTCCTTCAATTGGAGTATCTAATAAATCTTCTCTACATTTTGTTGATTGTTCTACTAATTCTTTACAATTATGTGGGATTCCGTCATCCTCAGTCGGCATTAAAGTGGCTGGATTTAAAACTGTACATCTTTCTATGGTTAAATGTGGTTGTGAATATAAATTTGTCATACATGAAAGATGTCTTGCTGGTGATAAAAATGAGTGATTGCTCTGTAATAGTAATACTGCTACAGCGTGCGGTACTTTGAGTGTTAATGGGTGAAATAACACTACTGTTGCTGAAGCTTCTACGGCTATAGACGCTGCTACTACGGCTCTAAGACAGTGGGGCATCGCTTGCGCTACACTGTCAAGTTTAGTTGAATAGTAGGCTATAGGTCTTAGTTTGGTTCCATGCAGTTGTGTGATTACTGACGTCATAAATATGCCTTTACAATCTACCATTTGCACAAAGGGTTTTGAATAATCCGGTAAGGCTAAACTTACACTTGAGACTAAAGTTTGTTTTAGATCACAGAATGCCTTTTCTGCCTCCTGCGTCCATCTTAATTTATCTTTCATTTCGATTGGAGTCTCATATATTAGTTGGCTTAACGGGTGTGTTAATTCTGCATAGCATGGAATCCATTGTCTGCAGTAATTCGTTAATCCTAAAAAAGACATCATTTGTTTTTTGGTTTCTGGTTTTGGTGCATTCAGGATAGCTGTTTTTCTATCATTAGTAACTGCTCTGCCTCCATTACTGAGAGAATATCCTAAATATATGACTTCTTGTTTACAAAATTGTACTTTATTTTTACTTGCTTTATGTCCGTTTTCTGCTAGATATTTTAATAACGCTATTGTATCCTTTTGGCATGTTTCCTTATCTGGTGATGAAATCAAAATATCATCCACGTAAAGTAAGATTTGACTTCCTCCTGGAGGTGTAAATTTAGACAAATTCGAACTCATAGCCTGTGAGTAAATTGTGGGAGATTCGCAGTAACCCTGCGGTAACCGGGTATAACTGTAACGTTTATTATTATAGGTGAATGAAAACCAAAATTGACTGTCTTTGTGTACTGGGATTGAGAAAAATGCATTTGAAATGTCTATGACTGTAAAATACTGTGAATTTGGTTGTAATGAATTTAGAAGTGTATGTGGATCAGGAACACATGGAGCTCTCTGAATCACTGCTTGGTTTACTGCTTGTAGATCTTGTATCATTCTCCATCCTATAGATGGCGCTGCTTTTTGTACCGGACAAATAGGAGTATTACATGGTGAGTCATTACACTCTATTAACACTCCTGCCTTTAACAGATCTTGTATAACTGGTTTTATGCCTTCTAAGGCTTCAGGTTTCAATGGATATTGTCTTACACATGGTCTCCATTCTGATTTTGGTCTTATCTGTACCGGTTCTACTCCTTTTATCAATCCTACATCTGATGGCCCTGTAGACCATAACTTTTCTGGAACTTGTTTCAGCAATGCTTCATCCGCCTCAGTGAGGGAATCTAAATATCACTGTTCTACGTCATCTGGTGGTTGGAGGCACTGAAATGGTATGACATGTATTGGCCAAAATAATGCTTGTCTAGTCCACTTGTGACATCCTGTTTGTGTTTTTGGCCCTGTAGTTACCCAATCTTTGCATCTGTAACACTCTGCCATGACTTGTCCTAGGGTTTCCCATTCCCAGTCTTCTGGTTTCATCAATGAGATGTGCATAGGTGTGTGTGTTCTTTCAATGAATCTTTTATCTGTTTCATCTTTCCACTTTAGTTGTATATCCGCAACACAAAACGTTTTGTTGTCAGAATATACATACTGAATTATTGCTGGAATGGAGCCTAGTTTTTCCATTTTGTCAAAATATTGTTTATCTGGGCCTCTTTCATGTCCGAAATATGTTGTTATGTGTAATTCGTCCACTGGCATTGTAGAGATTGATTTACTGGGTGTAGGTACTGCTGATTTTGCCTCTTTTAACAATGCACTTCCCGTCTTTCCTACGTCATTGTGTGGTATTTGATACCCGTACCAATAACGTGGAATTCCTGCCTTTTGTATAACAAAACTGTATTGCGGTGATGGTATGTCTCGTGCGCGAACTACTTTCATGCTGCCTCCTGATTCTGGGAACAGTGCTAGTTTCAGACTGCTCAGTCCATCCCTTCCCAAGAGACAAACTGGGCAGTCCTCCAAAAATAACACTGTGCTTTCTATGCTCAGTCCGTCTGGATCTGTCAGTGTCAATAAACTTGTTATCGGGACTTGACTCACCTGTCCGTTTCCTGCTCGTACGGACATGGTGTCAGAGCTAAGAGTCATCCCTGGCACTGCCTTGTTTATTGTGGTCTTACATGCGCCTGTATCACATAAGAACGTTATTTTCTGTCCGTTTACCAATAAGTCTATTTGGGGTAAGTTGTGTGTGTCTCTTAAAGCTGCATACACATCTGTGACTACTTTTTCTTTATTTTCCCATGGACACCATTCTCGGGGTATTTTTACCCCGAGTAGATTCAAAATCTTTTGAATCTACTCGTTCAATCAATCAATCAATCAATCAAACATTTATAAGGCGCTTTTCATACAAAATTGTAGCACAAAGCGCCCCACAGTGGTCAAGGACCAGAAGACCGACCTCCACCGATCCCGCACAGGAGAAGCCGCCCCCAAATTCGACCCGGGGACCATCCCCATGACCCCGTTTTGCCATTTACGCTTTGGTCAGGCCCCAAGCTGGAGGACCCCACCCACGGCGCATGCCTAGGCCGGTGGGGGAAACCGGAGCACCCGGAGGAAACCCACCCAAACACGGGGAGAACATGCAGCCTCCACACAGAAAGGCCCGGGCAACCCGAACCCCCCCCCCGCGAAGCACGAGTGCCAGCCACCCAGCCACCAGGGAGAAAAAAAAAAAAAAAAAAAAAAAAAAATTATATATATATATATATATACATATACATACATATATATATGTATATGTTCATGGTGTTTATCAAATTCTTCCCATTCCTTTTGATCTCCAATTTCTAATTCTGTTTTCGTTTTGTCGTGGCCTAGTCATGCGTCATTTTCCCATCTTGCACGTGCTGCTAGGTATTTCCTGCAGTCTCTCTTAAAGTGTCCTGGCTTTTTGCAATACCAACACACGTTTTCCTCGCCTGTCTGCTCATCCTCCTCCTGTTTCTGATTATTGTTTCTCTGATTTTCATAACCTCCTCTTCCAGGACCCCCCTTACCCCTGGCCTTTCCTTTCCCCCTCTGCCTCTACCTCGTCCCCTGCCTCAGCTATCCCTGTAAAATATATCTCATTCTCACCTCCTTCTGATGTCATCACGAATGCTGCGTTTCGTTTAGCGTTTTCTTTCCTTTTTTCTCTTGTGGTTTTGTCTGCATGACTGGCTTGTTCTATATATTGATCTATCGATGCTGTCCCAAAACCCACAAAATGTTTTTCTATCCATTTATGGACTTCTGGTCTGGAATTTGCATGTAAAGCGTTTTTTAACTGTTGTCTGTATGGGCAGTTGTTATCTTCTCTATCTTCTAATCCGCTATTGTTTGTAAATATTTCTCTCATTCTGAGTTGATAATCCTCAAATAACTCATCATCCTTTTGTTTTGTACGGTTTATTATACCATAGTTGGGAGCTCGCCTAAATCTTCCTCTGATTCTATCATGTAATGCTGCCACTCGTCCTTGTAAGACATCACTATCATACTGTAGTATAGGTCCTACTTGTGCTCCACCTTGTAGCTGGTCTCTGCTATTCCAGTCTCCTGAGACTGTTACCCAGTGGTGCCCTAACGCTTTTCTATTTTTTTCCGTTTAGTTTATATGACTCATGCAATTGCTTCATTTCGCTGCAAAAATTTAGTTACATCATCTTTATATGGGGTTAATCCTTTTACTGCCTCTGTTACGTCTGAGTCTGACCAGGGTCGATAGACGAAAAGTGTGTCCGAGTGACGCGGTCCGTCATAATCTGCTTCGTCCACTAGTTGACCTGCTCTTGGGTTCGCCACTGCTATCATTGGTGCTTGGAAAATTGTTGGATCTTCTGAATGGAGTGGATTTGTATTTTTAGATGCAGGGCGGCTACTTTGTGTGTTAGAACTCAGGGGAGGTGCGCTGGGTATGGGGCTAGGTGGTGCGTCTACGTGTATTACCACCACTTTCTCACTTCCCATTTCTTTGTTAAATGTCAGCGTTATGTGTTTGTCCTTTGCTTCTGCTCTTGTTAAACGTTTATTTTCATCTATTTGCATTTTTTGTAAGTCCTCTACTGGATATAGGTTTTTCGGAGCGCTTCGTTCTGCAGAAATATATGGTGGTGGGTGGGGACTTCCATGTCCTGCGTGTCGCACTATTTCTGAGTCTGTTAGTGATCTTAATTTTACTCCTTCTTCTTCATCTGTCTCTATGTGTGATTCTGGTTCTGGAGTAGGTTCTCGCCTTATTCTTTGTTTTCGTATTTGTGTCACTCCTGTCTCTAAGTCCAGGTCATCGTGTTTCAAAAGCATGGTTTTATTTTTTCCTGCCTCTCTTTGCCCTGCTATTTTTAACCAGAAATCTGTGTCGTCATATCCTTTCTTTTTCATTTTCTTTACGTCTCCTCCACAATCTGCATAGATCTTCTCTCTTAACTGTATTATCTCTACAGTGTTTAACTTCCCTTTAAAATTATATTTTGTTGTCCATAATTTCAGGTATTTTATTTTGTCTTTATTTTGTTGCTCGACACTTTTATAGTCCTTACTCTGAAGTTTTGTCTGTTTGTTTCCCTTTTTTTTTGGTCAATTTAGTCCAACCTTTTTAATCCAGAGTGGAGTCACTATAGGTTGGGATGTGTTTTTGTTCAGACAGTAATAATCAGTATTGTAGTATTTTTCACTTCAACCTGCCACAGTGCAATGCAGGTGGAAAAATCTTGCCTTTGCATCTACAATACGTTACTGTATTATTCTGAACAGTTTATATGAATTACAGTGTTAACGGCCTGTAATTCCAGTCATACACACTTTCACACAGAACTTTTATTCCTTTGAGTACGATTTTCACGGTCTTTTATTATCTAGCCAGTAACTAACCTGTTACCCGATAAAGGGAAACCGCTTCCTTCAGTAATTTACTAACTGTATGTGACTAACCTGTCACCCGTTAGAAGGATACTACTCCACCCAGTGTTTTACTACCTGCCAGTGACTCTCCCGCCACCCGATAGAGGGACACTAGTCCATGTTTTACCTAATAGAGCCTAGGATTTTTAGGGTTTTCTACGCGCTATGACCCTCAGTCACACACGTTTTAAACTTAGACGTACTCACTCAGTTCTTTTAGTCTGGTTGTCTTCCTCCTTCGGTATCCCGTCAACCCTCAGACTCCAAGCGATGAATGAGAGTCGGCTGTTAATGTCTCAGATGCAGTGGCCACTGTCTTTCCCGAGCCTCCGTCACCCCTTGGAGTCTTCAGGTATCTTGGGATCCGGCTTGAAGGACCATCTAATAGGTGTTAAAAACCCAACATATTCTGTACACAGGAAAGGAAGACAAGAGATTAGATTTTTTCACTTGCAAGTGGAGAACAGTCAGAGAAATATGACCAGGTTACAAAGATGCTCTTGGCCCATATTCTGCTCTGAGCGTCCTGGCTCTCTGTGCCCCCCACTTGCATATTTATTGAGTTTTTCACCTCCCTGGTTACAATGGGCTGTCTTACTCCTAAGGGGTGGGGGAACAGGTGGTAGGACAGCCGACAAAACATAATCATTAAAACCAAAGCAAAATCATTAAAACCAAAACATAAGTATTAAAAGTAAAACACTTATAAGATAATTCCCAGATATGACATCTTTCACAGGGACAATGTCCCTGGGACTTAGATACTGGAGGAGCCAAGCTGTCTGCTTACGTCTCCCCTCGGATATCTGGCCTTTCTGTAACTCAAAACATATGATCACAAGTCACGCACTTTTAAAGCTTCATTTCTACAAATTAAAGAATCACAAAAGTTAATAATATATAATTATTCCATCACCCCTGTTTATCAAAGTTTTACTTCTAAATTCTCACATCAGTTTATGGTGGTCACAGTATGGATCATCTGTAGTTCGTTTAGCCATGTTCGAATGGTGATGAGCATGTTTTTTCTGGTGACATAGTCGTTAGCCATTTTCACAAGTTCAGTCAAACAAAAACCTAAATGAAGACTGGTCGTCCCGCTAGGCTCCAGGGATACGGTGGTTGCTTCTCCCGACACGGCCGTTGCCTTGAGACGAGTAACCATCTATCTCCCAGTTACTCCCCTTTGCAGTCGGTTTTCTCCTCTGGAGCTATGGACGCCAGTTCACTCATCAGGCGATGTTTGCAGTGAGAGAGGTGAATCCAGGTTGGTCTCTCAGCGATCCTCACAGCGGTGGGGGTGGTTAACAGCACTTGATAGGGCCCCTCCCACCGGGGTTGTGTCCAGTGTTTTCCTCTTTATGGCTTTCACGAACACGTGGTCACCAGGTTTGATCAGTCTCTCCCCCTGAGGAGAGAAGGTTTCATCAGGTAGATTATTTGTGGTTACACATTGTCGTTTTTCCAAAAAATGCCTCATAAAATCTTTTTCTTTTAGATGTGAATCTGACAATCTAAAAGGTCTTCCATATAATATTTCAGAAGGTGATAAGCCTTTTCCTTCAGCTGGCAAAATGTGCATATTCATCTGCACTAATTCTATACAATCTGGCCATTGTCTTCCTGTTTCTTTCATAGTTTTAATTAACTTATTTTTTATTGTAACTGCTCCTTGTGAATTGTTTTTTATGCAAATTAAACATTATCTACAATTTTTTTTAAGTATGTACTAAACCCTATTGTGTTAAAATATGATTCTACTAGTGCCATATCCCTCCTCTTGAGAAATGGGATAAACCATGACTCACCCTAGCCACCCAGTTATACAATGAACGGGGTAACCATGGTTTGTCATTAGGACCAATATACATGTTTAATTTGTTTAAAGTAGCTCCTTTATTTAACCAAGCTTGTTGTTGCATGGACTGTAAATTTCCCCATCAATTTCTATATGTACTCCCTCTGTCAGTGTGTCTGTAGTCTGAGCTGCTAGTTTCGCTTCTCTGCCTGCTACTAATTCTGCAACTGTGTGCTGATAAATTTGATAGTAGTGTGACCGAATGGAATTTAGACTACTGGCACCAACCGGACAACGCCACCTATGGGGGTTGGCCCACAGGAATAAATAAGTAAACCCTTTAAGAAATATTAGGCAACACAAGTTCGCACATTACACAGGACAGAGATGTGAGTTCAACCAATTTATATTTATTTGCTAGTGACCAAAGTAGTACAGAGAGAACATTCTAGACCGATAACATAGACCGGAGCCAGCCAAATCTGGCTCAGCACTCAACACCCCCCTTTTTTACACACACACGCATACCACCATACACACAGGCACACACTCATACCCCCACCCAACAGAGCACACCAGGAACACTGCACACCTCTTACGCAATGCCCACCCCTGCGGAGACACCACTACTCTAGGCAGAGGAGGAGCAGGGCAGCAGCTCAGGGCAGTGGCTACCACGACTGGCAGGGGCAGTAAGCATAAGGTAAGGGTACCTCTAACACTATACACCACTCGTGAGTAGGAAAGGAGAGGGGACACCCGAAGCGTGAACCGAAGAAGCTCCACCACCAGGGGACTCGTCCTGCCACTCGTGTAGACCCGGTGCACCTGGCTGAAATAACGGGCAGAAAACACAAGCACTTCAGTTAGAAGAATTCGTTTCTCAAAGCACCTACGTTAAATGAGGTTCTACTAGATGAAACACTGTCACTTATCTTGTAACTGAGGGACACGATCTGAAGTGGATGGAGTCCGTCACCGTTAGGTGTGCAATGTCCTGGTCACTAGAAAAATATGGTCAAACACGTATACCCATCCTTGCCCCAATACAGCTAGTCAGTGCCTAATGCAACAAAGCAATTCCAAAAGAAAAATAATAAACAGAAATCATACCATGCCTATGATACACTGCAACCAAAAAAAAAAAAAAAGAAGAATCACACAAATAATAAAAGAAAAAGAAAATCATGCACAAGACAAATCAAACAATCGGAAGTGCAATGCAGGCACCAGACACAGACACACAGGGTAGCAAACCCCAAGCACGCGAGAGTATAGTCCGTAACAGTAAAAATACCTCAGGTTCGCGTACAGCAAACTGAAATGGTATAAAAATGTCTCAAACAGTACAACAGGTTAAAATTGAGGGAGGATTTAAGTGCAAAGTTCATCTATTGTATGCTCCCAGTCCGGTGTCAGTGTAGGTTATAAAATACGTAGACACAAACAAATAACACAGACCATGCGAACGCCGTAACTATGGCAAACCGCATCCGAAGACGTCGGCGCACACACGTATCAGGAATCGCCGGTGAACAAAACAGCAACCTGGAGCCGTAGACACGCCGAGCTGCAAATCCACACAGTTGAGTGACAACTAATCGTCACTGATAGCGGCTAGGGAGGGAACAGACATAACCACCGTCGGTAGGAGCGGTCTGCAGCAAATAAAATTAAAAAAGAAATAATTAACTTAAGATCCCCCCGAGGTCTCTCCAGACAGCAGCACGAGGGGGAGACTCACCGCTCAGAGGCATCCAACCCAGCGCAGCCACACACACACCGCACGCTGCTCCAATTACCAACACCTGGCGATCTACAGAGCAAAGAACCGCGGATGTAACAACAAACCCAATCAACAAACGCATGAAAGACGCAACAACTCACCCAGTCTGAGCGCACGTTCGCCCCAACGCAGCCCCAGCAGCAGACCCGTGTCACCAACACAAAACCGGCCATACGGAAGAGGAGAGGAGGAAGTAGTCACGTTGCGTACTTAAGTACCCCACGCCCAGATCCACCACCCAATCACCGCACCCAGCGGGCAGAGACGCAAACGTGACACCAATAATCCAATCTTGTCGGTCTAGATGCCGACAAGTGACCCATAAAACTGTGGGACACAGGCCGGGGGTCTTTTGCCACCTGACACCGCTCACACTGTTGACACCACTGGAGGATGTCAGTAGCCATTCCTGGCCAATAGCAGCGACGCCGTATTAGCTCTGAAGTTCTCTCCACCCCTTGGTGACCATGGTCCTGATGCAACTGTTTCAAGGTTTCCTTCTTAAGGACGGTGGGCAGGAGAAGCTGAAGACATTCTTCCCTCCCGTCCGGGCGGAAGACTCGGCGGTACAATACGCCTTCCTTTTCCAGCAACCGACCCCACTGTCGCAACAGCATCACGGCCAATTTTGGGAGCCGTTGATGCTCCTCCGCCGTAGGCCGTACTTGCCTCCTCCAAAACCCCAAGATGTCTTGCAGGAGGGGGTCAGCCTCCTGCAAGGAGCAAATCTCAGCAGGAGAATGCCCCGGGAGTACAGCCATCACCGACTGGGTGGCAAGAGTTACCGCACTTGACTCGGGGGCCTGCTGCAAGGATGGAGGCACCGAAGTACCTGGGAGAGCATACTCTGCCAAGCTGGAACTCGATAAGTACTGCCTAGAGAGCGCATCGGCATTTTTGTTTTGGCGACCCGAGCGATACTTGATTTCGAAGTCAAAGGACGCCATCTGAGCTGCCCATCGGTGTTTGGTGGCCCCAAGCTTCGCCGTATGGAGGTAGCTGAGCGGGTTGTTGTCTGTGAAAACAACACATTTATGGCCCAGCAAGTACTCCCGAAATTTCTCGGTCATGGCCCACTTGAGCGTAAGGAACTCCAGCTTCATTGAGCTGTAATTCTTCATATTGCGCTCCGTGGGCCTAAGTCCCCGGCTAGCGTAAGCCACCGGCTTGACCACTCCATCAAACTCCTGCGACAAAACCGCCCCTAGCCCACTATAGCTGGCATCCACTTCCAGTATAAATGGCCTACATTAATCAGCATAAGCCAAAACTGGGGAGGAAACCAGTTTGGCCTTCAAAGCCTCAAAACTATCCTCAGGCAAACACGGGGATAAAGAAGAGCTTCCGTCAGTCCAACATTGACGATGGGAACATATGCAGTACCTCTCACCACCTGAACCAGACATGGTGAGGCCAGCAGTCCCGCTGGTAGACCACACTGTGGCGGTTCAAACAGGGCTATCTGCCCAGAGAGCTGTTCCGAACACGTACTGGCCACGAATTTCATTGTACCACCCGGTAGTGCCCATAAAGGTCTGGTCCTGCACGGATGACTGATGGCACTGCTGTAGAGCCTCAATAACAGGACTCTGTGCCTCCAAGACGGAGGTAGAATGGAAGAGGGAGGGGGCATGGGCCCCAAACAATTCCTGATAGCAACGGCGAATGACGTTCATCCCCAACACTCCAGGGGTTGAAGGTAAGGCACCAATGGGATCCCGAGCTATTAGAATACCGCAACGAGGCATTACCTTACCACAAAGGACCACATCCAACTCCAGATACCCGATGTAAGGGATAGCTAACCCATTGGCTGCCCTCAGCTGCAGCCAATGGCATGACTGGAGACGTTCCTGGCCCCACGGCTCAAACTGCTGTAAGAAGAAGCTCTCAGTTACCGTGGAGACCATAGATCCAGTATCGAGCAGACAAGAAACATTAACTCCCCCAATGGACACGTCAATCTTGGGACAAGAAGACATAAGTGACCCCACCTGTGAGCCAGTAGGTACCCCCACTGAACTGTGACTCCGCAGTTCAATGGGCATCAGTTTTCCGACGGGTCGGAAGAGTGGGACGGCCCAGCGGCCTGTGAGTGCATGCCAGAGATGGAATTAGCTCGAGGACGGGACGGAAACCGTTCTCCATCACATTCTCTGGCAAAATGGCCAGGTCATTGGCACCGAAGGCAGACTACAGGACCACCTCGACGCGGCCTGTTATGGGTGGAGGAGCCCTGTAAAGAAGCTACGGTCTGAGTGAGCTGATTCAGTTGGTCCTGCTGCCGCTTCAACAGTTCTTTGTTCCCCCAGCTCACTCTCTTGAGAAGGGACCGTCTGGGTGGAGCAAGGGCGACCCTGCATCCCATATTGGAGGCCATATGCGGATGGGAGGGAGAAACTACGACCACGTGCACCGCCTGGGAGCCCCTCCTGCTCCCACCTAATAGCTTCCTTTCGGATGTCAAGCAAGGTAGCAGTAGGCTGGCGCCGAATAAACTGTTTCAACTCCCTGCGCAGAGCATTATCCAAGACATGTTCAGCAAATTGATCTCTGAGGAGGACCTCAGCATTGGGGATACCATCAGGCGCGCGCTGTTTGACCTGCTCCATTAGCGCCATTAAGCCCAAAGAAAACTCCTGCAGTGTCTCTCCCTCCTGCTGCTGTCTGGAGAAGAAGGCTTGTTGCAACGTTACATAAGACTGAGTACAGCCATACAGCTCCGTCAGAATATCCAGAATCTTTTCCGGATCTTTCCGTTCTACGCTAGAACGATATTTAATTTCTCTCTTCGCCTCGCCCTCCAAATGATCAAAGATAAAGAAAGCCTGGTCGGCACCCGTAAGGTGGCGGGCTCGCGCGCCTGCCTGTACTTCTTCTCTAGGTTATAAAATACGTAGACACAAACAAATAACACAGACCATGCGAACGCCGTAACTATGGCAAACCGCATCCGAAGACGTCGGCGCATACACGTATCAGGAATCGCCGGTGAACAAAACAGCAACCTGGAGCCGTAGACACGCCGAGCTGCAAATCCACACAGTTGAGTGACAACTAATCGTCACTGATAGCGGCTAGGGAGGGAACAGACACAACCACCGTCGGTAGGAGCGGTCTGCAGCAAATAAAATAAAAAAAGAAATAATTAACTTAAGATCCCCCCGAGGTCTCTCCAGACAGCAGCACGAGGGGGAGACTCACCACTCAGAGGCATCCAACCCAGCGCAGCCACACACACACCGCACGCTGCTCCAATTACCAACACCTGGCGATCTACAGAGCAAAGAACCGCGGATGTAACAACAAACCAAATCAACGAACGCATGAAAGACGCAACAACTCACCCAGTCTGAGCACACATTCGCCCCAACGCAGCCCCAGCAGCAGACCCGTGTCACCAACACAAAACCGGCCATACGGAAGAAGAGAGGAGGAAGTAGTCACGTTGCCTACTTAAGTACCCCACGCCCAGATCCACCACCAAATCACCGCACCCAGCGGGCAGAGACGCAAACGTGACACCAATAATCCAATCTGTTACAGTAGCATCGCAGATTTGAGTTAACTATTAACTGTTGTTATTGCATAACCTACACAGTTTTTCCCCTCTAAATTTTTCTTGCTGTACCATCTACAAAAATAGTTTCTCCACTTGTCAGAGGTGCATCTTATAAGTCCGGTCTTGGTTTGTAGAGTAGTTCTGCTTCTGCTAGGCAGTCATGTGGTTTACCATCTCCACCTGTTGGCATTAAAGTAGACAGATTTAAAGTTGTACATCTGTCTATTTTAATATGTGCAGGGCTCTCAAGGCTCACGCATTGAGAGTGTGACACACGCAATTCGACGTATTCACACGCTCACACGCCACACATGGCATTTCTCACGCTGATTTGTTTTTTATTTTTTATTATTTATTTGTGCCCAGAAAATCGGTCTGTGTGGCTTAGTTTATGCAGGCTCCGCGCGTTTTCAGCGCCGCCCCCTCCCCCTGCTCCCCCTGCTCCGTCCCCCGGGCACGTCCTGAGCCTCAGTCCCGGTGCCACGTCTCCTCTGAGACGCACCGACTCCGGTCCCGGTGTCTCCGTCTGTGCGTAACGTGTCCCCCCCAACGGCTTACGCGCGGAATACGCGCGGCCCAGAGCCGAACTGCCCGGTGCGGCACCCCCGGGCCCGCACTCCTCGGAAATTACAGTCACACGCACGACCCCGCTCAAAACTTGAGAGCCCTGTATGTGGTTGAGATAACAATATAGTCATGCAGGAAAGATGACGAGCTGGTGACAAGAATATCATTTTAGTTTGCAATAACAGGGCAGCCACAGCATGAGGTACTAGTAAATGCAAAGGATGCAATAACACAATCTCAGCTGATGATTGCACTGCTAATGCAGCTGCTATTACTGCTTGTACCCACGGTGGAGCGGCTGCAGCCACCGGGTCTAATTTACTTGAATAAAATGCTACAGGTTGCATTTTTCCTCAATATTTCTGTGTTAGAACTGATGTCATGTGTCCTTTGTGACAATCTACTGTCTGTGTAAAAGGTTTCCTATAATCTGGTAATGCTAAAACTTGTTAATTTTTGTTTAATATTTCTAAATGCTTTGTCAACGTCATTTGTCCAAATTACTTTATCTATCATTGCCATTGGTTTATCATAGATTGCATCTAACAATGGTCTTGTCAATAATGAATATTCTGGAATCCAACATCTACAGTAATTACAAAGTCCCAAAAATGACATCATTTATTTCTTAGTTTCTGGCAAAAACTTAAGTAAGGCTAATGTATCAATTTTACAATTTTCCTGTGATTTTGATGCAATAAAAATGTCATCCATGTAAGCTAAGATTTTACTGATGGAATAATTATATATTATTAACTTTTGTGATTCTTTAATTTGTAGAAATGAAGCTTTAAAAGTGCGTGACTTGTGATTATATGTTTTGAGTTACAGAAAGGCCAGATATCCGAGGGGAGACGTAAGCAGACAGTTTGGCTCCTCCAGTATCTAAAGTCCCAGGGACATTGTCCCTGTGAAAGATGTCATATCTGGGAATTATCTTATAAGTGTGTTGGGTGTTATGATTATGTTTTGGTTTTAATGATTATGTTTTGTCGGCTGTCCTGCCACATGTTCCCCCACCCCTTATGGGCAGGACAGACCACGTGTAAACTAGGGATGTGAAAAACTGAATAAATAGCAAGCTGGGGGCACAGAGAACCAGGACGCTCAGAGCAAAATATGGGCCGAGAGCAACTTTGTAACCTGGACGTATTTCTCTGACTGTTCTCCACTTGCAAGTGAAAAAATCTAATCTCTTGTCTTCCTTTCCTGTGTACAGAATATGTTGGGTTTTTACCAGCACCCATCAAATGGTCCTTCGAGCCGGATTCCAATACACCTAAAGACTCCAGGAGGTGTCTGAGATTCGGGAAAGACAGTGGCCACTGCATCTGAAACCTTTACCGGCCGACTCTCAACCATCGCTTGGAGTCTGAGGGTTGACGGGATACCGAAGGAGGAAGACAACCAGACTAAAAGAACTGAGTGAGTACGTCTAAGTTTAAAACGTGTGTGACTGAGGGTCATAGCGCGTAGAAAACCCTAAAAATCCTAGGCTCTATTAGGTAAAACGTGGACTAGTGTCCCTCTATCGGGTGGCGGGAGAGTCACTGGCAGGTAGTAAAACACTGGGTGGAGTAGTATCCTTCTAACGGGTGACAGGTTAGTCACATACAGTTAGTAAATTACTGAAGGAAGCGGTTTCCCTTTATCGGGTAACAGGTTAGTTACTGGCTAGATAATAAAAGACTGTGAAAATCGTACTCAAAGGAATAAAAGTTCTGTGTGAAAGTGTGTATGACTGGAATTACAGGCCGTTAACACTGTAATTCATATAAACTGTTCAGAATAATACAGTAACGTATTGTAGATGCAAAGGCAAGATTTTTCCACCTGCATTGCACTGTGGCAGGTTGAAGTGAAAAATACTACAATACTGATTATTACTGTCTGAACAAAAACACATCCCAACCTATAGTGACTCCACTCTGGATTAAAAAGGTTGGACTAAATTGACCAAAAAAATGGGAAACAAACAGACAAAACTTCAGAGTAAGGATTATAAAATTGTTGCGCAACAAAATAAAGACAAAATAAAATACCTGAAATTATGGACAACAAAATATAATTTTAAAGGGAAGTTAAACACTGTAGAGATAATACAGTTAAGAGAAAAGATCTATGCAGATTATTATGCAGACTATTAGAGTAAAAAAATATTTACAATAGTTACTTGAGCTGAGGAATTTAGGCCCCTAGAAACATCAGATTCAGATTCTCAAATGGTAATGCTTCTGGAGTTGTTTACCATATGGAATAAGACCACCCAGACACAGGCAGAACACGCAAACTCCACATACAGGACTACCTTCATACATACTCCCTACAACTGTACAACAGCTCACCTTTTGGCTGCACCGGGCTCACCCTTTGGCCGTGTCCAGGGCGCATGTTTGCACTCCGCCTCCGCCTGGCAAATCTACTATACATCTAATTCTGCTTTTCATATTATATTATATCAAATATCCTCCTGGGACCCGAAGAAAAAGAGTTTATTTTATTTTATTTTATTTTTTTTATCTGGTTTGGACCTGATTTAGATCTCTTTTAGTCCTAGTTTAGACCTGGTTCAGTTCTGGTTTAGTCCTAGTTTATTTATCATAGTGCAGCCACAAACTAGAGTGTATCTCAAAAGACTCAAATGTACAGACTGGATAACTATAGGACCAACAGCTGAGACAGGATGTCACAAGTGGACTAGACAAGCATTATTTTGGCCAATACATGTCATTTCCAGTACAAAAAGCAGCGCCATCTGTAGGATGGAGAATGATACAAGATCTACAAGCAGTAAACCAAGCAGTGATTCAGAGAGCACCATGTGTTCCTGATCCACATACACTTCTAAATTCATTACAACCAAATTCACAATACTTTACGGTTATAGACATTTCAAATGCTTTCTTTTCTATTCCAATTCGTGAAGATAGCCAGTTTTTATTCGCATTTACCTATAACAATAGAAGATATACTTATACCAGGTTACCACAAGGTTACTGTGGATCTCCCACAATTTACTCACAGGCTATGAGTTCGAATTTGTCTAAATCTACACCTCCAGGAGGAAGTCAGATCTTACTTTACGTGGATGATGTTTAGATTTCATTGCCAGATAAGGAAACATGCCAAAAAGATACAATAGCGTTATTAAAATATCGAGCAGAAAACGGACATAAAGCAAGTAAAAATAAAGTACAATTTTGTAAACAAGAAGTCAAATACTTAGGACATTCTCTCAGTAATGGAGGCAGAGCAATTACTAACGACAGAAAAGCAGCTATCCTGAATGCACCAAAACCAGAAACCAAAAAACAAATGATGTCTTTTTTAGGATTAACGAATTACTGCAGACAATGGATTCCATGCTATGCAGAATTAACACACCCGTTAAGCCAACTAATATATGAGACTCCAATAGAAATGAAAGATAAATTAAGATGGACGCAGGAAGCAGAAAAGGCATTCTGTGATCTAAAACAAACTTTAGTCTCAAGTGTAAGTTTAGCCTTACCGGATTATTCAAAACCCTTTGTGCAAATGGTAGATTGTAAAGGCATATTCATGACTTCAGTAATCACACAACTGCATGGAACCAAACTAAGACCTATAGCCTACTATTCAACTAAACTTGACAGTGTAGTAAAAGCAGCACCTGTAGCAGTAGAAGCTTCAGCAACAGTAGTGTTATTTCACCCATTAACACTCAAAGTACCGCACGCTGTAGCAGTATTACTATTACAGAGCAATCACTCATTTTTATCACCAGCAAGACACCTTTCATGTATGACAAATTTATATTCACAACCACATTTAACCATAGAAAGATGTACAGTTTTAAATCCAGCCACTTTAATGCCGACTGAGGATGACGGAATCCCACATAATTGTAAAGAATTAGTAGAACAATCAACAAAATGTAGAGAAGATTTATTAGATACTCCAATTGAAGGAGCAGAAATTGTATTTGTAGACGGATCATCTAGAAAAGACAATTATGGAAAAACACAGACAGGGTATGCAGTAACAACAGTAAATAAAGTATTAAAAGCAAATAAATTACCTCCAAATTATTCAGCACAGGCAGCAGAATTAGTAGCACTAACAGAAGCATGCAAATTATTTAAAGACAAGAACGTAACAATATATACAGATAGTCAATATGCATATGCGACAACTCACGTATTTGCACAATATTGCAAAAATAGAGAAATGAAGACTTCTACAGGAAAACCAGTAACTCATGCTGAATTATTAACAGAATTAATAAAAGCAGTACAATTACCAAATAAAATAGCTATTTGTAAATGTGTAGCACACAAATCAGGAACAGATGAAGTAACAAGAGGAAATGCAATGGCAGATAAAACAGCTAAAGACGCAGCAGAATACAAAATAAATACATATTCTTTAATGGAAGGGACCCAACTAAACAAAAAAAATACTACAAGACATGCAAGAACAAAGCCCTAAAACTGAAATAAACCTATGGAAAAGAAAAGGAGCACAAATAAAAAACGACATATATATGTGACCAGAAAATAAACCAATACTACCACAGAATTTATATAGATAAGCAGCGATATTGAGCCATGGTAAATCACATGTCTCAACAGGAGGGATGGTATCTATGATAAATACGCAGTATTTAATAATAACTACTAAAAAAATTTTTTTGTAGAAGATGCCTAATATGTGCAAAACATAATCCACAAGGAAATCTTAGACCAATTAGAGGTAAATTTCCAGAACCACAATACCCATTTCAAGAAATACAGATGGATTTTATTCAACTAAATCAAAGTGAAGGTATGAAATATTGTTTAGTAATCATAGATGTGTTTTCAAAATGGACAGAGATATTTCCAACTAGACATCCAGATGCATTAACAGTAGCAAAAGCGTTATGCAAAGAAATTATACCTAGATATGGATTAGTGGAAGTGATCCGATCGGATAATGCTAAACATTTTGTTAATGAAACCATAGAATTGATAGGAAAGAAATTTGATATAAAACTAAAAAACTTGTGTTCATATCACCCACAGTCAGCAGGACTAGTGGAGAGAAGAAATGGTACTATAAAAACCAGACTTAAAAAATGTATGGAAGAAACTAAAAGACCATGGACTAAATGTTTAGATTTAGTCAAGTTAGAATTAAATACTACAGCTATACAAGGGCTAACTCCATTTGAGATATTGTTTGGTAGACCATATAAAATACCACAATTTAAACAAATATGGGAAGATGGGGAAGATATGGACTTAGCTTCACACATGAGAAAAATGTTTGAAAAGCAAAATAACAAACATACTGAAGTAGACCAACCCTGTTCTCAACAGGAAGAAGAGTTAGTGGAACCAGGGGACTGGATCTTGGTGAAAAGCATTAAGAAAAAACACTGGTATTCACCTAAGTGGGAAGGTCCTTATCAAGTATTGTTAACAACCCCAACAGCACTAAAAATAGCTGAGAGAGCAATTGGATTCATCAAAGTCATTGCAAAAAAGTTATAAACTACAAAGATGCCGATAAATCACAGGAATAGAATACCAAAATGGTTAAAGACAGCTATAATGTGTTGGATATTGTTGACATTCTTTGTAATGACATCCCTACTAGTATGGTATCAGATAAAACGTGGGCTAAAGATAGTTATGGGTGGGAACAGGAGTCTAAAAAAAAATGGGCTAGAAGACTTAAGATGGAAGTGATTAAATTGAATGGCAAATTAACTTTAGTAATGTTCTTTAACACAACAGCAGAACCATTAGAAGAAGGAATAGAATCAGGAGGTCATGGTCTTAAAGTACCATGTTATACCTTATTGTTATGTATTCATAAATCAGGAGACGACCCATGCACAAAGTTTTTTTTATGTTCTAACATAACACAGGCTGACTCGACAGAACTGCATCAGCAGAAGGAAAGTCTAGTGATAGGACCACGAACTTTCACTAGTACAAAGATTAGAATAAACAACAACTTGCAAAAAACAGATGATTGGTTTCTAATAGCTACAGGAATATCAGGACTCAACAACAACTGTTAATGACGGAACAAGCAGCTAATTCATCACTATCAGACGGTTTAGTATGTTTGGGATCTAGACCAGTTTTAAAAGTAGTCCCTGCACCCATTAACAGACATGTATAATACCTATAATGACTCACACCAATCCACCAAACTGTTCTGACTTAGATAAAACTTTTCCAGTCACCCAACCTGTAAAGATTAAACCAATATTTGATGCTAAAGTAGCACTTCAAAATTTCACGTGTGTAAATTTCAATGGAACAAAAAACATCTTAGGGAAAATCCAGCAGGAATTTTGTGAAACTAACATTAGTGGAGGTGACAACATGAAAGTAATATCCAGATCAGACGTGTGGTGGTGGTGCGGTGAAGACAAGATCTATGACAAAATACTGTCCAATACTTCAGCTCGTTGTGCTTTGATTACACTGATTATGCCAGTGATAGTCCAACCAATGACTGCAGAAGAGATAAGTGCACATTACCAACTTGTGCTTCCAGGACATTTAAATAGAAGGAAGCGAACTAGCCACACCCCGTGGTTAGGAGAGGATGACCCAACCTATATTGACGCTGTGGGCATCCCTAGGGGCGTGCCTGACGAATATAAATTAGCAAATCAAATAGCAGCAGGATTTGAAAACATACCAGTAGTTGTTGCATTCTTTCCAATTACGCCTAACAAAAATGTAGACAGAATCAACTACATCCACTATAACGTCCAGAAACTTGGCAACTACACCGAAACTGCAATATCTGCTGTACATGACCAACTTAAAGCTACCTCACTCATGGCCTTCCAGAATCGCATAGCGCTCGACATGTTACTAACCGAGAAAGGAGGAGTGTGTGCAATCTTTGGGGATGTGTGTTGTACGTTGTACGAATAACACCGCTCCCGAAGGTAAACTCACTAAGGCTTTGGATGGCCTAAGAGCTATGAACAAGCGAATGAAGGACCAATCGGGGGTAGATACTTCCATGTGGGATGGCTGGCTGGATGTATTTGGAAAATACAAAGCCCTGGCAACGTCAGTCCTAGTGTCAGTAGCAGTATTTGCAGCAATTTTGACCTTATGTGGGTGTTGTTGTATTCCATGTCTAAGAGCATTAATTAATAGATTAATTACAACTGCCATCTCACCCTTAACACAAGACACGGAAGGAATGATGCATTTACTGGCAGGTTATGAGGGCACCCTAGCGACATCCATTGACGAAGAAACAGATTTACAAAATGAATTGACTGACTTATTCCAAGAAACAGTCCAAGAAATTAGACACCCTCTGAGTGTACAATAACAATGAACGGGTAACTGAAAATCTGCAAAGAAGAGGTTACACGGGATATAACAAAAATTAATAAACAGGAGGGAAATGATGGAATAATTATATATTATTAACTTTTGTGATTCTTTAATTTGTAGAAATGAAGCTTTAAAAGTGCGTGACTTGTGATTATATGTTTTGAGTTACAGAAAGGCCAGATATCCGAGGGGAGACGTAAGCAGACAGTTTGGCTCCTCCAGTATCTAAAGTCCCAGGGACATTGTCCCTGTGAAAGATGTCATATCTGGGAATTATCTTATAAGTGTGTTGGGTGTTATGATTATGTTTTGGTTTTAATGATTATGTTTTGTCGGCTGTCCTGCCACATGTTCCCCCACCCCTTATGGGCAGGACAGACCACGTGTAAACTAGGGATGTGAAAAACTGAATAAATAGCAAGCTGGGGGCACAGAGAACCAGGACGCTCAGAGCAAAATATGGGCCGAGAGCAACTTTGTAACCTGGACGTATTTCTCTGACTGTTCTCCACTTGCAAGTGAAAAAATCTAATCTCTTGTCTTCCTTTCCTGTGTACAGAATATGTTGGGTTTTTACCAGCACCCATCATTTACTTTTACATGGAGGTTCAAAATTAGCTAAACAATTAGTAATTACTTCTGAAAATATTGTTGGAAATTCACAGTAACCTTGTGGAAATCTAGTTAATGTGTATTTCTGTCCCTTAAATTTAAATAAAAACCAAAATTGACTATTCTTATCAATTGCAATTGACCAAAATGCATTACTCAGATCTATTACTATAAAAATAAAACAATTATCTGGTTCTAGGGAATTTCATAAAGTATGTTGATTAGGGACGTTTGGTGCCCTTTGATATACAGCTTCATTAATTGCTCTTAAGTCTTGCACCATTCTCCAGATTTCAGATGGTGGCGCTTTTTTAACTGGAAATATGGGTGTGTTACATCACTATATAACTGTTCTGGGCTAGGAACAATTATTCCTGCTTGTTTTAGCTCTTCTATCACAGGTGCTATTCCTTGTTCAGCATCTGGTTTCAGTGGATATTGCCTTATTTTGGGTCTTTTTCAGTTTTAAGTCTAATTTTTACTGATATAACACCTTTCATTAAAGATCCCATGACATGGTACTTCTTGATGCTTTTATATGGCTCCTTAATGGTTCCCTAATACTGTAAATGAATCCTTCTTCAAAATCAACACTCAGTGCATGAGAAACAGAGATAAGATGAGAAAGAGTATTTTTTTCTCCCTCAGAACAGGTCATAATGGGCGTTGTTGCTTTAATGCAAATGAGGAGAAAAGAGCTGGCCAATAGTAGAGGGTGGGGGCGTGGCCAAACGCTCCGGTCTCCGCTGTAGCTCACAGCTGATCCATTTCCTTGTTTTTGCACGGGGGGAGAGTTGAAGTGTTCCATTGAAAAATAAACACATTTCCACATAAAATAAAATTAAACCACTGCTGTTCAAAGGTCCAGAGGCTCAGATAAAGGACTTCCGAGCCTAGAAACACTCGGACGTGCCTCCAGGCAAATAAAAAAACGCATTTCGCATTGCCTAGCGCATTCGCAGTCCAAACTCTCTGGGCGTGATTTACAGAGACGCTGAGTTCAGAGAGACGGGGGTGGAACTGCATTTGCATTTCTTTTTTCGATCTGACGTCAATAAGGTGCCTTGTTCAAACTCGCCCATTTGACCTCCGTTTTTTTGTAACGCAGAAAAGGATCGCAAATGCTCAGTTTAGACATTTCACAACTTTTAACCATGGGGGGGGGGCCTAAACAGGGTAGGGGAGCTCACATTAACGTTCAAAAACCTCAGAAAGTGAAAATTTCATGCCATGGGACCTTTAAGCCTACGTCTGTGGGGCCTTTACTCCACAGAGACAGAGGAAGTTCAGCCAAACTCAATTCTTCCTCTTTTGTGAGTATAAATATTTTTCATTCTTGTTCTGTGATATGAACCATTGGATCGGCATGTGATACCCAAATTCAATTTTTTCCTATAGTATCCGATTTCTGGATTCATAAAAATATCTGGATCAGTTGTATTTTGCCATAGAATCATGTTTTTGACTCTTCTCATTTCATGATTCAAATTTTTTCATGCCATTCTTTTAGATTTTGCCAATGACACATGTGGTGTTCTGTGTCCTTGTAATAAATTTAGTGCTTCTTTTGACAATTCTGCTCCCGTAAATGCTGTTTGATCTTTCCAATAAAGGTAGGTTAATCATTACTTTCTGTGGACCTAACTTTTTACAGCTTCATCATAGGGAGGGAGCAAAATCAGGTACAGTGCCTTTAATATGTTGATCATGACTGTGGCACAACAGTAAATCTGCAATGATACTGACCATGTAAAACAAATTGCATAGGCAGCACACTGAGTGCAGCATTCACGAATGGTGGGGTAGTAGTAGTAGTAGGCCTAGTAGTTGTAGTATAAGGCCACCAGTACCACCATGGCATTGTTGTGGGGACTGCAGTAGTAGTAGTGGGGGCTGCAGTAGTAGTAGTGGGGGCTGCAGTAGTAGTAGATGTAGTATAATGCCACCAGTACCACCATGGCATTGTTGTGGGGGCTGCAGTAGTAGTAGTAGTAGTGGGGGCTGCAGTAGTAGTAGTGGCGGCTGCAGTAGTAGTAGTGGGGGCTGCAGTAGTAGTAGTGGGGACTGCAGTAGTAGTAGATGTAGTATAATGCCACCAGTACCACCATGGCATTGTTGTGGGGGCTGCAGTAGTAGTAGTGGGGGCTGCAGTAGTAGTAGTAGTAACAGCTCTCTTTCTTCGTGCGGGCCTTGCATATTTGTAAGACTTGGTTCCATCAGAGTAAGAGAGCACAACATGGTTTCGTGGAAAGTCCTCCACCACCAATTCAAATTCATGGACGCCTTGGTTTCCAGAAGCCAGATAGTGCAATGTGCATGTAGCCTACAAAAAGATGACAAGCAAGGTTCATTCTCAACTTTCCCCCAAATAATGGTTGTTTTTTGTTAATTCTACCTTGTAATATTTTGTGCCACTTTGTGTTTGTGGTGTCACCTCCTTTAAGCAAACCAACACAAAATGCTGCTGTACCAGATTATTCTCTAGATACTTTGCAGCTGATCCCATCAAAGTTCCCCGTGGGTGTGCAGCTAACTGGGAGCTCTACTCTGTGTGAAGCTCTGTTACTTAAATGTGATTTTAAGATGAGCCTTGCTTTAATCTGCTTCAATCTGACCAGAAAGAGCTGACTTAGTTGGAACTACAACAGCTGAGATGATCTTAAAAAGTCTCTCACACATAAAATTACAGTCACAAGCTAGCAAGCATTAGCCAGCTGTTTTTCAGTCACTCTCATTTTTTTTGAACATCAATTTCAATGCAAGACATTGAATAGAGTATAGTGTAATAATGTATTCCTCTGGACTGGGACTGTTGAGCTTTATTGCAACCTAGCACTGAAAGTCGCTTGTTTTAACCTTTACTTAATTTTTGTGAATGGTTATTTATATGATATACTATATTAGTTATTTTGAATTCATCTCTGCATTAACCCTTTAGTGTACCTCTCCTGAGGATATAATAAATGGTGGCTACAATCCTATGAGAACATACAAAACAAAATAGTCAAAACTAAAAACAATCAATTTTACTAACCTGATCTACTTGGAACCCCCCATGTCTTTTACAAGAATAACATTCTGAAGCTGCATAATTTCCATATCGGCACTGAACAACATCTCCATCAGGGTCAAAGGACATGGGTTTGTAGGTCCGTCTGCAGTTCTGAGGGACCCTTTAAGAGACAGAAGGAGTATTTCATTACTATATTATCTATTTTGGTGTCTTCATGCCTATTGCTTTTCCATCTTGCATTTCTGAGAAGACAAAGGAGCAAATATTAATCTAAATCTAAAAGACTTTAATAAAAATCACTTTTATTAATGTTCTTTTTTTTTAAAGGTGCACTCTGTAACTTCTCTGCTTAATGGTTGGCCACCTGCTTGGTTCCATGGCGACATTGCATTGCCAAAAGTGTCCCATAGTAAAGTTTACTTACTGGTACTTTTACTTTCAATGTATTTTTTAAGCAGTAAATCTTCCATCTTTGCAAGATGGAGGAGAAACAACTTTAATGCCTACTGTGGAACATTTTAACCAAAGCAATAATTTTTTAAAATCCCAATGAGAATGTGCTGTGCATTTATAGTAATACAGATCACCTCTGTGTCTTGGGGTCTGAGTAAAAATTCTTCTTTTCCCCCTAAATTCCTGCCAAATGCCCATTATCATTTGTAAAGCTAAACAATGTTAATCTTACACTTACCGCAGAAAAGGGACGATAGCAATATCAGGAGAGCTGTTTGGCTCATTAGTGTCTGATCGTATACCCAAATCCACAGAAGCCAGTACACTCCATGATGGAGATGTCCTAAAGGGGTGCTCATAGATCCAACAGCAGCTGTATTCCCTGTAAATACAATAATATTCATTAATCCAACATCTGTATTAATGGTAACGTCTGTTATCACAAACATAGATACACAAATATTGAAAAATGGCCTACCTGGTTTGGAAAGGTTTATTACTGGTGAGGAGCCTAGTGACAACTGTTTCTGTTTGACACCACGAGATTGCAGATGTGTAGTATTGTGGGGGGCCATTGTTGCTGCTGTCAATTACACCCAAGTCTATTTGGTCGTAGGACCCACAGATGCCTTTATAACAGCTTCCATATTGGTACGAACATGAACGGAATGTTGCCTTGTTCCGTAGTTCCACCTGCCAAAAACATTGAATATTTATTTCATGTTGAGTTAGATTATGTTCACTCAGGTGGTTCTATAATTCCTAAAGGTTGTCGTATTTTTTACATCATCTCTTGTCTTTTTGTCTTTGGATGAGGCAGTTTCTCCAGGGAAAATGTTTGAGATTTTGTGATTGGGTGGTCTTCATTGGAGTTGTGGGGTCAGACTGGAGTGAATGAATGCACCAAACAAAAGCATCTTTGAATATTAAGATAATCACCAAAAAGACCCTGTTATAAAGGGCTGACTTGATCTGACATTTCTGTTCTCTTTAACTTGCTTACAGTTGTCTTAATTTAGGCTATTCAACATTAAACATTAGCCACAACTTACACCTAACAAGAGTTACACAGCACAAAGTCCAATCTCTCTCCTAAGATACTCAAACCTTTGCTTTGCTAATGGCTTGGTCAAGATATCTGCCTTCATATCATCTGTAGGACAGTATTGCAGTTGAATTTGTCCATTCTGCACACATTCATGGATGTAGTGATTACGAATGTCTATGTGCTTTGTTCTTGAATGATCAACTGGATTCTTGGCAATGACAATAGCTCCTTGGTTGTCTTCTAGGATCACACCCAGTCTTGACATGTCAGTGGTCTCCAGTTATAGACCTATCTCCAAGCTTCCTTTTGTGGCCAAAATTCTGGAGAAATGTGTCCTCCTGCAGCTCCAGTCTTTTCTAGAAGCACATGGCACTTTTGACATCTTCCAATCAGGCTATAAGGCATTACACAGCACAGAGTCTGCACTTTTAAAGGTTTTTAATTACCTGTTTTTAGTGACTGATTCTGGTGATTCTGCCATTTTAGTGCTTTTAGACTTGACTGCTGCCTTTGACACAGTGGACCATGCAACTCTTTTAAATTGGTTGGATAACTGTGTTGGTGTCAGGGGGATTGCACTTGAGTGGTTCAGGTCCTTCCTCAGTGGGAGATGCTGCTCAGTCAGACTGGGGGACTCCACCTCGTCCACTGCTCCTCTTAACTGTGGAGTCCCCCAGGGTTCCATTCTCGCGCCTATTCTGTTCGCTTTGTACCTTCTCCCACTGAGTGAATTTTTTAGAAAACACAATATTCAATATCACTTTTATGCAGATGACTGCCAAATTTACCTGCCACTCAAAAAACATTCTTCCGGTCCCCTGACACCTCTCCTTGCTTGTCTGAGTGACGTCAAGGCTTGGTTGGCCCACAATTTCTTAAGTCTTAATGAGAGTAAAACTGAAGTTGTGGTGTTTGGCAAAATTGATCCCCTCTTGGACTTGGGCCCACTTAAACAACAAGTCAAATCTTCTGTTACCAACCTTGGCGTCACTATTGACAATGATTTTAAGCTTGATAAGCACGTGAATGCGGTCGTCAAATCTGGCTTTTATCATTTAAGGCTTTTATCCAAAGCCAAATCCTTTTTATCTTTTAAATCGTTCGAACAAGTCGTGCACACTTTTATCACTTCTCGTTTAGACTACTGTAATGCACTTTTCTCTGGCATTAGCCACCATGCACTTTCTCGTCTACAGCTAGTCCAAAACTCTGCTGCGCGCCTTTTAACCGGTACCAAAAAACGAGAGCACATAACTCCGATTTTAGCATCTTTGCACTGGCTCCCTGTTCATTTTAGAGTTGATTTTAAAATTTTATTGTTTGTTTTTAAAGCTTTGAATGGACTGGCCCCAGATTACATCTCGGACCTGTAGGGAATTGAATTTCAGGACACTTCAGCCGGAGATTGGACACACAGGTTTAATTCGAAGTCAATTCAGTCGGTTTACATGGCACTGGTCACAGCTTACTCACAACTTGAGACAGAGAAAACCTCTCTTATATACCCAAGAGAAGACAAATGTACTGAACACATGGCTTTTAGCTTAAACATCTGCTTGCTGTAAACAGTGATAAAATTAACTTCCCACAGTTTTAGCTTCCTGGGAACTCCATAAAACGACATATGGGAGACAACTGGACAGAATAAAATGGGCAGTTTCACACTCTTAGAAAGACAAAAAAAGAACAAGGTGACAAGGTCTCTCACTTAAACAAAACAAGTCACTGTTATAAAATGAAACAACTCACAGTTCCCCCTTTCGATCACATAGCAACATGTGATCGCTTCAACAAAATCAAAAACAAAAGAGTAAATATTAATTTTAGCTTTAGCTTTTTAAATTTCACATCACCACACAAATTAACCCATGACTCTCGGACACTTCAGAATAAGAAACAAGGAGCACCATATGAGACCAGAATTAGACCTTATTTTAGTGAAAGTTTAATCTGGGCAATCATAGCTAAACTTAATCTACAAATTCCGGAGATTCTACAGAAAGTAGCAAAATTTGGGAAGTAGGAGATCTTTGTTTTAAAGCAGTAGCTATCAGTCGTTCTACTAATGATCGAAGACAAGGAATGATACAGCATCCAATTATAATCAAAATAGTGATCACAGTCAGCATTGTAGTAGCAATAGATAATATTGTAGCTCCCCATGGTCCAAACAGTTTATAAAACCAGTTGTCCAGGAGTCCTCAGAGGCACCAGAATTTTTAGCAATTTCAGCAGATAATGACTTAAGTTTGTTTAGAGCCTTAGCAATGCTTCCATCAGGTGAAGTATTATTGGGTATAAAAGTACAACATGCTCCAAACATGCTGCACACTGACGATTCTTTGGCCAGCAACATATCAAGGGCAATTCGATTTTGCCAAGCCATAAGTGATGTTGGACCAAGTTGCTCCACAATACCCTCTATTGCTTCAATAGTATAAAATATAAACCTTTGCTGATTGTAATAGAGATAATTTATCCAAATGGCATTTTTAGTAGCAGTTACTCCTGCAAACAAAACTGAAGTAAATCCAGCTGCAATTTCATTCTGTGCTTTAAACTCATCTGAAACCCCCACTGATGTACCAACCGCACTAAGATAAATATCCTTATTAAACGATCCCGCTAGTTTAGGTTGAGATGGGTAAGACCTCTTGTGGATGTGTTTATCCCTTGAGCTACCCCTGTATGATACTTGGATCTGTTTCAAGTCTAACAAATTTGCTGGGCCTATAGTGAATGGAGTAATCAACATAATCGGCGTGCAAACACCTGACCATGTTTTTGACAGGATAGCATACATGCGTAAATCAGCATATAACCACCAAATGTCAGCTCTGGCAGTAGTGTGACTTGTCAAAAGTGCAAACTCCTCATAATTATCTGAAGAGAAAGTCTGGTTACAAAAATTAGTAATAAAACTTTCTATCGCATTTCTATTGCAGGATACTGTCATACATACAGATACTTTTTGTATCTGTATGTATGACAGTATCCTGAAGAAAACAAGTATACTTAGCTGTACCTATAACCCAAGATGTAGGTGTGTCTTTTGAAGTTACTGCAGGTAATTTGTGAAGGGAATAACATTCATCAGTTTGATCAAATGACTTTCTAGTAAAGAGTTTAAGTATACAGGTCAAATCTCTCTCATTAGAATATGGTATAGATGTGGTAGTCAGTTGTGATCTAGCTGTAGAGCACACAATGCAGTCTTCTGAAGTCAAAGTATGGGCAGTGTACTGTACCCATTTTAACCATGTATTTTCATTAATCTCATGCCCTGTTTCAATTTTTATTGCTTCAGTTAGAGAAATTAAATCATTCTCCAGAGCTGGCTTATTGGCCTTTAAAATTGTCACTTTTCTCTGGCATTAGCCACCATGCACTTTCTCGTCTACAGCTAGTCCAAAACTCTGCTGCGCGCCTTTTAACCGGTACCAAAAAACGAGAGCACATAACTCCGATTTTAGCATCTTTGCACTGGCTCCCTGTTCGTTTTAGAGTTGATTTTAAAATTTTATTGTTTGTTTTTAAAGCTTTGAATGGACTGGCCCCAGATTACATCTCGGACCTGTAGGGAATTGAATTTCAGGACACTTCAGCCGGAGATTGGACACACAGGTTTAATTCGAAGTCAATTCAGTCGGTTTACATGGCACTGGTCACAGCTTACTCACAACTTGAGACAGAGAAAACCTCTCTTATATACCCAAGAGAAGACAAATGTACTGAACACATGGCTTTTAGCTTAAACAGCTGCTTGCTGTAAACAGTGATAAAATTAACTTCCCACAGTTTTAGCTTCCTGGGAACTCCATAAAACGACATATGGGAGACAACTGGACAGAATAAAATGGGCAGTTTCACACTCTTAGAAAGACAAAAAAAGAACAGGGTGACAAGGTCTCTCACTTAAACAAAACAAGTCACTGTTATAAAATGAAACAACTCACAGACCTCCTCCAGATTTACACTCCCGCCCGCGCTCTGAGGTCCGAGGGCCAGCTCCAGCTCGTGGTTCCTAAGACGAGACTTAAAACCAGAGGAGACAGAGCCTTTTCTGTGGCTGGACCAAAGCTGTGGAACGCTCTGCCTCCTCACATCAAAACAGCTCCCACTGTGGAGTGTTTTAAGTCTCGTCTTAAGACCCACTTTTATTCTCTGGCTTTTAATCCCGCATGAGTTGTGTGGTCCTCTGTGTTTTTATTTTAATTTATTTTACTTTTATATTTTATTAATTTATTAATTTATTTTATTTTATTCTATTTTGTTTTTACTTACTCCATGGTTCTGATTTGGTTTTACTGGTTTTATTGTTTTGGGACTAGTGAATCATTTACAGTACCTGATGTTTGTTGTGTCACTAGTTTTTTTTGTCTGTACAGCACTTTGGAAACTGTTTATGTTTATGAAATGTGCTATAGAAATAAAGTGGATTTGCATTTGGATTTGGAAGAGTGGGCTCAAGACCCACCGATTTAGCTTATTCTGTGATTGAATTTTTATACTTTTACGTGTTTTTATTATACATATTTTATTATATTTATTTATTTTAGGCATATTATTAGCTTGAACTCATATTCCTTTATTATTTTTAGTATTTTCAGTGCTGCCTCTGTAGGAGCCCTCTGCACTGGGAGCAGTGGTCTGCTGCGGCTGCCGGGGTCTGTCCCGTGGCCTCCTGGTGGAGGGGTGGTGCTTGGGCCTCATCTCTCCCCTGGACCTGTAGCGGTTCTTGGTGGCGGTGGTGGATGGCTCTCTGCTCTTGATGTAGACGCCTCCTCTGATGATGCTTTCTCAACTGGTGCGTCTGTATTCAGCCTCACATTTTACTATGCGTAGTTTTATGTATTTTAGCATGTGTGTGTGTGTGTGTGTGTGTGTGTGTGTGTGTGTGTGTGTGTGTGTTACTGTTTGGGTTGTTTGGTTGTGTGGTGTTGGGCAGCTGTGGGGGGCTGGTTGGGTGGAAGGAAATGTGGGATTGTTTTTAATCACTGTAAAGCATTTGTGTTACATTTTTTTGTATGAAAAATGCTTTATAAATAAAGTTTGATTGATTGAATACTTATTTCACTCAAAGAAATGCAAATCAGTTTATATATTTTCTTTATTTTCTGGATTTTCTTTTTGATATTCTATCTCTCAATGTTAACATAAACCTTCCATTAAAATTATAGACTGCTCATTTCTTTGTCAATGGACAAACCTACAAAATCAGCAAATGATCAAATACTTATTTCATGCATATTTATTTTTTGTCTTATTTCATGATGATACAAACTTGAAAATTAACAAAGGCACATCTCTCATGTTTAACCGAAAAATCTAACGTATGCAGTAAGAAACAAAAAAACAAAAATAACTTCCTTCAGCTTCACCTATATTTCTTCATTAATCACCCTATTCTAACAGTGCAGTGTGTGTTCTTGCATCTGCAGGTGGTGTTTCTAGCTTTCCTCTGAAGGGAGAACTTGGTATTTGACACTTGATCTCTTGGCTTTGTAGAAGACGACTCCACAGATCATCCCCACAGCGGCCAGAGCACAGCCAGTGATGAAGACCAGGTTGAGGTTCAAGTTCAAGCCTGTAGAAATATACAAGGTGTGTATATTTATATTTTTTTAATTATTATTTTTAAGTTTATAATTTGAATTCCTGGTTGGACACGAGCAGTAGATATGATTTCACTCTATTCTATTTTCCAACTGTTACCTAGGAATCATAATGTTAACAAAGGCCTAAACTTAAAGGAGCATATTACACTATTTTCTGATCTATGTTGTAATGATGTTTCCTCGTCAAAAACAGACCTGGAGTTGTGTTTTGTTTCATTTTCACACGTTTTAACACACAAACCCTGCATACCTATTTAGGCGGAGTTCTCAAATGTAAAACCCTTGCAATGTCATATGGTAATACAGGAAGGGCTCCGCTATGTTTTTAAACTCCGTGCACCTTTCACTAGAACCACCAAACCCTGGATTTGCCAGTTTTTACTGAGCAAAAGGGAAAAAGTAGCTATTAACTTGAAAACTACATGACTTCAGAAGGTGGAACAAAGCGTTTTGAGCTCTGTAAAAACACGGTACGATATTGACAGCATGCCAATATCGGACCTTTAACTGATGTAAAACGATAATCAGCAGGCACTATCCCACCAAACGAAAACCTGTCATATACACTGATCAGTAAAAAACACTAAATTGGTCTCAATGCCTTTACTCCTTTTTTTCCCACCATTGTACCTGTGTTTCCCGCCGACAAAGATCTCTTCAGGCGCAGCGGGCCCTGGGACACAAAATGGATTCCTGACTCAATGACGGCCTCTCTCCTTCTTCTTGATGGATTGGTCTGACATCCCTTAGAGCAGCGAGTGCTTGGGTTTCCAGATTCACACATCAACACCGAGCAGCTGATGTAGACCTAGAAATGTTCAAGAGATTGAGAGGTATAACATTAAAGGTTTGAAAATGTGTTTTTTCTGCAGCAGTGTGTTGATACTTTGCAGCGAATATCATGCTTAGGGATGAAGCTAACTCAAGCCACTGCTCTGTCTGAAGCTCCGTTACTCAAATTGGACTTTAATTTGAGCTTTGTTTTAACCCACTTTGACCAAAAACAACTGATTTATCTGGAGCTACTGGAGGTGAGCTGATTTTGTCCTGTCAAACACCTAAACAGAACAATGAACGCTTGATGATGTGTTATTGAAATCCATTTTGTATATTTTCTTGAATTTTGTCACCATGGGAACTGCTGAAAATTCCCCCATAGCCACATGATGTTGCCTCGCCGAGGGTGATGTCCCTATAAAGTATCAATTGATTCGTTCAGCTGAATACCTGATCATGAAGCCCAATGAACTTGAAGGCCTCAAAGCTGAATTTGAATTGTCTGCTGTGATTTCTCGGATGGACGATCAGTGTTGAGTCTATGTTGCAGCTGTTTAAAAGCACAAAGACAAAAGTGGAATTAGCGACATATCTTACCCTAGTTCTGATAAAACTCAAGGTGAAACTGATCAGGAAACTGATCAAATCAATGTGATATTTTTTCCAATATTTCTAAAAATAATACTTGGTTAAATGAGTATCTTTTGTACTATTTTTGTTAGTATCTGATTTTCAATAGTTTTGGTAATCCTAGTTCATAATATTTACAGTTCCACTAAAAGAATCCACTCACCCGTTCTTGATGAGGGTGTAGGGACGGGAGTAGTTGGGGTTGTCATAGGGTGCAGCTGTGCAGGACTCCACAAACAGCTCTGTGTTGTTCACTGTAGTTGTGGCTTCGATCTCCATGAAGATGCGATCGCCCACCTCATACTCCAGAGGGTAGATCCGGGGGTCGATCCTGGAGACAAACCTCTGATCTGGGAAGAACTCAAAGCCGTAGGTGAACTTCCCGAAGCCCTTGTCCCACACTGTCACATTCTCTCTGTGAGCGCTGAAGGAGGCGGTCACGTTTCCTTTTTTGGAGTACTGGCAGAAGAACCTGATTTCCAACAGGTGTTTTCTGGTGATGAGGGCCGAGGGATTGTCCTCTATGGTGATCTCATTCTTGAAAAGCAGATTATCGTTTTCCTCCTGCAAAGGCGGTAATGTGATTAACCCCAAAAATTGTGACAACATTGAACATTACTTGAATACTACAATTTCTTTTTATACAATCCCAAACACACACTGTTTTTAATGGAATGAACGATACAAATAAAATAATGGCAAATTAATCCAATTTGTTATAAACAAATTCTGACTTTTGGGGGGAGGGCCTCAAAAAGTTTGACATCACACCTATTGAAATCATCACATAGGAAACTGGTTGTTTTTCTTGTACAGGGTGAATCAATAAAGCCACATTACAAATTAAAATTAAACAAAATAAAAATAATATTTAAGTAAATGTTGGGAATGCAATCATATCCATTGTTGGATGTAAAGCGTGTTCTTATCTAAAGATGACCAAGATTCAAAATGTTCAAATAACCATATTTTCCGCACTATAAGGCGCACCTAAAAGCCTTCAATTTTCTCAAAAGCCGACAGTGCGCCTTATAATCCGATGTGCCTTATATATGGATCAATATTGGTTAATCATGGCTACCGTAGTCAGCCACTACTGTAGCTTCTATTCTATGCGCCTTATAATGCGGTGCGCCTTATATATGAAAACAGTTTTAAAATAGGCCATTCACTGAAGGTGCGCCTTATTATCCGATGAGCCTTATAGTGCGGAAAATACGGTAACCAAAAGTTTACTTCCTGAACAAAAAGTCTAAAACAGAGTTCTGGGTCAGCATCCCCTAGAGCTTACAGTAGCAAGTCTTGCGCCAGGAGCAGCAAACTGACAACTTGCTCTTCCCTCACACACAGATAAAATACAATATGCAAATAATATGTTATTTCAGGATTCGCCTTGTGCTCCGGCCCACATTCTTCTGCTCATGATCCACGCAGTTTTCTTTTGCACTAGTCTTCCCCTCCTCCACAGCGCACTCACCAGAACCAGATCCTCCCTGTCATAAATTCCACAGAACTCCCCAACCTCGCTATCTCCCATTCTGGCACACATTAACTCCCGAGGTCAAATAATACAATCCATATGTGATTTTCAGTGTTTCCTATGAACCTTAAGTAATATAAGTGATATACAAACAAGTAACCTTGGTGTTTATATTATTAAGTAAAATAATAAACATGTGCCTTTTTGGAGTTTATGTGGGCGTGTTGAATGGTACTTGACGGTTAAACCCAGATCTATAAATGCTTTAATAAATATTTCACATTTCTCTCTTTATTGTTAGTCTTACGTCGATCTGGGTGCCACAGGCGTTGAGGGGCACGATGGCGACCACGTGGGTGCTGTTGGAGTGGGTTTGGAGGCTGCAGGCTGTGTTACTGGGATCAGACAGACGCAGATCTTGATAATTAAGTCGAGGCAACGTGGCTTTCTCCACCTCCACTATCATCGAAGACTCCAGACAGGTGACCACTGTGTTCACTAAAATGAGGGAACACAAGAGCCATATGTTTAAACGGGATTTGGTGCTTCTATAGGTTCTAGAATTGAGTTATGTTATTTCAGAGGGAGGTCAAGAGCCATCACTATGTGTTAGGGACTGGCTCTATAAACTTACCATATTAATCTTATGTCTTAAAGCTACCATCCATATGTTTATTTGATTTTTTTGTTTCCAGTTTATGCCAGAACCAAACCTATTACTATAATCTTTTAGAAGAATTGCAATCACATACCTAGATCTTTTGTAACGTTCACCAGCACACATCTCATCTCAGTTTGGTAAATGTTAGATCTGAATACAAAAAACGTAAAACAAATGAAATATGCATACTAAACAAGTAAAATATGCATACTTATTTACAGTTAGTGCTTAAGCGTTTGTAAACAGTCTATCCCTTACCTATTAAAATCCTTAAATTCAACAGCAAAGCAGATAGGAAAATAGTGTCCATAGTCTTCAGGAATAGGAGTCCATCTGATGGTGAACTCATCTCCAGTGGTTCTGTGCTTGGTGACATTCAGCGGCCCGGTCATTATAAGGTCATAAGCACTGTTTCGGTTAAAACAGAACAGACAATGTTAATATATCAGGTTTAGTGTTGATCTTTTTGCATTTTTGGTTTACTTACTTTGAAAAAAGAGCTTCTGCCTTGACTCTTATCTCTACTTCTTTTCCAGCTTCTGCCTGAATGATCTCTCCGTTACTGGGTGTTGGGTGAACATACTTTGGCAGATAATATCCTTCAGCACAAGTGGGAACAGGTGGGTCCACTGTAATAACACCATAATGTTAGTGTGTTGTGTTTCTGTATTAAAGGCCCTGTACCTGTACAGATATATGCTCTTGAGGTCAAAATAAGCCCGCTGCATGCTGTCTAGAAAGAAAGAAAGCTATGCCTTTATTAGTCCCACAGTGGGGAAATTCCAGTTCTGCATTTAACCCATCCTGTTATCAGGAGCAGTGAGCAGCACATTACTGCGCCCAGGGACCATCTCCATGATCTTCTTGCTTCGGCTTGGTCAGGACCAAAGCTGGAGGTACCTATGGTGCATGTTTTGGGTTGGTGGGGGAAACCGGAGTGCCCGGAGGAAACCCACCCAGACACGGGGAGAACATGCAAACTCCACACAGAAAGGCTCGGGTGACCCGGGGATCGAACCCAGACCATGCATGCAAACTCCACACAGAACACACACAGAAAGGTCTGGGCGACCCGGGGATCGAACCCGGAACCTTCTTGCTGTGAAGCATGAGTGCTACCCACTCAGCCACCGTGCCGTCTACATCTAATTGGAAACCATGTTATGGCTTGATAATCAGGAAGTGCGTGTTAGCATGCTAGTTGTTGTTGGATTTACTTTCACGACAAAACTCTGCTTCGCTGTGTTGTGAAAAGCGTTTGCTCATGGCGATTAATATAATAAAATAATATATCAGAAAAATGAGGAGTAACTTTGGGTCACTTCAAACTGTTTAAAAATAAACTAGTTCTGTTTTTCACATTTTTATGACAGCAAAATCAGGTACAGTGCCTTTAATATGTTGATCATGACTGTGGCACAACAGTAAATCTGCAATGATACTGACCATGTAAAACAAATTGCATAGGCAGCACACTGAGTGCAGCATTCACGAATGGTGAGGTAGTAGTAGTAGTAGGCCTAGTAGTTGTAGTATAAGGCCACCAGTACCACCATGGCATTGTTGTGGGGACTGCAGTAGTAGTAGTGGGGGCTGCAGTAGTAGTAGTGGGGGCTGCAGTAGTAGTAGTGGCGGCTGTAGTAGTGGGGGCTGCAGTAGTAGTAGTGGGGGCTGCAGTAGTAGTAGTGGGGGCTGCAGTAGTAGTAGTGGCGGCTGCAGTAGTAGTAGTGGGGGCTGCAGTAGTAGTAGTGAGGGCTGCAGTAGTAGTAGTGGGGGCTGCAGTAGTAGTAGTGGGGACTGCAGTAGTAGTAGTGGGGGCTGCAGTAGTAGTAGTGGGGGCTGCAGTAGTAGTAGTGGTGGCTGCAGTAGTAGTAGTGGGGGCTGCAGTAGTAGTAGTGAGGGCTGCAGTAGTAGTAGTAACAGCTCTCTTTCTTTGTGCGGGCCTTGCATATTTGTAAGACTTGGTTCCATCAGAGTAAGAGAGCACAACATGGTTTCGTGGAAAGTCCTCCACCACCAATTCAAATTCATGGACGCCTTGGTTTCCAGAAGCCAGATAGTGCAATGTGCATGTAGCCTACAAAAAGATGACAAGCAAGGTTCATTCTCAACTTTCCCCCAAATAATGATTGTTTTTTGTTAATTCTACCTTGTAATATTTTGTGCCACTTTGTGTTTGTGGTGTCACCTCCTTTAAGCAAACCAACACAAAATGCTGCTGTACCAGATTATTCTCTAGATACTTTGCAGCTGATGCCATCAAAGTTCCCCGTGGGTGTGCAGCTAACTGGGAGCTCTACTCTGTGTGAAGCTCTGTTACTTAAATGTGATTTTAAGATGAGCCTTGCTTTAATCTCCAGAAAGAGCTGACTTAGTTGGAACTACAACAGCTGAGATGATCTTAAAAAGTCTCTCACACATAAAATTGCAGTCACAAGCTAGCAAGCATTAGCCAGCTGTTTTTCAGTCACTCTGATTTTTTTTGAACATCAATTTCAATGCAAGACATTGAATAGAGTATAGTGTAATAATGTATTCCTCTGGACTGGGACTGTTGAGCTTTATTGCAACCTAGCACTGAAAGTCGCTTGTTTTAACCTTTACTTAATTTTTGTGAATGGTTATTTATATGATATACTATATTAGTTATTTTGAATTCATCTGTGCATTAACCCTTTAGTGTACCTCTCCTGAGGATATAATAAATGGTGGCTACAATCCTATGAGAACATACAAAACAAAATAGTCAAAACTAAAAACAATCAATTTTACTAACCTGATCTACTTGGAACCCCCCATGTCTTTTACAAGAATAACATTCTGAAGCTGCATAATTTCCATATCGGCACTGAACAACATCTCCATCAGGGTCAAAGGACATGGGTTTGTAGGTCCGTCTGCAGTTCTGAGGGACCCTTTAAGAGACAGAAGGAGTATTTCATTACTATATTATCTATTTTGGTGTCTTCATGCCTATTGCTTTTCCATCTTGCATTTCTGAGAAGACAAAGGAGCAAATATTAATCTAAATCTAAAAGACTTCAATAAAAATCACTTTTATTAATGTTCTTTTTTTTAAAGGTACACTCTGTAACTTCTCTGCTTAATGGTTGGCCACCTGCTTGGTACCATTACTGGTACTTTTACTTTCAATGTATTTTTAAGCAGTAAATCTTCCATCTTTGCAAGATGGAGGAGAAATAACTTTAATGCCTACTGTGGAACATTTTAACCAAAGCAATAATTTTAAAAATCCCAATGAAAATGTGCTGCGTATTTATAGTAATACAGATCACCTCTGTGTCTTGGGGTCTGAGTAAAAATTCTTCTTATCCCCCTAAATTCCTGCCAAATGCCCATTATCATTTGTAAAGCTAAACAATGTTAATCTTACACTTACCGCAGAAAAGGGACGATAGCAATATCAGGAGAGCTGTTTGGCTCATTAGTGTCTGATCGTATACCCAAATCCACAGAAGCCAGTACACTCCAATATGGAGATGAATAGCCCTCATAGATCCAACAGCAGCTGTATTCCCTGTAAATACAATAATATTCATGAATCCAACATCTGTATTAATGGTAACGTCTGTTATCACAAACATAGATACACAAATATTGAAAAATGGCCTACCTGGTTTGGAAAGGTTTATTACTGGTGAGGAGCCTAGTGACAACTGTTTCTGTTTGACACCACGAGATTGCAGATGTGTAGTATTGTGGGGGGCCATTGGTGCTGCTGTCAATTACACCCAAGTCTATTTGGTCGTAGGACCCACAGATGCCTTTATAACAGCTTCCATATTGGTACGAACATGAACGGAATGTTGCCTTGTTCCGTAGTTCCACCTGCCAAAAACATTGAATATTTATTTCATGTTGAGTTAGATTATGTTCACTCAGGTGGTTCTATAATTCCTAAAGGTTGTCGTATTTTTTACATCATCTCTTGTCTTTTTGTCTTTGGATGAGGCAGTTTCTCCAGGGAAAATGTTTGAGATTTTGTGATTTGGTGGTCTTCATTGGAGTTGTGGGGTCAGACTGGAGTGAATGAATGCACCAAACAAAAGCATCTTTGAATATTAAGATAATCACCAAAAAGACCATGTTATAAAGGGCTGACTTGATCTGACACATGCGATAGCTAAGATTTAAGAGGATTTTTGTACACCAATAGATTACAATCTTAAGAAGTAGCCTTACCCCCATGGCCCCATTGCCGAGATCTTTGGCTCTGAAGGTCACAACCCCTCCATAGAAGTGAGATGCAGAGGCCAGTGAGAGCCACAACAGCTGCAGGACGACCAGTGTAGTGGAGAACATGATGCCCACAGCTCTCTGTCGCTCCTCTGTCGCTGCCTCTACCTCAGCATCATTTATACCTTTCACTGCTCTGGAATGTATTATATCAAAACAGTGGGAGAGCTGCAAAACTAGTCTGTTGGAATGAAGGAAATAAACCCTATCAATTTTACAGTAAGTCTTGGTCAGACGAGTTTCATGTCAGTCCTTAATGTGGACTAATGCTTAAAATGGCCAAACAAATAAATACTGTACTTTGTAAGGGTCAAGTTTCATTTCATAACACATGCAATTACATGCTTAATTAGAATGTAATTAAGTGTAGTTAATGACACAAACCCTGTCAAAGTAATTACCATGTCAACTAATCGTTCAATATATGAAAGCGAGAATCATATTTTTTTGACTGTATGTTAAGATTAATGCCATAAATGGTTGAATTCTCCTGTGTATCTATTGCTGTTTATGACAATACTGTTGAATTAGGATAGTTTTTGTGGTTTACATCTGCTCTTAGGTTGTTGAGTGATTGGCATAAACTAGTTTCAATATTATCGTTTATTATTTACTTCAGCAATCGAACTTTAACATGACAAACTCTAAACAGTCATAATAGCAATTAAGGAACCTTCTTCATGTGAGAAATTCTGAAAAAATCAGATACACTGATTTGATTTTTCAACTGAGCTTCCTGGGCTCTCAAGTCTCACGCTTTGAGAGTGTGACACACGTAATTCGACGTGTTCACATGCTCACACGCCACACATGGTATTTCTCACGCTGACATTTTTTTAAGCAATTCAAAACTGTAGCCACTGTTCACAGCGCTTCTGTGCCCAGAAAATCAGTAAGTTAATGCAGGCACTGCGCGTTTTCAGCGAAAAAAAGTCACTCGCACACCAGTACTGGAGTTGAGCGATCAGCTGTGAGGCCGATCGCGCACAGCTGATCGGCCTGTTCGCCCATCAGCTGTGAGCGAGCCGCGTGAATGTTTACGCGGCATTTCCAAGAGAAGAAGAATCTTTAACTTGCTACGTTAATGCTACGTAAGAAGGAACTCTCGCCTCGGGACACGTGATAAGTTCGGGATATGTCCTTTTCTCCGGAGCTCCGGATTATTAAAGACCGTGACACGTGCATACATGGATACGAGTGACCGCGTTTTTATGGGTGAGTCATATCAAATTATTTCTGCATCTATTTCGGCACTAAAACAGGACTAAACCAGGACTAAACCAGGACTAAACCAGGACTAAACCAGAACTAAACCAGGACCAAACCAGAACTAAACCAGGACTAAACCAGGACTAAACCAGAACTAAACCAGGACTAAACCAAGACTAAACCAGGTCTAAACCAGGACTAAACCAGAACTAAACCAGGACTAGACCAGGACTAAACCAGGACCTAGCCAGGACTAAACCAGAACTAAACCAGGACTAAACCAGAACTAAACCAGAACTAAACCAAGACTAAACCAGGTCTAAACCGGGTCTAAACCAGGATTCAACTGGGACTAAACCAGGACTAAACCAGAACTAAACCAGGACTAAACCAAGACTAAACCAGGTCTAAACCGGGTCTAAACCAGGATTCAACTGGGATTAAACCAGGATTAAACCAAGACTAAACCAGGTCTAAACCAGGACTAAACCAGGACTAGCCCGGCACTAAACCAGGACTAAACCAGGTCTAAACCAGGACTAAACCAGGTCTAAACCAGGACTAAGCCAAGACTAAACCAGATCTAAACCGGGTCTAAACCAGGACTAAACCGGGACTAAACCAGGACTAAACCAGGACTAAACCAGAACTAAACTAGGACTAAACCAGGACTAAACCAAGACTAAACGAGGTCTAAACCAGGACTAAACCAGAACTAAACCAGGACTAGACCAGGACTAAACCAGGACCTAGCCAGGACTAAACCAGAACTAAACCAGGACTAAACCAGAACTAAACCAGGACTAAACCAAGACTAAACCAGATCTAAACCGGGTCTAAACCAGGATTCAACTGGGACTAAACCAGGACTAAACCAGAAATAAACCAGGACTAAACCAAGACTAAACCAGGTCTAAACCGGGTCTAAACCAGGATTCAACTGGGACTAAACCAGGATTAAACCAAGACTAAACCAGGTCTAAACCAGGACTAAACCGGGACTAACCCAGCACTAAACCAGGACTAAACCAGGTCTAAATCAGGACTAAACCAGGTCTAAACCAGGACTAAGCCAAGACTAAACCAGATCTAAACCGGGTCTAAACCAGGACTAAACCGGGACTAAACCAGGTTTAAACCAGGACTTAACCAAAACTAAACCAGGTCTAAACCAAGACTAAGCTAGGACTAAACCAGGTCTAAACCAGGACTAAGCCAAGACTAAACCAGATCTAAACCGGGTCTAAACCAGCACTAAACCAGGACTAAACCAGGTCTAAACTAGGACTAAACCAGGTCTAAACCAGGACTAAGCCAAGACTAAACCAGATCTAAAACAGGTCTAAACCAGGACTAAACCAGGACTAACATTTTATCGTGTGCATTATTGAATGATAATATGGACTTTTAGTTATAAAAGCATTTCCATATTAACAAAGTACCTTCTAATTCTGCCCTGCCCTTCCACCATCCCCCCTCGTTTCATTTTATAACTCGACCCTAACCCCACCCCCGGTCCTCGGGAAAAAGTCACTCGCACCCCCCCGCTCCTCAGAAATCTCACTCCTAGCAATCTTCAAAACTTGAGAGCCCTGTGTTTATTTTTAGAACGTGCCAGGCTTAACCCAAAGTAGTTTGAACTGTTTCACTCTACTTCATTAAATTAATCAAACTGATTTTTGCACCTGTGCCTCATGCTAATGTGATTTTACTCCCACAGAAGGCATTTCTTTCCTTCTGAACAACGCCTGGATGACCAAAAATGCACGTAGACTGTTACGTTTCATTTATGCGAAAACTCCTGTTAGCTTTATGCAAGAATGGTTTACCTGTTCTGAATGCACTTTTTCAAGCCCTTCTTTTCTACTTTAATTTTTACAAATCATTAGGAAGAAATCTGATTACTTTACTGTTCACATGTCATTTAAAGGTCCCGTGGCATGAAATGTTCACTTTCTGAGGTTTTTGAACGTTAATGTGAGCTCCCCTACCCTGTTTAGGACCCCCCATGGCTAAAAGTTGCGAAATGTGTTTGTCCGCGTTTGAAAAAAAGACAGCCCAAACTGGTGATTCTGAACAAGGGAAATTTCTGACGTCACACACACGTGAAAGCCTCTCCAGGCTCGGATGTCCTTTATCCGAACCTCTGAAACAGCAGTGGTTTAATTTTATTTTCTGTGGAAATGTTTTTTTTTTTAATGGAAAGCATCTCATATCTTCCTCCGCGCTTAAAACACGGAAGTGGGTGACAGCGCACATCGCACCGCTAATCCAGGAAACAGCAGAGTATTTGGCCACACCCCCACCCGCTGCACTGGCTTGTCTCTGTCTGCATTCATGCAACAACGCCCAGAATAAAGCGTTTCAGAGACACATTTATGACTCTGTCTTCATGAGGCTATCTCATGCACTGAGGCTTGATTTTGGAGAAGGATTCATTTACAGTATTAGGGAACCATTAAGGCGCCATATAAAAGCATCAAGAAGTACCACGTCATGGGATCTTTAATTAATCTTATAATGCAGACTTTCCTTGTTTTTTATATAATTAGGTACAATTATATGCATATAGGGTTGTCAAATGTGTCTGAAAAAAATCTGATACTATTGAAGTTTCAAGTGTGTTTTTATTAGAAAACTAAAAAACATACTGAGTACCACAAGGTGGAAGAATTTACTGTCTTGACCTGCATTGTCAAATTAATGTATTACAACACTCCCACTTAATTTTACAATTAACTTAAGACTTTTTCTTTTACTAACTTAAATCACTTAAGAGATTTACTAAACTTAGACTCTTCTTAAACTATAAGTCCCTTTACTAGCAAGCTAATGACATTGTAATTCCCATTTTTGTTCTCTTTAACTTGCTTACAGTTGTCTTAATTTAGGCTATTCAACATTAAACATTAGCCACAACTTACACCTAACAGAGTTACACAGCACAAAGTCAAATCTCTCTCCTAAGATACTCAAACCTTTGCTTTGCTAATGGCTTGGTCAAGATATCTGCCTTCATATCATCTGTAGGACAGTATTGCAGTTGAATTTGTCCATTCTGCACACATTCATGGATGTAGTGATTACGAATGTCTATGTGCTTTGTTCTTGAATGATCAACTGGATTCTTGGCAATGACAATAGCTCCTTGGTTGTCCTCTAGGATCACACTTGGCGTAGCATCCATCCCAAGATCACTTAGTGCAAGCCAGGTGCATTCTTGTGCTGCTTGGCTGAGAGCGACATATTCTGCTTCAGCTGTTGACAGTGCAACGGTGTTCTGTTTCTTGATGAGCCAGCTTACTGCTCCTCCACTCATTAGGAAGACATTTCCAGTTGTAGAGTGATGGTCATCCTGATCTCCAGCCCAGTCAGCATCTGAGAACTCGAATAAAGCTCCAGACTTTGACCGCTAGTCAGATGTGCAGTGTTTGGTTCAGTATTCACTTCCTGTTTTTAAATCCTTTCTTAAAACTAATTTTTTTAGATTGGCTTTTAACTCAGTGTGAGTAGTTGACTTTTATCATGTTCTGTTTTTAATGTTACTGTGTCTCATGTTTTGTGTTTTAACCTGTGTACAGCACTTTGGTCGACTGTGTTGTTTTTAAAGTGCTTTATAAATAAAGTTGGATTGGATTGGATTGGATTGAACTTGACACAGCGCTCACTGCTTGTGCGATATCTGGCCTGGTGGCCATTGCTGCGTACAGCAGACTTCCTACAATTCAATGATAGGTACCCGGGTTCACTGACTTACTGACTCCATCATTCTTTGTTAACTTCACTCTTGCATCAGCTGGGGTTGTGACTGGATTATCCATTCCATATTTCTGAAGCATGGCTTCAATGTAATGCTTCTGGTGAAGGTACACACAGTTGTTTGTCTTGTCTTGAACAACAGAGATGCCCAGTATGTAAGACAGCTCACCCATGTCTTTCATCTTGTATCTCTTCTTCAGAGCAACTTTCGACTCATTCATGCTCTCCAGTGACTCTGTGATCAGAATCAAATCACCAACATGCACAGCTAATATCTCTAGCTCCTGTTGAGCTCTCACGAACACACAGGGATCTGAAGTGTTCTCGTTGAATCCAATATCCTTCATGAACTCTGTGAAAGTCTTACTCTAGCAGGAAGGGGACTGCTTAAGGCCATAGATTGACTTCTTCAACTTACATACTAAGTGCTCCTGTTCTTGTTTGATGTACCCGTCTGGCTGCTTTCCTTCTCCAGATGTCCATTCAGAAATGACTGGTGACCATCTGGTGAACATGCATGTTATTCTGAACAGCAAAGGACAGCAAAGTACGAATTAAGCTGAATCGTACTACAGGTGAGAAGGTTTCATCGTAGTCAGCGCTATACTTCTGTGAGTAGCCCTTAGCAACAACTTTGCATTTGTATCTCTCCACTTCTCCATCACTATGATGCTTGACTTTGAACACCCATCTCAATTCTATCGGATTTTGACCTTTTGGCAAATCCACCAAGTCCCAGGTTTCATTTTCAAGCAGGGACTCATACTCCAAGTCAGCCGCTTCCTTCCGTTCCTTTGCATTAGGACTCATCATTGCTTCCTTCAGTGTACTTTGTTCTTTTACACTACAGACATTGGCAAAGTGTTCAACAGTCCCTATGTCTACAAACTCATCATATCCATACCTCTTGGGGGTTTTCTGACTCTGCTGCCTTCTCTCAGAAGGCAGCAGAGTCAGCTGATGAGACATCAGCTGACTGATGTCTCATCAGACTTTGACTGGAAACTTCCACTTCCTGTTTCCAGTCAAAGTCTGTTTCATTGAAGATGACATCCTGGCGAATCAGAATCCTCCTTTTCTCCTCATCAAACAGATGGTAGCCCTTGGTATGTTGGCATATCCCACAAAATGAAGCTTCACACCTTTCTTGTCCAGCTTTCTCCTCTCTGTTTCTGGAACATGTGCATAGGCTACACATCCAAACACTCTCATGTGACTGATGATCGGCTTTCTGCCACACCATCTCTGGTAGGGGGTCTCTTGCTTCAGAACTGATGTGGGCAGCCTGTTCTGTACGTAGGCTGCTGTTGCTACAGCCTCTGCCCAAAAGGTCTTTGGCAGCTTTGCCTGAGACAGCATTCTCCTTGCTGCTTCAACTAAAGTCAGATTTTTTCTTTCAGCTACACCATTTTGCTGAGGTGTAAAGCGTACAGACATTTCGTGGTGGATGCCTTGAGCCTTCAAGTATTCTTGAAATTCTTTGGATGTGTATTCCCCACCATTGTCTGTTCTCAGTCTTCTCCTATTGGTTGGCCATTCCTGCAAAAAAAAAAAATAAAAAATAAAATAAAATACTGGTAGGTGATTACAAAAATATAGACTCTGTTATCATTGGGACCCCACCCCAGTTCTCTCCAAGTTGTTCGAGCAAGCATTTCAAAGGATGCATAGAAGTTAAACTTCAAGCTCTCTTTAAATTTGAGGCCATTTTTCAATGTGTTTTTATCCAAATTACTGTAGTGGTCTAACCAAAAGCGAAGTTTTCATATTTTTCCAAATTTAAAGATTTGCATTTTTTAGCCAGTAGCCTTTTGATTGATTGATTGGGCTTAATCGCTGTTCAGACCTCATGGACACTTCTGCTCCTCTTTAAACAGAGGATACAGCGTTCCTTCAGCCTGACGCCGCCTGAGTTGGAGCTATTGTCACATGGCCTCTGTCCATCTAAGCTCGTCCGACTCTTCAGCCCTGACGCCCTGAGGACTTCAGATGTATGTCAGGGATTTTTTCTAATAAACATCAACAAAAGGGAACAAATGAGAAAACAGACACAGAAGTATTATACTCGTTAACGAGGGAGAATGAGGTGTATTTAAGCAGAGCTGCCTCTTCCTCCTTCCAGGCCACACACTCAAATCTCAAAGAATACCTCCTCGTTGCTTCCTTTTATTTAGAATCACATAGTAACGGAAAATTCCCAGTTTCAAAGCACAAAGTCTTCAACAAAGTTAATCTTTACCATACATACACACATCACTAATCAGCAGTTGCTTTGATTGTCTAAGCTAAGTTAATCAGTCTTTGTCCTTTGTCCCATCCTATGGTTTCACAATAGGAGATGAACCAACTCAAGAAGAATATAACACTTTGATAATTCATTAAAGACACTATTATACAATTTTCTTTAACATATTCCCCCTGTTTATCAAAGGTTTACTTCTAAATTCTCACATCAGTTTATGGTGGTCACAGTATGGATCATCTGTAGTTCGTTTAGCCATGTTTGAATGGTGATGAGCATGTTTTTTTCTGGTGACATAGTCGTGAGCCATTTTCACAAGTTCAGTCAAACAAAAACCTAAATGAAGACTGGTCGTCCCGCTAGGCTCCAGGGATACGGTGGTTGCTTCTCCCGACACGGCCGTTGCCTTGAGACGAGTAACCATCTATCTCCCAGTTACTCCCCTTTGCAGTCGGTTTTCTCCTCTGGAGCTATGGACGCCAGTTCACTCATCAGGCGATGTTTGCAGTGAGAGAGGTGAATCCAGGTTGGTCTCTCAGCGATCCTCACAGCAGTGGGGGTGGTTAACAGCACTTGATAGGGCCCCTCCCACCGGGGTTGTGTCCAGTGTTTTCCTCTATATGGCTTTCAAGAACACGTAGTCACCAGGTTTGATCAGTCTCTCCCCCTGAGGAGAGAAGGTTTCGTCAGGTAGATTATTTGTGGTTACACATTGTCGTTTTTCCAAAAAATGCCTCATAAAATCTGCTAACGTCTGTTCTAAATCTGGTCTATCTTTTTCTTTTAGATGTGAATCTGACAATCTAAAAGGTCTTCCATATAATATTTCAGAAGGTGATAAGCCTTTTCCTTCAGCTGGCAAAATGTGCATATTCATCTGCACTAATTCTATACAATCTGGCCATTGTCTTCCTGTTTCTTTCATAGTTTTAATTAACTTATTTTTTATTGTAACTGCTCCTTGTGAATTGTTTTTTATGCAAATTAAACATTATCTACAATTTTTTTTTAAGTATGTACTAAACCCTATTGTGTTAAAATATGATTCTACTAGTGCCATATCCCTCCTCTTGAGAAATGGGATAAACCATAACTCACCCTAGCCACCCAGTTATACAATGAACGGGGTAACCATGGTTTGTCATTAGGACCAATATACATGTTTAATTTGTTTAAAGTAGCTCCTTTATTTAACCAAGCTTGTTGTTGCATGGACTGTAAATTTCCCCAACTATTTCTATATGTACTCCCTCTGTCAGTGTGTCTGTAGTCTGAGCTGCTAGTTTCGCTTCTCTGCCTGCTACTAATTCTGCAACTTGTGCTGATAAATTTGATAGTAGCATCGCAGATTTGAGTTAACTATTAACTGTTGTTATTGCATAACCTACAGTTTTTCCCCTCTAAATTTTTCTTGCTGTACCATCTACAAAAATAGTTTCTCCACTTGTCAGAGGTGCATCTTGTAAGTCCGGTCTTGGTTTGTAGAGTAGTTCTGTTTCTGCTAGGCAGTCATGTGGTTTACCATCTCCACTTGTTGGCATTAAAGTAGACAGATTTAAAGTTGTACATCTGTCTATTTTAATATGAAGAAGAAGAAGTGAACTTTATTGATCTCACACTGGAGAAATTCTTCTCTGCATTTTAACCCATCCTATATATATATATATATATATATACAGTATGTGGTTGAGAAAACAATATAGTCATGCAGGAAAGATGACGAGCTGGTGACAAGAATGTCATTTTAGTCTGCAATAACAGGGCAGCCACAGCATGAGGTACTAGTAAATGCAAAGGATGCAATAACACAATCTCAGCTGATGATTGCACTGCTAATGCAGCTGCTATTACTGCTTGTACACACGGTGGAGCGGCTGCAGCCACCGGGTCTAATTTACTTGAATAAAATGCTACAGGTTGCATTTTTCCTCAATATTTCTGTGTTAGAACTGATGTCATGTGTCCTTTGTGACAATCTACTAAAGGTTTCCTATAATCTGGTAATGCTAAAACTTGTTAATTTTTGTTTAATAAGCCATTGGTTTATCATAGATTGCATCTAACAATGGTCTTGTCAATAATGAATATTCTGGAATCCAACACCTACAGTAATTACAAAGTCCCAAAAATGACATCATTTATTTCTTAGTTTCTGGCAAAAACTTAAGTAAGGCTAATGTATCAATTTTACAATTTTCCTGTGATTTTGATGCAATAAAAATGTCATCCATGTAAGCTAAGATTTTACTTTTACATGGAGGTTCAAAATTAGCTAAACAATTAGTAATTACTTCTGAAAATATTGTTGGAAATTCACAGTAACCTTGTGGAAATCTAGTTAATGTGTATTTCTGTCCCTTAAATTGAAATAAAAACCAAAATTGACTATCCTTATCAATTGCAATTGACCAAAATGCATTACTCACATCTATTATCTGGTTCTAGGGAATTTCATAAAGTATGTTGATTAGGGACGTTTGGTGCCCTTTGATATACAGCTTCATTAATTGCTCTTAAGTCTTGCACCATTCTCCAGATTTCAGATGGTGGCGCTTTTTTAACTGGAAATATGGGTGTGTTACATCACTATATAACTGTTCTGGGCTAGGAACAATTATTCCTGCTTGTTTTAGCTCTTCTATCACAGGTGCTATTCCTTGTTCAGCATCTGGTTTCAGTGGATATTGCCTTATTTTGGGTCTTTTTCAGTTTTAAGTCTAATTTTTACTGATATAACACCTTTCATTAAGCCTACGTCTGTGGGGCCTTTACTCCACAGAGACAGAGGAAGTTCAGCCAAACTCAATTCTTCCTCTTTTGTGAGTATAAATATTTTTCATTCTTGTTCTGTGATATGAACCATTGGATCGGCATGTGATACCCAAATTCAATTTTTTCCTATAGTATCCGATTTCTGGATTCATAAAAATATCTGGATCAGTTGTATTTTGCCATAGAATCATGTTTTTGACTCTTCTCATTTCATGATTCAAATTTTTTCATGCCATTCTTTTAGATTTTGCCAATGACACATGTGGTGTTCTGTGTCCTTGTAATAAATTTAGTGCTTCTTTTGACAATTCTGCTCCCGTAAATGCTGTTTGATCTTTCCAATAAAGGTAGGTTAATCATTACTTTCTGTGGACCTAACTTTTTTACAGCTTCATCATAGGGAGGGTCTGGACCTGGGATGTGATTGAATCTTAAAGTCACATGTAGGTCATCTTTCAACATTGTATCATAGCCAGGTTCTAACCTTGCTTCCATCATGTCTAAAAGTTCTTGGGGTACATCTATTAGCCCTCCACTTGTGATGTCTAAGGTCTAAATAGTAATATGACTCTTTTTGTGATTGTACAGCCATTTTCAATTTCAATTTGCTGTACTTTCATTGTACCATCGATACACGGTACTACAGATAGTTGCAATGCTGTGAGCAAATCTCTTCCTGCCAGGTTATGTGGGCAGTCTGGAGCTAACACTACTTCAATTTGCAGTAGCGTTTGTTTTTCTCCTGGTAACATTATATTTACTGGTTTACTAATGTTACTTGTTTTAACAATACCATTTGCTGATTTTACTCTCCTGAGGTTTCAATTCCTCTAGTATTTTTCAAAACTGTTCTTTCAGCTCCGGTGTCACATAAAAATTCCATAGTGACTTACTAATAGACTTACTAATAGAGTAATTTCTGGTCTTTGGTTAGGATCAACATCCTGTAAAGCCAAATTAATTACACAATCATATTCATCTGGATTAAAATTGAGTTGATCAATTTTGTTGTGAAATTTATCAAATAATTCGAATTGTTCCTCTTGATTTTCTGCTTCTTCTATTACTTCCTTTAACTTCTCCTATTTTTCCTTCTCTAGTCACGCACTACTCTTTTTCCTAAAATCCTTTATCTCCTCCTCACTATCCTGTCCTCTTTTCTTCCCACAATTCCTCGCCAAGTGTCTCTTTTTATGGCACAAATAGCATCTTCCTTCATTCTTATCTCTCTCTCTCTCTCTCTCTCTCTCTTGTCAATATTCAACTTGCTCCGACCTTCATTCGACCTTCTCTGTGGCTTTCTGTTCTCTCTGCGATTTCTCTGCTGGTTAAAAACATACACCTCCTGTCCTTCTGTCACATACACTTCTGAAGCACTTTTGAGCTTCTTATCTCTTATCTGTTTTTCTACATGAATGGCATATGCCATTACATCATCTAGTGTACCTGTAGTTAAAGTTACACAGTGCTTTTGGACCCAATTTTGGATATCAGAAGTGAATCCATTAAGGAGTGCTGTTTTAAGTTGTTGTTGAAACATTCCATTGGGATCAGCATTTTCTGGTATCTCACTTTCTATTCTTCTTTTCTGTCTTTTTTCCGCCATCTCTAACCATTTTCTTGCATAATGAGTTTCCTCACTTTCTTTCTTCTCTTAATTCTGTCTTTTCTCTGTAATCTCTGAACCAACTGTGAACATTCAGGTACATTCAATTTTCCGTTAAAATCGTACCTTTTGCTCCATTTCTTTAAAGCCCCAGTGTGTAGGATTCGTGGCGCATAGGTGGATGGTGCTATTGCACTTTCTGTTTTAGCTACGGCAGACCTCGAGGGTCGCGAGCCGCGCGCCGCTACTGTATACGCGGTCCCGTTTTTTTTTTTTTTTTTCTTTTCTCATGAAAACACACATTCCCGATCATGTCTACACATCAAATGAAACCTTACAGTCTCCTCTTTTTGACTATGCAATTCATTTCCCTGCACAACAATCAGTCCCCGAGCACATGGGGCTTTTATACGGAAAAGCACAAAACGAGGTTAGCTTACCTTAGAATGCTTTGCACAGGTCAAACTCTGTATTTCACCATAAACTTGCTCTCAATTTGTCCGTAAGGATCCAGCGAATAAAATCCAGTAAAACAATTTAGTCCAAAACACGTGTTAGATCCATTACGACGTCTGATCCTGCAGCATGCTTGTGTTGTTTACCCAAAACCACGAGCCTTGCCGAAGGCGAAGGCGGAGCCCAAATGTCCTTCTGCGGCTCTCGTATTCAAAATGGCTGCCTCTGCATGGGGAAGATCCCCCTTTTATGTGACTATATCTAAGTCCAAAAGAATACTTTGATTTCATGATGGAAGTGAAAAGGCTTGGAAAACAATGCATTTTTGAATGGGTATCTTCAATTTCAGTAATTAACGGCTAAAAATCTTACACACTGTCCCTTTGAATATTTGGTTGAGCCCGGCAAATTCTGTCTCATAATTTTAACATCTCCCCATAATTCATTTTCCTCCCTTTTACAACATGAATAACACTGTCCCATTTTACACTATGATTTTGATCCAGAACAAAAAGAAAATGACTCCAACGGACCGTATGAAATTTTCTTCTATGACAAGCTTCTACATATCTAGGATATGCGGTCATAGACTCGGGGTACACTCCCAGAAAATCTCACACGTTTTAGATTCTTTTGTTCTTTCACCTAAAAGTCCTTAATGAAGAGTATGAGAATTCTCGTCCCTACGAACTGCTCTGCTTTTTGTTTACACCATTAGGTTTTGGGCAGAAGCCGTCCAAGGTTTTCAAATTCTCAACTTTTCCAAACACTCTTTGCACACTTCTTTCATGACACACATTCAATTTGCTAGAAGTATTTGCTGCCACCAAAATACTCCGTCTGGAATATTTTACTATCCCAGCCTATGTAAGTATGTAATTACGTTGTAATTGTATGTAGTTACGTTATATTACACCTATAGAACAGTCGTTCTATTCTGCCTAGGAAATTACGTTATCCTAGCCTATGTGATCACCAGGTACCTTATACAACTGACCTGTCTCTCAGTTGTCCCAGTTTAAGTTCGGATCCTGTTTTGTTGCCACGCAGAGGAAGAGCCAAGTGTGACCGGCCACGGGGAAAACGTGGACTTAAAGGAGGTTAACCCTCGGCTGTGCACAGACTTCAATCAACATCGCTCCTCCTCGGCGTCGCAGATTTGGGATCCAGCTCCGAAGGACCAATTTTATGTCAGGGATTTTTCCTAATAAACATCAACAAAAGGGAACAAATGAGAAAACAGACACAGAAGTATTATAGTCATTAACGAGGGAGAATGAGGTGTAGCATTTGTTAAGCCTCCTTCCAGGCCACACACTCAAATCTCAAAGAATACCTCCTCATTGCTTCCTTTTATTTAGAATCACATAGTAACGGAAAATTCCCAGCTCAAAACACAAAGTCTTCAACAAAGTTAATCTTTACCATACATACAAACATCACTACTCAGCAGTTGCATTGATTGTTTGTCTAAGCTAAGTTAATCAGTCTTTGTCCTTTGTCCCATCCTATGGTTTCACAATAGGAGATGAACCAACTCAAGAAGAATATAACACTTTGATAATTCATTAAAGACACTATTATACAATTTTCTTTAACATGAGAACAGTGAGAAATCAGCCTAGAACTACAAGGGAGGAGCTCGTCAGCGATCTCAAGGCAGCTGGGACCACCGTCACTAAGAAAACCATTGGTAACACTTTACGCCACAATAGATTAAAATTCTGCAGTACTTGCATGCAAAATCCCCCTGCTTAAGAAGGCACATGTGCAGACTCGCCTGAAGTTTGCCAATGAACACCTGAATGATCTAGAGCGGGATTGGGAGAAGGTGCTGTGATCAGATGAAACCAAAATCAAGCTCTTTGACATTAACTCAACTGAATGCTGCCTATGACCCCCAAGAACACCATCCATACTGTCAAGCATGGGGATGTTTTTGTGCTAAGGGCACAGGACAACTTCACCGCGTCAACAGGAGGATGGACGGAGTCATATACCGTAAAATCTTGAGTGACAACCTCCAGGAAACTGAAAATGGGTTGTGGATGTGTCTTCCAACACGACAATGACCTAAAACATCCAACCAAGGCAACAAAGGAGTGGTTCAAGATGAAGCACATTAAGGTGATGGAGTGACCCAGCCAGTCTCCGGAGGGAGCTGAAGCTCAGAGTCAACCACGAAACCTTAATGATTTAGAGATGACTGGGAAGAAGAGTGGACCAAAATTCCTTCTGATATGTGCGCAAACCTGGTCATCAACTACAAAAAACATCTGACCTCTGTGCTGCAAACAAGGATTTTGCCACCAAGAATTTTTTGGCTAGAAGGTTCCAATACTGCCTACACCCCAACATCCTTGGGTCCCGTCTCCTCTCATACAATATCAAACTCACTCTAGTACTACGGCCCTCGTCTATGGAACAGCCTGCTGGAGGACCTCAGGGCTGCAGAGAATGCTGCATGTTTTTAAGAGTGGGCTCAAGACCCACCGATTTAGCTTATCCTGTGATTGAATTTTTATATTTTTATGTGTTTTTATTATACATATTTTATTATATTTATTTATTTTAGGCATATTATTAGCTTGAACTCATATTCCTTTATTATTTTTAGTATTTTCAGTGCTCCCTCTGTAGGAGCCCTCTGCACTGGGAGCAGTGGTCTGCTGCGGCTGCCGGGGTCTGTCCCGTGGCCTCCTGGTGGAGGGGTGGTGCTTGGGCCTCATCTCTCCCCTGGACCTGTAGCGGTTCTTGGTGGCGGTGGTGGATGGCTCTCTGCTCTTGGTGTAGACGCCTCCTCTGATGATGCTTTCTCAACTGGTTCGTCTGTATTCAGCCTCACATTTTACTATGCGTAGTTTTATGTATTTTAGCATGTTAGTGTGTGTGTGTGTGTGTGTGTGTGTGTGTGTGTGTGTGTGTGTGTGTGTGTGTGTGTGTGTGTGTGTTACTGTTTGGGTTGTTTGGTTGTGTGGTGTCGGGCAGCTGTGGGGGGCTGGTTGGGTGGAAGGAAATGTGGGATTGTTTTTAATCACTGTAAAGCATTTGTGTTACATTTTTTTGTATGAAAAATGCTTTATAAATAAAGTTTGATTGCTTGAATACTTATTTCACTCAAAGAAATGCAAATGCAAATGCAATTTTCTTTATTTTCTGGATTTTCTTTTTGATATTCTATCTCTCAATGTTAACATAAACCTTCCATTAAAATTATAGACTGCTCATTTCTTTGTCAATGGACAAACCTACAAAATCAGCAAATGATCAAATACTTATTTCATGCATATTTATTTTTTGTCTTATTTCATGATGATACAAACTTGAAAATTAACAAAGGCACATCTCTCATGTTTAACCGAAAAATCTAACGTATGCAGTAAGAAACAAAAAAACAAAAATAACTTCCTTCATCTTCACCTATATTTCTTCATTAATCACCCTATTCTAACAGTGCAGTGTGTTCTTGCATCTGCAGGTGGTGTTTCTAGCTTTCCTCTGAAGGGAGAACTTGGTATTTGACACTTGATCTCTTGGCTTTGTAGAAGACGACTCCACAGATCATCCCCACAGCGGCCAGAGCACAGCCAGTGATGAAGACCAGGTTGAGGTTCAAGTTCAAGCCTGTAGAAATATACAAGGTGTGTATATTTATATTTTTTTAATTATTATTTTTAAGTTTATAATTTGAATTCCTGGTTGGACACGAGCAGTAGATATGATTTCACTCTATTCTATTTTCCAACTGTTACCTAGGAATCATAATGTTAACAAAGGCCTAAACTTAAAGGAGCATATTACACTATTTTCTGATCTATGTTGTAATGATGTTTCCTCGTCAAAAACAGACCTGGAGTTGTGTTTTGTTTCATTTTCACACGTTTTAACACACAAACCCTGCATACCTATTTAGGCGGAGTTCTGAAATGTAAAACCCTTGCAATGTCATATGGTAATACAGGAAGGGCTCCGCTATGTTTTTAAACTCCGTGCACCTTTCACTAGAACCACCAAACCCTGGATTTGCCAGTTTTTACTGAGCAAAAGGGAAAAAGTAGCTATTAACTTGAAAACTACATGACTTCAGAAGGTGGAACAAAGCGTTTTGAGCTCTGTAAAAACACGGTACGATATTGACAGCATGCCTTAAAGCTCACAAGTCATTTTTGTATAATATAGGACCTTTAACTGATGTAAAACGATAATCAGCAGGCACTATCCCACCAAACGAAAACCTGTCATATACACTGATCAGTAAAAAACACTCAATTGGTCTCAATGCCTTTACTCCTTTTTTTCCCACCATTGTACCTGTGTTTCCCGCCGACAAAGATCTCTTCAGGCGCAGCGGGCCCTGGGACACAAAATGGATTCCTGACTCAATGACGGCCTCTCTCCTTCTTCTTGATGGATTGGTCTGACATCCCTTAGAGCAGCGAGTGCTTGGGTTTCCAGCGTCACACATCAACACACAGCAGCTGATGTAGACCTAGAAATGTTCAAGAGTTTGAGAGGTATAACATTAAAGGTTTGAAAATGTGTTTTTTCTGCAGCAGTGTGTTGATACTTTGCAGCGAATATCATGCTTAGGGATGAAGCTAACTCAAGCCACTGCTCTGTCTGAAGCTTTGTTACTCAAATTGGACTTTAATTTGAGCTTTGTTTTAACCCACTTTGACCAAAAACAACTGATTTATCTGGAGCTACTGGAGGTGAGCTGATTTTGTCCTGTCAAAAGGTCCTTTAGGTCAAACACCTAAACAGAACAATGAACGCTTGATGATGTGTTATTGAAATCCATTTTGTATATTTTCTTGAATTTTGTCACCATTCCCCCATAGCCACATGATGTTGCCTCGCCGAGGGTGATGTCCCTATAAAGTATCAATTGATTCGTTCAGCTGAATACCTGATCATGAAGCCCAATGAACTTGAAGGCCTCAAAGCTGAATTTGAATTGTCTGCTGTTATTTCTCGGATGAACGATCAGTGTTGAGTCTATGTTGCACCTGTTTAAAAGCACAAAGACAAAAGTGGAATTAGCGACATATCTTACCCTAGTTCTGATAAAACTCAAGGTGAAACTGATCAGGAAACTGATCAAATCAATGTGATATTTTTTCCCAATATTTCTAAAAATAATACTTGGTTAAATGAGTATCTTTTGTACTATTTTTGTTAGTGTTTTTGTTTGTATCTGATTTTCAATAGTTTTGGTAATCCTAGTTCATAATACTGTATCTACAGTTCAACTAAAAGAATCCACTCACCCGTTCTTGATGAGGGTGTAGGGACGGGAGTAGTTGGGGTTGTCATAGGGTGCAGCTGTGCAGGACTCCACAAACAGCTCTGTGTTGTTCACTGTAGTTGTGGCTTCGATCTCCATGAAGATGCGATCGCCCACCTCATACTCCAGAGGGTAGATCCGGGGGTCGATCCTGGAGACAAACCTCTGATCTGGGAAGAACTCAAAGCCGTAGGTGAACTTCCCGAAGCCCTTGTCCCACACTGTCACATTCTCTCTGTGAGCGCTGAAGGAGGCGGTCACGTTTCCTTTTTTGGAGTACTGGCAGCAGAACCTGATTTCCAACAGGTGTTTTCTGGTGATGAGGGCCGAGGTATTGTCCTCTATGGTGATCTCATTCTTGAAAATTAGATTATCGTTTTCCTCCTGCAAAGGCGGTAATGTGATTAACCCCAAAAATTGTGACAACATTGAACATTACTTGAATACTACAATTTATTTTTATACAATCCCAAACACACACTGTTTTTAATGGAATGAACTATACAAATAAAATGAACTATACAAATAAAATAATGGCAAATTAATCCAATTTGTTATAAACAAATTCTGACTTTTAGGGGAAGGGGGGGGGCTCAAAAAGTTTGACATCACACCTATTGAAATCATCACATAGGAAACTGGTTGTTTTTCTTGTACAGGGTGAATCAATAAAATAAAGCCACATTACAAATTAAAATTAAACAAAATAAAAATAATATTTAAGTAAATGTTGGGAATGCAATCATATCCATTGTTGGATGTAAAGCGTGTTCTTATCTAAAGATGACCAAGATTCAAAATGTTCAAATAACCATATTTTCCGCACTATAAGGCACACCTAAAAGCCTTCAATTTTCTCAAAAGCCGACAGTGCGCCTTATAATCCGATGTGCCTTATATATGGATCATTACTGGTTAATCATGGCTACCGTAGTCAGCCACTACTGTAGCTTCTATTCTATGGGCCTTATAATGCGGTGCGCCTTATATATGAAAACAGTTTTAAAATAGGCCATTCAATGAAGGTGCGCCTTATAATCCGATGAGCCTTATAGTGCGGAAAATACGGTAACCAAAAGTTTATTTCCTGAACAAAAAGTCTAAAACAGAGTTCTGGGTCAGCATCCCCTAGAGCTTACAGTAGCAAGTCTTGCGCCAGGAGCAGCAAACTGACAACTTGCTCTTCCCTCACACACAGATAAAATACAATATGCAAATAATATGTTAATTCAGGATTCGCCTTGTGCTCCGGCCCACATTCTTCTGCTCATGATCCACGCAGTTTTCTTTTGCACTAGTCTTCCCCTCCTACACAGCGCACTCACCAGAACCAGATCCTTCCTGTCATAAATTCCACAGAACTCCCCAACCTCGCTATCTCCCATTCTGGCACACATTAACTCCCGAGGTCAAATAATACAATCCATTTGTGATTTTCAGTGTTTCCTATAAACCTTAAATAATATAAGTGATATACAAACAAGTAACCTTGGTGTTTATATTATTAAGTAATATAATAAACATGTGCCTTTTCGGAGTTTATGTGGGCGTGTGCGTGCACCTGAAAAGTTTTACTGATTTGACATTCCTTCACCATGTAGTCGCAAATACACTTCAGAGACAGGTTTAAGCTGTTCTGAATTTAAAACCCCAGACTGAATGGTTCTTGACGGTTAAACCCAGATCTATAAACGCTTTAATGAATCTTTCACATTTCTCTCTTTCTTGTTAGTCTTACGTCGATCTGGGTTCCACAGGCGTTGAGGGGCACGATGGCGACCACGTGGGTGCTGTTGGAGTGGGTTTGGAGGCTGCAGGCTGTGTTACTGGGATCAGACAGACGCAGATCTTGATAATTAAGTCGAGGCAACGTGGCTTTCTCCACCTCCACTATCATCGAAGACTCCAGACAGGTGACCACTGTGTTCACTAAAATGAGGGAACACAAGAGCCATATGTTTAAACGGGATTTGGTGCTTCTATAGGTTCTAGAATTGAGTTATGTTATAATTTCAGAGGGAGGTCAAGAGCCATCACTATGTGTTAGGGACTGGCTCTATAAACTTACCATATTAATCTTATGTCTTAAAGCTACCATCCATATGTTTATTTGATTTTTTTGTTTCCAGTTTATGCCAGAACCAAACCTATTACTATAATCTTTTAGAAGAATTGCAATCACATACCTAGATCTTTTGTAACGTTCACCAGCACACATCTCATCTCAGTTTGGTAAATGTTAGATCTGAATACAAAAAACGTAAAACAAATGAAATATGCATGCTAAACAAGTAAAATATGCATACTTATTTACAGTTAGTGCTTAAGCGTTTGTAAACAGTCTATCCCTTACCTATTAAAATCCTTAAATTCAACAGCAAAGCAGATAGGAAAATAGTGTCCATAGTCTTCAGGAATAGGAGTCCATCTGATGGTGAACTCATCTCCAGTGGTTCTGTGCTTGGTGACATTCAGCGGCCCAGTCATTATAAGGTCATAAGCACTGTTTCGGTTAAAACAGAACAGACAATGTTAATATATCAGGTTTAGTGTTGGTCTTTTTGCATTTTTGGTTTACTTACTTTGAAAAAAGAGCTTCTGCCTTGACTCTTATCTCTACTTCTTTTCCAGCTTCTACCTGAATGATCTCTCCATTACTGGGTGTTGGGTGAACATACTTTGGCAGATAATATCCTTCAGCACAAGTGGGAACAGGTGGGTCCACTGTAATAACACCATAACGTTAGTGTGTTGTGTTTCTGTATTAAAGGCCCTGTACCTGTACAGATATATGCTCTTGAGGTCAAAATAAGCCCGCTGCATGCTGTCTACATCTAATTGGAAACCATGTTATGGCTTGATAATCAGGAAGTGCATGTTAGCATGCTAGTTGTTGTTGGATTTACTTTCACGACAAAACTCTGCTTCGCTGTGTTGTGAAAGCGTTTGCTCATGGCGATTAATATAATAAATCTGAAAAATGAGGAGTAACTTTGGGTCACTTCAAACTGTTTAAAAATAAACTAGTTCTGTTTTTCACATTTTTATGACATCAAAATCAGGTACAGTGCCTTTAATATGTTGATCATGACTGTGGCACAACAGTAAATCTGCAATGATACTGACCATGTAAAACAAATTGCATAGGCAGCACACTGAGTGCAGCATTCACGAATGGTGAGGTAGTAGTAGTAGTAGTAGGCCTAGTAGTTGTAGTATAAGGCCACCAGTACCACCATGGCATTGTTGTGGGGACTGCAGTAGTAGTAGTGGGGGCTGCAGTAGTAGTAGTGGGGGCTGCAGTAGTAGTAGATGTATTATAATGCCACCAGTACCACCATGGTATTGTTATGGGGGCTGCAGTAGTAGTAGTGAGGGCTGCAGTAGTAGTAGTGGGGGCTGCAGTAGTAGTAGATGTAGTATAATGCCACCAGTACCACCATGGCATTGTTGTGGGGGCTGCAGTAGTAGTAGTGGGGGCTGCAGTAGTAGTATTAACAGCTCTCCTTCTTCGTGCGGGCCTTGCATATTTGTAAGACTTGGTTCCATCAGAGTAAGAGAGCACAACATGGTTTCGTGGAAAGTCCTCCACCACCAATTCAAATTCATGGATGCCTTGGTTTCCAGAAGCCAGATAGTGCAATGTGCATGTAGCCTACAAAAAGATGACAAGCAAGGTTCATTCTCAACTTTCCCCCAAATAATGATTGTTTTTGTTAATTCTGCCTTGTAATATTTTGTGCCACTTTGTGTTTGTGGTGTCACCTCCTTTAAGCAAACCAACACAAAATGCTGCTGTACCAGATTATTCTCTAGATGCTTTGCAGCTGATGCCATCAAAGTTCCCTGTGGGTGTGCAGCTAACTGGGAGCTCTACTCTGTGTGAAGCTCTGTTACTTAAATGTGATTTTAAGATGAGCCTTGCTTTAATCTGCTTCAATCTGACCAGAAAGAGCTGACTTAGTCTCTCACACATAAAATTACAGTCACAAGCTAGCAAGCATTAGCCAGCTGTTTTTCAGTCACTCTCATTTTTTTTGAACATCAATTTCAATGCAAGACATTGAATAGAGTATAGTGTAATAATGTATTCCTCTGGACTGGGACTGTTGAGCTTTATTGCAACCTAGCACTGAAAGTCGCTTGTTTTAACCTTTACTTAATTTTTGTGAATGGTTATTTATATGATATACTATATTAGTTATTTTGAATTCATCTGTGCATTAACCCTTTAGTGTACCTCCCCTGAGGATATAATAAATGGTGGCTACAATCCTATGAGAACATACAAAACAAAATAGTCAAAACTAAAAACAATCAATTTTACTAACCTGATCTACTTGGAACCCCACATGTCTTTTACAAGAATAACATTCTGAAGCTGCATAATTTCCATATCGGCACCGAACAACATCTCCATCAGGGTCAAAGGACATGGGTTTGTAGGTCCGTCTGCAGTTCTGAGGGACCCTTTAAGAGACAGAAGGAGTATTTCATTACTATATTATCTATTTTGGTGCCTATTGCTTTTCCATCTTGCATTTCTGAGAAGACAAAGGAGCAAATATTAATCTAAATCTAAAAGACTTTAATAAAAATCACTTTTATTAATGTTCTTTTTTTTAAAGGTGCACTCTGTAACTTCTCTGCTTAATGGTTGGCCACCTGCTTGGTTCCATGGCGACATTGCATTGCCAAAAGTGTCCCATAGTAAGGTTTACTTACTGGTACTTTTACTTTCAATGTATTTTTTAAGCAGTAAATCTTCCATCTTTGCAAGATGGAGGAGAAATAACTTTAATGCCTACTGTGGAACATTTTAACCAAAGCAATAATTTTTAAAATCCCAATGAAAATGTGCTGCGTATTTATAGTAATACAGATCACCTCTGTGTCTTGGGATCTGAGTAAAAAATCTTCTTTTCCCCATAAATTCCTGCCAAATGCCCATTATCATTTGTAAAGCTAAACAATGTTAATCTTACACTTACCGCAGAAAAGGGACGATAGCAATATCAGGAGAGCTGTTTGGCTCATTAGTGTCTGATCGTATACCCAAATCCACAGAAGCCAGTACACTCCATGATGGAGATGTCAGAAAGGGGTGCTCATAGATCCAACAGCAGCTGTATTCCCTGTAAATACAATAATATTCATTAATCCAACATCTGTATTAATGGTAACGTCTGTTATCACAAACATAGATACACAAATATTGAAAAATGGCCTACCTGGTTTGGAAAGGTTTATTACTGGTGAGGAGCCTAGTGACAACTGTTTCTGTTTGACACCACGAGATTGCAGATGTGTAGTATTGTGGGGGGCCATTGTTGCTGCTGTCAATTACACCCAAGTCTATTTGGTCGTAGGACCCACAGATGCCTTTATAACAGGTTCCATATTGGTACGAACATGAACGGAATGTTGCCTTGTTCCGTAGTTCCACCTGCCAAAAACATTGAATATTTATTTCATGTTGAGTTAGATTATGTTCACTCAGGTGGTTCTATAATTCCTAAACATTGTCGTATTTTTTACATCATCTCTTGTCTTTTTGTCTTTGGATGAGACAGTTTCTCCAGGGAAAATGTTTGAGATTTTGTGATTTGGTGGTCTTCATTGGAGTTGTGGGGTCAGACTGGAGTGAATGAATGCACCAAACAAAAGCATCTTTGAATATTAAGATAATCACCAAAAAGACCATGTTATAAAGGGCTGACTTGATCTGACACATGCGATAGCTAAGATTTAAGAGGATTTTTGTACGCCAATAGATTACAATCTTAAGAAGTAGCCTTACCCCCATGGCCCCATTGCCGAGATCTTTGGCTCTGAAGGTCACAACCCCTCCATAGAAGTGAGATGCAGAGGCCAGTGAGAGCCACAACAGCTGCAGGACGACCAGTGTAGTGGAGAACATGATGCCCACAGCTCTCTGTCGCTCCTCTGTCGCTGCCTCTACCTCAGCATCATTTATACCTTTCACTGCTCTGGAATGTATTATATCAAAACAATGGGTGAGCTGCAAAACTAGGAAATAAACCCTGTCAATTTTACAGTGAGTCTCGATCAGACGAGTTTCATGTCAGTCCTTAATTAATGTGCTTAAAATGGCCAAACAAATAAATACTGTACTTTGTAAGGGCCAAGTTTCATTGCATAACACATGCAATTACATGCTTAATTAGAATGTAATTAAGTGTAGTTAATGACACAAACCCTGTCAAAGTAATTACCATGTCAACTTATCATTCAATATGTGAAAGCGAGAATCATATTTTTTTGACTGTATGTTAAGATTAATGCCATAAATGGTTGAATTCTCCTGTGTATCTATTGCTGTTTATGACAATACTGTTGAATTAGGATAGTTTTTGTGGTTTACATCTGCTCTTAGGTTGTTGAGTGATTGGCATAAACTAGTTTCAATATTATCGTTTATTATTTACTTCAGCAATCGAACTTCAAAGTTTATTATTGTAAGCCTTTTTTAACATGCCAAACTCTAAACAGTCATAATAGCAATTAAGGAACCTTCTTCATGTGAGAAATTCTGAAAAAATCAGATCCTCTGATTTGATTTTTCAACTGAGCTTCTGACCTGTTTATTTTTAGAACATGCCAGGCTTAAGTAGTTTGAACTGTTTCACTTTACTTCATTAAATTAATCAAGCTGGTTTTTGCACCTGTGCCTCATGCTAATATGATTTTACTCCCACAGAAGGCATTTCTTTGCTTCTGAACAACGCCTGGATGACCAAAAATGCAGGTAGACTGTTAAGTTTCATTTATGCGAAAACTCCTGTTAGCTTTATGCAAGAATGGTTTACCTGTTCTGAATGCACTTTTTCAAGCCCTTCTTTTCTACTTTAATTTTTACAAATCATTAGGAAGAAATCTGATGACTTTACTGTTCACATGTCATTTAAAGGTCCCGTGGCATGAAATGTTCACTTTCTGAGGTTTTTGAACGTTAATGTGAGCTCCCCTACCCTGTTTAGCCCCCCCATGGCTAAAAGTTGCAAAATATGTAAACTGAGCATTTGCGATCCTTTTCCGCGTTTGAAAAAAGACAGCCCAAACTGGTGATTCTGAACAAGGGAAATTTCTGACGTCACACTCGAGGAAAGGTTTCCACCCCCCGTCTGGATGTCCACCCCGTCTCTGGAAATCACGCCCAGAGAATTTGGACCGCAAACGAGCTACGAAATGCAAGATGTGTTTTGTTTGTTTTTTGCCTGGAGAGACGCGAGAGCCTCTCCAGGCTCGGATGTCCTTTATCCGAACCTCTGAAACAGCAGTGGTTTAATTTTATTTTCTGTGGAATTTTTTTTTTTTTTTTAATGGAAAGCATCTCATATCTTCCTCCGCGCTTAAAACACGGAAGTGGGTGACAGCGCACATCGCACCGCTAATCCAGGAAACAGCAGAGTATTTAGCCACACCCCCACCCGCTGCACTGGCTTGTCTCTGTCTGCATTCATGCAACAACGCCCAGAATAAAGCGTTTCAGAGACACATTTATGACTCTGTCTTCATGAGGCTATCTCATGCACTGAGGCTTGATTTTGGAGAAGGGTTCATTTACAGTATTAGGGAACCATTAAGGCGCCATATAAAAGCATCAAGAAGTACCACTTCATGGGATCTTTAATTAATCTTATAACTAAGACTTTCCTTGTTTTTTATATAATTAGGTACAATTATATGCATATAGGGTTGTCAAATGTGTCTGAAAAAAATCAGATACTATTGAAGTTTCAAGTGTGTTTTTATTAGAAAACTAAAAAACATACTGAGTACCACAAGGTGGAAGAATTTACTGTCTTGACCTGCATTGTCAAATTAATGTATTACAACACTCCCACTTAATTTTACAATTAACTTAAGACTTTTTCTTTTACGAACTTAAATCACTTAAGAGTTTTACTAAACTTAGACTCTTCTTAAACTATAAGTCCCTTTACTAGCAAGCTAAAGACATTGTAATTCCCATTTCTGTTCTCTTTAACTTGCTTACAGTTGTCTTAATTTAGGCTATTCAACATTAAACATTAGCCACAACTTACACCTAACGTGTTACACAGCACAAAGTCCAATCTCTCTCCTAAGATACTCAAACCTTTGCTTTGCTAATGGCTTGGTCAAGATATCTGCCTTCATATCATCTGTAGGACAGTATTGCAGTTGAATTTGTCCATTCTGCACAAATTCATGGATGTAGTGATTACGAATGTCTATGTGCTTTGTTCTTGAATGATCAACTGGATTCTTGGCAATGACAATAGCTCCTTGGTTGTCTTCTAGGATCACACTTGGCGTAGCATCCATCCCAAGATCACTTAGTGCAAGCCAGGTGCATTCTTGTGCTGCTTGGCTGAGAGCGACATATTCTGCTTCAGCTGTTGACAGTGCAACGGTGTTCTGTTTCTTGATGAGCCAGCTTACTGCTCCTCCACTCATTAGGAAGACATTTCCAGTTGTAGAGTGATGGTCATCCTGATCTCCAGCCCAGTCAGCATCTGAGAACTCGAATAAAGCTCCAGACTTTGACCGCTAGTCAGATGTGCAGTGTTTGGTTCAGTATTCACTTCCTGTTTTTAAATCCTTTCTTAAAACTCATTTTTTTAGATTGGCTTTTAACTCAGTGTGAGTAGTTGACTTTTATCATGTTCTGTTTTTAATGTTACTGTGTCTCATGTTTTGTGTTTTAACCTGTGTACAGCACTTTGGTCGACTGTGTTGTTTTTAAAGTGCTTTATAAATAAAGTTGGATTGGATTGGATTGAACTTGACACAGCGCTCACTGCTTGTGCGATATCTGGCCTGATGGCCATTGCTGCGTACAGCAGACTTCCTACAATTCAATGATAGGTACCCGGGTTCACTGACTTACTGACTCCATCATTCTTTGTTAACCTCACTCTTGCATCAGCTGGGGTTGTGACTGGATTATCCATTCCATATTTCTGAAGCATGGCTTCAATGTAATGCTTCTGGTGAAGGTACACACAGTTGTTTGTCTTGTCTTGAACAACAGAGATGCCCAGTATGTAAGACAGCTCACCCATGTCTTTCATCTTGTATCTCTTCTTCAGAGCAACTTTCGACTCATTCATGCTCTCCAGTGACTCTGTGATCAGAATCAAATCACCAACATGCACAGCTAATATCTCTAGCTCCTGTTGAGCTCTCACGAACACACAGGGATCTGAAGTGTTCTGGTTGAATCCAATATCCTTCATGAACTCTGTGAAAGTCTTACTCTAGCAGGAAGGGGACTGCTTAAGGCCATAGATTGACTTCTTCAACTTACACACTAAGTGCTCCTGTCCTTGTTTGATGTACCCGTCTGGCTGCTTTCCTTCTCCAGATGTCCATTCAGAAATGACTGGTGACCATCTGGTGAACATGCATGTTATTCTGAACAGCAAAGGACAGCAAAGTACGAATTAAGCTGAATCGTACTACAGGTGAGAAGGTTTCATCGTAGTCAGCGCTATACTTCTGTGAGTAGCCCTTAGCAACAACTTTGCATTTGTATCTCTCCACGTCTCCATCACTATGATGCTTGACTTTGAACACCCATCTCAATTCTATCGGATTTTGACCTTTTGGCAAATCCACCAAGTCCCAGGTTTCATTTTCAAGCAGGGACTCATACTCCAAGTCAGCCGCTTCCTTCCGTTCCTTTGCATTAGGACTCATCATTGCTTCCTTCAGTGTACTTTGTTCTTTTACACTACAGACATTGGCAAAGTGTTCAACAGTCCCTATGTCTACAAACTCATCATATCCATACCTCTTGGGGGTTTTCTGACTCTGCTGCCTTCTTTCAGAGCTTCATTGACTGATGTCTCATCAGCTGATGCTTCCCTCTCATCTGTTCCCATGGCAGCATCACTGTCTGAACAAGAAACTTCCACTTCCTGTTTCCAGTCAAAGTCTGTTTCATTGAAGATGACATCCTGGCGAATCAGAATCCTCCTTTTCTCCTCATCAAACAGATGGTAGCCCTTGGTATCTTGGCATATCCCACAAAATTAAGCTTCACACCTTTCTTGTCCAGCTTTCTCCTCTCTGTTTCTGGAACATGTGCATAGGCTACACATCCAAACACTCTCATGTGACTGATGATCGGCTTTCTGCCACACCATCTCTGGTAGGGGGTCTCTTGCTTCAGAACTGATGTGGGCAGCCTGTTCTGTACGTAGGCTGCTGTTGCTACAGCCTCTGCCCAAAAGGTCTTTGGCAGCTTTGCCTGAGACAGCATTCTCCTTGCTGCTTCAACTAAAGTCAGATTTTTTCTTTCAGCTACACCATTTTGCTGAGGTGTAAAGCGTACAGACATTTCGTGGTGGATGCCTTGAGCCTTCAAGTATTCTTGAAATTCTTTTAATGTGTATTCCCCACCATTGTCTGTTCTCAGTCTTCTCCTATTGGTTAGCCATTCCTGCAACAAAAATAAATAAAATAAATAAAAAAATACTGGTAGGTGATTACAAAAATATAGACTCTGTTATCATTGGGACCCCACCCCAGTTCTCTCCAAGTTGTTCGAGCAAGCATTTCAAAGAATGCCTAGAAGTTAAACTTCAAGCTCTCTTTAAATTTGAGGCCATTTTTCAATGTGTTTTTATCCAAATTACTGTAGTGGTCTGACCGAAAGCGAAGTTTTCATATTTTTCCAAATTTAAAGATTTGCATTTTTGTAGCCAGTAGCCTTTTGATTTATTGATTGGGCTTAATCGCTGTTCAGACCTCATTGACACTTCTGCTCCTCTTTAAACAGAGGATACAGCGTTTCTTCAGCCTGACGCCGCCTGAGTTGCAGCTATTGTCACATGGCCTCTGTCCATCTAAGCTCGTCCGACTCTTCAGCCCTGACGCCCTGAGGACTTCAGATGTCAAACTACACCAAAGGACCACATCGAACGAACATCTCCACTCTTCCTGGTTGTATGCACACACATCACAGAATGGCTTAACTGATTAGTTTAAACTCAACACAACTTTAGATAACTTTTAAAGTTGTACCTGATCTCCAGTCTTTAGACACACACACCACAGTTTGCTTTGGTGAATAGTGATGTTATTTCCAAATTTCCAGATTTCCAGATACAGGTCACTGACATGGACAAGAATCAGGGATGAAAGACTTCCGCTTTTTGGCAGATTTCTGTCAGCTGCCTGGGTCATTTTTTATATCAGTGCAAAATCCAGTGAGAAAGATTTTTGGTGTATTTATTTATATATATATATATATATATATATATATATATATATATATATATATATATATATATATATATATATATATATATATACTGTATATATATAATGTGTGCTCCTCACCTTACACGGTGGTTGGTCTCTCACTCTCATCCAGCTCAAGCTCCAGAGGCCTGGGAGCTTGAGAGTTCTGCGCAGTATCTTTGCTGTTCTTAGTACTGCACTTTTCTGGACTCAGATGTCTGATGTTTTTCCTGGGACCTGTTGTAGCCACTCCTCCAGTTTGGGGGTTACAGCCCCAAGTGCTCCGACTACCACGGGCACCACTGATGCCTTCACCTTCCAGGCCTTCTCCAGCTCTTCCTTGAGCCCCTGGTATTTCTCTAGTTTCTCGTGTTCCTTTTTCCTGATGTTACCATCGCTTGGTATTGCAATGTCCACCACCACGGCTCTGTTCTGTTGTTTATCCACCACCACTATGTCTGGTTGGTTGGCCATCACCATTCTGTCAGTCTGTATCTGGAAGTCCATCAGGATCTTGGCTCGGTCATTCTCCGCAACCTTCGGAGGTGTTTCCCACCTTGACCTTGGGGTCTCCAACCCGTACTCTGCACAGATGTTTCTGTACACTATGCCCGCCACTTGGTTGTGTCGCTCCATGTATGCTTTTCCTGCCAGCATCTTACACCCTGCAATTATGTGCTGGACTGTCTCAGGAGCCTCTTTGCACAGCCTACACCTTGGGTCTTGTCTGGTGTGGTAGATCTGGGCCTCTATTGTTCGGGTGCTCAAGGCCTGCTCCTGTGCAGCCAGGATGAGGGCCTCTGTACTGTCCTTCAGACCAGTCCTCTCCAGCCATTGGTAGGATTTCTTGATATCAGCCACTTCAGTTATGTTTCGGTGGTGCACCCCATGTAGGGGTTTGTCCTGCCATGATGGTCCCTCCAGCACCTCTTCCTCTGCACTCCACTGTCTGAGGCATTCCTTGAGCACATCATCTGTTGGGGCCTTGTTCTTGATGTACTTATGGATTTTGGATGTTTCATCCTGGACAGTGGTTCCCACACTCACTAGTCCTCGGCCTCCTTCCTTCCGGCTCGTGTACAGTCTCAGGGTGCTGGATTTGGGATGGAACCCTCCATGCATGGTCAGGAGCTTTCGTGTCTTAACGTCTGTATCTCCTCCTTTGACCAGCTTATGATTCCTGCTGGGTATCTGATCACTGGCTAGTAGCTGTTTATTGCCTGGGCCTTGTTCTTGCCATTGAGCTGACTTCTTAGGACTTGCCTTACTCGTTGCAGGTATTTGGCCATAGCTGCTTTCCTTGTTGTCTCTTCAAGGTTGCCATTTGCTTGTGGGATACCAAGGTACTTGTAACTGTCCTCAACGTCTGTTATTGTTCCCTCTGGGAGTGAGACCCCCTCTGTGTGGACTACCTTCCCTCTCTTGGTCACCATCCTACTACATTTCTCAAGCCCGAATGACATTCCAATGTCTGTGCTGTAGATCCTGGTGGTGTGGATCAGTGAGTCGATGTCTCGCTCACTCTTAGCGTACAGCTTGATGTCATCCATGTAGAGGAGGTGACTGATGGTGGCCCCATTTCTGAGTCAGTATTCGTAGCCAGTGCTTTCGATGATTTGGCTGAGGGGGTTCAGACCTATGCAGAACAGCAGTGGGGACAGTGCGTCTCCTTGGTACAGTATATGCCACATTTGATGGACACTTGCGCAAGTGGCTTGCCATTGGCTTCAAGGGTGATTTTCCGCAACCGCATCGAGTTTGCAATGAATGCCCTTAGAGTCTTATTGATATTGTACAGCTCCAAGCACTCAGTGATCCATGTGTGTGGCATTGAGTCATAGGCTTTCTTGTAATCAATCCAGGCAGTGCACAGGTTGGTCTGACGGGTTCTGCAATCACGGGCGACTGTTCGGTCAACCAGGAGTTGGTGTTTGGCTCCCCTGGAGTTTTTGCCGATGCCCTTCTGTGCTGTGCTCATGTATTGATCCATGTGCCCGCTTATCTTAGCCGCCATGATGCCTGACATGAGCTTCCATGTTGTGGAGAGACAAGTTATTGGCCGATAGTTGGATGGGACTGTACCCTTCGAGGGATCCTTCAGGATCAGGATCGTACGCCCTTGGGTTAGCCATTCAGGGTGAGTCCCATCCCTTAGCAGCTGGTTCATTTGTGCTGCCAGGCGCTCATGGAGAGCAGTGAGCTTCTTTAGCCAGTATGCGTGGATCATGTCAGGGCCCGGTGCTGTCCAATTTTTCATGCCTGAGACTCTTTCCTGAATGTATGCCACTGTGGTGGTGACTGGATCTTGTTCAGGAAGGTTGCTGTGGTCTTCCTTCAGAGCCACCAGCCACTGTGCATCGGTGTTATGTGATGCCTCCCTTTCCCATATGCCTTTCCAGTACCTTTCAGTCTCCAGCCTTGGTGGGTCTGCTCTGGTGTTATCCCCCTGCCATTGAGCATACACTTTCACAGGTTGTGTTGCGAACAACCGGTTTATTCGTCTGGCCTCGTTATCTCGAGTGTACCTCTTTAGGCGGCTGGCTAAGGCTTGGAGCCTTTGCTTGGCAATTTCGAGTGCTTCAGGTATGGGCATCTGGCTGTACCTCTTGGGTACTTGCTTTTTCATTGCACCTTTCTGGGCCTCTGACAATTGGCTCACTTCTCTCCGCACCTGCTTGATTTTAGCCTCTAGCCGTCTTTTCCATGGTGGGTATTGTCTCTCATGGCTCCCATAGTTGCTCTTATAGCCCAGCACCTCTAGGATCACTGCTGCTGAAGTGTATATCAGCTCATTGGTTTCAGTGATGGTTGTGGTAGGGATCGCTCTCAGTGCTGCATTCAGATTACCTGGCCAGCCAAATGATATCTCTCTGTATTTCCTATACAGCGCGATACCATTTGGACACCCTCGCTCCACCCTCGCTCCTCCGGTTAAAAACGGACTCCGCGATTCTGATTCATTCAAAGATGGTGACGTCAGTGCACCCGCCTTTGCCCGCAAAGTCACTCTTAGGCAGCGGAAGTTCCTCCTCAGTTTTGAATCAAGATGGCGCAATCTCTGATTGGTTCACTTAGCTGTCTGTCTACGCGCAATCGCAGCGCATTCTGGACCAAGCGATGAGTCATGGATTCTTCCAGGCAAGCATTCAGATGTTCTAGGAGACTTTCAGATGGTATATATATGTGTGTGTATATATATGTATATATACTCAACAAAAATATAAACGCAACACTTTTGTTTTTGCTCCCATTTTTCCTGAGATGGACCCAAAGATCTAAAATTCACTCCAGATACACAACACTACCATTTCTCTCAAACATTGTTCACAAATCTGTCCAAATGTGTGACAGCGAGCACCTCTGCCCCGCCGAGACAATCCACCCCACCTCACAGGTGCGCCACATCAAGATGCCGATCCGACATCATGACCAGTGCACAGGTGCGCCCCAGACTGCCCACAATAAAAGGCCACCCCGAAATGTGCATTTTTTTTTGCTTTATTGGGGGTCTGGGGACTCAGAACCAGTCAGTATCTGGTGTGACCACCATTTGCCTCATGCAGTGCAACACATCTTCTTCGCATAGAGTTTATCAGATTGTCAATTGTGGCCTGTGGAATGTTGGTCCACTCCTCTTCAAAGGCTGTGCGAAGGTGCTGGATATTAGGGGGAGCTGGTACACGCTGTCGTATACGCCGGTCAAGCACATCCCAAACATGCTCAATGGGTGACATGTCCGGTGAGTATGCTGGCCATGCAAGAACTGGGACATTTTCAGCTTCCAAGAATTGTGTACAGATCCTTGCAACATGGGGCCGTGCATTATCTTGCTGAAACATGAGGTGATGTTCATGGATGTATGGCACAACAATGGGCCTCAGGATCTCATCACGGTATCTCTGTGCATTCAAAATGCCATCAATAAAATGCACCTGTGTTCTTCGTCCATAACAGCCTTTGAAGAGGAGTGGACCAACATTCCACAGGCCACAACTGACAATCTGATAAACTCTATGCGAAGAAGATGTGTTGCACTGCATGAGGCAAACGGTGGTCACACCAGATACTGACTGGTTCTGAGTCCCAAGACCCCCAATAAAGCAAAAATAATGCACATTTCGGGGTGGCCTTTTATTGTGGGCAGTCTGGACGCACCTGTGCACTGGTCATGATGTCGGATCGGCATCTTGATGTGGCGCACCTGTGAGGTGGGGTGGATTGTCTCGGCGGGGCAGAGGTGCTCGCTGTCACACATTTGGACAGATTTGTGAACAATGTTTGAGAGAAATGGTAGTGTTGTGTATCTGCAGTGAATTTTGGATCTTTGGGTCCATCTCAGGAAAAATCGGAGCAAAAACAAAAGTGTTGCGTTTATATTTTTGTTGAGTGTATATATATATATGTATAGTTGTGTTTAGGGTTGCCAACCGTCCGTTGAAAAACAGAATCGTCCCGTATTCAGAAACAAAAGTACGCATCCCGTATTGAGCTGAATAGGGACGCACTTTGTCCCTTATTACCGTGTGAATCAAAAACAGTATCTAAAACAGGGGTGCCCAATACATTGATCGCGATCTACCAGTTAATCACCAAGGTAGTGTGGGTAGATCGGTCTTGGTCTTGAGATGATTGCGATCATATTTCATTATAGCCGCTGCCGTTAGCAATAAATTTTCTCACTGCAGCACAGCCTGTGCACTCATCTGGACCACGCGGACACCGCGCGTGCCACCAGTGCACGCAGCTTGTTTGTAACAGCGTGTCCCTTTGTGTATCAGCGTGTATCACAGTGCAGGTTAAACTTTATAAAACATCAATGCGCTCTGATTAAAAGTGCAAGAAAGAAGAAAGAAGCAAAAACTAATCTAAATTTATGTTACAGTGTCTGCACAGAGCAGGTCTACAGCACAGAGCAGGTGTACAGCACAGAACAGGTGTACAGCACAGACCTACAGCACAGAGCAGGTGTACAGCACAGAGCAGGTGTACAGCACAGAGCAGGTGTACAGCACAGAGAAGGTCTACACAGGGATGAAAGAGTTCCGCTTTTTAGCGGATCTCCGCTTTTTTTTTAGCCGCGTGGTAATTTTATTTTTTATTTTTTTCCAAATAAATTTTGGGTGTGTATTATATATGTATAATATATATGTATAATTGTGTTTAGGGTTGCCAACCGTCCGTTGAAAAATGTAATCGTCCCGTATTCAGAAACAAAAGTACATGTCTCGTATTAAGCTTCTACATGTGTGCGGGGCCGCGTCAGCTTGTGTGCTCTTCTGGTGCTGCGGACACCGCACGTCCTGAGCTGCGCCGCGAGTGCGCACTCTCGGCTCGTTATCAGACTTTGATGTCGCAAAATCGGGGTCAGTGCCGTGTTTTGATATCAACTTTCAAATAAAAAACGCTACAATTGTTTAAAAATGCGTTTTATTGCTTTTTTTTTTTTTTTTTTTTTTTTCCCCCCGGGGGGGGGCTTTTTTCATGATTGGCCACTTTCATCCCTGTCTACAGCACAGAGCAGGTCAACTGCGACATGTGATTGAATTTTGCCTAATAAAAGTGCACAAATGCATCTGTTTGTCACGACATGCCTTTGGTAAATGTGCAGAGGTAAATACCACTGCAAAACCAGTAAGAGAATCTGACTCCAGGAAGGAAGTTGAAAAAAGGGGTTTAAAAAAAAAAAAAAAATCAAAGAAGGGGTCTTCAAACTGTGGGTGAGGGTCCAAAAACGGGGCACAGAGTGTTTAAGTGCAGTACAGTTTGCTTGGCTTATTTTAAGATTAAAATAAACATTTATCAGATAAAATGGAAAACTTATTTATGTGAGTCAGCCTTTTCCCACATGAAGATCATTAAGCGCTAAATGTTGTGAGAAGGTCATGCAAAGTGGGATCATCAAGAGGGAAAGGGATCCCCCCCCCCCCCCCACACACACAATGGGTGGTTGACATTTTAGTTTTTATTGGCTGGAATGACCCCAGATTGCATCTCAGCGCATCTAGAGTTCTTTTTCAACCTTTTCCTTTTTCGTAATTTTTCGACCTTCGAGACCCATTCATACACCAGTGTACACAGACAGCGGGGGCGAGTTAAGTGTCTTGCCCAAGGACACAATGGCAAAATTCATCTATGGGAACTGGAATCACACTGCCAACCTGTGGGTCAGTGGAGTTGAATGCTCAACCAATGTTGAAGGTAGTATACAAACCGCCAACCTTCAGATCAGTAGACCAATACTCCACAAACACAGCTACTGTCACCCTAATGTCTCACTAGGCCCGAAGTCAGCGTACTTTAAAAAAAAATATTATTATTATTATTTTTAGGCCCAAGCGCTAAAGCGTAGGGCCTATTGTAACTGAGCACGTAGCGTTCTCCCCTTTTTAAGCACCTGGCATTCATGTCAACGACTGGTCAACTACAATTGTGCCTATGGCTATACCCAAAAAATGAACATTGTCGTAGACCAACGAAATTCGGGTGGTGGATAGGTCATGTCGTTCCGAACCAAAAAAATATTATGCCGTTGTTAGGCGACAAACAGGAAGTTGGCTATATTGAACCAAGCACGCGACCCGGCGCCGAAGACTCATTTTCCTGTCCTCATATTTTAACGAACTCCTCCGAGGGTTTTTGACCCAGACTCACCAGAATCGTGCTGTATCATCTAAACAAGTGGGACATTAAAAGTTGTAAAAAGCTTTTTAAAAGATCAAACGGTGTTTCTGTGACAACGCCACACATTTCGGGTTTGTTTTTGCGGCTCGCCATCAAATTTTGACGAGTGATAATTCGCACATACTTTGGCCAATTTCATTCAAACTTTAATTGTTGGTGGACACCCCGGCCCTAAACAGATTAATATGAGAAATTCAGAAATGGCCACTATAGCGCCTCCTAGGAAGATTGCATGGAAGTGCAAACCCCTTGGAGAAGTGGGCGACATGTGCACCCCTCATCGTGGTCAAATCCGTGACAGAGCAGCGTGACCAGCGCGACGCCGTGCGTACACCGGGGCTGCGAGCACGAGATCGAACCGCGGCACCCGGAACGCGTCCTCTCAGCCCGATCCACAAACCGAACATGCACAAACGAACGCAAGAGCCGCACGAAGTGATTTAATCCTGGTTTAGACCTGGTCTAGTCCCGGTTTAGTCCAGGTCTAGACCTGGTCCAGTCCTGGTTTAGTCCAGGGCCTGTCCAGGTTTAGAAATGGTTTAGACCTGGTCTAGACCTGGTTTAGTTCTGGTCTAGACCTGGTTTAGTCCACGTTTAGTCCTGGTCTAGTCTCTTAGCCAATGAGGACGCAGAACACAATGTTACACTATAAAGCGAAACAGCAAGGCCGCGAACAGTATAGTTGCCAAGAACTTCCGGTTCCGGGTGACAGCTACTGCGGCGTGAGCGTCTATACAAAACTTTGTTTTTGATTTGAAAACAAGGTAATTACGGATTGCATTCACTTCTGGCAATTTGTGCGGGCATCGGAATGAACGAAAGTCAGGATTTGGGCTTTGAATGCTTTTAAAAGTCCACCAAAGACACTTGTTGATGTTAGTTAGCCGAACTGCTAACTAACTTAGCCTCTCGGAGGCAGAAGCAGCGGAAATTACCTGGCTACCGTGTTGTTTACTGACCCCGAATCATCATCGTATCTTGCCGATCCTAGGATGGAGATGGCCAAGTCAAAGGGGAGGAACACCATGGACGAAGAGTTGGCGGACATCAAAAAGTCGCTCAACTTCATGTCAAATGAACTGGAAACAATCTCAAACCAACAAAAAGTCATTGTTGATCTCATGATGGAAGTTAAGGAGCTGAGAAAACTAAATGACGAGAAAGACAATAAAATTATGGACCTGGAAAACCGTCTGGCAGACCTGGAACAGTACACCAGAATGAATGATATTATTATAACCGGACTCAACATAAAGCCGCGGAACTACGCGCGAGCCGTGGCCTCTGATGGGGAGCTTACGGAGCCTGACCTGGAGTCGGTAGAGCAGCAGGTTTTGAATTTTTTGGATAGTAAAGGAATTTCAGTCTCAAGTGAGGATATTGAGGCATGCCATGTGCTGTCTCGAAAAGACAAACTCAAACCTGCAACTGTAATAATGAGGTTTGTCAGCAGAAAACAGAAGAATGCTATTTTAAAACAAGGAAGGAAACTAAAGGGCTCAAATGTTTACATAAACGAGCATTTAACCAAAAAAAACCTCAGAAATCGCAAGAAGAGCCCGATTACTAAGGAAACAAGGAAAGATCCAATCAACATGGTCTTCACAATGTAGAGTGTTCATCAAACTTCTAGGAACACCAGAGGAAGCTAAAGTCATATGGATCAAGGAGCAACATGAACTGGATAAATACAACTGACTTCTACTCATCAGGTAACATTCAAACACACCTTTGGGATTATAGACTACTACAACAACAAAAAAAAAAAAAAGCCAACCCTACAACAACAAAGGACTAGTGACACTTCATTCAACATTAATGCTAATTTGGAAATGTATGATACAGACATGAGAAATGAACTACTACATGATGAAGACATTTGCATGAATGATCTAACACATGACATTGACCCAGATCTGAACTTTTACAATAACCTAAACAATGACTGTAAATATTATCTAGAACATCAGTTATCAGCTTTAATCAAGACCGATGAAGAGATATTCTCAATAATTCATTTAAATGGAAGAAGCCTAAATGCAAACCTTGAAAATATCAAAGATCTCTTACACCAAATCAACGTGACATTTGATGTCATTGCAATAACTGAAACTTGGTTAAATGAGGATAAACTGGACAATTACCACATTGACGGATATGAGATGTACAGACAAGACAGAACATCTAAGAATGGAGGTGGTGTGGCGTTGTATGTAAATGATAAACTGCATGGACGTGTTGTTGAAAATATGACTTTTGCTTTGGATAACGTTATGGAGTGTCTGTCTTTTGAAATTCAATTAGAGCACACAAAAAACATCCTAGTAAGTTGTATCTATAGAGCCCCAGGGTCAAATGTAGAGCAACTAATAGAGACTACAGATAAAATATTTACTAATTTGGACACGAAGGAGGTTTTTATTTGTGGGGATTTTAATTTAAATTTACTGAAAATTAAATCTCACTTACCAACGGAAAATTTGGTAAATACGCTATACAGCAACTCCTTTTATCCAAAAATAACTAGACCTACTAGGATAACCATAAATAGTCAGTCATTAATAGACAACATATTTACAAATGTGTTAGAAGAAATGGTTAGTGGCATTATTATTAACGACATATCAGACCATTTACCGGTGTTTATATTATTTAGCAAAAATGTTAAAACCAGAAAAGGTGAATTAAATAATAATGTAAGACAGGTAAGAATAGTGAATGATAAAAATATACAGGCATTTAGGATGAGCTTGCAAAATCAAAACTGGGAAAAAATATTTAATCAATCAGAGGTAAATGCAGCATATGGTAACTTCCTGGAAACTTTTCTGACATTGTATGATTATTACTGCCCTGTGTCAATACTGACAAATAAGCAGAAGAAAAAGTCCAAGCCATGGATGACAAAAGGGCTAATTAAAGCTTGTAAGAAGAAAAAATTGCTGTATAAAACATATATGTGTAAAAGAACTAATGAATCAGAAGGTAATTATAAAACATACAAAAATAAACTTACAAATATTATTAGGAGTTGTAAAAGACAATACTATAATGCAGTATTGGAGGAAAACAGAAATAACACAAAGGGGCTATGGAATGTTCTGAATTCTGTTCTTAAAAAGGGATCCAAAAACAACTGTTTACCTAAATATTTCAAAAATGATGGCAAAGAAATAAAAAATATTAATGAAATAGTAAATGAATTGAACAAGTTTTTTATAAATATAGGATCAGAATTGGCAGCATGTATTAGTACTAATCTTGTCAAACCACAAAAAACAGTTGATTTTGGAAACCCTAAGTCCTTGTTTCTTAGAGAAACCAATGAAAAAGAAATTGTTGATATTGTTAAAAGTTTTAAAACAAAAAAATCATTAGATTGTGATGGTCTGAACATGTCCATTATTTAAAAAGTAATTAATGAAATTTCACTTCCTCTATCCTACATATTTAACTTATCACTTACCTCTGGACAGTTTCCAAGACAGATGAAAATTGCAAAAGTTATCCCAATTTACAAAACCGGAGACAAGCATATCTTTTCTAACTATAGGCCCATTTCAATTCTACCACAATTTTCCAAAATTTTAGAAAAACTTTTTGTCAAACAAATGGATTCTTTTAGATAAATTTAAAATCTTAAGCGAAAACCAGTATGGTTTTAGAAAGAATAGATCAACTGAACATGCTCTTATAGATCTCATTGAAAATATAACAGACAACATTGACAGGAAAAAATACACAATAGGGATATTTATTGATTTAAAAAAAGCCTTTGATACTATCGACCACAATATATTAATTGAAAAAATGGGTAAATACGGTTTCAGGGGTCCTGCATTAAAATGGTTAACTTCTTATTTATCTGATCGGTGCCAGTATGTTCAGCTTGGGAATCATAAATCAATACACCAAACAATATTAAGCGGAGTTCCTCAGGGTTCCATATTGGGTCCAAAATTATTTTTGCTTTACATAAATGATTTGTGTTTAATATCTGATCAATTAAAATTTGTATTATTTGCTGATGACACAACAATAACCTGCTCAGGAGACAATTTACAACAACTCGCGTATCAAGTTACAGCTGAAATGAGCAAAATAAAAACATGGTTCGATATAAATAGAGTTTCATTAAATGTCACAAAAATTAAATTTATTGTATTTGGAAATAGAGACGTTAAATCAAAGATACAAGTGTTGATTGATAATGTTGAAATAGAAAGAGTTGATGAATTCAAATTTCTTGGAGTGACACTTGATCATAAATTAAATTGGAAATCCCACATCTCAAACATCAAATCAAAGGTGGCCAGAAATGTTTCAGTGATCGGAAAAGCAAGATTATTTTTGGACCCTCAATCCCTCCATATCTTATACAGCACGTTGATTGTTCCCTACTTGAGCTATGGAGCACAAGTGTGGGGAAACACATATAGAACCAACACTGATTCATTATTCAAAATACAAAAAAAGGCCGTGAGAATTCTACATGGGGTAGAACATAGAGAACATACAAACATGTTGTTTTACAAATCCAAAATTTTAAAGTTTGAAGATCTGGTTAAATTTAAAACCTTACAAATTATGTATCAAGTCTGGTATAAACAACTACCAGGAAATATTCAAATATTATTTAGCAACAGAGAAGGAAATTATAACTTAAGAAATGAATTAAATTTTAAGAAATTATTTTTCCGTACAACATGCAAAAAAATGTGCATCACAAGATGTGGAGTGGATTTGTGGAATAATTTGAATGATGAAGTTAAGAGTTGCCCAAATAAATACCGTTTTAAACATCTGATCAAAAACATTATACTTGATAATTATTTAGACATGGGATGAGTTTAGGGGATATATGTATGTGTATGTGCGTATGTGTGTATGTATGTATGTATGTATGTATGTATATATGTGTATGTGTATGTATGTATGTATATGTGTATGTATGTGTGTATGTACATATGTATATACAGTATGTGTGTGTGTGTATATGTATGTGTATGTATGTGTATGTGTATGTATGTGTATGTGTGTATGTATATATATGTATATATGTGTGTATGTGTGTATGTATATATATGTATGTGTATGTATGTATATATATATATATATATATGTATATATATGTATGTATATATATATATATATATATATATATATATATATATATATATATATATATATATATATATATATATATATATATATAAAAAATATGTAGTATTGTACAAAGTAGTATTGTATAGATATATACTGTATGTGTATATAGTATGTAGAGTTGTACAGGACAATGATGAGAAATGTATATTGTATTATAGATTATATTGTATTGTATTATATTACATCATATTGTACTAATTGTATTGTATTATATTATATTATATATATTATAATAGCTGTCAATATGGAATGTGTGAGAATATGGAGCAGGAGTAAATAAGTTTATACTTCCACCTGCTCCATTTTGAGCAAAAGGAACTGCAGAGACATGTGACATAAGTTTGTATTTGTTTGTATTTTGAGTTTGTATTTGTGAAATTTTGCTTAAATGGAACCTGCAAGTTGCTCAAATAAACATAAACATAAACATAAACAAACAGTGAACCGCGATAGAGCGAGGGACCACTGTACACATTTGTGATATGGTCTTGATCAAAAAAGCCAATGACGTGCACATGCCATCTCCCATCATGTTGTCATGGCAACACGCCAAACATCTGTCCTAGCCAATGGGACACCAGACAAAAACTTTGGTGTAGCCAAACCAAATTTGGTACACAGATGCATCATGGGAAGAGGAACAAAAAAAAGTATATTACATCGTTGCTAGGCGACCAACAGGAATTTGGCCATATTGGATAGACCATGTGACCTGGCGCCAAAGGCACATTTTCCTGTCCTCGTATTTTAATGAACTCGTCCTAGGGTTTTTGACCCGGACTCACCAGAATCGTGCTGTATCATCTAGACAAGTGGGACATTAAAAGTTATTAAAAGCGTTCTAAAAGAGTGTGTTTCCGTGACAACGCCACAAATTTCGGGTTTGTTTTTGCGGCTTGGCATCAAACTTCAACGAGCAATAATTCGTACATACTCAAAGTTCAAAGTTACTAAGTGGGAGTTCGGGTGTGAGTTCAGCCTCCTGACAGCCTGGTGGATGAAGCTGTTTGAAAGCCTGGTGGAGTGGGCCCGGAGACTCCGGTACCTTCTCCCCGAGGGCAGGAGGCTGAACAGGCTATGTGCGGGGTGGCTCGGGTCACCCACAATGCTGGACGCTCTGCGGGTGAGCCGGGTGTTAAAAATGTCTAGGAGGGAGGGGAGAGAGACACCAGCGATCCTCCCAGCTGCATTCACTATGCGCTGCAGAGCTTTCCTGTTCTGTTCAGTGCAGCTCCCGTACCACACAGTGATGCAGCTGGTCAGGACGCTCTCCTGACCAGCTTTGGCCAATTTCACTGAAACTTTAGTCGTTCGTGGACACCCTGGCCCTAAACATCAGAAATGGGCACTATAGCGCCACCTAGGGAGATTGCATGGAAGTGCAAAATTTTACTTTGTCGTGACATACCAAATTTGGTGCATACATTCATGACAGGGTCTGGATAAAAAAACTCAGTGATGCCCCCATGCCATCTCCCATCGTGTTGCCATGGCAACAGGCCAAACATCTGTCCTCGCCAATGGGACGCCTGGCAAAAACTTTGTCATAGCCAAACCAAATTTGGTACACAGATGCATCATGGGAATAGAAACAAAAAAGTATATTATGCCATTGCTAGGCAACCAACCAGCCATATTGGATAGACCATGTGACCTGGTGGCGAAGGCGCCACTTCCTGTCAAACTTTGACGAGTGATAATTCGATTTCACTCAAACTTTAATCGTTGGTGGACATCCCGGCCCTAAACAGATTGATATAAGAAAATCTAAAATGGCCGTAATAGCGCCCCCTAGGGTAATTGCATGGAACAGAAAAATTTGACTTTGCCGTAGACACACCAAAATTGGAACACACATTCATGACATGGTCTTGATCAAAAAGGTCAGTAATACCCCCACGCCATCTTGTGTTGTGTTGCCATGGAAACAGGCCAAACATCTGTTCTCACCATTAGGATGCCCGGCACACCAAATTTGGTACACAGATGCATCATGGGAATAGGAACAAAAAAGTATATTATGCCGTTGCTAGGCAACCAACCAGCCATATTGGATAGACCATGTGACCTGGTGGCAAAGGCACCATTTCCTGTCCTCATATTTTTATTTATTCAATTTATTTATTAATGTTTGCACCCAGCATTTAAAAGAACAAAAATACGCACAAAAGAAAAAGAAAATAACAGAACAGTGCAGGAAAGGCTTATTAGTGACCATCCTCTTAAAATAATTTAAATTAAAAGGCGAAACAAACAACCAGCTCACCCCCAGATGTTCAGATGTGTTTTATTATTCTTATTTTTTTATTCTAGATTATCTGACCCTGGATTAATATTTGTGCAGAATATATAAATCTTTTAGTTTTTTTCAGTTGACCAGCTGTCGTACCGTACCCTACAGTCCCACATCTAGTGGCCCCATAAATTTTATTTGCCTTTATATGTATCAGGTGCATTTCTAACACGTGCTGCTCTAAAGATTTAATCTGGTGAAAGAACACGCCTAATAAAATAGGTGTGTATGTTTAGTCTGTGCCGCTCCCTAATTTTTTCTGTGAGAAATGTACAAGAGCATTAACAGTAACCAAGGCCATAAAACAAATATGTGCCCAATTCACATTCATGCATGTACTGTTAGTCTTGTTATTGTTAGTTGCAAACATTGACACATCCCGAAAGTGAAAATTCCTTGTTCATATTTTGACCTGACCTTTTCTTACAATTTTCAACCAACTTCAGTAACACCGCACATTCATCTTTTTAAGATGATTTTCAAACCATGAATTATATGCTGCATTCCGTTAATGCTTAGAGGTCGGAACATTTCACATTTTGTAACATTTTCTCCAAGTTTCTAGGTTCCAGTGGTAATGTTGAAAAAAATGTAAAGTAATGACTTAAACAAGCAATAAAAACTATGCTCAATCAGCCAAAATGATCCCTGTATATGTTACATTGGTTAGTTCTAAATTAATTGATTGATTGACTATTAGCACAATGAAGCATAAAAGTGCATTTATAACTGCAGAGGCTCAACCGCTGCAGGTTCACAGAAGCAGGTGGACAGGAGAGAGCTACAAACGGCAAAATAACTCTTAAGTACAATGAGTATTTTACAGACGGATATCAAACTTTATCCAGGTACAGGGCGCCATGTTGGATTTTCTAACTCAGAACCTGCTCAGGGTTGTGTGAAAGTTGGAATTCTGAGGTGAGGTGAAAGAGTGTTCCAGTGTAGCTTCAACTTAGTGTAGGTTCAATTTACAATTCAGAACTGAAACACAGCATAAACTAAAATTATATAGATTACCTTCAAAATAAAACTAGAGTTGCCGTGGTAATATCACTATATCACATAACAGATCAATTCAGGTTGCTTTGTATAGAGCATTTTCACATGACGTTATAATCCGGAAGCCTGCCATCTTGGACATAATATTTGAAACACTGTGAACATTGCACTTATGCTGCAAAGTTAAAAAAAAAAAAAAAAAAAAAAAAAATCAAAATGGTCAACTGTTGTCGGGTCCTAGGCTGTCACAATAGGGACAGAGAAAAACACCTGCAGTTCTATCGTTTACCTAAAGTAGTGACCAACCAGGACTAAACCAGGACTAAACCAGGTCTAAACCAGGACTAAACCAGGACTAAAGCAGGTCTAAACCAGGACTAAACCAGGACTAAACCAGGTGTAAACCAGGATTAAACCAGGACTAAAGCAGGTCTAAACCAGGACTAAACCAGGACTAAAGCAGGTCTAAACCAGGACTAAACCAGGACTAAACCAGGACTAAACCAGGATTAAACCAGGACTAAACCAGGTCTAAACCAGGACTAAATCAGGACTAAATCAGGACTAAACCAGGTCTAAACCAGGACTAAACCAGAACTAAACAGGACTAAACCAGGTCTAAACCAGAATTAAACCAGGTCTAAACCAGGACTAAACCAGAACTAAACCAGGACTAAACCAGGTCTAAACCAGGACTAAACCAGAACTAAACCAGGACTAAACCAGGATTAAACCAGGTCTAAACAGGACTAAACCAGGACTAAACCAGAAGTAAACCAGGTCTAAACCAGGACTAAACCAGGTCTAAACCAGGTCTAAACCAGGATTAAACCAGGACTAAACCAGGACTAAACCAGAATTAAACCAGGACTAAACCAGAACTAAACCAGGTCTAAACCAGGACTAAACCAGGACTAAACCAGGACTAAACCAGGACTAAACCAGGACTAAACCAGGGTGAACAGACAGCAATTATTAAAGGAAGGGAGATTGTGGATCGCCAGTCTCAAACAGAACGTGGATGGGAGGAATCACAACAACATTCGCATATGCTCAGCTCATTTCGCAGCCAGTAGCCGTATCTTTGCAAAATGTGAATAATAAAAAGCTAGTACTTAAAGGGATATGCCACCCCCAGGTCAAATTTGGGCATCTCCCCACAGTCCAGAGACTAAAATAAGTGGTGGAAAGCGTTTTCCTGCTCACCCAGCCATTGTCCGAGTCTGTCACCACTGACCGCCGCGGTATCTGCTGCTCCTCCGCGTTAGACTGGAGTCTAACGTCGCCAGAGAAAGATTTCGGCCAAAAGGAATTAATTTGCTTGATGCGTTTCCCAATTACTTTCTGTGTAGTGCGCATTCATATCGAGTGCAAATAAATGTACAAATCAACACGGAGAGCTTGCCTTGGTCATTTTGGGTGGGAACTATTTTTCAGTGCGGAAAAACATAGCTGAAGCACGCACCACGCTGGCAACAGGGGAACTCCCTTCCTGGTGCGTAACAGGGATTCCCCTGGCAGCGTGCTGCGTGATTCGGCTATGTTTTTCCGCACTGAAAAATAGTTCCCACCCAAAATGACCAAGGCAAGCTCTCCGTGTTGATTTGTACATTTATTTGCACTCGATATGAATGCGCACTACACAGAAAGTAATTGGGAAACGCATCGAGCAAATTAATTCCTTTTGGCCGAAATCTTTCTCTGGCGACTTTAGACTCCAGTCTAACGCGGAGGAGCAGCAGATACTGCGGCGGTCAGTGGTGACAGACTCGGACAATGGCTGGGTGAGCAGGAAAACGCTTTCCACCACTTATTTTAGTCTCTGGACTGTGGGGAGATGCCCAAATTTGACCTGGGGGTGGCATATCCCTTTAAATATGTTACACGTGTGGTCTACTAGATATAAGTATGCCTACCTTTGAAATCACAATATGCTTGTCTTCAAAAACATGCTCCAGGTAAAATCCTCCAGCTTAGGTCCTGACCAAGCCGAGCAATAAGATCATGGAGATGGGTCCCCGGGCGCCTGAAAGACGAGCTGCCCACTGCTCCTGAAGGATGGGTCAAATGCAGAGAAATAATTTCCCTACGGGGACGAATAAAGCGTGTCTTCTCCTCTTCTTCTTCTTCTCTTCTGTTTTCCGCACTTTGCGCTCTCGTACCAGCCACAAACAAACTGGTTGATGCCTCCAGACCTTTAGAGCTCTGAAGGTCTTGTGCTCTAAAAGGGCTTGGGGAGAAGACCGGGTAGTTCACAATGTCGGGATCGCTTACAGCAGTAGAATCAACAAATCGCCACTGTCATTTAACAAACTTGAATCCATCTCATACGGATCTTCTTGCCCAATTAATTTGAGTTTTTTTCATATAACGCTTCTTTTCTTTGGCATCCAACTTATCCCTATACAGCTGGTCAACTGTGTCAGAACTTTTGGATTCCGATGTGGAAGGTTTCTCGCAACATTTTAATTTTTTTCTGCATGGTTGCTATGTAAACACATGTAATTTTGAGCGTGTAATGCATCCAAGATGGCCGCACATGCGGGTAATTCTCCTGTTTTTTTGGATTCGTGAAAACGCTGTATTGGTTTTTTGCTTAGTCACGCTTGACTTACAAGAACGAGGACATCAGGGCAGCTTTGTTAGTGTTTGTGATCTACAGCCACACTGATAACCCCAAAGCATGAGGAAGTCTCACAAACTGGTCTGACAAAATCAATCAATGCAGTGGATCAACCAGTACTTTGTCCAACTTACTGGAATACATCATTGACAATGCATGCCTTTGCTGTGATTTATCAGCACGATTTGTTTGACCTTTTTGACATTATGAAACACACCAAAGTGTCACTAGCTTGATGTTTGGATTTTCTTGTAAAAACAAACACATGAATACAACAAGTGTTTTTACCCCTACAGAGGTGGCCAGAGGTGTGAAAAACAGCCATGTAGGGATGAATATGTATGCTAATCTAGATGCCGGAGAAACAAAAGGCAGAAACCAATAGGCGAGATAGTTTCGGAAAGTGGTTAGCTAGTTAGCTTCTCCCTGCAGCGAGATATAAGCAAGGGTCTTACCAGCACTCTAACCAGAACTGACTAAGCCTCTCGGATGAGCGGCGAAACGTTTTCGACCAAACAAACTTTGTCCAGTTGACAAATTGAATTTCTTCTTTTATCATAACAGACAAAGACATAATACAGTGGAATTGTTAACACAATTGGAATTGTTAAGGTATCTTTTTGTTTGGAAAACATTAGGGGGGGGGGGGGGGGGGTACTAGAATGAGAATACAGGAAATATGTGACCTAAGACTATGATTTTAAATTATATAAGACTATGATTTTAGATTTCAGAAATATGACCTGTCTCCCCAGATACAACGTAAACAAGTTCAAATCAAATGTAGCTTTTACTGATAACGCGTAATGCTGGGTCGGTTAAGAAACCTCACATGAGTCTCTGATCTGAACGGTCACTACGTAAACCCCAGCACCTGCAACCAATCATGGATCAGTGCTAGTGCAGCCTCTGCAGCTCAGGGATGGAATTCTGGAGGTTCTGAGCTTCACATGAGGCACGGCCTGTCCATATACTGAGAATGAGAAACTTGTTTATGTCCGCAATATTCAGATTATGACTGGCAGCCCAGGTTCAGTTGTTCAGTTGTGATTCTAGTTCCTGCACAGGTTCCATACTGTATCTTTTATATAACTAATAATTAATTAATTCTCTGATACTTATAGTTTCTTAGTTACTATAGTTGGAATATACTTAGTTATATTCCAAAATCCATAAAGTGCATTGATGATTACATACATTTCTTAAGACCCGAGCTCCAGTAGGTGTTATTTAGGATAAAACAATCAAACAATCAGAGAAATTCATGGTTTGTACCAAAACCAACATGGCAGTTAATGTGAGAAATGTTCACACTCACATTCCTGAGAAACAGCATGGAATTCTGATAAATGGATGAATTACACTGTAGAAAATGTCTTATGATTTTGAAAAACGTATGTGAACTAAATGGTTCGCTGCCAAATTATGAGAAATGATTTGCTGTTTGCACCACCAATACCCAATGTTGAATTCTTGCTTTTTTAGTGTTTTTAGTGTTTTCCCCCATCCATGTTACTATGGCCTTCCCCCACATGCTTTGTTGATTTTTTTCGACTCTTTAAATGTGCATGTGTCACTGTGATAACAGGAGAAGTTCAATTTGTCAACTGGACAAAGTTTGTTTGGTTGAAAACGTTTCGCCGCTCATCCGAGAGGCTTCGTCAGCTCTAATAAGAATACTGGTAAGACACTTGCTTATATCTTGCTGTAGGGAGGAGCTACCTAGCTAACTACTTTCCGGAACTATCTCATTGGTTTCGGTCTTTTGTTTCTCTGGCGTCTAGCTGACAGTCCCTATTCATCCCTACACGCCTGTTTTTCACACCTCTGGCCCTGACCTGGCTAACCCTATTGTTTCCCTGTTTGTTTGATCTAGGCTTAATAATGGAATTGTAGATGGGATGCAAATTATGTCTTACTCCACCATTTCTGTTCAGAGAAGGATTCTCTTTTTTGACAAAAATAGCCTCTTTAACTCCCCTCTCAAACCAATTCTTTTCCCTGGCTAAGATCTGAACCTCACTGTCCTCAAATGAATGACCCGTGGCTTCTAGGTGAAGATATACGGCAGAAGACGGTCCACTCTGGCACGCCCGTCTGTGTTGGTACATCCTCTTGTGAAGTGGCTGCTTGGTTTCTCCAATATAGCGCTCACTGCAGTCTTCACTACACTGAATGGAGTAGACCACATTGCTTTGTTTGTGGCTCGGTGTTCTGTCCTTTGGGTGGACGAGTCACTGTGTTTTCATGTTCCATCTCTGCAACTAACTGTTCAGGGCCATCCCACTTTAGGCCCATAGCTGCTGCTCGAGGCTATGGCCACCAGGGCTCGGTATTGATACTGTGTGGAGACATCAGGCAATGCACTTGGACATAGACAGACTTTATTGATCCACAAGGGAAATTACTGGACGCAGTAGCTCACACATCACATTATATTACAATAACGCAGAGTAAAATAGCAAGAGAGAAGAGCGTCAATAAGACATAAAGTATATAAATGTATGTAGAGCAAGTAAAGAAGAAATATTGTAATATAAATACAGTATATCACAGTTATATACAAGACTTTGTAAGGAAACAGTGTGTGAAGATATGATGATTAACAGAAACATAGGCTTATCTGTTACATAAAGAGATGTTGTACAGTTGTAGGGAGTATTATCTGTTAGGGTGAGTTGTTGTACAGTTGTAGGGAGTATTATAGTATGAATGTAATCCTGTATCTCTCACTGTTTGAGCGGAGCTGTAGGAGCCTGTTGGAGAATGAGCTGAAAGTGGGTGAATTGTTGAACAGTTGTAGGGAGAATTATCTCCTCTGTCCCACTGGTGCAGTGGGTGAGCACGAGTGTCCAGTGTCCTCTTGTCCCTCACTGTGACAAATGTCTCCAGCTCACAGCCGACCACGTGACCAGCTTTACGGATCAGTTTGTCAATCCGTCCAATGTCCCTTTTACTGGTGCCACTCCCCCAGCAGACCATAGCACAGTCCAGGGCGCTGGACACCACAGACTGGTAGAAGATATCCAGTAACTTGCTGCACACACTGAAAAATCTGAGCCTCCTCAGGAGGTAGAGTCTACTCATGCTCTTCTTGTACACCGCATTACACTTGTCCCGCCAGTCCAGCCTGTTGTTCACATGGACGCCGAGGTAGCAGTCCACAATCTCCACATCATGACCCTGGATGGTAATGGGCTCCACTAATGTCCTCTTCCTCCTGAAGTCAATCACCAGTTTCTTGGTCTTGTCCACGTTCAGAAGCAGATGGTTTGCCTGGGACCACTCCACAATCAGTGACACAATCAGAGTCACAATCAGACTACTCATCATTGTAGTAACTCAATATAGTAATTATAATGTAATATTTACTATAATTATATAGTAATTAATTATAAGTAATCATCATGATGATGATTGACAACTATTTAGTTGTGATCTAATCTATAATTATCAACAGCTGCGTCAAAGCGACTGTATTTCCCAGAAACCTTTAGCCGTACAATAAACATGAAAAGTAACAAAGGTGGGAGGAGTTAAAAATACAGCGTCGTCAGGAAGAGAGGCCGGTTTTCAAGAACCATGAACTTTATGTCTGATGCTGAAAGTTAAGTCAATATTTGGAAAAGATTATTTTTCCACTAAACAGGAAACGTAATGTATATACAGTATGGAATAAAACTCCTCTATGGAAAATCTTCTCAGTATGATTTTCACTTTCGATTTCCATAGAATAATGCAGGTGATGTGCCACCGTCAGAAAGTTACACACTGTACCTTTAACAAATATATAGTAAAAAAAAAAGGCACTATATCAGGTTTTTAATGAAATTTTTGAAAACCAGAATTAGTTCAATTTAAACAGCAGTCCAAAGTTATTCCTAATTTTCCTACCAACGTTAATAATCCTAGCAAATTTTTCACTGTTATTATTATTGTTAAAATTGCTAAATCATTAAATCAAGGATTATTAAGTTTACACTTTCTTAACTTTTTTCTTGCAAAGCAGGGTTATTGTGCAATTAAAGAAATTATTTAACAAAAATCAAATGTTTAATTAACAAATGAATTAAACATTTGATTTTTATCTCCATAATATTCTTGAAATAAGTTATTGGCAGAATAGATTTGCAATTTTCATTAAAGTTTCTTATTTTTTAGTACAAGATTTACATGGTTTTAATATATGGCTTAGTTTTATTTTATCTTGTAAATTCTACTCTAAATTATACCAGGTCAACCATTTTAACTTAAGAAAATAGAAAATTAATCTGACTACAAATCCCTAATTATATTTTCCTTAATGCAAATAAATAATAACTCTTGACATCACATGATCTAGTTAGAGTTTAGTCCACAATAGTGTGCCTTTATACATTCTTATTGGTGTCATTAGACCAGCTAACAGAAACATAATGCCACTATAGTTAGAAGGCTATACAAATGTGAACTTCAACATGGCTTTGGAATACTTATACTGATGCATTGTTTCCCTTAAATAGACTAACCTCACCCTTAAAAAGACTAACCTCACCCCATAGTCTAAAACAAGCTGTGCAATAAGCCGGTGTCAAAACATTATTATACATTTTGCTTGATGTACTATAAAAGAAAATAGTGCTGTACACATTTAAAACTATGTAACTATATATTTTTATAGTTCAAATGTTTATTAAAACTACATTATTAACTACAGTATCGTTTAAAACAGGGGTGTCAAACTCATTTTGGTCCGGGGGCCGTATCCAACCTACTTTAATCCCAAAGGGGCCGGATCAGAAAACTCATGGCAAATATACCCCAAAAATAACAATAAGTCGAAATATTTGTCCAGATAAAACGCAAATCTATTACAGACTGCTGTTTCTTCAGTCCCAACAATAATTCGTTTATCTTCTGTTTTCTCAATTCTCAGTTCAAGTTATTGTATTGTTCCAAATGTCGTGTCTCATAGTGGCGTTTAAGATTACTGTATATTCCTTGAGCACCGCCACTTGTTGCAAACACACCAAGCATACAGGTTTCTAATTCACCTCCGTGAACAAATAGGAATTGGTCAATTTTTCTTGACATTTTGCTGGTGTCACGGTCAACAGTCAAAACGATGGTCCTTTAAGAGCATTTGGAAAGAGGCGAGTCTTCATTTGTGCTGCTCTGGTGGGAGGGGCCACGCACAGAGGCACTGGAGACACTGCTATGCTAAACTGCACAGAAAAGAGGTGCAGAAAATAACCAATATTTTAATAGAAAATAAAAATATTTTAATATTTTAATAGAAAATCAGCTGAGGGCCATATTAAAGGTCTTGGAGGGCCGGATTTGGCCCCCGGCCCGCATGTTTGACACTCCTGGCTTAAAACTATATAAAACCAAATAAAGCATGGGTGGGTAATAAAGCAGCCAGTCTAATTACATATTATGTAATTAATTACATATTGCATGAATGTATTCTTTAATTACTAGGGCTGTCAGTTTAACACATTAATTAGATTAATAAATTACACTGCAATTTAACGCATTATAAAAATTAAAGCGATTAATTCAATGCACACCCATTTTAAATTTGGCGTGCGGCGAGCAAATTGTTGCCAGGGCCTTTGAACGGCGAGTTTATTTATAAAAAGAACGAAGACGGGACAATCAACAAGAACGTGGTGATTTGTAGCTTTTGTCAAAAAGAATTTTCCGATCACCGAAGCTGCTCCAGCCTGACGGATCATTTAAACGATAACGGACAAGTTCCCTCGTTACCGATGATAGAGCGAGCGTGAGCGAACTTCAACAAACCACCAAACCATGCTCGCAGAATTTGGGAAACGAATGAGCAAAGCGAACACTTGAAAACTGACAAACTCAATCGCAAAGTGGGTTTGTTTGCTCGCTCGCTCACAATCTTATGAGGGGCTGTTCAAGACATTATTCATTCTGGTCCTCTCACATACATACATTCTCAGCGTGAGAATATATGTATGTGAGAGAACCAGGAATGAATGTCTTGAACGGCCCCTCATACAATCTCTCTCTCACACTCTTAAAATGCGATTAATTAGATTAATTCATTACAAATCCTGTAATTAATTACATACATTTTTTAATCGCCTGACAGCCCTAGTCATTACATTTTATGTAATTAGACTGGTTGACCCACCCATGTTTTTTCCTCACGTACCACAGATGCAGTCTATGTTACTGCTGTCTGATAGTGAACCAGCTTTGTCCTGACAGAAGACCAGAGCGCACAACGGAGCAAAGGGGAGGTGAAAAATCCACAAAAATAGACCAACATAAACAAGCTTTTACATTTTTATTGCATTGAAAAACATTTTTTCTTTCTGTGAGCTGGCTTGCTTCTCTATAAACGTGATTTATATTTGGCCTGGAGAAAGACCTACTCCTGCTTGTTTCTATGGAAATGCTGTTTGCTGCCTGAAATCTTCCACAGTATGGCATTACACTTGTCTATCTGTATGGCATGATGTATGAACTTTCTGTTTGGCATGATTCCATGGAAGGAATCATTCCAAACCGAAAGTTTGGCATGATTCCTTGCCAAACAAGTTTGGCAAACTTTGTTTGACATGATTTGACATGATGGAATAACACTGAATCCAGAGATTAAGAGATTAGAGAACCATTGCCAGAAAATAAAATTGAACAAAGCAAAAAATAAAACAATGAGGACAAAACACAAAAGCAAATATTTAAACACAAAGAACTCTGATAGTTATGGTCAAAAACCTGTTTCTGTTTAGTGATTCATTGTTCTGGGGTTCTGACTGCATAACTTTTCCATTAATGTTGAGAGTCCAACTGTGGAGTTCACTTAAAGACGCTGTACCTGATTTTTACTGTTCTAAAATGTGAAAAACAGAACTAGTTCATTTTAAACAGTTTACAACGGTCCAAAGTTATTTTATCTTATACAGAACAGTTTTCCATCAACAATTAGCATGCTAACCGTGCACTTTCTGATTCAATAAAACACTTTATATTTAGATGCAGCACACAGCAGAATCATTGTGACCTCAAGAGTGGCTTCTGTACCACGGCAAGACACACGTCATGGTACAGGTGCTTTAAACTAGTTCAGGTTTTTTGATGGTACCTGAGTGTTATGAAATGTTGTGAGATGGAGCCACAGGTTTCTTAGGATTCTGACTGAATCTAAATTTAACTAATTTGTAATTTTGTAGTTGAACTTATTAAACTTTAACAAAAGGACATGCATTTACCTATAGAGCTGCTTGATTATGGCACAATATTGATCATATACTGTATTTATTTGAATCATAGTAGAAGTCAATTCATTGGATTTTGGATTACACCATTTTTGTAAGTGATTTGAGTGATAATTGTAATCACAACTTTTAACTGATTAATTGCACAATATATTTACCAATATAACTTTGGTTGGTGTTAGTTACTGTCCATTAAAAAGTCTTTAGCATACCTTCAGTTACTTGTTAATGTTCTTTTCTGAACCTTCAAAATTACACATGTTATGAAGCAGAATTAGTATTTTTGCTAGCTATTTTACAGTGTTGGATGTGTCTTTGTAAGTAAAATTGATCCTCACCAGTTGATTGTCTAAGTTTGTTACAGTTTTGGGGACATCCGGTGGGGAAACACTGTATTACATGTCAGAAAAGTTAACATCAGCCATGACTGCTATCCAAAAGTGGGTCAAGAACTCATGCCTACAACTCAATATAAAGAAAACTGTCTGCATGATGTTCAGTAAAAAAAACAACTGAGCTACAGCGGTCCATTGTCTTTCTGGACGGAGTGGAACTCAGTCTCGTCAAAGAGTTTAAATACCTGGACTGATGTTGGACCCGACATCGACATTTAAGAAACACAATAAGCACCTCACAAAAACTGTTCATTTTAACTTTGTGAAATTTAGACAAGCTTTATGACTCTGTATGCAGTACAAATGTTTTTACACTCCATGATTCTGTCTCATATAGAGATCTGCAGAACCACATGGGCACAACACTCAAACCAGTTGAATCACTTTGTAAAAAAGCTGAATATTAGACAAGAAATCATTCACATTTCACCACTGCACTGTTTTAGACAAGTACAACTTGCTGAATTTTAATAATTTTGTTCATTTTAAATATGGATGTTTTATATATAAAGTTTTGCTCCTCCTCCGCTACAGGATTTTATTAAAACAAAGACTGTTAGTGGGATGGGAACTAGGCCCACGGCCCGGGGGAACTGTGAGGTCCCACGCAGACCCCGGGGGAACTGTGAGGTCCCACGCAGACCCCGGGGGAACTGTGAGATCCCGCGCAGACCCCTGGGGAACTGTGAGGTCCACACAGACCCCAGGGGAACTGTGAGGTCCAGCGCAGACCCCGGGAGAACTGTGAGGTCCCTCACAGACCCCGGGGAACTGTGAGGTCCAGCGCAGACCCCGGGGAACTGTGAGGTCCAGCGCAGACCCCGGGGAACTGTGAGGTCCAGCGCAGACCCTGGGGGAACTGTGAGGTCCCTCACAGACCCCGGGGAACTGTGAGGTCCAGCGCAGACCCCGGGGAACTGTGAGGTCCAGCGCAGACCCTGGGGGAACTGTGAGGTCCCTCACAGACCCCGGGGAACTGTGAGGTCCAGCGCAGACCCCGGGGAACTGTGAGGTCCAGCGCAGACCCTGGGGGAACTGTGAGGTCCCTCACAGACCCCAGGGAACTGTGAGGTCCCGGACAGACCCCGGGGGAACTGTGAGGTCCCACGCAGACACTCTACGTTTGGACAAAGTGTCTCTCAGTCAGAGTTCTGGAACTTTCTCCCATCATCAATAAGAGAGACTCCAACACTGGACACTTTAAATCACACTTGAAACAGTGGCTAAAGGAAAACCAGACGTGTGACACTTTTAATCTTTAACTGTTGCTATTGTCACTTGTTGTTTTTGTTGTTTTTGCTGTGGTGTCACCTGCCCAGGGACGACAGATGGAAATGAGCATTCTTGCTATAATCTGGAGTATTTTCACTGCAGTATTGTAGATGTTCATTAATATGCACTGTCCCTATTAAATTAAAGAATAAATAAATGTTATATCGGCATAGTAAAGCATGCACACCCGACATTGTGTTCTGTGGTTTTGTGGTCCGAGGTGGATATGCAGTTACATTTACTTGAGTTTTTAAAGAAAATGTTCCTTTCAGAGTATTTTTAGAAGCATACTTTTACTTCTACTTAAGTAATATTTTTTTATTGAAGTAACAGGACTCTTACTTGAGTAAAAGTTTTGACTCTTCCCACTGTGAGTCTACAAGTGACAAAATCTTTAACACGTGGACAATATGAAATGATTTGAACTTTTATGTTTCTTGCACCGCTCCTTCAGATATGATTTTTCCTCAGTTTTTTTCCTCAGTTTTGTGGAATATTTTTTGAAAGTCAATTTTGTGCATTATTTAATGTTTTGTCCTTTATTTACTGTTTTGTCTAGTTACTTTATTAACTTCGAATTAGATTGTTGAGCTATAACCGTTAAGTTTTTGAAATGTAAGCAGTTTCTGCTTTGAAATACAATGTATGACGAGGATGAACGGGAGTATGTGTGTTTTTTTGCACTGTATATAATGTCCCTTGTCCTCTTCTCCCTAAAGGACTACAAATGGAAATTAGCTTTCCAGCTATAATCTGGTACAAGCATCTCTGCCTTTAGCATTATTTGGCTGTACATTGTCCTGTTAAATAAATAAATGAAATGAAATGAATCATAAATCAGAAGTTACACGCCAACAGTTATTTTTTAAGTTGCTGTTACTTGTGTAGCACTTTTCCCAAATACATTTACTATTACTTGAGTAATTTCTTGTACCACTATTTATATTTTTACTTGAGTAATATTATTTTGAAGTATTGGTCAGCATTCTACTATCATTCTATCATTGTCACATGCTTGTTCTAGTCCTTTGTTTAGATTGTTTAGATTGATCATTGAAATGATAAACAGAGCACAACATCAGATCCATATCAAATACCTGCTGTTCTTTCCTTGTCTGGACAAGTGAACACTGACTCACTCACGAATCTCAGATCAAAATCTACAGTTTCATTTAAACATAATTTCAGTTACAACCTAACTCTATTTTGATTTCGCACTAAATATAAATTCATCACTTTTTGTTAGAAATTAATTTGATTAAACTTGCTTTAATTTGGATATAATTTGTGTTGTATTTTTTATTTTTATTTTTTACCATGTTTTAGTTTAAACATTTTAGCATAAACTTGAAGTACTACAAATAAACAAAGCTTTTTGTATTGGAATGTAGGATTGTTAAAAGTATTGAACATCAGATACTAATCAGTACTATCTGGAGCTGTATCAGAACAAGTCTAAGATCACATAGACTAGTATACGTCCATGGACCTCTGTGCAACCTACCTGGACCACTGAGGATTACACCGATATAAAACCACATGGTATACAAATATTTAATTTTTAAAATAATTGTGTATCAGCATCATTATGGTATTGGAATCGGTACTGAGTATCGAGTCTATTCCGAGGATTGAAACAGCCGTGACAACACGAACTCCACAGGGGGCAGCACTTATGTGATTTAACAACAATGTTATTTCCATACAACTCTTTTTCTCTCTCCATTAAATAATCTTTCTTATTACACTACAATCAGACACACTTGCCTTGATGCAAGATTTATTTCCAAACCAGAAAAGACAGAAGAAAAAAATACTTGTGGGACAAATTTCTTCAAATATTTACATTTACCCGTTTTCTTAAGATGGAGAAACAAACTATTCCATACCATTTATTTTACAAGCAGTGGCATTTGTAGATCTTTTGTTTAGTAGTTAGTAGTTACACACAATGGTATTAAATGGTATTTCTGTCTGAGGACATCTAAATCATTATACCTTATCGTGGATACACTAGTCACAAGCTCATATTAGCATACGCTTTTGTTTTGTTTTTAATTACACTTTAATTACTTTTTGTTGAAATCTAAAACCCTAAACAGAACCATAAATATTTTAACTACAGGCTTCTGAAAATATGTAGTTTGAATACATTTTATTTTATCCCTCCCCCAGGTGTGACGTCACTGCAGTCAGTCAATTTCAGTGAGAACAAAAACAGTTCTAGGTTTAGACCAAAGACTGTACATGGTTTAGACACGTTTTATCATCATATCTAAAACTGTGACCTAAAACTTTGTAATAAACATTCACAATTCCTGGAATGTGTCATACATAGTGAGTAAAAAACCTAACAAGCTTCACAAAAGTAGAAAAACCTGATTTGTGAAGCTGGTGGAACAAGGAACTGACTCCAGCAGTGATAGATTTAATATTTTCAATATGCGAAGCAGCGAAATTATATGTTTGCAGAGGAAAGCTGTTTTAACTCGGTGCTAGACGAGACCAAACTCTACTGGACCTAACTTGGAGGGTGCAGTCTTTAAATGTGACAGGGTAGACTACACATTTCTCTAAAATATAGTTAACATCATTAGATTTCAGATTTTACCATGATTTTTGCCTCATCTTTTCTAGTTTGGTCATTTTGGTGAGGTTTATAATTATAAATATGAAACAGGAACCATAATGTTACCAAGGGCCAAATTACACAATAGTTATGAAAAGACTAATAAAAATAAATGACACCACTTTTATTTTATTAAATCAATATTTAAACTGTCAGGAAAAAATGCCTTCCTTGGGCGTAGACTGTTCCTGCATTTTGGATGGAATTGATGACAGTTTTTTTCTTCAACTTTCTTGAGCTTGCAACACAAATTTTCAATTTGTCCTCAATTTAAGACCTATCAAAGCAGGATTTTACTAAATTTGACATGATCAATTTGCAACACCACACCTGCACAGGGTTAATAAAAAACTATTTATGCCGAAAAAAAGTACTAGGAAGCAATGTTAAAGACAGATAAAACTTCAGATAACGCACTTAATGTTCTGCTGTTTTAGAAGAGTGTTTTCACGAACCCGGAAAAACAGGACGATTACCCGGATGTGCGGCCATCTTGGGGGGATTTACACGCTCAAAATTAAATGTGTTTATATAGCAACCATGCAGAAAAAAATCTAAATTTTGCGATAAACCTTCCACATCGGAATCCAAAACTTCTGACACAGTTGACCAGTTGTGAAGAGATTAATTGGATGCCAAAGAAAAGGAGCATTATATGAACAAACTCAAATTATTTGGGCGAGAAGATGCATATGAGATGGATTCAAGTTTGTTCAGTGACAGTGGCGATTTGTCGATTCTGCTGCTGTAAGCTCTCCCGACATTGTAACTACCTGGTCAGTTTGTTTGTGGCTGGTACGAGAGCGCAAAGTGCGGAAAACTGGAGACAAGCGAATTGTGATGGCAAAGGTCGACATACTTGTATCTAGTAGACCCACATGTGTAACATATTTAAGTACTAGTATATTGATTTTTATTATTCACGTTTTGCAAAGATTAAAATATTAACATTGTAATACAATTTACTGTAGGGGCTAATGTCGGTGTTAGTCAGTATTTGCATATAACATGGTCGCTACAAATTGGTTCAAAATTAGTAATCACAATGCACAGTATGAAATATCTACCGGCTGCAAAATGAGCTGAGTTTATGCGAATGTTGTGATTTTTCCCATCCAAGTTCTGTTTGAGACTGGCGATCCACAATCACCTCCTTTCCTTTGATAATCGCTCTGTCTGTTCACCCTGGTTTAGACCTGGTTTAGTCCTGGTTTTGTCTTGGTTGGTCACTACTTTAGGTAAACGATAGAACTGCAGGTGTTTTTCTCTGTCCGATCGATTGTGACAGCTTAGGACTGCACAATAGTTGACCATTTTACTTTTTTTTTTAACTTTGCGGCATAAATGCACTGTTAATGGTGCTGCGAAACCCTCCAAAATGGCCGGCTTCCGGATTATGACGTCACATGAAAACACGCTATAGGACATAAAATTTATAAGCCATAAATCATTTGAATTAAAAAAAAAAAGAGTGATTAGTTAACTAAGGCACCATCGACTAAATGCCTACAGCCCAACTAATTTACTATATGGTGACATACTTAATAACCATAAGAGTTGAAAATATAAAAATATATGTTCTAACTTAGTTTCATCAAAAGAACAAGATTTTGCTCAAAACTACAGCAGTTTGGTGGCTCCTTCATGAAGAATTTCTAGTTAGAATGAATAATGATGTAAAGCAGTAATAGTTTTGAGTAAAAATATATATGGATTTTGTTTTATTCTGAATCGAGAAGCAATTTCATATCTTCCGCTTTTCTCTTCCTGGTGAAGTAGCACACGAGGATCACCATGACGATGACGGAGACGAAGAAGGCCGAGGCGAAGATCACAGTGACGAGGGTTGAGCTGAGGAGGGTTCGGATCTCACGGAACTTGTCTTCTTCATCATCATCATCATCATCGTCACCATCATCATCCTTTTCTGAGCCTCTGTTGCGGACAGACCAGTTGGGACGAGGCCCGGGCACTGGAATATAAACAAAACATGCCCTAAATCAATAAACTCTGGCTTACATCAAATACATCAACCTGTCAGGATGCTGAACTCTCTCCCTGCCCTGCCTACCCTCCCCCAATGACACTGCTGCTTAAACGACACTTAAATGACACTGACACTGCTGCTTAAACGACACTTAAAGAACACTGACACTGCTGCTTAGATAACACTGACACTGCTGCTTAAACAACACTTAAATTACACTGACACTGCTGCTTAAACGACAGTTAAATTACACTGACACTGCTGCTTAAACGACACTTAAAGGACACTGACACTGCTGCTTAAATGACACTGACACTGCTGCTTAAATGACACTGACATTGCTGCTTAAATTACACCACTGCAAATTTCTCTGATCTGGCCAAGATTTTAAAACTCCTATCAGGTTATTCATCTTGTTTTCAGATGTATATCTATTTACTAGACCAGAGACTGCTTCATTCTCGTCTAGAGGTAGTTTATTTGAACTTGTCAAGTAAAAGTCATTTACTGATGATTTAAGTTATATATATTTAAGATTGTTTATATCTTAAATTTTAGCCAAGCTTTTTTGCAGTGACCATTTGAGTTTTATTACGCTACACATTGTGTGTTTTACCTATTACTGTACTTTTGCTACAGGTATATGTGATGTTTTAGTCATGGCGTTTATTGTCTTGTTTATCAGATGTTTTATGTTCACTGTGGGCCTAGGGGGCACTGCAATTTCAAATCTTGTGTGTGCAACCTGTACGTATGGTTTTTTCATGTGGTTATTGTCTGGAAAAGGGAAGAGGGAGCTACAGAAGCCGACAAAGGCCATATTCATAAGCAATATTTTTTCTTCTTTGTTGAGATAATTAATTTGAGATCTTCAGAAAACTATTGCCAAATCAAAATATTGCCTTATCAGCTGATCGATTATTATTCCAGACATTCTAAAACGCGTCTATTCAGAATGAGAATTGGTCCCGAAGTCAGCCTGTCACAACGGAAGCCAACAGAGGCTCCGCATGTCACAACGTGGCATCACGAAATAACTGTTTGTTTTCTCAAGATCACAAATTAATTGTGTTGTTTTCTCGAGATCTTGAATTAATTATCTCATTATCTCGGGATAACAAGGAAGAAAAAATATTGCTTATGAATATGGCCTCTGTCGGCTTCTGCAGGGGGCAGATAACATAAAATTACTCTTCTTTCTGCTCCCTTTCGTTCAATATTCTGTATTGCTATCACACTGATGATGTCTTTTTATACTTTATGAATGAAATAAACAAAACCAAAAAAAACTTTGAACTTTGAAATTTGATGATCTAATAATCCCAGAAGTAGGATCAATATAACTCACATGCGTACAATGAATTTGCTCAGATTTGTGAAGTTGTAGTGTATTTTCAGTGATGGGAAGAATACGTTGAACATTAGTTACAGAATGCTGAATATATGCCTTAAAATGCATTCCATAACATATTTTGATACACGGTTCAATCAGAATACTGTGTTCTGAATACTTAAAATACTTTCATGCATTTAAATTCTAGTGTAAACACACAAATGTAGGATTAAAAATATCTTAATGTTTGTTTCACTGTTTGTTTTGCATGTCCTATCACTATCACTATCCTATCACTTTTTCTCACTGATTCTGTGCAGTTGGAAGTCTAAATTGTGATCAGCTACTGCAGTGTATTTCTTTTATTCTTAGAAAAGTAAGCGTATTCTGAATACCATCAAATGAAAGAGTACTGACTACAGGTACTCAGCATTCTGGATTCAGTTACTTCTCAACACTATGTATTGTTTTGTATCACACTGTATCACACTGTTGAATATTTATTTTTATCTTTACTTTCAATGCATTCTATTGCACATTACTGCACATTTCACTGCTGCATATTCCATTGCACATTTTTGATGCACACTGCACATTTTGGACATCTGTAAATAGGTATTTATTTATTCTTTTGCACTGCTTTAGATTTTAGATTTTGTCTTGGAAGTATTTGTTTTGTCTTTATTGTATTTTGCATTGCTTGGCCAGGGAGAAACGGAATTTCAAGTCACTATATGTTGAACACATGGCAAAATTGTCAATAAAGCTGACTTTGAACTTTGATGTACTGGACAGAATCCTATAGCTAACATAAGGAGGGTTTTAAATAGGGCCCGGGACTGTAACCTACATCGTACACAAATATTCACCTGGGGCCTGGGTCTTGGGCCTCTTTCTCTCTGGGTCTCCATTCAACATCGGTGGAGTGGTATTGAGATTTTGTTTAGCTATGAATCCTAAGTCTTCTCTGCTGTCTTCAAGAACTGGGAAGGCCTCTCCCACAAAGAGCAAAGGCCCCTGGGTAATCCGGTGGTCCACGGTCTCCTTGGAAACCCCACGTCTCCGCCTCCGTCCGGCTGGGTTAGCGTTCGACACACAGCCTTGAGAACACCTGGAGAATGGGTTGTCCTTCTCACACAAGATGACTGAGCAGGTGATGTAGACCTGAAGGACAGGAGCAGGTAAGTACTTTGCAGCTGATGTTATCAACATTCCCTGGGGAGGGAGGGGGGGGGGGGGGGTGAAGCTAACTCGAAGCAGTGCTATGTCTGAAGTTCTGTCTCATGTTAGACTTCAATTTGAGCTTTGTTTTACCACAACAACACCACAATCTGACCACAAAGAACTGACTTAGAATTACAACATGTGATTTGTACTGGTAAACAAGCCCCCCTGAAATAACTTAGGCAACTATATTGATCCACAAGGGAAATTGTTTTAAAAAAATAATTGGACGGTAAGTAAAAGTAAGGAAAATATAGAATAAAATGTAAAAGTGCAAACAAACAAGCTTAACTTCCAAGAATACATCCACACGGCAACGCAACGCAGGATTTTTTCTTACCGGGTAAAAAAAATATCACATCCACACTGGGAACGGATCAATAAAATATCACGTACACATGGCAATGGAACGCTTGCTGAGAACGACGCAATACACATGCCACGCCTCTATGTGCGCTGTAAGCCCGTCCCACCGGATACTCCAGAACAATAGAAGAAGTAAGGCGCATGCGCATGCACCCCTTTTTCTACCGGCGCGAAATGCACGCCGGACACAAACAACAACAAGAACACGAAGTTTTCCACTCTGGAACCCATTCCAAAAAAATATCGTTTTGGGGTACCCAGAACGCTGTGCCATGTGGACGCGAGACCGAAACGATAAAAAACTTTATCGGATTCACTCCACAACGTTGCCGTGTAGACAGGGCCCAAGGTAGTTAGGCAGGAGCGACCGGACCCAGCTGCCACTCTCTCAGGCACTCAGGTGTGAAAAAGATAACATTCACTTAGCCACAAGCTAACTAACATTAGCCAACATTTTTCCGTTTGTCATTCTCACCATTTTTGTTGAAAATCAAACACGTAAACAGGACCGTGAACACTTGTATTGATCATAGCCTGAAAATCTGTTGTTCTTTTGTACTTTTCTTGTATTTTTAGACTTGGACTTTTCTACTTAGCAATGTTTGCTAATGTGTGAATTGCGTCACAATGGTAACTGCTGAACATTCTGCCACAGACGTGCATGCAGAGCAACCAGCAGGATGTCACTACAAAGAATCGATAGCAGTTCAATAGTGACATCTAACAGAAATGTTATGCCGAGCACCTACAGTTCTGAAAAAAAATAAGAGACCACTGCATTTTTTTCTGAAATCAGCATCTCTACATGTATTACAGCCATTCCATTCCAGCGTCTGTTGAATTCCAACACAAACACAAAGCTGAGCTACTTCAGTTCTTGCACCAGGAGTGGAATAAAGTCACCCAAGAACAATGTGAAAGACTTGTGGAGAGCACGCCAAGATGGATGAAAGCTGTGATTAAAAACAAGGGTTATTGATTTCTGAACTCTTCTTAAGTGTAAACATTAGTATTATGTTGTTTTAAAATGAGTTTGATCTTGTTTCTTTGCATTGTTTGAGGTCTAAAAACATGTTTGTTTTTTGTTATTTTGACCATTTGTCATTTTCTGCAAATAAATGCTCTAAACGAGTATTTTTATTTGTAATTTGGGGGAAATGTCAGCAGTTTACAGATTCAAACAGAAAATTTCCTTTTGCCCAATCACATACCTATAAGTAGTAAAATCAGAAAAACTGATCATTTTGCAGCGGTCTCATTTTTTTCCGGAGCTGTATAATGGAATAAAGGTGCACTGTGTAACTTTTCAGTTGGAGTGTCTCTATGGAGAGGTAGTTGCTTTGCCTGTAAATTTCCACAGTATGGCATTAAACTGGGTCATCAGATCAAGTGTCAGGTAGGAATGGGACAATAATATAATTTATACTGATAAAAAGGGTAGACAATAATCGTTCGTGGTACATTTTATTTAACTGTGATTATCTCACTTTTATCATTAGAATTTGCAGAAAAAAAGCACTTATCCACAATGTTCTCATCAGCAGAAATGTAGATCATTGTTGTTTTCACTGATAACAAAGTACAATACTATAACAGTTGTTTAAATATGGAGCTTGTTCGTAACATTAAATTATTCTTCTTATTAATGTTTTTAAACCATCTCTAACGTTAATGATTATTGTGATGTAATTGTTAATTGCATTTCTTTTAGCCATGATAGCCATGATAGTAAAGGGAGAAATTCAATTTGTCAACTGAACAAAGTTTATTTGGTCGAAGATGTTTCGCAGCTCATCCAAGCTACTTTGTCAGTTCTGGCTAGAGTGCTGTCTGGGGTCTTGTTTAACATACCCATTCAGTCCCATAATGGGTGTTTTCACACCTCTCGACCTGGCCTGGCTACCCTATTGTTTTCTTTGTTTGTTTTGATTTAGGTTTGAGAATGGAATTATATATGGGAGACAAATTGTGTCTGACACCTCCATTCCTGTTTAAAGAAGGATTCTCTTTTTTGACAAAAATAGCCTCTTTACCTTCCCTCTCAAACCAGTTCTTTTCCCTGGCTCAGATCTGAACCTCACTGTCCTTAAAGGAGTGGCCCGTGGCTTCTAGGTTTTTAGCCATGATAATTGCAGTGTTCCATGCCTAGTGTCAGGGCCGATTTATCCCTTTTTTTTTTTTTAAATGAATAGTAACACAGGTGCAAAGAGATTCAGGTGGCAGTCGAAGGCAAGGGCCTCGACAACCGGATCTCCGGACATGGGGACTAGCTCTGGGGACATAGAATGTCACTTCGCTCGTGCGGGAGGTTGAGCGGAGAGGAGCAGCTGAGGTGGCTCGGGCATCTGTTCCGGACATCTCCTGGACGCCTCCCTCGGGAGGAAGTGTCTGGGGTGATGGAAATCTGGTAGTCCCTGCTTAGACAGTTGCCCCTGCGACCCGGCCCGGATAAGCGGAAGAAAATGGATGGATAATGCATAACTTTAAAGTAGGGTCAGTTTAACGTGTTAGATTAGATTAATTAATTCCACTGCAAATTAACGCGTTATAAAAATTAACGTAATTAATTATGACTGGCAATTCAATGCGTGTGCATTTTAAATTTGGCGTGTGGTGAGCAAATCACTCCCAGGGCCTATGAACGGCAAGTTTATTTATAAAAAGAATGAAGACGGGACGATCGACAAGAACGCCGTGATTTGGAGCTTTTGTCAAAAAGAATTTTCCGATCACAGAAGCTGCTCCAGCCTGACGGATCATTTGAACGATAAACACGTCCGGACAAGTTCCATCGTTACCGGTGATAGAGCGAGCGTGAACGCACTTCAACAAACCACCAACCATGTTTACATTTCCTGTTTGCACTGTATCAACCATGTTTACACCCCGTTTTTACTACTGACAGCTGCACATAAAACCAAAGTTGCACATTATCTGTAAATATGTACATAGCACTAGCCTATATTTTTCATAGTGTATATTCTGTAAAGATTGTTTCTATTTGATTATACTTTTTTTACATGCTTCTCTTTATCTTATTTATCTATTTCAACTTTTTGCTTGCTCTTGGCATCCAGAGTGGGCAGCAAAGTAAGAATTTCATTGTACAGGGAAACGTGTTTCTTTACTGTGGATACGACAATAAAAGCTCCGAATCTTGAATCTTTGAATCCAACAAACCAACAAACCACCAAACTACACTTGCAGAATTTGGGAAACGAATGAGCAAAGTGACCACTTGAAACTGACAAACTCAATCGCAAAGTAGGTTTGTTTGCTCGCTTGATTGCTCACTCACAATCTCTCTCTCACACACACACACACTCTTAAAATGCGATTAATTAGATTAAATAATTACAAATCCTCTAATTACAAATCCTCTAATTAATTAGATTTTTTTTTTAATCGCCTGACAGCACTACTTTAAAGCTATTTTGTGGAACATTAAGAAATAAAGGTGGTGTGACGATGTTAAATGTGAAGTCAGTACTCACCTGGTCATTGGTTCCTGTAAATTTGAAGGCCTGCACTTGAAAGTTGTATATCATGTCTGTAGACGTTTTAATCAATAAAGTCTCATCTTTCTGACAGCTAGAACACATGAACACACAACCACAGTTAACATTTTTACCCCCAATCATTTTGTATTGTTTTTTATTTCATTTTCTCCTCAGGCTCACCCGTCCTTGATGATGTCGTAGAACAGGCTGTTGTCCGGGTTGTCGTCCGGAGTGGCCTTACACGACTCCACAAACATAGTCACTTTCTCCAGGTTGGACTTGGCCTGGATGCTCAGGTAAATCATATCAAACAGCTTCACTTCCACTGGGTACTCGTTAGCCTGAACTTTCTTGGTGAAGTCTTCGTCTTTGTAGATCTCAAACGTGTATCCGAAGCTGCCGAAGGTGGACTCTGTGAAGATGTAGTCGTCCTGGTGCACATTGAAGTAGGTGGAGATACTGAGGAATTTGGGGAACTGGCAGGAGAAGCCGATCCTAACTTTCTTTCTTCTAGTGATGATCGTATTGGGCAGCTCGAAAGAGTCGATCTCATTGGAGAACACAATATAATCACCCTTGTCCTGAAATGTATTCAAAAAAATTCATAAAACTATTTGAGTTGATTTGGAATGTGGTGGTTAGCAGGCTATGGAGAGACTTGTACACCAGCGGTATTGCTTTAAAAGTCCTAAATTAGAATGTGTGTAAAATCCCTCAGTCGTCCAGGTGGAGAAATTGGATGTATAAACTTTTGTCCAGTTGACAAATTGATTTTCTCCTTTGCTATGTATGTCCTATATTACACAAAGTTGACTCTTGTGAGCTTAAAGTAATGTTAGAATGTTGTTTCCTCCTCAGAAACAGACCTGGAGTTGTGTTTTGTTTCATTTATATGGAAGTCGACAGAGGCCATATTCATAAGCAATATTTTTTCTTCCTTGTTATCCCGAGATAACGAGATAATTCAATCGAGATCTCGAGAAAACGAAACAATTATTCCGTGATCTCGAGAAAACAACTGAAACGTCTACCACCACGTTGTGACAGACTGACGGGGCTATTTCTTATTCTGAATAGACATGTTTTTGGTCATTAGAATGTCTGGTATAATAATCGATCAGCTGATAAGGCAATATTTTGATCAGGGGTTGACACAGGGGGAGATCGCATTATGCCTTTTAATTCGGGATAATTTCAAGATTAGTCCGCGGCACCTCCGCAGAAGACTGGTCCGGCTTTCTCTTTACCGACGAAGATACAGTGTTTTCTCGAGATCACGGAATAACAGTTTTGTTTTCTCAAGATCACAAATTAATTGTGTCCTTACGAACATGGCCTCTGTCGGCTTCCGTACATTCACGCATGTTTGAGTAACACTTTATTATCAACCTGTCTGCATCTCCAAAGCTCAAAATGTGCTGTTCTACCTACATGTCATAAAGTGGTTGTTTTCAAGTTAACATCAACCTTTTACCCTTTAGTAAAAGTAGAGTAGAGATTTGTAATTCCAAGGCTGGGGGCCTTTCTGTGTGGAGTTTGCATGTTCTTCCCGTGTCTGGGTGGGTTTCCTCTGGGCACTCCGGTTTCCCCCACCAACCCAAAAAACATGCTCCAGGTAAAATCCTCCAGCTGAGGCCCTAACCAAGCCTAAGCAATAAGATCATGGAGATGGTCCCCGGGCGCAGTCATGTGCTGCCCACTGCTCCTGAATAAAGGATGGGTCAAATGTTGAGAACAAATTTCCCTTCGGGAATAATAAAGGATAATAAAGGATATAATTAAAATAAAAATAAATTATTTTACAGAAGGTACATGAATTTTACAACACAATGGAGCACTTCCTGTATTACCAAATTACATCACAAGGTGCAACAGAGTTTTCAGTTTGAGAGAAGAACTCAGCCTTTTGTGTGTTATGATACAAAACACAACTCCAGGTCTGTTTGTGGTGAGGAAACAATGTTGTAAGATAGAAAATTGTGCAATATTGGCCCTTTAAAGCCAGTGCACATAAATGTATGTTTTAACTTTTAAATCACTGTGAATTCTGTAGTGTATTAATTATTTTCTATGATAAAGATTGTATTACCTCGATTTTGGTGCCGCAGGTGCTGAAGCTGATCTTGCCCATGATGTGGGTGCTGTTGGAGGTGAGGGAGCATTTCTTGTCCAAGAGCATCAGGTGGTTCTCGTCGATCCCGGGCATCGACGCCTTGTCCAAGAACACCTCCATATTGTTAGCTTGGCACGTCACGTCTGCCTTTCCTTTTTATTATATCACAAGATGAACAAGTAAGTGCATTGTCAGTACATTAATATCAGTCAGTATTGGTGGATTTCAGATGACGCCACAGCATTCTATAGGCCAGTATTTTTAATAGAGATGGGGGCAGCCAAGATGAATATTGTTCAACTGCAGATTTTTGTTGCACTATAGCACGGTCTTTGGTCTAGACAGTAATTAAAATTATCAGGTTCCATATTTGGGAATTTACCTTTCCGATATTTCATGACAATGTACAGTGTAATCAATAAGAAAAACTACAATGTAGAGTCCAAAACAAACATGATGGTCTAACCTTGAGCGATAGTGGATTTGGTCACCACTATGACAACACATCTCATCTCTGATTGGCTGAAAAAAAGGAAGAGTTTAAATTACACATAACAGTTTAGACTACAGTGGTACCTTACGAAATTAATTCGTTCCAGAAGTGGTTTCGTAACGTGAATTTTTCGTAAGTTGAGTAGCTATTTCAATGGAAAAAGCCTGATTCGTTCCAAGGCCCCGTTCCAAGTTTTTTTTTTATAGTGTAACTTTTTTTAATAGTGTAAGACTGTGTTCTGCGTTCTGATTGGCTAAGAGACTGTAGAGCCAGGACTAAACGTGGAATAAACCAGGTCTAGACCAAAGTCTAAACCTGGACTGGACCAGGACTAAACCTGGACTAAACCAGGAGTAGACCAGGTGGATTAAAGTGCCGCGTGCGGGTCTATTTCCTGGTTTCGTGCTAGCTCTGCCGGTGTACCTCACGAGTCACGGCTGAGGCGAGCAGCGAGGAGGGGAGGAGAGGTGCCTCCCCGCACGCAGTCCGAGCTCATGAACGAACGCATGCAAGAGCCGCGGTGGTTTAATCCTGGTTCATACCAGGTTTAGAGGAGGCATGGTTTGAGCACGGGTCTCGTGCTCGCAGCCCCGCGCCGGGTCATGCTGCGTTATCACACACGTGTCCACGCGCACACTTCTCCGCCCTCCTCCTTCCCCCCCACGCTTCACTATTAATACATTTTGGTGAAAATCTATGAAAGTTTGAGTGTTTAAACGAGAGACAAATGTGAGAAAAGTTTAAATCCAGTCTGAGAAAAGGGTATAATGTGTGTGGCTGAGCGCGTATTATTTGAATTTTTGAGATTTCGTAACTTGAATTTTCTTTCGTATCTAGAGACCAAAATTTAACGTGAAGGCGTTTCGTAACTTGAAATTTTCATTTGTTGGGTCTTTCGTAAGGTGAGGTACCACTGTATTAATTTCTCTAAAAATAGTTAACATTATTAGAAGTTTTTACAACCAATTTTGCCCATTCTTTTCTAGTTTTGTAATTTTACAGACAAATGTGACATACATAGAGGTTAGGGTTACCTAGCAAGGGCTAAAACTTGTCTAAATAACAAAAGTTACGCTGTAACAAATAAAAATATATTATAATATCTGACATTTTGTTAAATCAATGCTTAAATGCCTTCCTTGTGTGTAAATTGTCCCTGCATTTTGGATGGAAATGATGACAGTTGGGAGGGTAGAGGTATTCCATTTAAGAATTCAGTGCTACTTCCTGTATTTTCCTTCTTTTTGTTTTCTACATTTCTTCACAAACAGACACTTGTAAAAAATATGGTGTAAAATTATGAACATTTACTTCAGGTACTATCCCACTAAACCAATAATCATTAGAAAAATATATTAATACGACAAATGCACTTTAAGCTCAGTTTGTTTTCATAAAGAACTTGCCATATTGAATAAATGCTGTTACATTTTTCCCACATTCTTGCAGCCCTAATCTGAAACTAACCAATAAATGGATCATTTAGAGTAGATTGTTACTACAGCACTAACTCCAGCTCGCTCTTCCACAGAGTTTGCTGTACTCACGTTTCTTCTGTTTCCGCCGTGAAGCAGACAGGCACATGTCGGTACAGATCCTCGTGCTGTGGGGTCCAGCTCAGAGTCACCTCTGCATGTCCAAGATTGTTGTCTTTGAACACTTTGGTCATGTTGTAAGGGCCGCTGATCTGGAAGTCATGAATGCTGTAACAAAAATGAAAAAAAAAAAATCAAGTAAGAATAAAAAGTAAGCCGGTCAGTCTTTTGTGATGTCACCAACTGCTTGAAATTGGCCTGTGAAATCAGCACTCAGATTTAACTACATCTAGAACACTCCAATGGTACATGATGCTATTAAAACACCGTAGTCGCTATTATTAAATGTATTTAGTATTGCTGTCAGGCGATTAAAAAAATGTATCTAATTAATTACAGGATTTGTAATTAATTAATCTAATTAACGCATTAAACTGTACTAGTATTTAGTGTTTAGTTTAGGGCTGCCAGTTTAACGCGTTAATTAGATTAATTAATTACACTGCAAATGAATACGTTATAAAAATTAACGCAATTAATTATGAGTGGCAACTCAATGCGCATTTTAAATTTGACGTGTGGCAAGCAAATCGTTGCCAGGGCCTTTGAACGGCAAGTTTATTTTATAAAAAGAACGAAGATCAACAAGAACGCCGTGAATTGTAGCTTTTGTCAAAAATCATTTTCCGATCACCGAAGCTGCTCCAGCCTGATGGATCATTTGAACGGTAAACACGTCCAGACAAGATCCATCGTTACCGGTGATAGAGCGAGCATGAGCGCACTTCAACAGACCAACAAACCAACAAACCTCCAAACCACCAAACCAACAAACCACCAAATCAACAAACCAACAAACCAACAAACCACGCTCACAGAATTTGGGAAAGGAATGAGGAAAGTGACCACAGAAAAATGGGTTCGTTCGCTCACTCACAATCTCCCTCTCTCTCTCACACTCTTAAAATGCGATTAATTTGATTAATTCATTACAAATTCTGTAATTAATTAGATCTTTTTTTTAATCGCCTGACAGCACTAGTTTTGTTCCACCTAAATTATGTAAACGTTGAAGGAATGAGCAGTACACACACACAGCCAACATCATCACAACTCTGTTACTTTAGTCTGAGTAGAGCGTTCACCTGTTGTGGTGAGCCTTGGCCTCTGCGTAGATGCTGAGGGGCTGTCCCAGTGAGGCGTAGATCAGAGCCTCATGTGATGGCGTCTTGGACAGAAACATGGGCTGGACATGTCCCAACTCACAGCTGGGCAGAGGAGCCAGCACTGCACCACCAGACACAGGAAGATTAACATATGTAGATCATTATTTTTATTTTATATGTTGTTAATTGTAAATTGTATTATTGATTGAAAGCAGATTAATAACAGAACCAGCTCTACTGACTTTCTGTTGAAAACTTTGGCATCTTCATAGTGACATTACACGATAACAAGCAGCACTTTTTATTTTCTTGTTTTTGTTGAAAAAAAAAAAAGTCTATGTGGTATTTTTGGTGCTACATTATTTTTGTATTTACCAGGGATGATCCAACATCTTATCGGGTTGCACACATGGCAGATTTTGTCAATAATGTAACAGAAGTAGATTTTCCATTAATTTTCCCATAAGCATAAAAAATATATATATATTAAGAGTTCAAAGGCATCACAGAGGCTACGTGGTAACTATATCTGTAATGCAGTTTTAACTCCAAAAGCACACTGAAAACACAAGGTTCCACAAAATGTTTTAATAACTTAGCAGTTTGTAAAGTTTCAGAAACAGATTTTTTTTGTGTTTTGTGTGAGTGCGCTTACAAACTTTATTTTGTTAAAGTGATTTTTTATTGGAAATTGCCCCCCACCCCCACCCACTGCAGGTGGGTTCACTGCTGAACTCCATTCTTTTCCTCCATGTAAAAGCGAGATCTCATCAGATCTCAGAAGTAAGCAAGACCAGGCCATTATTATTATTATTATTATTATTATTATTATTATTATTATTATTATTATTATTATTATTATTATTATTATTATTATTATTATTATTATTATTATTACCTTCGAGTGAGAAGAGCATTGTGACGCTGCACATTGGGTCCAGGTTTGGGTCAGACACGTTGATGTACACCGGAGGTCCTTGTGAATATGTCATTTGTATGTCTCTGATCGGAAAGTCCTCCATCATTACCTCAAACACATGCAGCCCCACACTCAGGCTCCAACTGGCACTCAGCGAGCACTTGTTCTGCAGGGACAGGGGCAGGGGCAGGGAAACACATTAGTAATGGCTACAGTAGTTACAGTTACAGCCCCTGGCTATTGATACTTTGCACTGGCATCACACTGGGGGTGTCCTACATGTATCTCTAAGGGTGGGATATTTAGGAATTACCATGGTGACACTGTGCGCACATAAGGAAACACTGTCAAAAGTGTAAATAATACATTTTCTTCTAGCCTGTGACTGTAATTTTATGTGTCAACACAAATCAGCACACCTGTTGTAGTTCCAGCTAAGTCTGTTCTTTACGTCAGATTGTATTAAAAATAGCAAAATAGCACAGATTAAAGTCTAATAAAACCGCAGACCAAGCAGAGCTTATAGTTAGCATCACAATCTCTGGGAAATGTTGATGATATTAACTGCAAAGTATCAATTGGAAACATTTTAAGCAGATGATCAAAAAGTCAAGTTTGACCAAAAAAAAAAAAAAAAACCCAAACAAACAAACAAAAAAAAACAGGAGGTCAAATTCATGTTGCGTACCTCGTCCAACACAAGATTTGCTGTGGGGCTTGATTTAAGGCGACATTTGACTTCATCTCCGTCTGGATCATGAGCCAAGAGAGGAAGTTTGGTGAAGCAGTTCTGAGGCACTCTGCACAAACACAAAAACAGTGAATACATGTGGGCTCACATATGCAATAATCAATAAATAAAAACAACACAATAAATACATATAACATATTGTCATCTTTCTCTATCATCATCTTCATCCATAAATTCTATTTAAAGTGGAACTAGACACTAAAATAAACTGTGTATGTGGTGTGAATATTATTTTCTACTTTTTTGGCAATTTTAGTGCAAACTAAGTCAGTTTGCTGCTTTCTAGTTAGAAACGCCTAAATCTAAGTTTGTACTGCCTTCAGTGGCCTCTAACTAGAGCATTTTGGGCTTAAGACTTGTAGACAGAGTAATAAAATAATAAATGGGTTACTCAAACATGTGTGGATGAAAGTTATGTTTTTGGCTTAAATCTCACGAGTAAATTTTTGCATAATACAAGACCTCTAACGAAGATCAAATAAACATGACAATAGTGTAATAAAAACTGTACAACTCCACTATATAGTTTTAAACGTGTAATTTTCTACTATTTTCATTTTTACCTATTATTATTATTACTTATCTTGTCTGTATGCACTTTTTTGTTCTAACTTTCTTTTGCACTAAACTGCCTGGAGCTAATGTGGCAAGTGAATTTCTCCTGTGTGAGATCAATAAAGTCTTATCTTATTTTATCTTATCTTAATAGACCAATGATAATGTGTTTTCACTCTGACCTTATGTTGGAGACGGTGGTTGTGACGGGGCAGTGGTTGATGGCGAAAGTGTCAGAGCGTCGTCCCAAAACCATCCGAGCCGTGGCTCCCCAGTTTTTTGCATTATCGGCATTAGGTGCCCAGCAGCAGCCCGAGGCACTGAGGGGCACAGCAACACACACAAGGTTTAGAACTGTAGGCCAACAATAAAGTTGTTAAATGTTAAATGTTAAATGTTTTTATTATGCTATGAGGTAGTAACATGTATTTATCTTTAGCTTGCTCTATCCTATTTTAGTTTAGTTTTAAAAGGACTGTCCGTTTGATTCCAAGTGTCAATCATTGCAATATTTCAGAACTTCAAAAGGATAATTTTTTAAATATTATAAATCATAGCTCTTGGAGGAATATGTACTGTATATGTATGGACAACAGTTTATTTTGTACTAAACAATGAAAAATTTGTGCTTAATGTGAAGTTTAAAGTGCAAAATAAAACTATTTAAAACGTAAAAACATCCACGTAAACAAAGATTTCAATTAAAAAAACAAAACAAATCTTAATGGGGCAGCTTTTGTTCGGAGTGTCATCACATGCTCATCTCCAAGCCCTGACATTTCATTGACTGTCTCTACCCGCTCTTTACTTTCAGTCTTCTTTTCAATCAGACTTAAAGGACATACTGTATGTAGCCTGCAGCTCTTGCAGTTTTAAAAGCCGTACTACATTCACAATTGAGCCTGTGTTCCCTTTGCTTTCACCTGCAAATAGAGAACATGTTTTTCTCATTCTCAGTATGTGGACAGGCCATGTCTCATGTGAAGCTCAGAACCTCCAGAATTCACTGCTGCAGGGGCTGCACTAGCACTGATCCATGATTCATGCAGAGGCTGGGGATCAGCAGGCCTGGACTGGTAATTGGGCATACCGGGCATTTTCCTGGTGGGCTGACAGTCCTTTTTTTTTTACTTAGAGACCGGCCCACAATTTAGAGGAAGCGTCCCATTGGTCCATCTTCAATACAGACAGTGGACTAAATCAGTCAGGATATAGAAGCTTACGAGAACGGTCCCACCCCTTTCTCTGCACTGATCCCTGCCAGTTTCAGTGTTGAGCGTGGAAACTTGGAGAAGTGGTAGAAAGGGGGTGTGGAGAAGTTACGGGCTAAAAGATTAAAAAATCTCACTATAGACGCTGCAAAATGTTCTAAAATAACAGACATATTCTCTGGAGGGGCTGGAGCCTCCACGTCCTCTGCAGCCCAGGCTGAAGGTGGACAGGGAGAGGAGCAGCCAGAGACTGTGGACAGGGAACCCGAGGGAACCCGAGGGACAAAGTGACCAGGGAAGTGTCGCACAGGCACAGCAGGTCAGCAGGTAGTAATGTCAGGATAATACCGGGACTTTTAGGTGATGGACAGGCATGAAAATCGCTCACCTTCTGGCCAGCCAACGTGCTCCTAACTTTGTGTGCAAGATGCATGTTAAATAAACCGTTGAATGTGTAGTTACTGTGAGTTTGCTGGTGGTTTTTGGGAGCTGGGATTTTTCCTTTAAATGTTGCGCCCTGGTTTCCCCTCGGCCAAGACGTAACAATAGTAAAACTCACAACATAAAACCAAATTATAGCATTAACAACTTTGCCATCATGTCCCACGTTTTTGTAATTAAAAAGCCTCAGCCGTGGGAAAGGCCCAGCAACGCTTCTATTATCTGAGGAAGCTGAGGAGTGCAAGTATCCCCAGACGCCTGATGGTGAACTTTTTTAACTGTGCGATCAGTAGTGTGCTGACGTATGTTTTTTTAGTGTGGTTCTCCAGCTGCACTAAGGCTTACCAGCAGGCAGTCCAGCGGGTGGGGAAAACAGCGGGGAGAATCATTGGGACGACTCTCCCAGAGATCAGCACCATCTATTCCACTCGCAGTTTGAGTAGAGTGGTGCAACATCCTGCGGGACCAGCACCACCCTGCTCACCACCTCTTTCAACTGCTGCCCTCAGGGAGAAGGTACAGGGCCATAAAGGCCAGAACACACAGACTGGCCAACAGCCTGTACCCACAAGCGGTGAGGCTACTGAACACTGCCCACCACCCCTTTCTACCCCCCTCCCATGGACAATAACCACACTCGCCAATCAATAGTTCTGAACTGGTTTTTGCATTGCTGCATAATGTCACTATTCTCATGTATCTGAATGGCCCTGCTCTCTAATGCACTTTCATGATAAGATTAATTACATGCCCTGATGCTGCTGCCAATATTGCTGTACTGATGTCAACAAATGTTTACACTGGGATTATTTAGGGGTTATTGAGGGGTATTTATTTTATTTGATTTTTTTTTATTTATAAAAACACATCAGCATTAAAATGGTTATCAGTAAACTATTTGTTTGGTTTGAACATGTTTACTTCATAAACATGTCATCCTCATCAAAATCTCACTTACAGTTTCTTTAAAAGCCAAAAATATACCAAGACCACTGTGATAGGAGGGCAAACACTATTTTTCTTTCTCTCTGTCAACATTTTTTTAATGAAATGTCAAATATTTGAATCATGTCAGAATAGTTGTCCCTGTGCTTTAACATAAGAGGTACAGTGTGTACTTGGCGTAACAAAGAGCTGTCTGTGGGATCACTGAAGAGAACAGATGTTTCGTTTCTTTGACACTATTGTAATAACTTCAGCATTTTGACTTTTAAATTACATAAAACTATTTTACGAACCTTCTCATGTCAAATCATCAATGCCATTATTTCACTTGACAGGTTCATTCAGTAAAGACACAACTGGGACAATCCTCACACCCAAACGTAGTCATTAACGGTATTTACACAGTCAACTTCTACTATTGTGTTATGGATACTTGTACTTTACTGTTACAGTTTCTAATTTTGACCTGTGGTAAATATTCATCATACTTTTACATCAGTTAAGTGGCAGTTTGTGAAGAAAAGTAAAAAGCAAAAAGAAGTCAAATACAGGAAGTAGCTGTGGGTTTGAAAACATAACCCTCTACCTATGTTATCAAGTTATGATTTCCATCCAAAGTACAGAGACAATTTATGCCCAAGAAAGGCATTTTTCTGACATTTTAAACATTTATTTAACAAAATAACGGTGTTGCCATTTATTTTTAATTGTAAAATAATAACAATTGCGTAATTTTGTTTAGTTTTGGCCCTCGTTAACATTGTGGTAACACCTTCTTCTACATACAGCTCTGGAAAAAAAGTAAGAGAACACTGCATTTTTTTTCTGAAATCAGCATCTCTACATGTATTACAGCCATTCCATTCCAGGGGCTGTTGAATTCCAACACAAACACAAAGCTGAGCTACTTCAGTTCTTGCACCAGGAGTGGAATAAAGTCACCCAAGAACAATGTGAAAGACTTGTGGAGAGCATGCCAAGACGCATGAAAGCTGTGATTAAAAATAAGGGTTACTGCACCAAATATTGATTTCTGAACTCTTCTTAAGTGTAAACATTAGTATTATGTTGTTTTAAAATGAATTTCATCTTGTTTCTTTGCATTTTTTGAGGTCTGAAAACTTATCTTTTTTCTTATTTTTGTTAAAGAAAATTGTATGTAGTGCCTTTAACGAATTATCAAAGTGTTTCCTTGAGTTGGTTCATCTCCTATTGTAAAACCATAGGATGAGATAAGGACAAAGACTTGATTAACTGCTTAAACAAACAATCAATGTAATTGCTGATTAGTGAGGAATGTGTGTATGGTAAAGATTAACTTTGTTGTAAAGCTTGGTGATTGATTCTGGAAATTTCCGTTCCTATGTGATCCTAAATAAAAGGAAGGGCGGGGAGGTATTCTTTGAGAATTGAGTGTGTGGCCTAGACGGAAGCAGAGGCGGCTCTGTTTAACACATGCTACACCTCATTCTCCCTCGTACGAGTATAATACTTCTGGGTCTGTTTTCTCATTTGTTCCCTTTGTGGATTGTTATTAGGAAAAATCCCTGACAATGTTGACCATTTGTCATTTTCTGCAAATAAATGCTCTAAACCAGTGTTTCCCAACCAGGGGTACAAGTACCCCTAGGGGTTCGCAAGCGCACTGCAGGGGGTACTCGGCAGTGTCGTTGCTAGGCGCAGGTGGAGATTTTTTTGAATTTTTTAATTGTAATTTGAGTAAATTTGAGTTAAAGAAAAGAGAGAAAATGTCTGAGAATTTAATTTTCAAATGAAAGAGATGAAAAAAATGATAATCCATTCTGTCACATTCTACTTTTGGAGAATTATCAACATGTATGAGTGAGGGGGTACTCGAAGTATGACAAAAAGGCTCAGGGGGTACACAAGACAAAAAAGGTTGGGAAACACTGCTCTAAATGACAATATTTTTCTTTGGAATTTGGGGGAAATATTGTCAGTAGTTTATAGACTCAAACTAAAACATTCCTTTTGCCCAAACACATACCTATAAGTAGTAAAATCAGAAAAACTGATCATTTGACAGTGGTCTTTAGCAGTGGCGGTTCTACATTGAATTACTCCCTGGGCGAGACCCCCCCCGAGCCCCCCCCCCCCCCCCCCCTCCCCAACATTTACCACAAGCAGCCATGTTTAATTATCACTATAGAGTGCTTCTCATTATCACAACTTTCAAAAAAATATAAGTTATCATAGCTTAAATAACATAAATAAAAAATAATAAATAAACTCTACACATAAAAGTGGCAAAAATATATAGAATCAGATATATAAATAGAACCATCGGCTGCTCGATTATGGAAAAAATCATAATCACGATTATCTGTCAATATTGAAATCACAATTATTCAAACGATTTTTTCAAAATCCCCCCCCCACACACACACACACAAAGTGGGCTACTCTCCCCTTAAACATTTATTCTTCTTCTGTCTTATTCTACAGATTGCACACACACACACACACACACACACACAAACAGAAAGTGATCACACACAGCTATTCCTCACTTTCCTCACACAGATTTCTCCTCAGTATAATATAATATAATATAATAAATATAACATAATATAACATATATAATTAATATAATTAATACAATATAATATAATATAATAGTGCTAAAATAGAATAGTGATATGACAAACACACATTTCATGACATGACTTACCAAAAGCAAAGATGAGATACTGTCCAGTAAATCCCAAAGAGCTCCCAGATGAAGTGTTGTCCGGGTTAAGTAATTCCCGTAGCCTCTATTGAAAATGCTGATCACGTATCTCTACAAAGTCCCATGTAAAGTGTGTCTTTGTACGTTGTATTCATAGTAAATACCACGGAGGGTGAACGATCGATTTAAAAGTGATTAAATGTTGCGTTATACTAACTTCGTTTACTATTGTCTTCTGTAGTTTCCGTGTTCCCGATGCGAGCGATTCTTGACAGGAGCTAGTAGGAGCTATCATTGGTCAATTCCTAGTAGCAACTAGTGCCGTGACATTGATCAAATCGTGGTAGTGTGAGCTGGACTCGCAGCTCTCTTCTTTCTCTCTTCCTCTCTCCAGCAGGTCTCTGCGCTGCGCATTGGCCCGCGTGGAAGGGAATGTATTGCGCGGGCGCTTGCAGCCAGAGGGGGCGCTAATTTGCCAATTTCCTACACAGTGATATGATAGATAATTTTTTTTTTCAAGCGCTCGGCATGGCGCTCCTCACGAAGTTGCGCCCTGGGCAATTGCCCCACTCGCCCCCCCCAAGAACCGCCTCTGGTCTTTAGTTTTTTCCAGAGTTTTATGTTTGCTGCACGTGTCAAGTAAAATTACAACCTTCACCAAAATTACAAAACTAAAAAAGGCAAGATTCTAAGTAAAATCTTAAATATAATTGTGTTAGCGATATTTTAGTAAAAAAGTAATAATTTTCTGAAGTAAGAATACTCCATATACAGTCATTTCAGTTTGAATAAGTTCAGGTACACTGTGTCAATGTCTCTTCATTTTACACATTCATTAATTCATTTCCTGTAGGGCAATTTGTCTGGAGCAGCGGACCCTCTAGATCTCAGTCAGGAATACTTTAACTGGAATATTTTCAAAGGCGTCACTGAGGCTAACCACTTCTACAATAACTATCATAAAGCTTTTGTTTTAAGCCCAAAAAGCACATTTAAAACAAAAGACTCAGTGAAATGCTTTAATAACATTGCGGTTGTAACAAATGTACTTGTGGAACCAGGGAGGAAGTGGCGGTCACTGCTGAGTTTTAGAATATGGGTTAGAGGGTTAGGATTATATATATTTGTTCTCCTCTGTTAATGGGAAACACAGATTTTATTACCACTGTTCCGAGAGCAGAGTTCATACCTGAGAGACACATTTTTGGCGTTAGCCGACAGCTTGGTGGTGGATTTCTGCTCCGTTTGGCACCAGCGCTTCGTTCCGGTTCTGTCATTGGTTGTTTCCACGGCGATGTCATTGGTAAAGTTCCCACACACTTTACTGTCACACGAGTAGGACACCTGACCAGGGCAGGATGAGCGGCCACTTTCTCTGCTCACCAAACTCAGCTGAAACATACAAATAAAGTTAAGGGACGGTCTGGTATGATTGGTCATTCAAAAGGATGAAGAACAGGGTTATTTTTTTTATGGTTTTTATGTTTATTATCATACCATGGAACATACACAGCAATGACATCTCCATGGAGACAAGCAGGTAGCAGACTCCACCAGAAAAGTTGCATAGTGGTTTAGTCCCCAGTCTAGTCAGTTTTTTTTTTTTTAAGTTACCTCTGCTAACCTTAACCATTTTCCTCATCTAACCATAATCCTGTTCTAAACTTAACCAAACCTTAACTTTAAACATTTTCCTAACCCTAACTTAACCACAACCCATTTCCTAACTTTAAAGAGGCTACACTAAGCCAGGGCTAAACTGGTACTAAACCAGGATTACCCTAAACGAGGTCTGGACAGGGGACAGGACTGGGACCTGGACTCAGCTGGACCAGGTGTACACCAGGACTGGACTCTACTAAAAACAGGACTAAACCAGGACTAAACCAGCACTAAAACTTGTGTCATTGTTTGAAAAACAGCGTTCCTATTTAAAAATGTAAAATAAAATAAAGATAAAACAACAGCAGAGTAGATGTAGATATAAGCAGCAAGCAATTGTCTATTCAAAACATGTACCTTGCTGTGGTTATATCATGTAAATGTATTTTTCCAATTGCCTAATAAGCTAACATACCAGATCCTGTCTTACTTCTCCAAAACAAATATTTGTATAACTCTGTTTAGTTTATAACCCTTTTCTGCTAAATTCCGCACTATTCTTGGCCACTTAACACTTGGCCCTAAATGTGTCTCTCTGCAGTGGAGCCATGGTGCAAGCCTTCAGTAAATCCTGTTCATCTGGATTTCTAAGACATTTTTCTCAGAACACCTGCTTCATCATAACTACCCACCTACGCTCACCTGCTCTGTCCTGCATTAATCTAAATGCAACTTGAACGGAATTTGTGAAAATAATAGTAATAATTGTTTTATTTATTTATATATATATATATATATATATATATATATATATATATATATATATATATATATATATATATATATATATATATATATATATATATATATATATATATATATATATATATATATATATATATATATATATATATATATATATATATATATATATATTGTATACACAGTATGTATGCGGCTCGTTGGTCTAGGGGTATGATTCTCGCTTTGGGTGCGAGAGGTCCCGGGTTCAAATCCCGGACGAGCCCATCCCATTCCTCAAGAGCTTTACCGGCTGGTTAGCTCAACTGTTAAGTCAGTGACTTTCCCCCGGGGGTTGTGGGTTCAAATCCCCCCCGGACAATGAGCTAACCAGTGTGGGTCCTTGGGCAAGACCCTTCACGGTACTGCCCCCCGGGCGCCGAAAAAGATGGCTGCTCACTGCTCCTTAAAAGGATGGGTCAAATGCAGAAGTCAAATTTCTCCCATGTGTCATTGTGTGTGAGACCAATAAAGGCTTAATCTTAATCTTAATGTATTTGCATAGAGCTGTTTCTGACTTTGTTGGGGGGGCCCTTATAGTTTGTCAAAATTGTGGCAACTATTCATGGGTTTCAAGATACGGCAACCGTCCATCATGGTCACAGCGATTAAGCAATTCAAATCAAAAATATTATATTTATTTTAATATTTATTATATCCCAGGGACGGAAAAGGTGGGGCCCCTCACAAAGCCTGTGCATTTTTCATTAGACAACATGTGTGGGGCCCATCAAAATGATGTACCCAGGACCCAGAATTTGCTGCTCCACCTCTGATGGTTCCTCACAAAGTCTTTGAAATCAGAAAGGAATTGTTTGTCTGAAGATTCTAGATTCAACATTTTATCGTCCACCAACCACCAACCTTTGGATCAGTGGACAAACGCTCTTACCACCTGAGCTACTGCTGTCCCTCACAGATTCACACATGTTGAACCTGATCATTTCTATTATTCACTAGACCCAAGAACTTATTTTATTACAACAAAGAATCTGCATGGGTGATGCCATCTGAGTAATTACAGCCGAATTGTATTATAATTAGCCGTGAAAGACAGTTATTTGGACACCTTTCATTCTATTGTTGTTAATGGCTTATATATTTTAGGGCATATAAGATAAGATAAGATAAGATAAGACTTTATTGATCTCACACAGGAGAAATTTACTTGTCACAGTAGCTCCAGGTAGGGACAGTTTGAACAAGAAGACAAGTGCATGCAGGCAAAAAAAGGCATAAAGATAGGTGATAATAATAATCTAAAAAACTAAGTAATAAATCGAATAATAATAATAGTAGTGATAATAATAAAAAACAGTGACCGGGAGAGTATTGAAAAAAATTGGAAAAACTATATTGCACGATAGGAGTATTGAAAAAAAAAACAACAATATTGCACATTGGGAAAACGATATTGCACGGTAGGACTATACAGTAGAATTATACAGTCTGATGGCGGTGGGGATGAAGGATCTGCAGTAGCGCTCCTTCTTGCACTGGGGGTGCCTCAGTCGGCTGCTGAAGGAGCTGCTCAGCTCCTCTACAGTCCGGTGCAGAGGGTGAGAGGTGTCGTCCATGATGGACGTGAATTTGGCCAGTACCCTCCTCTCAGCCACCACCTCTACAGAGTCCAGAGGACAGCCCAGGACAGAGCTGGCCCTCTTGACCAGCTTGTTGAGTCTTTTTCTGTCCCGTTCTGTGCTGCTCGGGGCCCAGCAGACGACAGCGTAGAGGAGAGCAGAGGCCACCACAGAGTCATAAAAATATATTTTATCTTATTTATTGTTTTAAAATATTAAGTAAATATAAATTAAAGTATTGTTTATTTGTTACAGACAAAAGAAAAGAAAACAAGCCACGCATCTTTCCTTCTATTATTCTATTTCTGTAGCCCCGTGGTGACCATCGAGGCCCTGTGCATTTGCGTTTATGCATGATAAAAAGTTTTTTTTGTGTGTGTTCAATAGGTTTAAACTGTTGAAAACCTATTCAAACCACTTTTAAGGTGCATTAACACTTCGTCCTGATTTAGTTCCAATGTAGGCTTAGTTTTTGTTTTGTCTTAGATAGTTTTTGTTCTGTCTTAGATAGTTTTTGTTGTGTTTTGTCTTCATATTGTATTTTGTACACTGTCTTTTTGCACTACCTGGCCAGAGAGAAACGAAATTTCGATTCACTGTATGTTGAACACATATGGCAGAATTGACAATAAAGCTGACTTTGAACTTTTGAACTTGAACTTTGAAGTTTGGTCCTGATGTAGTCCTGGTTTAGTTCAACTTTAGTTCTGAGTTTACTCCCAGTGTGCAAGTGTGAATGCACCATTGTGACCTTGACCAAAAACCAAATTCTAATTTAAACATCATTAAATAAATATTCTCCGTACCGGTATTGTCCCATCTGAGTTCCTCTGCAGCGGCAAAAACGTTACGCTGTGTCCGTAGAAGTTGGCCGTGTGAATTATTTGTATGAAAAAGGTCGAAATTATGAAAAATACCACCACACCAGACTCCATTTTTGCCTCTTGAAATTTGTCCAAACTCTGAAACTTGTCTTGTGAGTCTGAGATTTTTAGATGCGGGAGGCGTTTCACATTGTTCCGACAGGTTTGTCCGGCTCTACCTACACTGTAGTGGCTTTGTTTTCAGAAATGACAACTATGACAGCCGCATAATCTTTATTTAGCATCGATGACTGATGCGAGTGGGAGATAATGTTACTTTTATTTCTTATCATGGAATGTACAAGTGCTGAAGATTCATCACAATCTAAATTGTAATTTGAATGGACACAATTAGCAAATCGCAAAGTGCTAACCCTTCAATTCATGGGTTTCACAATGATAAAAAGTTACAATTTTAAACAAAGTATTCCATCATCTGAAAAGGAAAAAGTCCTCAAAATGTCACATATAGCAGGAAGTTGAAGCAGTCAAAGGATTGGCTGTAGACTTCTCCATTAAAAATATCCAAGATGATCAATGACCATTAGAATTGACCAAATGAACATAAGATAAGATAAGATAAGACTTTATTGATCTCACACAGGAGAAATTCACTTGCCGTATTAGCTCCAAGCAGTTTAGTGCAAAAGAAAGTTTGAACAAAAAAGTGCATATAGACAAGATAAGTAATAATAATAATAAGTAAATAAGAAAATAGTAGAAACATTGCACGTTTAGACTATATAGTGGAGTTATACAGTCTGATAGTCTGATAACACATTATTAAACACAACCAAAAAAGTTGGTAACATGTTGAAAAATGCAAAATGGATTCAAACAACATTTTTTTAGGAAGAATACAAGCATTCATGGTCCTGTTTACTGTAGGTGTTTATGTGATTTTCAGCAAAAAAGGTGAGGATCAATGATAAACTGTTGAATACTAGCGAGATTGTGACTGTAATTTTATGTGTGAGAGATTTGTTTAAGAGTACAAATCTTACCTGCTGTAGTTCCAACTAAGTCAGCTCTTTCTGTCCAAACTGTGTTAAAATAAAGCTCAAATTCTAATTTCAAAAATCTTACTTAAGTCTAACTTGAGTAATAGAGCTACAGAGAGAGTAGAGCCTCAGGTTAGCTTCACACCCCCAGGGAATGTTGGTGATATCAACATACACAACATTTTCCTACTTCAGCCACACACTATCATTGGATTTCAGAATGAGGAAAGATTATTATTACTCTTGAATGAGGAAAACGTTCTCAGAATGTTGCACATTAATAAGAGAAAGCTGAAACCCACAGATAGGTGTATACAGAATGTTAAGAGGTCATTTGAAACCAGCAATTTTCCTCTTCAAATTTGTCAATAGTGCTATAATTGTTTTACAGGATTACTCTGGGGTTTTTATGTGAGTTCTGCGAATGTGGAAAAGGACTTACACAGAAGAGCTAAACCTGAGCAGAGGGGGCGGAGTAGCCAAAAATTGTACTCAAGTAGGAGTAACGTTACTTCAGAATAATATTAGTATTACACTTATTTTCTGTTCTATGCTATATTGTTGTTTCCTCTTCAAAAACCAATGTGCAGGATTGTCCTCCAGTAGTTAGTCTTCAAGGAGCAGAAATTGAAATTGTTAAATCTTTAAACATCTTGGTATTTTAATTGATTAGTCTAAATTTTAAAGGACATGTTGAGCAGCTACTAAAAATTGGCTTTTACTTTCGGAACAGGTTATGTTTTTCATTTAATGCCAAAAAGAAATTAGTAGCAGCAACATTTTTACCCATTTTGGATTATGGTGACCTGATTTACATGAATGCCCCAATTCAAATATTGAAGCTGTTAGATTGTGTGTGTCATGCCTCTCTGAGGGTCATCACAAACTGTAACCCTCGCACACACCACTGTGAACTTTACACACATGTGGGCTGGCCAGCACTGGACACTCGTAGGCTCACTCACTGGTATATGTTCATTTATAAGGGTATTCAGCGCCTGCTTCCCTCATATCTGTGTGAATATCTTCAACCAAGAGCAACTGGACATTATTCTTTACGCTCTCAGGAAGCACTGCTGCTGACTGTGCCAAGTGTTCGCACAGAAGCTGGTAAAGGGGCGTTCCAGTATTCTGCTCCTACAACTTGGAACAATCTACAAAAAGACTGGAAACTAAAGGAACTGGTCTTTATAGGACAGTTTAAAATCTTGCTCAAAGGTTTGGAATTAAAATCTATGGTTTGTAAATGTTTTTAATTCTGAAACATTTTATTGCTTGTAATTGCTTGAAAATTGTTTTTGAAATGGTTCTGTAATTGTATTGATCTGTGCCACTGTCTTGGCCAGGACTCCCTTGAAAAAGAGATTATTAATCTCAATGGGACTTTCCTGGTTAAATAAAGGTAAAAAAAAAAAAAAAAAAAAAAAAACAGACCTGGAGTTTTGTTTTGTTTCATTCACACACAAATCCTGCATATTTAGGCTGTGATCATCTCAAACTGAAAACTCTGTTCTACTTTGTGATGTCATGTGGTAATACAGGAAGTGCTCCACTGTGTTTTTACACCCCATACACCTTTACTAGAACTATTTGGATGATTTCAGACCCGGAATAGCCGATCTCTACTGAACTAAAGGTAAATAGTACTTGTTAACTATAAAACTACCAGTACATGAAATCACAAGGTGAGTATTTTTAGCTTTGGAGATAATGAAAAAAATAAAAATCTAAAAATAAAAGATTACTTAAACCATTTGGTGTAATATAAGACCTTTAAGTACAAAGTAGTGATCCAAAAAATGACTCTGAAGTAAAATATATGAATCTGTCTAATGCACTTTAAAGGGATATGCCACCCCCAGGTCAAATTTGGGCATCTCCCCACAGTCCAGAGACTAAAATAAGTGGTGGAAAGCGTTTTCCTGCTCACCCAGCCATTGTCCGAGTCTGTCGCCACTGACCGCAGCGGTATCTGGTGCTCCTCCGCCTTAGACTGGAGTCTAACGTAGCCAGAGAAAGATTTCGGCCAAAAGGAATTAATTTGCTCGATGCGTTTCCCAATTACTTTGTGTGTAGTGCGCATTCATATCGAGTGCAAATAAATGTGCAAATCAACACGGAGAGCTTGCCTTGGTCATTTTGGGTGGGAACTATTTTCCAGTGCGTAAGAATACAGCCGTATCACGCAGCACGCTGCCAGGGGAATCCCTGTTACGCACCGGGAAGGGAGTTCCCCTGTTGCAAAACGTGGTGCGTGATACGGCTGTATTCTTACGCACTGGAAAATAGTTCCCACCCAAAATGACCAAGGCAAGCTCTCCGTGTTGATTTGCACATTTATTTGCACTCGATATGAATGCGCACTACACACAAAGTAATTGAGAAACGCATCGAGCAAATTAATTCCTTTTGGCCGAAATCTTTCTCTGGCTACGTTAGACTCCAGTCTAAGACGGAGGAGCACCAGATACCGCAGCGGTCAGTGGCGACAGACTCGGACAATGGCTGGGTGAGCAGGAAAACGCTTTCCACCACTTATTTTAGTCTCTGGACTGTGGGGAGATGCCCAAATTTGACCTGGGGGTGGCATATCCCTTTAAGGTCATGGGGCACATAGAACAGAATGCGCAAATTCCACTGAGTCATAAAAGAGGGATCAAATCTGTCACTGCGGTGTTGTTTCTCACTAGTAATTATCATCTATATTTGCTTTAAAATGTGGACAATGTTTGGAACGTTTCTTGACCTGGTCTCAACTGTGAGCTAACCTGTTTTTGTTGTTTTTTGAAATATTTAAGTGTTGTTTTCAGTAGTTATCATGAACAATGAACAATGTAATTTTGGAATCTCAAAACACCCCCAGTGCAAGAAGGAGCGCTACCACAGATCCATCAGACTGTACAACTCCACTGTATAGTCCAAACGGGCAATATTGTTTTTCAATACTCTCCTAGTTACTGTTTCTTATTATTATTACTTGTATAACTCCACTGTATGGTCCTATCGTGCAATATCGTTTTTTTTCCAACGTGCAATATCGTTTTTTCAATACTCTCCTTGTCACTTTTATTATTATTACTTATTCGATTATTACTTATTTTATTATTATTATTACTTATCTTTATGCCATTCTTGCCTACATGCACTTTTCTTTCTTGTTCAAACTGTCCCTACCTCGAGCTACTGTGACAAGTAAATTTCTCCTGCGTGAGATCAGTAAAGTCTTATCTTATCTTATCTTTTCTTAGATCATTCCGACAAACATCTATAAAAGTTACAGAAAGTTCCTCTGTTAAAGGGCCCTTTTAAAAGTTTTTTTTTCTGATCTGTTATAATGTTGTTTCTTCATCAAAAACATAAAACTTTGCCCACTCCACTCAGTGATGGAAATCTGCCAAAATCACCATGCAACTGGTTCACTGACAATGTTTCATTCACACATGTTTAACACAAACTCTGCATATTTAGGGCCAATCCCATTTTTAATGTCTACCCCTAGGGGGTAAAAGTCAACTCCTATGAATTGGGACACCCCTTCAATAATCACATGTCATCAGTAGTCTCCGCCAACTTTTACGTAAGCAGACGCGACAAGCTTTTTGCCAGAAATATGAACATGCCGTCTACTTCTTTGATCTCTGTGGTCGTGGTAGCAGCACCATACCCCTCCGTTTGAAAAATCTTCGTTTGGAGGGGAAAATAGCCCTACCACTTTCCCCTAAACCTCTGCAAGAACGGGAACTGGGACACCCCTACCCCTAAACGCGAATGCTCAAAACGGAGGGGTGGGGGAAAGTGGTATGGCCAAGGGGTGTAATGGGATTCAACCTTAGGCTGTGCTATTCACTCAAACAGAAAACACTCTGTTCCACCTTGTATCGTCATGTGGTATACAGGAAGTGCCTCAGTATGTTTTAAACTCCATACACCTTCACTAGAATCATTTGGATAATTTCAGCCCTGAAATTGTCAATTTCTACTGAACAAAAGGTAAAAGGAGCTGTTGAAGGGATAGTTCAGGTTTTTTGATGTGAAAGTGTAAGTGGCGATGTTTACAAGTGAACAGGCTAATAATAATAAAAGGCGCGCAGTGATACAACTCAAGAGAAAATAGCACCAAGCGATTTAGACTTCTGACTTTTTCGTGTGCAACTGTTTTGTGACGCAAATATATCACTTTTTGGACAAATATTGTTTTGAGAAGAAAAACAAGCTTTATTAACTGTCCCCACTAACTTGCCCGACCTACTTTCCTCAGCGCCAGAACGGGAGCAAAAACTCGGCTCAGAGGACACTGTCAGGGGTAAGTCAGTGTTAATGCACGACACTGCTGAAGGGGATGCCATACAGATTCACATCAAAAAACCCAAGCTATCCCTTTAAAATGAAAAATATTTCTTCATGTCATCTCATTGTGGAAAAGAGCATTTTGATGTTTGGAGATATAAACAGACTAATAATAAAGCATTACTCAAATGTGTGAATGAAACAAAAAAAAAATCTGTAAATACTGGGCCTGTCCACATGTCACAAAAACTGCAAAAATGTTCAACATCTTCAGCACAAACTAACACACAATTATGTGCATTATTTATTCAGTCCCAAAGCCAACATTAGACAGTACATTTACAATGCAAAGTTTGTGGACCCAATCCACAATTAATCAACCACTCAACAAAAATATAAACGCAACACTTTTGTTTTTGCTCCCATTTTTCATGAGATGGACTTAAAGATCTAAAATTCATTCCAGATACACAATATTACCATTTCTCTCAAACATTGTTCACAAATCTGTCTAAATGTGTGATCTGCTTTGCTGAGATAATCCACCCCACCTCACAGGTGTGCCACATCAAGATGCCGATCCGACATCATGATCAGTGCACAGGTGTGCCTTAGACTGCCCACAATAAAAGGCCACCCTGAAATGTGCATTTATTTTTTTTGCTTTATTGGGGGTCTGGGGACTCAGAACCAGTCAGTATCTGGTGTGACCACCATTTGCCTCATGCAGTGCAACACATCTTCTTCGCATAGAGTTTATCAGATTGTCAATTGTGGCCTGTGGAATGTTGGTCCACTCCTCTTCAGTGGCTGTGCGAAGTTGCTGGATATTAGTGGGAGCTGGTACACGCTGTCGTATACGCCGGTCAAGCACATCCCAAACATGCTCAATGGGTGACATGTCCGGTGAGTATGCTGGCCATGCAAGAACTGGGACATTTTCAGCTTCCAAGAATTGTGTACAGATCCTTGCAACATGGGGCCGTGCATTATCTTGCTGAAACATGAGGTGATGTTCATGGATGTATGGCACAACAATGGGCCTCAGGATCTCATCACGGTATCTCTGTGCATTCAAAATGCCATCAATAAAATGCACCTGTGTTCTTCGTCCATAACAGATGCCTGCCCATACCATAACCCCACCACCACCATGGGCCACTCGATCTACAACATTGACATCAGCAAACCGCTCACCCACACGACGCCACACACACTGTCTGCCATCTGCCCTGAACAATGTAAACCGAGATTCATCCGTGAAGAGAACACCTCTCCAACGTGCCAGACGCCATCGAATGTGAGCATTTGCCCACTCAAGTCTGTTACGGCGACGATCTGGAGTCAGGTTAAGACCCCGATGAGGACGACGAGCATGCAGTTGAGCTTCCCTGAGACGGTTTCTGACAGTTTGTGCAGAAATTGTTTGGTTATCCAAACCAATTGTTTCAGCAGCTGTCCGAGTGGCTGGTCTCAGACGATCTTGGAGGTGAACCTGCTGGATGTGGAGGTCCTGGGCTGGTGTGGTTACACGTGGTCTGCGGTTGTGAGGCCGGTTGGATGTACTGCCATATTCTCTGAAACGCCTTTGGAGACGGCTTATGGTGGAGAAATGAACATTCAATTCACGAGCAACAGATCTGATTGACATTCCTGCTGTCAGCATGCCAATTGCACGCTCCCTCAATGCTTGTGACATCTGTGGCATTTTGCTGTGAGACAAAATTGCACATTTCAGAGTGGCCTTTTACTGTGGGCAGTATAAGGTATACCTGTGCACTAATCATGATGTCAGATCAGCATCTTGATGTGGCACACCTGTGAGGTGGGATGGATTATCTCAGCAAAGCAGAAGTGCTCACTATCACACATTTAGACAGATTTGTGAACAATGTTTGAGAGAAATGGTAATATTGTTGCCTGGAAGAATCCATGACTCATCGCTGTACCAGCGAGTGAGTCTGGTAACGCTTGATCCACAGAATGCGCTGCGGTTGCGCGTAGACAGACAGCTAAGTGAACCAATCAGAGATTGCGCCATCTTGATTCAAAACTGAGGCGGAACTTCCGCTGCCTAAGAGTGACTTTGCGGGCAAAGGCGGGGGCACTGACGTCACCATCTTTGAACGAATCAGAATCGCGGAGTCCGTTTGGAACCGGAGGAGCGAGAGTGGATGGAGGGTGTCCAAATGGTATCGCGGTGTATAGGAAATACAGAGAGATATCATTTGGCTGGCCAGGTAAGTAATATTGTGTATCTGGAATGAATTTTAGATCTTTAAGTCCATCTCATGAAAAATGGGAGCAAAAACAAAAGTGTTGCGTTTATATTTTTGTTGAGTGTATGTAATAATAACGTTAAAGTTAATCAGTATCAAAGTATCAAAACTCATATGCCAAAACTAATATCAAAACTAGATACTAATTTGAGCAGGTATTAATAATAAAAAAGTCACATTCACATGACACAAATGAACCCTGAATGAATCCTAAAAATCTTTAGAATGATCTTGAGCTGTATCAGAACAAGTATAAGAGCACATAGACTAGTTTTAGAATCGTGACAACACTAGTTAATTGTAAATATACAGAACTATTTCTCCCATTTTAACACCTCAGGAGGAGTTAGATAAGATAAGTTAAGATAAGACTTTATTGATCTCACACAGGAGAAATTCACACACACATTAGCTCCAGTATAAAAGAAAGCACCAAGCGCCAAGAAAGTTAGAACAAAAAAGTACATGCAGACGAGATAAGTAATACTAAGAAAATAAGAAAATAAGAGAATATAGAAAAAATTGCACGTCTGGACTATAAGATAAGATGCGGGTCGGCAGAAACACCTCAAGCTGCATTAGACTGAGCACAGGAGCCCCCCAGGGCTGTGTGCTCAGTCCGATCCTCTTCACTCTGCTGACCCACGACTGTGCACCAGCCTTCAGGACCAATCACATTGTGAAGTTTGCGGACGATACGACTGTGGTGGATCTCGTCTCTAATAACGATGAGACAAACTACAGGAGTGAGGTGAGCCTTCTGACCAAGTGGTGCAGCGATAACAATCTCCTTCTTAATGTTGAAAAGACCAAGGAGATTGTTATTGACTTCCGGAGAGGCCCCACCCAGCACCCCCCACTGTCCATCAACGGTGCTGCTGTAGAGAGGGTGAGCAGCACCAAATTCCTGGGGGTGCACATGAGTGTGGACCTCCCCTGGACAGGGCCCTGGGTGCGAATGATGTGCAATTTCCCACTTAGACCCTTAGACGAATACCCCACGTGATAGGTGGGGTGTGCAGTCAATCTGTGGCGGGACGTAAAACCTTTCTTGTGCTCTCATAGGTCTGTGAGCTGTCAACAAGACGGGACCAGGTGCTGGGACTGGGAGTGCTTTGTGACATAATACTGGGACTGGGAGTGCTGAATCTAGACACTTTGTGATATATTTCATCTTTTTTAATATAAGTATATTGCATAAGTGTTGGTGCTGAACATCAAATGTTCGTTTTATTTTATTATTTTATTATATGCTCCAGTACAATGCATGATTGAGGGAAAATGTCACTTGAAACATCTTGGAATAAAAAACAACAACAACAACAACAACAAAAACTTAATACACTGTTGTTGTGGTGGTGGCTATTTTTAGAAAGGATGTGCTTTTGATGTCTGCTGAGGGCTGTATGATTATTTGTGTATGAACAAAATGAGACTTTTTAACAACCCCTGTAACATTATCTGTCTTGGTCCTGCTTGGAATCAATAAAAAGTTTTATTAAACTATTGTTTTTGTTTTAGTTACTTTTAGAAATGGCATGTTTGACACCAGGTGAGGTCCCTATGACGGGAGATTGATTTATGGTAGTCTAAATGTTTTAAGACATTAATGAACCTGCCACACAACCACTAAACACTAGGCTACAAAGCTGTGCAAAGAACATTACATATCTCATAATTACTGAAATCACACTTGTTCACACATCTGTATAAAAAATATAAGATTACTAAATGACACAACATGCTGTTATAGTAATTCAAGACACTTTAATGATTAAAGTGCATGAAAGCAAAACAGTATAAGGCATATTTAAGTCATTAAAAGATATCACTACAAAATGATGTCAGTGCACATGTTGCATTATTGGTCAAACAGGAAGGGAGTAGAAAGGCAACATCTATGGAGGAGGGCATTTTAGTGTAAGAAGACAGAATCCATCCATCCATCCATCCATCTTCTTCCGCTTTTTCCATTCTCTGGGTCGCAGGGGCAGCAGTCCAAGCAGTGTTCCACTGCCCAGAAGACAGAATATTATTTACAATAAATACAATAAAATAAATAGACAGTGAGACAACAGTCAAAGCAGGTAGCGCAAATAAAAAGTGTAACAGTGCAGTTGCAGGCAATAAATAAAATAAAAAAAATAAGTAGGCCTAATACAATAAATAAAGACAATGAATAGACAGTGAGACAACAGACAATAAAACTGTTGCCTGTCTTTGGGCACACTTGGATCCAGAATGCACAGAACAGGCATCAAAGGATCCATTCTCTTCTGGGAAGACAAAGACTGCAAGCTCACTTCAATGTTTGGATAGAAATCCCTCCATGCCCCAGGATTATATTATAACTATACTGCTATATCATAATCACTTATGATAAACACGTGTATTATATATTATTATATATATTATGACATATTGTCCTGGAGCTACTGTGGCGAGTAAATTTCTCCTGTGTGAGATCAATAAAGGCTTATCTTATCTTATCTTATCTTATTATGACTATTATAACTATAATACTATATCATAAGCTGTATTATTACTCCCAGACCAATCCACAGGTCTCCAATACATAACCTTAGACTCCAGTAGGCCAATGGCGAGCGACAACTGTCTATCGTATTTACGTCTGTGAGCTCTCCTATCCCTCTACGTAAAAAAACAAAGTAGCTTTTCTGTCACAAAGCGGTCCGTTTTAAATTATCACGCTATCCAAAAATACGCTTCTTACCTTAAACAGTGGAATCAATCGCTCCTCTTGTCCTCTCCTCTCTGGTAAACGCTATCTGAGAGGTTTATCATTTCGCAGGTGCCGGCATGGGGGGCCCCGCCCAGCTCGCGTCCGATTGGCCGGAGGCGCAATTCGCCGCGGAGAACGCTAGACGGTCCCGAGCCGCGATTGGCCGGGAAGGATAGACGGGATAGACAAGGGGATGCTCCCATTGGACGAGCGTCTAAGGTCTACGTTGCGCGATTGCACTTCCTAGTGCTCGGGTTCTGCGGACAGTGAATACTACATCACTGGCAAAGAGAGCTCAGAAGCGCCTCTATTTCCTCCGCAAACTGAGGAGAGCTGGAGTCCCCCCACCCATCATGACCACCTTCTACCGAGGCACCATTGAGAGCGTTCTGACCAGCTGCATCACTGTGTGGTACGGGAGCTGCACTGAACAGAACAGGAAAGCCCTGCAGCGCATAGTGAATGCAGCTGGGAGGATCGCTGGTGTCTCTCTCCCCTCCCTCCTAGACATTTTTAACACCCGGCTCACCCGCAGAGCGTCCAGCATTGTGGGTGACCCGAGCCACCCCTCACACAGCCTCTTCAGCCTCCTGCCCTCGGGGAGAAGGTACCGGAGTCTCCGGGCCCACTCCACCAGACTGTCAAACAGCTTCATCCACCAGACTGTCAGGAGGCTGAACTCTCACCTGAACTCTCACCTGAACTCTCACCTTACCCGTCTCCCACCCCCCACCCCCCATATTGGCATAACCTGTATTCCATAAAAAGACATCACTCTAGACACTTTTAAAAACTGCTGCTCAGGACTACTGTTGCACTGTTGCACATTCACATTTACTACTGGAAGTTTACTACTGTTGTACTGTTGTTTACTCCTGTTATTGTACACTAGAATTACTACTGTTGCACATTTATTTTTACCTTAACTTCAATGCACATTCTATTGCACATTACCATTTCACTGCTATATCTTCCATTGCATATTTTGATGCACACTGCACATTTTGGACATCTGTATATAGGTATTTATTTATTATGTTGCACTGCTTTCAGATTTTAGATCTTAGACTTTAGTTTAGATTTAGATGTCTGTCTTGGATAGTTTTTGTTGTGTTTTTGTCTTTATATTGTATTTTGTACACTGTCTTTTTTGCACTGCTTGGCCAGAGAGAAGCGAAATTTCGATTCACTGTATGTTGAACACATATAGCAGAATTGACAATAAAGCTGACTTTGATCTTTGATCTTTGAGAGGTGACCTTAGCCAGGACCCTCTTGTCCCCCACCTCCTGCAGAGGACAGCCCAGGACAGAGCTGGACTTCTTGATGACCTTGTCCAGCTTCTTCCTCTCCCTCTCTGTGATGGCTGATGCCATACAGTGGAGTTCTACAGTCTGATGGCGGTGGGGATGAAGGATCTGCGGTAGCGCTCCTTCTTGCACTGGGGGTGCCTCAGTCGGCTGCTGAAGGAGCTGCTCAGCTCCTCTACAGTCCGGTGCAGAGGGTGAGAGGTGTTGTCCATGATGGACGTAAGTTTGGCCAGTACCCTCCTCTCAGCCACCTCCTCTACAGAGGACAGCCCAGGACAGAGCTGGCCCTCCTGACCAGCTTGTTAAGTCTTTTTTGTTTCGTTTTGCTGTTGGCATATTTACTTCTCTTTTTTTTTTTCAAATAATATTGCTAGAGGCTTAAGTATTCATATTCACAGGGCTCAGCATGTGCTATATCTGCATTATGCATTATACAAATGTAGAAAAATAACAAATACATTCACATTTTGTATTTTAAATTCCATAAAAGTGCTTTTGTTTTATGGTTTTGTGTAATAATTTAGAGAATTTATATAAGAGGACAAGAGGGTATGAAATACAACAAATTTGGGTTTCTGACTAGAAAATTTACAGAAATGGATATGAAATTTTGATAGGATTAGGATTAAGTTCAACACATATATATTTTTTGCAGGAATATCTTTCTCAAAGACACCAAAAAGTACAAGTTTTACATTAAATTGTAAAACTTTCTATTCACAAACAAAAATATATCATCATTGGCGTGTTTATCATGGATTCTACCTGGACGACTGAGGGACTTTTCACGCATTGGCGTGTTTACTTTTTTTTATTTTTTATTTTTTTTGAGGCTTAAGAATTCATATTCACAGGGCTCAGCATGTGCAATATCTGCATTATGCATTATACAAATGTAGAATATAATAAATAAATTCACAGTTTATATTTCAGCTTCCATACAAAGTGCTTTTGTTTTAATGGCTTTGGGATTTATATAATAATTTAGGGAATTTATATAAGAGGACAAGAGGGACTGAAATACAACAGTCCCTTTCTTTCATTAAATGGTAAAGCTTTCTATTTACAAACAAAAATATGTCATTGTTGGCGTGTTTACTTAAGAGGACAAGAGGGACTGAAATACAATACAACAAATTTGGGTTTCTGAATAGAAAATTTACAGCAATGGATATGTCAAAAATAAACTTTTGTCCAGTTGACGAATTTCTCCTTTTGCCAGCAATTGATATTAAATTTTGATAGGATTAGGATTAAGTTCAACGCATATATTTTTTTTGCAGGAATATATTCTCAAAGACACCAAAAAGTACAAGTTTTACATTAAATTGTAAAGCTTTCTATTCACAAACAAAAATATGTCATTGTTGGCGTGTTTACTTAAGAGGACAAGAGGGACTGAAATACAACAAATCTGGGTTTCTGACTAGAAAATTTAAAGCAATTGATATGAAATTTGGATGATTAGGATTAAGTAGTTTTTTGTTTTTTTGAGGAATATATTTCTTTAAGACACCAAGTTTTACATTAAATTGCAGGTTCATATCAAGTTTTCTATTGTGGGCATGTTTACTCCTCAGAGGACACAGTGCAGAATGACGTGTCCAAAGTAAAACCAAGGTTCACTTTCTTTCGCTCTCATCTGGACTTTCCCGGAACCCGTAGTGACGTCACCTCATGGAAATCGTCCTAGTGGCAAGATGGCTACCGAACCAAATAAGACCGAAATCCTTACTATTTTCAAGCGATTAAGATCTATCCCGACCAATAAGGTAACACAAATTCATCTTGTTTTAGCCTTTTTCGTGTTTTTGAGCACGTTGATTCCATTGGCACTTTAAAATAGCCTCGTAATATCGGTGAGAAAGCAAAGCTAACCCGGTGCCGGCTAATGAAGCTAATGTTAAAGGCAAAGGCCACGTAAACGCTTTATGTTAGTGGATTTACGGCTATAATTTATGTAAAAGCACAAAAATAAAACCACAAATACAGTCGTACATCAGTCCCTACCTTCTTAAACCTGACTATAAGCATTAAATGATGTTACGTGTTAAAGCAGCGTTAAAATAGTGATCATCCTGAACCATATGGTAATCACATGAGTCATTTTTCATTAATAAAAAACGTGTGGCAGTAAAATTATCCACTTTAACTTTGTCTTATAATAACTACATATACCAATTATGAATTTATGTCATGTGTTTTGAATCTACAATGTAAATAGTCATGAAAGTAAAGAAAACGCATTGAATGAGAAGGTCTGTCCAAACTTTTGGCCTGTACTGTATATTTATTTATTTATTTATTTATATATATATATATATATATATATATATATATATATAAATTTTGCAGGAATATCTTTCTCAAAGACATTTAGAAAGACAGAAATTTAGAGCAATGGACATAAAATTTTGATCGGATTAGGATGAAATGCAACGCATATATTGTAAAGCTTTCTATTCACAAACAAAAATATGTCATTGTTGGGTGTGTTAAGTACTTTTTTTTTTTTTTTGAGGCTTAAAGGGATATGGCACCCCCAGGTCAAACTTGGGCATCTCCCCACAGTCCAGAGACTAAAATAAGTGGTGGAAAGCGTTTTCCTGGTCACCCAGCCATTGTCCGAGTCTGTCAGCACTGACCGCCACGGTATCTGCAGCTACTCCGCGTTAGACTGGAGTCTAACGGCGCCAGAGAAAGATTTCGGCCAAAAGGAATTAATTTGCTCGATGCGTTTCCCAATTACTTTCTGTGTAGTGCGCATTCATATTGAGTGCAAATAAATGTACAAATCAACACAGAGAGCTTGACTTGGTCATTTTGGGTGGGAACTATTTTTCAGTGCAGAAAAAGAAAGCCGAAGCACACACCACGCTGCGCAACAGGGGAACTCCCTTCCTGGTGCGTAACAGGGATTCCCCTGGCAGCGTGCTGTCTGCTTCGGCTTTCTTTTTCCGCACTGAAAAATAGTTCCCACCCAAAATGACCAAGTCAAGCTCTCTGTGTTGATTTGCACATTTATTTGCACTCGATATGAATGCGCACTACACAGAAAGTAATTGGGAAATGCAAGTATGTAAAATGATTAAAAAAAAAAAAAAAAAAAGTCGGTTGTATAGCCTAGTAAAAACTATTCAGAGTCTCATAAAAAAGAGACAGAAACTTCTAGTGTTACATTTTATGGGCCATTCACGTTTTGTGCTAAACTTGAACCTCAAACAAGACATTTACAGGTACATTTTAACATGATAATTACAATATTGAGTTCATATATGCTAGATGGAACAATCATTTTAATTTGAGAGTGAATTTTTATTTGTGGGTACTGTTTCTTTGTACATTTTGATATTTTTCCATTTTACAATTAGATTTGAGCTGCAGAGTATTAAATTAATAACTTCTATGGCCCATTACAGATACAAACCAACTACTAAAGTGTTTTATTCTTGTATTTATTTATTGCAGTTCGTGTGTTTTAACTATATTTTACATTTAGAATATTTTTTGGAGATAATCCTGCTTTAGGGTTATGGTGTCAGAAGCATGTTTTATTGTTTATCGTCCATGTTTTCTTCAGCAGTATATCACACCTCAAAATGTGTTATCATGGTAGGCTTATTCATTCTTAAAATTCTGAATATTGTTAGAGTGGATATTTGTTGAATTGTTGTCAGTTTAATCATGCTCTGGGCAGATCTTGTGCTGTTGACGATGGGTCACATGCAGTGGACACATTTCCAAATAACAAATTAAACAGTTGTTCTTAGGGCTGGACAATATGACATTTCTGATTACATTTTATCTTGTCTCACCTAAAACAATAACGACCGTCAATATTAATTTCCTGAATGCAAACAATACTCTTAAAACTAGGCCTGTCATTAATAATTGAATGACTTATCTTGCAATATATGAACACTGGAGCAATAGTTTTTGGGGTTTAATTTTTTTTTTGCAAAATTTGAAAGATTTTTGCTGTTTTAGTTGTAATACGATAACATTTGAGCTGTAGATGGTTGAATATGTTGCTTATATGGCAAATGATTGGTGCATTTTGCCATTACTTTTTTGCAGCTCATGTCTATTTAAAAAGGGTTTTCATTTTAATGCGTGAAGAGTCCCTCAGTCGTCCAGGTAGAATCCATGATAAAAGGAGAAATTCAATTTGTCAACTGGACAGTTTGTTTGGTCGAAAACATTTCGCCACTCATCCGAGAGGCTTCGTCAGCTCTGGCCCTCATGCTGGTTAGACCCTGTTTATATCTAGCTGCAGGGAGGAGCTACCTACACTGAAAAAAGCTCTGAACCTATCCCAGCTACTCTGTCTCTTTTGTTTTACGAATTCCTCTGGCGTCTAGTATTAGCATATCTATCAGCCCTAGGAGGCGCTCACTACACTGAAATAGCTCTGAAACTATCAACTAATCTGTCTCTTTGTATTTCAAATTTCTCTGGCGTCCATTTTCTTCTCCCTATTCAAGACAAACGACCCTCATTGCAGAGGGGTGGAGAGGGTTGTTTGTCTTGAATAGGGAGACGAAAATGTTTCTTCCTCCAAAGTCTGAACTCTGGTCTAAACCACATGTTCTTACATGTGACAGAGGATTGACTGTTGACATGTCCATTAAAAACTTAACTGATCATTGTCTGCTGTACATCATAATTCCAACATGTTTGTCACCATTTGAACAGGTTTTTCTTGTGCTTCGGGATGCATTTTTCCAACAATTTTCTGATTTCAGCATCAGTCCACTGCATCATCAGACTTTCACCATTGTCTCAGTGTTTTACTGTGATTCAACATCTGTAATAATTATAGTGTTTGTATTAGGACTGTAATAATTACCATCATTATCAACTAACCTCAAATAGCCGACTATAAAAAAAATAATGGATGTTGTATTATATTAATCATAGTGATTATCTGGACTATACAGACTCTAAAACACATATGAAGAGAACTTTTATAACAAAAACAGTGGCATTAAAATTAAATTAAAATGTAAAAAAAAAAAGATTAATATTTTATTTGAGTTATGAATATATATTAGAAGCCATTCACCTTATGGAGCTCAACAGTGACTGCCCTCCTGTTTCTGGAAGTAAAATTCCCATAAATTTTTACCATAGACTTTCCGAGAGGAAAAAAATAAAAGTATATTAAAAGTTTAAAAGCTCAGAGCTAATTACTTATGCTGTAACTAATGACTACTAAAATATATATATATTTTTTTATTTCTCAAAAATTATAAAGTAATTAAAGCATTTTGCTGAATCTTAAATGTGTTTTGTTTTTTGTTTTTTTACTTAAAACACCCGTGTTATGGATATTAGTTTGCATGTAGGTGTTAATGATGTTTTTGAACTCTTAATATTAGAATTTTTTGGAAAGTTTTTGGGATATATGAATGGAAAATTTGATTTGGATTTCGAAGTGGGTGGGACAGTTGAGTATCATTTCAACTTTTATTCAGTTGAACGTATTTAAAAAGTCTTAGTCTACAATAGAAATAATTGTTTGATTGGTCAAGCACTGAAAATAATCATTAATAGCAGCTCTTATTTATTTTCAGTAGTCGTTTCTCAGTGGAATTGTGAGAAGTGGATCAAACTTTTTTGGCCAAAATAGCAGTGTTTTTTAATATTGTTTGTGTGAGTTTTGATGAGTAACACTCAGAGAATGCTGCATTCTTCTTGTCATGCTGTTACTATTTTGTCCACTTTCTGCTGCTTGTTGCTGTTTCAATAGTGTTTTCTTGAGATGAGACTCAGCGCTGACAATGCTCCGATCCAGGCTCAAAATGGTTCTGTTTAACTCATTTTATTCAGCACTTTTCTCTTTTAAACTTACATTTTGTTTTTATATATAATTAAATAATTGCTTTGATTTTATTTTTATTGTGATTATTATATTCTGTGAAGCACTTTGAATTAGGGCTGCACGATCAATCACAATCGAATCAGAATCAGAATTTGACTGGACGCTATGGCTGCAATTTTTGAAGTACCGTGAATTCCTCCACAAATGACAAAATGTTCTCTCTTATTCTCCATAAAAGCTGCTAATCCCGTAGTTTAGAGCTACACAAACATGTTCTGAATGTGAATCTAGTATTAGTTTGTCAGTTTATACTTCAGTCTTTTTGTCAGTCCTTCTGTACAAGTTTAAAATGTGAACTTTGATCTAATGCTTGTCAGAAAAAAATGCAATCAGATATTTTTTGCAAACCATTCAGCCCTACTTTGAATTACTTTGTGCTTGAGCAGTGCTCTATATATAAATCTATTTTTCCTTTTTTTCAGGCATGTTTCGACTGCGCGGCCAAGAACCCGTCCTGGGCCAGTATCCCGTACGGAGTGTTCCTCTGCATCGACTGCTCTGGGATCCACCGCTCTCTGGGCGTTCACCTCAGCTTTATCAGGTGAAAAAAATAAAAACTTTTTCTGCTTAACTGTCAAACAAGCATCTCATTTACTGGAACCTGTTGAAAAGAAATGTACAAGCCCCAAGCTAAATGTCATATGTTGTTTTAACAAAGAATATTTGTGTTTTTTTTTTATTAACTTAGATCAACTGAGTTAGATTCCAACTGGAACTGGTTTCAGCTCAGGTGTATGCAGGTGGGAGGCAACGCTAATGCAGTAAGTACAAAACAGCACATGCAAAAGGTCCATAAAATAGATTTATTACAGTGGGGGTAACTGTTAAACAGAAACGTGTATCACGTGTACAGTATCGCTCACACCAGACTGATGTGAATCGAGTCATGTGTCAGTATGGAACGTTTTTTGCTGAAAATGAACGCCAGAAGGTCATGACTAAAATTTGAATCTGATTGGCCGAAGCATCATAAGAGCGGAAAATCTCACTTTTGTTATGTCCAGTTAAGAGAAAAGCAAATGCCCAAATGTTTTTCACAAATGATCTATGATAGTCTGTATTGACGCTAAAATAAGCTGAAGTAAGTTTGCTTTGGTTTACTTGGGCGTATAGAGTCTACTCTTTAGTATCAAAATAGTTTCAAATGTAATAACAACACTACTCATGAGAAATATTGTGTACACTGGTGTGTTAATGTGTGTGTGAATGGGTGAGTGGTTCCTTGTTGTAAAGCGCTTTGAAGGTTGAAAAGCGCTATATAAAAATGTGACCTCTTACTATTAAAAATAATAGTTCCTTATGTCATGTATTGAACAAAAAGTCGAGCTGTAGTAATTATCATGACAGGCACAAAACAAATGCTTGTAAATACTTTGTGAATAATGTCATAACAAGTGACAGCCTCGGATTTATCTAATCAGATGCCTTTCCTGTTGCTTCCGGATACATAATTGTGACTGACAACACACAATTTTGTTTTATAACTTCAGCAAACCAGTGTTTGTTGTCACACAATGTGCTCACTTCCAGCTGTCTCACTCAATTTGCTTTGTGTCTCTGGGCAAGACACTTCCACCCTATTGCCCTTAACAGTATGATCAAATCAAAATCTGTACGTTATAAGATAAGTTATTATCAGTGTTTTATATTTTTATTTTGTACTAAGTTGAGAGATATCTTAATTTTCTGCATATTTAACACCTTTGATTTTACTGATATTATTAGGCATGGCACAATAATTACTATTTTAACACATTTTAAGTATAAGTCTATAATAATGAGCTGTTTTATTGTAATTCAGCCCATCTGCTGATGATGTAGTACATTAAGAAAAGATCTGTGTCAGTTTCTTAAAATCATATTCAATATTATAGTTTCTCATAATATTTTATACAGCAATATTCCAAACTACAAAATCTGTTACGTAATTGGTTATTGATTATTGTAGAACCTGAGCTGTTCTGAGATCTTCAGTTTAGAGTTCATTTTACACTTCTTTGTCCTCTTTTTGGATAATTTCTCATTTTGAAGTCCAGCCGAAACAATGTAGTCCACTTTTAGACCTGGTTTAGCCCAAGATTAGACATAGAATAGTCCTGATCTGGTGGTACCCCAAAAGCCACATCTTTGGTGGTGCTTGTAGTTAAAAGTTTAAAGCCACTGTTCTAATGTTTCCTTTTCCCGGTGGCAGACGGCGTTTTTCCGTCAACACGGCTGCACCACGAACGACACCAACGCGAAGTACAACAGCCGAGCGGCACAGATGTACCGCGAGAAGATCCGACAGCTCGCCAACGCCGCCCTGTCCAAGTACGGGACAGACGTGAGTACAGCCAAGCACCTGCATCTCACAGCAGCAGGGGCCTAGGGATCTCTTATCATGTGGAGTTTACACAATATATATCGCCATATTTTTTATTTACCCATATTTAAACTGGATAAATCATCTGTTTTGTTAGGATATGTTTTTCCTTTGAAATTATAGAGTTTTTTTTCTCTACAAAATGAAATGAGAAGTTTATTTACGGAATCTCTGTGTCCAAAAAGGTGCTCTGTCTATGTCTAAGTCTAAGTTTGTAAATCTAATGCTATATTTTTATTTTATTCCAAGTTGAGCACAGTTTGAATTGTGAAGTTAATATCCAAAATATACACACTTCATAACATTTCAATTCATATGGTATATGAATTATACATTTTTATTGCGCTAGTTTCTTTTATGTAGTCACTAATCAATTTTGAAGTACTGCAAAACATTATTTTCTCTATTGATTTGTGCAAAAATATCAAGAGAGAAGGGCATTTTATTTTAAAACTTTAACCTTGGATATAGACTGCTGAAAATTTGAAGGTGAACGCGTAGCTCACTTTTTCTCTGCTCGGGTCTAACTTCAACAGAATGTTGCGCAACTTTTCATTTTGAGCAGATATGTTGGCCATTTCCTGTCAGCTTCCTGAGCTAAAACACAAACACGGGCGCCCAGTTCATTGTTTTCAACTTCAGACACACGACAAAAGGCCTAATGGGGAGAGTGTCATTAACTGCAATAGTTTAATCGCGCATATAACAACTTAAAATATTGAATAGTATTAAAAAATTTGATATTAAATTGTATATTTGCTTGTACAACTTCCTAAAATAAACAAATGCACCGACTTCCCTGTTTGAAAACTGCTCAGTGGGAGCTGACGTTCCTGTAAACCTCACAACAAAGAGCCGCACAGCTGTCGGCCCCTCCTGTGGATAGCTGCACATCACATTAGCGAGTAGTGGATTTTTTTTTCCATTTGTGCAGAAATTATTACGTGATGCAGCCAAATCACACACGTATCACTTACTGAAAGATAAAATAATTAACAAAGTAAGTACAGAGAGGTGTGCATGTACCAGATCAGAGCAGTGACGTCTTGAATACATGAGAGTAAAAATGACTTAAACATGAATCACACCAAATACAACTTCAGAGCATAAATGAGAAGGGAAACAACTATGGCATGGTAAAAGGTAAAAGCCCTGAAAAGTGTATTTTGCAGCATAGGTCCGCTTTAAGTTTTTTTTTCTCCTTTTTTTTTCAGCTGTGGATCGACTCTTCGTCTGGAGCCAACACTCCCGCTGCCGAGAAGAAAGAGGCTGACTTCTTTGCAGAACATACACAGGTTTGTTACTTTAGATCAGTGCAAGAAAGTAATGTCCTGAAACAAAAATCACTGTTAATGTGACAGTGTGAAAATTGCTCTGTGACGTATTGACCATAATGACAAATGCCGCTGATCAGAAGTCTGTCTGTCTGTCTGTGTTCAGGAAACCAATACTGAAAGACATTTTCATTTGTTTTTGAAAAGGAAAGTAATTGAATTGTAAATTGAGATTAAAGGAACTGTATGTAGCCTGCACTCTTACAGTTTTAAAGGTTTTACAGTCACACCTGAACCTGGGTTCACCTGCAGATAGATGCATACACACTTTCCACTGTCCTATCAAGATGAGTTTTATTTTGTAACTTAAGAACATTGTTGCATTAAAGAATCTCATACAAGTTTTCTTTTGAATTCTCAGGTTTCTAATGACTGGAACATGGCGTCTCCCACTGAACCAGAACAGAATGGTTCCTCTGTCACTTCACCACAGACAGACTCCAACCCAAAACTCCAGGAAGATGCTCGTACGTTAAACTTTTACCAGGATACTAATGATGCATTAGTCTTGTATCGCGCTTTTCCAGACGCTCAGAGTCACTTTACATTTTCCTGCATTATTCATTCACTCTACACTCACACTTTCATAGCAAGCAATGTGGCTGAAGTGTCTTGCCTAAGGACACAACAACAATTGCATGAATGAATTTTTTAAAAGTTATTTTTGTTTTCTATAGAGCCAGAGGAGGGGCCAAGCATTGATGGGCTCAGCACATCTCCTAAAGCTGCTATTGGTGAGTAAAAATAAAAATGCTAATTTTCAATGTTAAACTGATGCCTATATCTGGGAAAACCTTCGATATCACTAATACCAATACTGGAGCCGATCTGTTGCCCATTCCGAGTATTCAGAGAACACTTATTTTAATTCAGAAAGAACATGTGACCAGATGGTATTTAGTCACACCTGGCAGTACTCGGGTGAACCTGATGACGCTGTAGAAGCGAAACGTGTTGTTCGCGCTAAGCCCAATAAAGGAATAAGAATAAAGTCAAGCGAGTGTGCGGTAAACTTCTTTTTTTTGGACTTTTAATATAAGTTTCATACAATTTCCTTTTATGACAGTTTAGTAAAAAGGAATCTCTCCATGCACCTACGATGGTTAAAAAGGGTAGGTCCAGAGTAGGAAGTAATTATTGAAAATAAGATACTTATCAATACTAAAACTAGTATCTAAACTAGATCCTCATTTGAGCAGGTATCGATAAAAAAAGTCTCATTTGCAAGACAAAAATGAACCTTTCCTGAATGTCTTTATAATGATCTGTATCAGACAATTATAAGAGCACATAGACTAGTATACACCCATGGACCACTGACGGATTACACAGATATAAGGCCACATGGGAATAGAAAGAAAATACTATGAGTTCATGTTGAAAATGACAAATGTCTAAATTATTATTTTTTTTATTAATCATTGTGGTCCAGTGTTGTATATGAAGTATTTTCCTTAGTATCAAAATCAAGTTTGAATTGCGACAACACCAATTTTGCACCATTTTATAGAACTTTAAACATTTCTGAAAATATCTATAGTTGACTTCTCACTCCTTTCCTGAAAATACCACTTTTTACATTTTTTGAACAGCCTCATCACTCCTCTGTCAATCTTCTGAATATTTTCTATAACAGTTTGTCGGATGCAGTTTGTTATAGCACACGTTGTTAAAACGTGCTGTAGAGAAGTATTCTGGTCGAATGTGCTGTCTTAAAAAGACACGTGTTTCATTTTTGGTATTTTGTGTAAATTATTCAACGCTGACATTGAAATATTCTTGGAACTCCAATGATACTTTGCAGCTGATGTGATCAACATTCGCTGGGGTGTGATGCTAACTGGAGGTTTAGCTCTGTCTGACGCTCTGTTAGACTTTAACCTGAGCACAATCTCATAAAGAACTGATTTAGCTGGAACTACAACAGATGAGATGATTTGTGCTCTCAAACCTTCCCTTTCGAATAAGCTCGCCTACATTAGCCGACAGTTTTTCAGTTGGACGCTCTCATTTTTTTAGTTGAAAATGAAGCGCCAAACCAGGACCATGAATACTCCTATTGATCAAACTTCTGAAAATGTGCCGTTTAAATCTATTTTGTATTTTTACTGGAATTCTTCAGGCCATCTTAAAACATTTTTGTGTGCATTGCGTGTCACTATGGTAACTGCTAAACACTCCAGCCATAGACCTACATGTAGAACCCCGCAGAATATCACTGCAAAGTCACAGTTGATCTTGCAGTTTACTCGTTAATAAATCCTACAGTTTTTAGAAGCCCTGTACTCCATATTTTGCCCCAGTACAGATTTATTGTAGAAGCAGTTCTCAAGGCCAAAATAAGTCTGCTGTGTGTGATAATTAGGAAATGTGCGTTAACATGCTAATTGTTGACAACCGTGACAACAAAGCTCCACTCTGGTCTCTGAAAGTTGTCAAAAGTGCTCATAAACTCGCCATGGTCAATAATTAGGATGCTCTGAATGCTTTAGTTAAGTGCAAAAAAATGGTGTGCTTCTGCAAATTATTAGTTCTGTTTTTCAGGTTTTTAAGTGATCTCAGGTACAACGCCTTTTTAAATGTAGTTCTCAAAAATTCTAAAAATACACAACACTTGTTTTGTAACAGTGAAGGCGTGTTAACATTAGGGATGTAACAATAACCGAAATATCGCCAAAAGTCTCAGAATAATATCATGGACTGTCACGATATTACGAATATATCGAATTACACGTTTCTCTGCTTAAATTTATTGTGATGGTGCAGCAACAGCTAAAAAACAGAAATACATACACCATGATCCTTTGCTCTGTGTCAGTCCAATCTACAGGATGAAATGACTGTTATTAAACATTTTTACATTTAATTATTTGCAATATAACAGAAAAATAACATATTCAGTTTTGTTGCCCTACACTAAATATCACAAATATCATATTTAGATATCGTTTAGATAAAGTTTAGATATCGTTACATTCCTATTTAACATAGCTCTTATAGTCCAGGAGTTTAAAGTTGGTCATTGTATTGCTCGTTTCAGATGACTTCACAGCATCATTTAAGCCAATATTAATTAAGTCACATGGGGGCAGCTAAAATTAAACTTGTTAAAATGCAAAATTATGTTGTAATACAGTGAGTTCTTGGGTTTAGACAATAATAGGAAATGCCTGGTTCAACATTTGCGAAGTTACTAGGGCTGTCAGTTTAATGCGTTAATTAGATCAATTAATTACACTGCAAATCAACACGTTATAAAAATGAACGCAATTAATTATGAGTGGCAATTCGATGCGCATTTTAAATTCAGCGTGCGGTGAGCAAATCGCTGCCAGGGCCTTTGAACGGCGAGTTTATTTATGAAAAGAACGAAGACGGGACAATCAACAAGAATGCTGTGATTTGTAGCTTTTGTCAAAAAGAATTTTCTGATCACCGAAGCAGCACACGTCCGGACAAGTTCCATTGTTACCGGTGATAGAGCGAGCATGAGCACACTTCAGCAAACCAACAAACCAACAAACCAACAAACTAACAAACAAACCAACAAACCACGCTCACAAAATTTGGGAAACGAATGAGCAAAGTGACCACAGAAAAACTGACAAACTCAATTGCAAAGTGGGTTCCCTCTCTCGCTTTCTCTCACAAGATTAAAAATGTGATTAATTAGATTAATTAATTACAAATCCTGTAATTAGATTAATCTTTTTAATCGCCTGACAGCACTAGAATTGACCTTTTTGATATTTTTTATATATTTTGGATATTGAATCTGAAAACTACCAAGAAAGACCTTTTGAGCATATGGTGTTCTCTGTACATTTAATTATTACTTTGTCTAGTCTGTTCAGGTCATAATACTTTAGTTGAAGGTATAAATTGGTGTTCTAAGGAGACAAAAGGCAGTGACGCAGAGTTATGTCACTGTCTGAAACCGCAGACTGGTTGACTTTGCGACGTTCTAATTAAAGATTTGATGGGAATTTGGGTTTGATATGCTGCTATTATTTAATTTATATAGTGTCTTCTGCATTAGGGTTGTTAAAAGTATCGAAAATCAGATACTTAAGGTATTGATACTAAAAAGTCACATTCACAGGACAGAAATGAACTTTTCCTGAATGTATTTAGAATGATCTTGAGCTGTATCAGAGCAAGACCACATAGACTAGTATACGCCCATGGACCACTGAGGAATTACACAGATATAAGACTGCAATTAATATTGAAAATCTCGAAGTTGAAATTTGATATTTTAGTATCGTGACAACCCTATATTTTACTTCCCAGAAACTGCAATTACATTTTCCCACGAAATTGTAAATCCCCAGTTCCAAGATGGCGAATCAGGTTGGGTTGGTTGTAGAAACTGGTATTTTACTGGTTTGTTTTCGCCCTTTAGACTCGTCCATGTGTTTGTCATCAGGCCTTACCACAGCGCCTCTGGGTAACTGCTCAGTCTTAAACCTCTGCATGCCCTGACGCTTAAATGACAGCTCTCTGCACCGCGCTGCTGTTTGTGCAAAAGAAAACGTCAACTAACCCACAACACAATGAAAGCTATGTGTGAGCGCAACATGAGCTGACAGACGCAGCCGAAACTTCTATAGATAAATCTTTCTATATGCATTGTTCAGATTATTTCAGTCTTTGAGTCAGATGTGTAGACAAAAACATGCAGGATCATAGGTTTGTGATTATAGCAAATAAATTTCATAATGCATAAAGGTCCGATATTACACAAAATTGACCCTTGTGAGCTTTTAGCCAAGTTAGAATGTTAAAAAAACGTACCCGGAGTTATGTGTTGTCTCATTCACATGTTTTAGTGATCCTGGATTACTCATCTGTATGCTCTGTTCCCCCTTGTGATGTCATGTAGTGGTAGTTTTCAAGTTAACAGCTACCGTTTACCTTTTAGTCCAGTAGAGATCATCCAAATGACTCTAGAGAAGGTGTATGGAGTTTAAAAACACAGTGGAGGACTTGGTATTACAGCTCTGGAAAAAATAAGCGATCACTGCATTTTTTTCTGAAATCAGTATCTCTACATGTATTACAGCCATTATTCCAGCGTCTGTTGAATTCCAACACAAACACAAAGCTGAGCTACTTCAGTTCTTGCACCAGGAGTGGAATAAAGTCACCCAAGAACAATGTGAAAGCCTTGTGGAAAGCATGCCAAGACGCATGAAAGCTGTGATTTAAAAATAAGGGTTATTGCACCAAATATTGATTTGTGAACTCTTAAGTGTAAACATTATGTTGTTTTAAAATGAATTTGATCTTGTTTCTTTGCATTGTTTGAGGTCTGAAAACATGAGCCGTTTCCCAATTCAGCAAGTGCATGGTTCTGAGCGTCCTTGGAGGGGGATGTGCGTCATATCCGGCGCGAAAACCGCTGTTCCATTCGGTTTTTGTCCCCTGCGCAGTTAAGATGTGGTCTGAACAGCACAGTCGTTTCCATGGAAATCGGGGCGTGGACCAAGCGTGCAAACATGCACGCTTCGCACACTTAAAAGCCCCAGCATGCACAACGCGGCAGGATATATGACTACAATGATGGACTCGCCAGTGACATCACCATGTGACAGTTGTGACTTCACTATAAAATAGATGTACTGGTTCACCTCACCTACAACTATGCTACATGAAACTCTTCATAAAATACGCTAAACGTGTGACGGTAGCCGTAACGGCATAGTTCACGGCACCTGTATTACCGTTCACATGCTTTTCCCCTTACACTTATATTTCTTTTGCTGTTGTAATGCTGGATATTCTACAGTATAGCCATGTCCAACGTTTACTCTAAGCTGTGCGCCTGCACATTCTCAGCACACAAGAAAACCTATGCACTGTAAATCTGGGATGAAAGAGCTTTTAGCGGATCTCCGCTTTTTATTCAGCCGCGGGGTCATTTATTATTATTATTTTTTTAATATCTGCAAAGTGAGAGCCACGCGACGGGGTCATTTCGGATGTCGCGCAGATCATGTGCTCAGACACATTAAAAATTAGGGGGAACATTGGCCATGTCCCATGTATTACTAGTCGCAATAGAATAATATTTTTGTCTTTAGGGAACAAGGAGCAGACCACCCGGCTCATTGAGCTGAGGCGGGACCTGTTCCATTTCGCAGACGCCCATGTGATCTCCGGACTGCACTCAGGGCTCAGCGAGTATGCACCGTCTCGACTGCAGACTGAGACCACACTCGCTGAATTGGGAAACAGCTATTGATCTTTTTTGTTATTTTGACCATTTGTCATTTTCTGCAAATAAATGCTCTAAACAATAATATTTTCATTTGGAATTTGGGGGAAATGTTGTCAGTAATTTATAGACTCAAACAAAAATGTTCCTTTTGGCCAAACACATACCTATAAGTAGTAAAATCAGAAAAACTGATCATTTTGCAGTGGTCTCTTATTTTTTCCAAAGCTGTATGTAGCTGGGTACTGCATTAAAACCATTTGCTTATTTGTGAGTTTGTACTTGAGTTCTAACAGGATTTGCGAGTGAAGTGTCTTGCTTTTGTTTGCTTTACATGGGTCCTGATTGACCCAGTGGTGCGCTAAAGGTTTTGCTTGTTGTGGTGTTTATTTAATTTAAATTGAATTCTTGGAGGGACTTTCTTTCTCCTTGTTAGAAAGGTTTTACCCCGTTTGTTGAAAACATCAGCAAACAGTTATTTTTGTCCCTGGGCTTAAGCAGGTGTGGCAGGTCTAACAAAATCACATGGTACACGCCTCATTTCTGTCTGTATGGCTTAAAGCAGTGCTCTTTGATGATTTAACATTTAACCTTTGGCTGAGGCTGGTCTCTGAAACTCCCTGCTCTGAAATGCATATTAATTATATGCATCAGCCATTTCATTACGACCACTGACAGGTGGACTGAATTACAGACAGTCTTTGTTTGGGGAATGTACTGAGAGCAAACTAAAGTGAAATGTTTGACAAATTGTCTCTAAACACTGGTTTAATCCTGGTTTGGTCTTGGGTTAGAACTGGTTTAGACCTTGTTAGTCCCTGTTCAGTGCAGCTTTTGTTGAATTCTTGCAGTCTGCTGTGGTGAGAATTTATAAGAGCTAGTTTAGTCCAGGTTTAGTTCTGGTTTTGTCCTCCTGGGTTAGACCTGGTAATTTCCTGGGTTAGATCTGGGGTAGACCAGGTTTAGACATGGTTCAGTCCTTCTGGGTTAGTCCTGGGTTAGATCTGGGGTAGACCAGGTTTAGACATGGTTCAGTCCTTCTGGGTTAGTCCGGGTTTAGTCCTGGGTTAGATCTGGGGTAGACCGGGTTTAGACCTGGTTCAGTCCTTCTGGGTTAGTCCTGGGGTAGATCTGGGGTAGACCGGGTTTAGACCTGGTTCAGTCCTTCTGGGTTAGTCCTGGGGTAGATCTGGGGTAGACCGGGTTTAGACCTGGTTCAGTCCTTCTGGGTTAGTACTGGTTTAGTCCTGGGTTAGATCTTGCCTGGTTTACACCTGACCATATCACAAGTGATATATGGTCTGGGAGCCACCTTCGAAATATCTCGTATCGGAGGTGTGATTTACGATCGCCAAAGGCCGTTTATTGGACGTTACGAATGTCTATCATTTTATTGGACGTTACGAATGTCTATCATTCAATGTCAATGATTTGTATATCATTTGGCGTATACGTAGCCCATAGCCAATCATGTCAGTTGTCAGTTCAAACTACAAACTTCCGTTTGTCACGTAGTACGCGTCACCGTCTTGCCACCCCTCCCTGCTCTCTGATTGGCTCCCAGAATCGGGAGAGCTCGCTTGCCATAGATGCCAGGCTGATTTCCCAGGTTAGGTTAGATCTGGGGTAGACTGGGTTTAGACCTGGTTCAATCCTTCTGGATTAGTCCTGGTTTAGTCCTGGTTTAGTCCTAATTTAGTCCTGGTTTAGCCCTGGTTCAGTCCTGATTAGTCTAGCTCTGTTTAGCAGTGGTCATAATGTTCTGGCTGATGTATGTGTGAGATTTTGACTGAACTCAAGTTGATTTTATGTTCTTTTGTCTTACAGACGTCAAACCTTCTATCATTGGAAAGAAGAAGCCCATGGCAGCCAAGAAAGGGGTAACTGCATCTATCCTCTGCATCCTCTGCTCCACTTCCTCTAGGCCTCCAGGTTCCTCCTCTGTACCACATACAGACCATCTCAAAGAATTAGAATATCGTGAAAAAGTTCAATATTTTTTGTCACTTATTTAAGTCAAACCCACATATTATATAGACTCACTTTATGTGTCATGATTCTGTAATATGAATTTGACTTTCTGAAATAAGTGACAAAAAATATTGAACTTTTTCATGATATGGTGGTCTATTATATAAACTTAAGCGCTTAAACTGTAGAAATGTTTGATCTTTTGTTTATTGTGGGACTAAAATCAAGAAATGTTAAAGTTCCAGTCTGTAAAAATGTAATTGGCCTCGGTGAAAGAGAACAAGTATTTAACGAGGCCAACAATAAACCATTACAAAACAATATCATTTGAAACCACTAAGCTCTTTTGTGTAATTTGTAATGCACTGTAATTATGGGTATTCAAAATCAAAATGGGATGGAGGTGTGATAATAAGTTTTATTATTATTATTTATTGACAATTGTGTAAACACATCATTTCTTTTCTAACTGCATTTAAACGTTTAGACTAAACCACATACAAAATCGTTAAGAGAAAAAAATAATAATAAAATAAATACTGGTGTCAGTGCATTTCCAATTGTATTTATCCATTATTTTTGTTAGTCCAGCAGTATTGACTGATGTGTTAGTGACATTTACATTTGCACAAAGGTTGGCTCCAGGTCCTGGGTTTTATTTTAGTTGGGTGAAGAATAATTTGTTTCATTAATTACTATAAATAAACATATATAGGTATTAGGGATGTCAACAATTAATCGATTAACGGTTAATTGTCGATTAAGACGTTGGTCGATCAAAATGCATTAATTGTAATTAACCGCTAACCGCGGACACGCGGACATGCGCACCCGCGTGGTCATGAAACAAGGCAACCGCGCTGCGCCAAGATCGACTCACAGCCGACCGCAGGCGCCAACGGCACTGCTCAGCAGCCCCGGGTGTACCGCGAGGCGAGATCGAACCCGGAATGCGTGCCGCTGCTGCCGGTTTCGCCGCAGCCCGCGCCCCGAGCCCCGCGCGGCTGGCCTGCGGCTCGGAGCGCGGGGCGCGGCGAAACCAGCACGCGCCCCAGTGGTTTAATCCTGGTCTAGTCCAGGTCTAGACCCGGTCGAGTCCCGGTCCAGTCCAGGTCCAGTCCAGGTCCAGACCTGGTTCAGACCTGGTCCAGTCCACGTTCAGTCCTGGTCTAGTCTCTTAGCCAATCAGGACAGAACACAATGTTACTCTATAAAAAAAATTTTACACTATAAAAAAAAATTTGGATAGAGCGAGGGATTACTGTATTTTGTTATTCAGCATCAATACATTTGTCTGCTTTTTACTAAGGAACAATTAATTGAGGAATATACAGTATAATAATACTATGATATATTTATGACTCAGTGTTATGTTACTATAGCTTATATTCTTAAAGACCCTATTGAAACACTCAAATTCAGGTGAAAAACGCCGCTTATCAGTTAATCGTTAATCGACCGATAAGGTCAATCAACTATCAGTTAATGAATTAACCGATAATTTGCATCCCTAATAGGTATTTAAAGTTGTATGTATGCTTAAAACATGAGAAAATATATCAATTACACAAGAGGTTTAATTAAAATTCCTTTCTGTTTGACTACTGTGACATTTCCTTCCAGATGAAGTTTAGTGTCTATAAATACAAATACAGTGGCTTGCGAAACTATTTGGCTCCCTTGAACTTTGTGACCTTTTGCCACATTTCAGGCTTCAAACATAAAGATATAAAACTGTAATTTTTTGTGAAGAATCAACAACAAGTGGGACACAATCATGAAGTGGAACACACTTTATTGGATATTTTTAACTTTTTTAACAAATAAAAAATGAAAAATTGGGTGTGCAAAATCATTCAGCCCCATTGAGTTAATACTTTGTAGCGCCACCTTTTGCTGCGATTACAGCTGCAAGTCGCTTGGGGTATGTCTCTATCAGTTTTGCACATCGAGAAACTGATATTTTTGCCCATTCCTCCTTGCAAAACAGCTCGAGCTCAGCGAGGTTGGATGGAGAGCGTTTGTGAACAGCAGTTTTCAGTTCTTTCCACAGATTCTCAATTGGATTGAGGTCTGGACTTTGACTTGGCCATTCTAACACCTTGATATGTTTTTTGGTGAACCATTCCATTGTAGCTTTTGCTTTATGTTTTGGATCATTGTCTTGTTGGAAGACAAATCTCCGTCCCAGTCTCAGGTCTTTTGCGGACTCCATCAGGTTTTCTTCCAGAATGGTCCTGTATTTGGCTCCATCCATCTTCCCATCAATTTTAACCATCTTCCCTGTCCCTGCTGAAGAAAAGCAGGCCCAAACCATGATGCTGCCACCACCATGTTTGACAGTGGGGATGGTGTGTTGAGGGTGATGAGCTGTGCTGCTTTTACGCCAAACATAACGTCTTGCATTGTTGCCAAAAAGTTCGATTTTGGTCTCATCTGACCAGACCACCTTCTTCCACATGTTTGGTGTGTCTCCCAGGTGGCTTGTGGCAAACTTTAAACGACACTTTTTATGAATATCTTTAAGAAATGGCTTCCTTCTTGCCACTCTTCCATAAAGGCCAGATTTGTGCAGTATACGACTGATTGTTGTCCTATGGACAGATTCTCCCACCTCAGCTGTAGACCTCTGCAGTTCATCCAGAGTGATCATGGGCCTCTTGGCTGCATCTCTGATCAGTCTTCTCCTTGTATGAGCTGAAAGTTTAGGGGGACGGCCAGATCTTGGTAGATTTGCAGTGGTCTGATACTCCTTCCATTTCAATATTATTGCTTGCACAGTGCTCCTTGGGATGTTTAAAGCTTGGGAAATCTTTTTGTATCCAAATCCAGCTTTAAACTTCTCCACAACAGTATCTCGGACCTGCCTGGTGTGTTCCTTGTTCTTCATGATGCTCTCTGCGCTTTAAACAGACCTCTGAGACTATCACAGTGCAGGTGCATTTATACAGAGACTTGATTACACACAGGTGGATTCCATTTATCATCGTTAGTCATTTAGGTCAACATTGAATCATTCAGAGATCCTCACTGAACTTCTGGACAGAGTTTGCTGCACTGAAAGTAAAGGGGCTGAATGATTTTGCACGCCCAATTTTTCGTTTTTTATTTGTTAAAAAAGTTTAAAATATCCAATAAAGTGTGTTCCACTTCATGATTGTGTCCCACTTGTTGTTGATTCTTCACAAGAAATTACAGTTTTATATCTTTATGTTTGAAGCCTGAAATGTGGCAAAAGGTCACGAAGTTCAAGGGAGCCAAATATTTTCGCAAGCCACTGTATTATACCTGTTTTAACCCCGATTTAATAGATGTTTTATATATATTTTGTCCCGTTGCAGCTGGGAGCAAAGAAAGGCCTGGGCGCTCAGAAGGTGAGCAGTAAGAGCTTCTCTGAGGTGGAGAAACAGGCTCAAGTTGCAGAGAAAATGAAAGAAGAACAGGCAGCAGAGGCCAAGAAGCAGGCCGAGGAGTCCATGTGAGTACAAGAGGAAACTATACAAGTACACAAGATTATTAAATGAGATCCTAAACACTAATTCTAAATGTAGTTTTTAGTGGTAAATTATAAATATTAAACCTGCACAAGGACTTAGACAAAGTATTAAGTGTTTCTTTCATTTAGTAGACTTGTAACTAAATTGAAAATGTGCAAAGGGAGTCATTCAATACTTTCACCACTGCCCCCTGGTGGTCAGTAGGGATGATTACACTGGTCTACAAGCAAAATGCTTCCGGAACAAAAGTAGTAACATTTTTCTTGGTTTAGGTCTCTAGGTCAGAAGTGCTGATTGGCTATAGTTTCCAAGATATAGTATTGGGTCAGAATAGGAAATGTATGCAAAATAAGGCAAAAACAGTAGTTTATCAGAAGTTACAGTGTGTCTATAAGTACCAGTTCTATCTGAACCCTGTCTGCACATTCCAGTACATTCATTTTAATATGTCTACAGTTTTAACGTCAAATATTTTTTTATTTCACATAAGAGAGATGCCTCGAAATTGTGTGCACCTGATGTCTTAAGATATTTCTTGTTTTTTTCTTAAAGATCCCATGACATGGTACTTCTTGATGCTTTTATATGGCGCCTTAATGGTTCCCTAATACTGTAAATTAATCCTTCTTCAAAATCAAGACTCAGTGCATGAGATATGACTCTGACTGTCTTCATGAGGCTAAATATGTCTCTAAAACGCTTTATTCTGGGCGTTGTTGCTTGAATGCAAATAAGGAGGACAGAGACAGGCCAGTGCAGCGGGTGGGGGTGTGGCCAATACGCCACTTTTTCCCCGTTTAGCAGTGTGCTGTGCGCTGGCCGCACTTCAGCGTTTAAGCGCGGAGGAAGATATGAGACGCGTTCCATGAAAAAAAACACTATTTCCACAGAAAAAAAAAATAAACCACTGCTGTTTCAGAGGTTCGGAGGCTCGGATAAAGGACATCCGAGCCTGGAAACATTCTCATGTGTCTCCATGCAAATAAAAAAACGCATCTCACATTTCATAGCTCGTTTGCGGTCTAAACTCTCTGGGCGTGATTTCCAGAGACGGTGGGTAGACATCCAGATGGGGGGTGGAAACGTTTCCACAAGTGTGACGGCAGAAAGTTCCCTTGTTCAGAATCGCCCGTTTGGGCTGTCTTTTTTTCGAACGCGGAAAAGGATCGCAAATGCTCAGTTTATACATATTGTAACTTTTAGCCATGGGGGGGCCCTAAACAGGGTAGGGGAGCTTACATTAACGTTCAAAAACCTCAGAAAGGGAAAATTTCATGCCATGGGACCTTTAACGGATAAAGAAGTGCAAGTTAAATATTTTCAAAATATAAATATTATTTTTAAGCAAAAATGCCTAAATCTATTGTATAAACAGTTGCAATTTTGATGTAAAATCATTAAATGTCTTGAATACAGTAGCTAACCAGCACAGTTATCAATTGATTTTCAGTTCATCTTATCAGTATAAATGAGATTTAGCCACTTTTATCTTAGAAGCAGATCGAGTCCAAAAATTTGTAGACCAGTGTTACAGAACAGAAAACAGAATTATTAAAATGTAAATTAATTTAACCTTCTCCTCACTTCGCTCTGTGTTTAATTAAAATTGTGTTCTGTGTGCGTCTCAGTGTGGTCTCGATGCGGTTGGCCTATAAAGAGCTGGAGATCGACAGAAAAGTGGAAGAAAAGAAACTTCAGAATATGGAGGGGAAAAAGAGGGAGCAGGCGGAGAGACTCGGGATGGGCTTCGGAAACAGGAGGTAATTATGTTTTATATATGTGTTTCTTGTTCATAAACATGTTTTACCTTTGTAGGTGGTTTTTAGATTATTTACTAGAAAAGTTACAGGCTCAGATTACGGTGAATCCTGATTGTAATCCCCGTCTCTTCCAGCGCTGTGTCCCACTCGGTGATGTCGGAGATGCAGGTGATTGAACAGGAGAGTCCCATCGGAGCAAAGACCTCGTCCAGATCCAAACTGGACCTGTTTGATGAACCCGGGTTCACCTCTGGACCTCCAAAGTACGAAGGACAACAGCTTAGAACATTAGCCCGTGTCTCATTATAACCACGACAATTACAACTGAGACTGATGTGGACAGGAGGAGCGAGATCTACGCTTACGGACAGCAACTTCATACGTTTCTTTACCTAAATTTAAATTGGAAGGTGGAATTAAGGCTGTAACGATTAATCACAGAATTATCATGACTAATTGACTACTTATACATTGAAAATTTAAATTCCATTAATTATTATTTGGAATATAAAGACGTGGCAAAATATACTTTATAAACAAAAAACAGTGGCGTTATTAAATTACAAAAAAATCATACCACCCGTAATACACTTTATTAGTTAATATTCTCTATTTGAAAGCATTGGGCCAGCATGCTTATTATTAATTTTTTTGAGAAATTATTATTTGAAGAATCACATACTAGTGGACTATTAAAATAATCTTTAGTTGGAGTCTTGTTTAAAATTGTGTTTTTAGTATATTTTATTTGCATCGACTTGAATTAAAGGACCCCAAGGTTTAATAGAAACATGAATGAAGCTGTACGTTTAGTTTAGTACTAACTATCCAATCAATAATGCCATAATGCTGTGTTTATAGATATAAGGATAACCCGTTCACGATGGGCGAGAGTTTTGGCTCCAGGTGGGAAAGTGACACAGGAAGTGGATCTTTCACTGCTTCCTGGGCCTTAGACAAAGAGGAGCCCAAAGAGGAAATCACCATCTCCAGTATCCAGCCAATCGGAGAGAGGTACGCCTGCTCCTCTGACCCTCTACTCTGCTCCTCTGACCTTCTCCTCTGACTTCTCCTCTGCTCCTCTGACTCTCCTCTGCTCCTCTGACCCTCATCTGCCTCTCTGACCCTCCTCTGCTCCTATGACCTTCTCCTCTGCTCCTCTGACCATCTCCTCTGCTCCTCTGGCCATCTCCTCTGCTCCTCTGACCATCTCCTCTGCTCCTCTGACCTTCTCCTCTGCACCTCTGACCTTCTACTCTGCTCCTATGACCATCTCCTCTGCTCCTCTGACCTTCTGCTCTGCTTCTTTGACCATCTCCTCTGCTCCTCTGACCCTCCTCTGCTCCTTTATTTTGTTTCTCTGCTCCTCTGACCATCTCCTCTGACCATCTGACCCTCTCCTCTGCTCCTTTATTTTGTTTCTCTGCTCCTCTGACCCTCTCCTCTGACCATCTGACCATCTCCTCTGCTCCTCTGACCCTCTCCTCTGACCATCTGACCCTCTCCTCTGCTCCCCTGACCCTCTCCTTTAACTTGTATTTGTGTTGTATTTCCCAGGTTGCCCAGCAGGAGGAAAGCTGAAGCTCCGGCTCCTGTCTCTGAGTCGAACGAGGCCCGACAGAAGTTTGCCAACGCTAAAGCCATTTCCTCTGACATGTTCTTCGGACGAGAGAGCAACGCGGAGGTGAGAGTCCAGGACTCCCGTCTGTGGTGATGTGCTGACTATTTTGTGCAAACTTTGATTTTTGGCTCATCAGATAACCCAATAATAAGACAGATTAAGAGAGATAAAGAGAAATCTGATTATCAAGAACACCTGATGATGTGTCAGTCACTTTTTGCAGCAACTTTTGTATTTGAAGGAAACGTACAATGGCTTTTTAAATAACTCTTTCAATCTTTAACATGTTGTATTATTAGATGGTTAATATTGGTCTTGAGTTGACTGTTTATATATTTATTTTCTATTCTCCTGTCAGTACGATGCAAAGACGAGGCTGGAGACTATGTCTGGAAGCTCGGCCATCAGTTCTGCAGATCTGTTTGGAGATGGCAGCAAAGGTAAAAACTCACTTCACTCTTGGATATTTTCTTTATGGTTTGATATGATTTTATTTGTACAGGAACAGTGACGTTACATTGACCAAAAGGGGAAGATGTCTTGTACCAGGTTATAGCAAAATGTGTTCATTTCCACCTCTCGACCCTGGACAGGACGATGTTTAATCTCCAAAACTGAATCTTAGACTACGTTCACACTGCAGGGCTTAATGCTCAATTCCGATTTTTTTGTGAAATCCGATTTTTTTTTTGCGAGGCCGTTCACATTTCCAATTAAATACAATTTCTATGTGATCTCCAGTGTAAACGTTAAACACCCCAAAAGTGTCCCGCATGCGCCTTGGAGGACACGACAACGTCACACGCAGCGAACGTGCTCAGTGTTTACAGAAGTAGCCTGAAATTGCTGCAGACCGGAGCCAAAACATGTACAGCTTATTTGTTTTAAAGATGAGACAGAGAAAGAGAAGGACAAGGTTTTTGGCTACGGCGTTTTGTGGGGCAGTGGCAGCAAGGTCTGTAGAAATGAGCGTGTGGGTGCGGAGTCGCAGACAAGAGGGGTGGGGTTGCTACGTGCTTCGCCGCTTCACTGATACGGAGTTTATATACTATTTTCGCATGACGAGAAGAACGTTTGTGTACATTTACTTGTACCACTCTTGCTGGAGGAAACACACCCAGGTTGGATGAATACCTGGCCGTTCAGACTGAAGTCACATGTCAAAAGATCAGATATGTATCGGTTTTAGGACCACATATCCAAGTGGCTTGGATTGCATTTGAAAAAATCGGATCTGTGTCGTTCAGACTGTGATTAGAAGATCAGATGCAGGTTGCATAGAGGCAAAAAAATCAGATTTGGGTCACTTCAGGCTGCAGTGTGAACGTAGCCATAAAGTCGATGGATACTTGATCTGAACATCATACTAAATAATAATTATACATAGTTTTTTTCAGTAAAGTAACACGAAAACAAGGACAGGACAAACAAAACAAGTACAGAGTAAATACTGGCATATTTCATTTAAAAAAGACAAACAAATGACACAACACGACTAAAACAACTACACATTCAAACACGCGTCTCCTCTTCTCATGCACTACATACAGACTTTTTTTTTCTTTTTTGTGTGGTGTGTTTTTTGTTTTTAAATTCCGTACATGTAAAAATCTCTAGGCCTTGATTGTTTTTAATGTCGTCTAAAAGTCTAATCCTGGTTTGTTGTCCCAGCGCGGTCCTCGGCCGGTCTGGACAGTGTTCTGCCCTCGGGTCCCGACATCACTCAGTTTAAACAGGGAGTGAAGAGCGTCGCAGGAAAGATGGCCGTGCTCGCCAACGGAGTCATGAACACCATCCAGGTCCGTACACATCTGTCCAGTGGCCCATACACATCTGAATACACATCTGAATACACATCTGTAGTGACATCACAAATCTATAGGTCAATAATAGTATGTAATATTTTAAAATAAATTGTTAAAATGCAGATTTCCATTTCTGTATAGTGAGTTCTAGGGTCTCGTCACTAATTGAAATGATGAAGTTCCACATTTGAAAGTACGCCAGTACGCCGAAAGGACGCCAGAGGAATTCGTAAAACAAAAGAGAGTAGCTGGGATATGTTCAGAGCTTTGTTCAGGGTAGTTAGCTCCTCCCTTGCAGCTAGATATAAACAGGGTCTAACCAGCATGAGGGCCAGAGCTGACGAAGCCTCTCGGATGAGCGGCGAAACGTTTTCAACCAAACAAACTTTGTCCAGTTGACAAATTGAACTTCTCCTTTTATCATTTGAAAGTACAGTTGTTCTGATATGATACTGCACATTTTTCAGGTATCGTATCAGATATTTGAAATCACTGATCCGATACCACTCTGTATTTTCCACAGTGAGGACCTGTAGATCAGTGGCTAATGCTGCCGCTAACGCCCAGAGCAGGTTAAATAGACTATGGAGGCTCTTTAGACTCTTAAAACACGCTGATAATGACAGAAAAGAGATTTGTGTTTCCTCTTTGATTCCTTCATTTAACCTTTAGTGTGGACAATAAACTGAGCTACAGAGAGCCCAGCCTGACAACAGCAACAGCCAAACTCGGACTTTGTTTACTCTGCAGAATTATCCATGAGCTACGAGGATGAGTGTCTTTTTACAGGCCTCACTGTTGGTTTTATTCATGCACCGTAGTAGAAAGTAACGAATTAGAAAAGTATAAGTGCTTAAATCAGCACTACTTGCGGTCAAAAACATTCCAAGTTCAAAGTCAGCTTTATTGTCAAAAACCATTTGTACAGGTTGCACACACAGGATTTGAAATTGCAGCGCCCCCTAGGCCCACAGTGAACATAAAACATCTGATAAACAAGACAATAAACACCATGACTAAAACATCACATATACCCACAGCAAAAGTACAGTAAACTTGTGTATGATACAAATAGGTAAAATACACAATGTGTAACGTAATAAAGCTCAAATGGTATCATTTAAGCAGCAGTGTCAGTGCCATTTATGCAGCAGTGTCGTTGGGGGAGTGAGGGCAGGGAGAGAGTTGAGCATCCTGACAGCTTGGTGGATGAAGCTGTCTTTCAGTCTGCTGGTCTTGGCCCTGAGGCTCCTCAGTCTCCTTCCTGATGGCAGCAGACTGAAGAGGCAGTTGGATGGGTGGGTGGGATCACCCAGAGGGCTTTGCGGGTGAGGCGGGTGCGGTAGATGTCCTGCAGGGAGGGGAGAGAGACACCCACGATTCTCTCCGAGGGTCTCTCTCCCCTCCCTGCAGGACATTATATATTTGACTCTTAACACTTAGTTCTCAAAATCTAAATTATTCTATAGATTATCTTTAACAGATTTATTTATTGCTCTTTTACGGTAACTGTACTATGTGGTATCGGACTGGTATCGGTATCGGCGAGAACAAGACCAAATATCAGTATCAGAAAGGTATCGGAACAACACTTTGAAAGTTTGTAATTTAAAAAAAAAATGCTATGTTCCACACAAGTTATTACATTTTGAAATAAATTATTACAAAATGACTGAATATTTTCATTAAAAACATGCCATGATTAACCCAAATAAAGATTGTAAATGTGTTGACCTGACCCTTTATGGTTCATATTTCCATAATTACTGGGCCACATGAAACAAAAAACGTCAGTATAAATAATAAATGTCAGTATAAATAATAAATGTCAGTATAAATAAACAAAAGTGAAGTTATTTTTTCACAGCTTGTCAACCCCAACGACGCGATTGTTTTCAGCTGAAATGAGTTTAAGCCATAAAATGAATGTGGAGCTGATCAAATCAAACCAATAATAAACATTTCTGGATCATACGTTTAGAGATTTCTTTCCAAAACAATGAATGTGAAATTATGAGGTTGCACAATGCTATAGGATTATTTTCGTAATATGTTTATTTAATATATTATGATGATCCAGGCCGTGTTGGTCCTAAATCCTTGTGTATTTTCTGTCTGTAGGATCGTTATGGCTCATATTGATTTTCCGCTGATTTTCCGCCCAGTGGATAAACCCCCTGGACCTGCCCGGCCTCTCCGCCCGAGTCCAGTCTCACGAGACCAGATTCGGACCCGAACCGTTTTCAAGGATTTTGCATGAAGAAAGCGCCGTCTTTCTAAAAACTACCATGACTTTTGGAGACATTTTGACACGAAACAGTATTCTCATTATAACTTTCACGTTTTATTATGTTCATACCGGCGACTTCAGAGGCTGTGTAGATTTTTTTGTAATTTACATTGAGAATATTTTGGTCTTAGAGTTTCAATAATAGCTTCTTTATTTTATTCTAAATCTAAGTGGTCTAAGTTGTTTTTGGTATATTATGTTTTGATCATGTGCATCTAAAAATGTCAATATTGTGAAAAGTATTTATCAGATATTTAGGATTTGGTGCATATTTTTGTGCAAAACTCAAATTTATGAATCTATTTAGTATTGTTAATAAGCAATAAGCAATTAAAACCCAAATTAACTATTATATTAGACAAAAACACTCAATTTAAAGAGGGGGTATTATGCAAAATGGAGCTTTCTACCGTGTTATAATGTTCCCTCGTTAAACACACGTCTGAAGAGGTTTTAGAGTCATCCATACATGTTTCAGTAATTTAGAGATCTCTTAAACCTTTTTACGTTTAACTAGAAGATTCTGTACGAGGCTCCGCCCACAAGCCCACAACAATTCTCCAAAAATATACAAAAACACGACACAAAACTAAACCAGGTCCAAACCAGATCTAAACCAGGACTAAACCAGAAATAGTTATAAGAAAATAACAGAATCAAGTCTAACTCAAGGACTAAACCAAGGACTAAACCAGGACTAAACTAGGATCCAAATCAGAACCAAACCAAGAATAGTTATAAGAAAAGTCTAAACCAGGACTATATCAGGACTAAATCAGATTCAAGTCAGAAATAGTTAGGAGAAAAGATCCGCAACAAGTTTAAACTAAGATTAAACCAAGGACTAAACCAAGGTCTAAACCAGGACTAAATCAGATCCAAACCAGAAATTGTTTGGATTGGATTTTAGAATCAAGTCTAAAGCAGGACTAAACCAAGACTAAATTAGAACTAAATTAGGACTTATTAAAGATAGAAAAAAAATAAAATAAAAAATAGCTTTAATGATAACTAAACCAGGTCTAGATTTATCCAGTATCAGAACTAACAAAAGTCTAAACAGAAACAGAACCAGGTCTGAACCGGGTCTGAACCAGGCTGTAGTCCCTAAACTAAAACCGATTCTCTTTAGACCGACGTGGCAAACGCAGAGTGGAAACTGACGACTTCAAAACCAGTTTAACTTAAAGAGACAAATTTAAGACTGACGCAGAAACAAGAATCTGTACAATAAGGTTAAACAAGGACTAAACATGGGCTCAAAAGAACTAAAACAGGACTAGAACTAGATTAAAACCTTTTTTGGAAGTTTTATCCAATTTGGACAAACACAAATCTAACAGCGATTCCAAGTATCAAATATGGACTTAAAAGGACTAAACCAGGACAAAAATCATTTTAAAACCAGATCTCAACCAGGACTAACCCAGGTCTTAAACTAGGTCCTAACCAGAATTGGACCAGGACTAAAGCAGTTCAAATTTGATAAACCTGTAAAAGACCTAAGCCAAATTAACCAGTGATATTCTAGGCATTATTACAGCAGATCTTGGACTAAATTAAACCAGGACTAACCCAGGTCTCAAACTAGGTCTGAGCCAGAACTGGACCAGGACTAAACCAGGTCTATTGCAAGTTTTTTTTTAATTAAACTTGGACTTAAACTCAAAGACTAGGCATTAAATCTGGATTAAAAGGACTAAATCAAGACAAAACAAATTTAAAACCACTTCTCCAAAAATATACAAAAACCTGGTACAAAACGACTTGGCGGGGTGCACGCTGATTGTGTTGTGATGGCGCTCTGAAGGGGGAGTGACTTAGCACGGAGAGCAAAGGCAGTGAGGCGTCAGAGTATCAAAAACAGAAGCAAAACGTATAAAACACAATACGTTGTTTTTGGCAGATACGGCATTTTCAAAACAAAAGGTTAACAGTTACCCCCTCTTTAACTATTCACCTCTTGTATCTTGGGTCTACAGAATTATAACTTTTGGAAATTTGAACATTACCAAAATTATTTAGTCACAATATTCATGTTTTTGAGATGCGCGTTTTGTTCATTGTCCTGTTAAACATCACACTATATTTAATATCATTTGAACAGTTTAATTTTCAGTCACTGTTCTCTCTTCAATGGTTTGTTTTCACGTTTTTATCCAGAAAAGCACTGAAACTATTTCAAATAAAACTTATAAATATACTGGCCACTTTATTAGGTACCCCTCACTGAAATAGTTAAACTTTCCACAAGGAAAAGTTTTTCCACAAGGAAAAATGTAAATTATTTTTTTGTAAACTTGGTCTTTCAAATAGAGGGATTCTTTAACTTTTAACCACTAGAAAATGTAAGGACTACCCCAGATCTGAAACAGGACAAAACCAGGTCTAAACCAGGTCTAAACCAGGTCTAAACCAGGTCTAAACCAGGTCTAAACCAGGTCTAAACCAGGTCTAAACCAGGTCTAAACCATATCTAAACCAGGAATAAACCAGGTCTAAACGAGGAATAAACCAGGAATAGTTATAAGGAAATAACCAAATCAAGTTTAAACCAGGACTAAACCAAGACTAAATCAGGACTAAACCAGGATTTTATAAGGTACACCTCAAGTCATTTTGAATTACTTAATTAAACTTGGCTAAACTTTCTGCGTAGCACCACAAGGACTGTTTCAGAACGACTGGTACAAGGAAACAAATATTAAATAAACTAGGGTTGTCAAAAGTATTGAAAATCAGAAATCTAATCTAATCGATACTAAAACTAGTATCCAAACTAGACACTCATTTGAGCAGGTATCAGTACTAAAAAAGTATGCTGAAAATCACATTCTATTGTCAAAATAAAGAGTGTTTTTATAATCATCATGGTATCGGAATCAGTACAGAGCATCGAGTCTATTCTTTAGTATTGAAATCAAGTTTGAAATGTTAAAACAATAATAATGATTGATCGTGTTTGGACCATGCTTCTCTCTGATTGGCTCACCCACCTGTCAGTCACGCCCATATGAACCGTAGCAAAGTGAACACCTTTACAACGCGAAAAACAAGTCTAAAACTACAAAATTGGTTTAATCATGAGTCTAATCTATTGTTTTCTGTGTTGTATTAATATTGGGGATGCCTTGGTGTTACAGAAAGTCAAATTAAATAATGTTTATGTTATTATTTAAGTCTTTTAATGCACAATAATTGATCCAAAAGGACAAAGTGTACCTGTAGTGGTGGTTTGAGTCTGTACCTAATATTGTGGCCATGTTATTGAAGTCCGATAGCTCATCAATCACTCTGCGTCTGTATTTAACAAAAGGTTGAGTTTTAGTTTGTCTCTGATGTAATGTGTCCTCTCTTGCCACAGTGAATTTTTATATAGTTTTGGAAAGTTTTGAAGGAGTTTTTTGTAAACTTGGGCTTTCAAATAGAGGGATTCATTCACTTTTAACCTATTCCAGATCTGAAACGGGTCTGAACCAGGTCTAAACCAGGTCCAAACCACATCTAAACCAGGACTAAACCAGGTCCAAACCAGATCTAAACCAGGACTAAACCAGGTCCAAACCAGAAATAGTTATAAGAAAAGAACCAAATCAAGTCTAAATCAAGGACTAAATCAGGTCTAAACCAGGACTAAACCAGGTTTAAACCAGGTCTAAACCAGGTCTAAACCGGGTCCAAACCAGGACTAAAAGTCCAAACCAGAAATAGTTATAAGAAAAGACCCGAATCAAGTCGAAATCAAGGACTAAACCAAGGTCTAAACCAGGACTAAATTGGATCCAAACCAGAAATAGTTAGAATAAAAGACCCGAAACAAGTTTAAACCAAGATTAAACCAAGGCCTAAACCAGGACTAAATCGGATCCAAACCAGAAATGTTCATAAGAAAAGAACTGGGTCTAAAGCAGGACTAAACCAAGACTAGACTAGGACTAATTAAAGAGAACTAAACCAGATCTAGATTTATCCAGTATCAGGACTAACAAAAGTCTAAACAGAAACTGAGTCAGGTCTGAACTGGGTCTGAACCGGGTCTGAACCGGGTCTGAACCAGGTCTGAACCAGGTCTGAACCAGGTCTGAACCAGGCTGTAGTCCCTAAACTAAAACAGATTCTCTTTAGACCGACGTGGCAAACGCAGACTGGAAACTGAGGACTTCAAAACCAGTTTAACTTAGAGACAAATTTAAGACTGACGCAGAAACAACAATCTGTACAAAAAGGTTAAACAAGGACTAAACATGGGCTCAAAACAACTAAACCAGGACTAGAACTAGATTAAAACCAGGACTTAATCAGGTCTTTTTTGGAAGTTTTATCAAATTTAGACAAACGCAAATCTAACGGTGATAGTCCAAGTATCAAATATGGACTTAAAAAGACTAAACCAGGACAAAAATCATTTTAAAACCAGATCTCAACCAGGACTAAACCAGGTCTATTACAACTTTAATCAAATTTGGACTCGCTTAACAGTCAGCCATAGATTAGAAAATAAAAATGGCTCTAAAAAGACTCAACCAGAACTAAAACCCACTTAAAACCAGATCTTGACTAGGACTAACCCAGTTCTCAACCAGAATTAGACCAGACCTAAACCAGTTTCACCATACTCAAAATACCAAACGATTCACCATACTCAAAATACCAAACGAGGTCTTACGAGATTTAAGGTCTAAGTGGAGGACTAAGCAAGGTCTAAAACTAACTGAAAACCAGATCTGGACCAGGACTGAACCAGATCCCAACCAGGTTTTATGAAGGACTAAATTTGGACCCGTACACTACTATAGAGTATGTTGAAAATCAGTCTAGCCCTGGTCTCAAACCGGTTTTAGACTTTTGTTAGTCTTGTTGAAACCAGATCTCAACCAGGATTAGACCAGAACTAAACCAGGTCTAAACCAGGTTTAAATTAGGACTAAACCAGGTCTAAACCAGGTTTAAATCAGGACTAAACCAGGTCTGTAGTAGGTTTGACCAAGGATTAAAACTTGCTTGAAGTACAAAGTTTGGACCTTATCTGGACCTGTAGTCTTGTATTTAAAAAGTACTAAACAAGAACTAAACCAGGACCGAACCAGGACTAAAACGGACTAAAACTTTTGAGTCCGTTTACCAGAGTTTGAGAACCTCCTTTTTGTTTCTATCGAAGCAGATATCTTTTTTTTAAAAACTCATTTACACCTCATCACGTTTCTTTTTTACGTTGTAATTTTGTATCTGGATTTTTATTTTTAAATCAAAACTACGACAAAACCAACTGAAACTGTCGATGGAAAAGTTATTTATTTGTAGGAATAAATGCTACTTATTCATATGTTAATAAAGGATAAAGATTGAAAGGAAAATTGTTTGTGATTCTGTGTTAAAAATATCCAGATGGTTTTGTTCTGGGTCTTGCTCAAGGACACGTCGGCAGTTTTCCCTGGCCGGAGCTGAGGATTTAGTCCAATGTGGATAATCTTACACTTTATTTCAAATATCCGGTATTTGTGAGGCTTTTGTGGCTAAAACTGTTCTAAAAGTTGTGCTGACGAGTAACGTTACTTCAAAATATTCTTCAGCTATAAGTACTTTCTCACAGTGGGAAGAGTCGCCAAAACTTTACTGTTACTTCCGTAAAATTATTATAAGGAAGTTGAGGTCGGTGCACTGTTAGCATGCTAGTTGTTGTGTAACTTACTTCATTAAAAATATGACTTAAGTAGGAGTAAAAGTATGCTGCTATATCAGGTCTAAACCAGGACTAAATCAGGTCTAAACCAGGTATAAATCAGATCCAAACCAGGACTAAATCAGGTCTAAACCAGGACTAAATCAGGTCTAAACCAGGACTAAATCAAATCCAAATTAGGACTAAATCAGGTCTAAACCAGGACTAAATCAGATCCAAACCAGACATGGTCATAAGAAAAGAATTGAGTCTAAAGCAGGACTAAACCAAGACTAAATTAGGACTAATTAAAGATTTAAAAAAAAAAAAAAAAAAAAAAGTTAAATGAGAACTAAACCAGGTCTAGATTTATCCAGTATCAGGACTAACAAAAGTCTAAACAGAAACTGAGCCAGGTTTGAACTGGGTCTGAACCGGGTCTGAACCAGATCTGAACCAGGTCTGAACCAGGTCTGAACCAGGCTGTAGTCCTTAAACTAAAACAGATTCTCTTTAGACCGACGTGGCAAACGCAGACTGGAAACTGAGGACTTCAAAACCAGTTTAACTTAAAGAGACAAATTTAAGACTGACGCAGAAACAAGAATCTGTACAAAAAGGTTAAACAAGGACTAAACATGGGCTCAAAAGAACTAAACCAGGACTAAAACTAGATTAAAACCAGGACTAAACCAGGTCTTTTTTGGAAGTTTTATCAAATTTGGACAAACACAAATCTAACAGTGATAGTCCGAGTAACAAATATGGACTTAAAAGGACTAAACCAGGACTAAAACCACTTTAAAACCAGATCTCAACCAGGACTAAACTATGTCTAAACCAGGACAAACCCAAACTAGGTTTCAACCAGAATTAGACCAGGACTAAAGCAGGTCTTTTACAGGTTTATCAAATTTGAACAAACCCAAATTAGCCAGTGATATTCTAGACATTATTACAGCAGATCTTGGGCTAAATTAAACCAGGACTAACCCAGGTCTCAAACTAGGTCTGAGCCAGAACTGGACCAGGACTAAACCAGGTCTATTGCATTTTTTATTTTTTTTTAATCAAATTTAGACTTTAACCCATAGACATTAAAATTTATTTAATGCCCATAGGCATTAAATCTGGATTAAAAGGACTAAACCAAGACTAAAACAAATTTAAAACCAGATCTCAGCCAGGACTAGGTCTAAACTAGAATTAGACCAGGACTAAACCAGGTCTATTACAACTTTAATCAAATTTGGACTCGTGAAGAGTCCCTCAGTCGTCCAGGTAGAATCCATGATAAAAGGAGAAATTCAAATTATCAGGTCTAAACCAGGACTAAATCAGGTCTAAACCAGGTATAAATCAGATCCAAGCTAGGACTAAATCAGATCCAAACCAGGACTAAATCAGATCCAAACTAGGACTAAATCCGTCTAAACCAGGACTAAACCAGGTCTAAACCAGGTATAAATCAGATCCAAACCAGGACTAAATCAAATCCAAATTAGGACTAAATCAGGTCTAAACCAGGACTAAATCAGATCCAAACCAGACATGGTCATAAGAAAAGAATTGAGTCTAAAGCAGGACTAAACCAAGACTAAATTAGGACTAATTAAAGATTAAAAAAAAAAAAAAGTTAAATGAGAACTAAACCAGGTCTAGATTTATCCAGTATCAGGACTAACAAAAGTCTAAACAGAAACTGAGCCAGGTTTGAACTGGGTCTGAACCGGGTCTGAACCAGATCTGAACCAGGTCTGAACCAGGTCTGAACCAGGCTGTAGTCCTTAAACTAAAACAGATTCTCTTTAGACCGACGTGGCAAACGCAGACTGGAAACTGACGACTTCAAAACCAGTTTAACTTAAAGAGACAAATTTAAGACTGACGCAGAAACAAGAATCTGTACAAAAAGGTTAAACAAGGACTAAACATGGGCTCAAAAGAACTAAACCAGGACTAAAACTAGATTAAAACCAGGACTAAACCAGGTCTTTTTTGGAAGTTTTATCAAATTTGGACAAACACAAATCTAACAGTGATAGTCCGAGTAACAAATATGGACTTAAAAGGACTAAACCAGGACTAAAACCACTTTAAAACCAGATCTCAACCAGGACTAAACTATGTCTAAACCAGGACAAACCCAAACTAGGTTTCAACCAGAATTAGACCAGGACTAAAGCAGGTCTTTTACAGGTTTATCAAATTTGAACAAACCCAAATTAGCCAGTGATATTCTAGACATTATTACAGCAGATCTTGGGCTAAATTAAACCAGGACTAACCCAGGTCTCAAACTAGGTCTGAGCCAGAACTGGACCAGGACTAAACCAGGTCTATTGCATTTTTTTATTTTTTTTAAATCAAATTTAGACTTTAACCCATAAAATTTATTTAATGCCCATAGGCATTAAATCTGGATTAAAAGGACTAAACCAAGACTAAAACAAATTTAAAACCAGATCTCAGCCAGGACTAGGTCTAAACTAGAATTAGACCAGGACTAAACCAGGTCTATTACAACTTTAATCAAATTTGGACTCGTGAAGAGTCCCTCAGTCGTCCAGGTAGAATCCATAATAAAAGGAGAAATTCAAATTTGTCAACTGGACAGTTTGTTTGGTCGAAAACATTTCGCCGCTCATCCGAGAGGCTTCGTTGACAAATTTGAATTTCTCCTTTTATCACAAATTTGGACTCGCTCAACAGTCAGCCATAGATTAGAAAATAAAAATATCTCTAAAAGGACTCAACCAGAACTAAAACCCACTTAAAACCAGATCTTGACTAGGACTAACCCAGTTCTCAACCAGAATTAGACCAGACCTAAACCAGTTTCATCATACTCAAAATACCAAACGAGGTCTTACGAGATTTAAGGTCTAAGTGGAGGACTAAGCAAGGTCTAAAACTAACTGAAAACCAGATCTGGACCAGGACTGAACCAGATCCCAACCAGGTTTTATGAAGGACTAAATTTGGACCCGTACACTACTATAGAGTATGTTGAAAATCAGTCTAGCCCTGGTCTCAAACCGGTTTTAGACTTTTGTTAGTCTTGTTGAAACCAGATCTCAACCAGGATTAGACCAGAACTAAACCAGGTCTAAACCAGGTTTAAATTAGGACTAAACCAGGTCTAAACCAGGTTTAAATCAGGACTAAACCAGGTCTGTAGTAGGTTTGACCAAGGATTAAAACTTGCTTGAAGTACAAAGTTTGGACCTTATCTGGACCTGTAGTCTTGTATTTAAAAACTACTAAACAAGAACTAAACCAGGACCGAACCAGGACTAAAACGGACTAAAACTTTTGAGTCCGTTTACCAGAGTTTGAGAACCTCCTTTTTGTTTCTATCGAAGCAGATATCTTTTTTTTAAAAACTCATTTACACCTCATCACGTTTCTTTTTACGTTGTAATTTTGTATCTGGATTTTTATTTTTAAATCAAAACTACGACAAAACCAACTGAAACTGTCGATGGAAAAGTTATTTATTTGTAGGAATAAATGCTACTTATTCATATGTTAATAAAGGATAAAGATTGAAAGGAAAATTGTTTGTGATTCTGTGTTAAAAATATCCAGATGGTTTTGTTCTGGGTCTTGCTCAAGGACACGTCGGCAGTTTTCCCTGGCCGGAGCTGAGGATTTAGTCCAATGTGGATAATTTTACACTTTATTTCAAATATCCGGTATTTGTGAGGCTTTTGTGGCTAAAACTGTTCTAAAAGTTGTGCTGAAGAGTAACGTTACTTCAAAATATTCTTCAGGTATTTCTCACTGTGGGAAGAGTCGCCAAAACTTTACTGTTACTTCCGTAAAATTATTATAAGGAAGTTGAGGTCGGTGCACTGTTAGCATGCTAGTTGTTGTGTAACTTACTTCATTAAAAATATGACTTAAGTAGGAGTAAAAGTATGCTGCTATATCAGGTCTAAACCAGGACTAAATCAGGTCTAAACCAGGTATAAATCAGATCCAAACCAGGACTAAATCAGGTCTAAACCAGGACTAAATCAGGTCTAAACCAGGACTAAATCAAATCCAAATTAGGACTAAATCAGGTCTAAACCAGGACTAAATCAGATCCAAACCAGACATGGTCATAAGAAAAGAATTGAGTCTAAAGCAGGACTAAACCAAGACTAAATTAGGACTAATTAAAGATTTAAAAAAAAAAAAAAAAAAAAAGTTAAATGAGAACTAAACCAGGTCTAGATTTATCCAGTATCAGGACTAACAAAAGTCTAAACAGAAACTGAGCCAGGTTTGAACTGGGTCTGAACCGGGTCTGAACCAGATCTGAACCAGGTCTGAACCAGGCTGTAGTCCTTAAACTAAAACAGATTCTCTTTAGACCGACGTGGCAAATGCAGACTGGAAACTGACGACTTCAAAACCAGTTTAACTTAAAGAGACAAATTTAAGACTGACGCAGAAACAAGAATCTGTACAAAAAGGTTAAACAATGACTAAACATGGGCTCAAAACAACTAAACCAGGACTAAAACTAGATTAAAACCAGGACTAAACCAGGTCTTTTTTGGAAGTTTTATCAAATTTGGACAAACACAAATCTAACTGATAGTCCGAGTAACAAATATGGACTTAAAAGGACTAAACCAGGACTAAAACCACTTTAAAACCAGATCTCAACCAGGACTAAACTATGTCTAAACCAAGACAAACCCAAACTAGGTCTCAACCAGAATTAGACCAGGACTAAAGCAGGTCTTTTACAGGTTTATCAAATTTGAACAAACCCAAATTAGCCAGTGATATTCTAGACATTATTACAGCAGATCTGGGGCTAAATTAAACCAGAACTAACCCAGGTCTCAAACTAGGTCTGAGCCAGAACTGGACCAGGACTAAACCAGGTCTATTGCATTTTTTATTTTTTTTTAAATCAAATTTAGACTTTAACCCATAGACATTAAAATGTATTTAATGCCCATAGGCATTAAATCTGGATTAAAAGGACTAAACCAAGACTAAAACAAATTTAAAACCAGATCTCAGCCAGGACTAGGTCTAAACTAGAATTAGACCAGGACTAAACCAGGTCTATTACAACTTTAATCAAATTTGGACTCGTGAAGAGTCCCTCAGTCGTCCAGGTAGAATCCATGATAAAAGGAGAAATTCAAATTTGTCAACTGGACAAAGTTTGTTTGGTCGAAAACATTTCGCCGCTCATCCGAGAGGCTTCGTTGACAAATTTGAATTTCTCCTTTTATCACAAATTTGGACTCGCTCAACAGTCAGCCATAGATTAGAAAATAAAAATATCTCTAAAAGGACTCAACCAGAACTAAAACCCACTTAAAACCAGATCTTGACTAGGACTAACCCAGTTCTCAACCAGAATTAGACCAGACCTAAACCAGTTTCACCATACTCAAAATACCAAACGAGATTTAAGGTCTAAGAGGAGGACTAAGGTCTAAAACTAGTTGAAAACCACATCTGGACCACTGTGCACTGTTAGCATGCTAGTTGTTACTTCAATAAAAATAATAAATAAAATCAGGATCAGCCTTTAAATTCTCAAATTATTTTTGACTTTTTAGATCACAAGTCTGTTTCAGAAGGACTTTCAGTTTGATCCTTTGTGAGAACAGTGAGAAACAAAACAAAAACTAAATAAAAATTCCATTGTGACAAATTTTAATGTTTCAAAAATAGAAAACTGTTTTATTTGATTGCATATTAACACATTTGGGAAACACAGTCATGATTTTGTACAGTTTTGTCAAATTCAGTGCAAAATTTCGGTTGTGAAATTATTCTATTATTAGAAATCTTGTCAGAATGAGCTCTTGGACAAAAGTATGAACTGTATAATATATAAATAAACAGATTATCACAAAACATGGACTCCGGCTTTGCTACGAATCGACGTTTTTAGTTTTGAAGTTGCTTTTCGATCATAGAAATCATGAAGTGCATTTGACAAGTTTTCATGTTTTTCTAGTTCTGATAGTAGTTCTGTTTCGGTGGGAGAGAATCTGTGCTGAAGTTTGAGAAGAAAATGACAAAAAATACAGAAAGTAGGGGCGAGTTCAAAAACAAAATCCCTCTAATCCACATGTCATCGACACGGAAAATTCAAAATCGAATCAAAAATGCACAATTTACGCACAAGGAAGGTGTTTTTCCTCACAGTTTAAACATTGATTCAACAAAATAAAGGTGCTGTCATTCGTTTGTATTTGTCAAATCATAACTGTTGTGTAATTTCCACACGTTTTCACCCTTGTTTACATTACGGTTGCTAGGTAACACAGCTCTACGTATGTCACATCCCTTACCAAGGAAAAAACAGGAATTAAAATTTACAAAATTACAAAAAATAGGCAAGATTTTTAGTGTAATTTTAAATATAATGGAGATTTTGTAGTCTAACCTGTCATATGCACTTTAATGTTAACACTGGAGATTTTAAGATGCTAAAGGTGCATTATGTAACTTTGCTTTTGTCCTATCTGCTCGTCTCCATGGAGATGTAATTGCTTCATCTGGAATGTTCCATTTCAGTTCACCATGTCATAAATATAGAGACAAACGGGAAACGCCAGCAGGCCAAGTTCAGAGGTGAGTTCAGAGACGAGTTCAGCAAGAAAACACGTTTGACCCGGTATTTTTAGCAACAGAAATACCTGTAAACGAGTTTAATGCCATACTGTGGAACATTCCAAGAGACAAGCGTGTAACAAACCTACAGCCAGAAAAGTTACATACATTTAAGGGTTTAAGAAAGAAAGAAAGCTATGCCTTTATTAGTCCCACAGTGGGGAAATTCCAGTTCTGCATTTGACCCATCCTGTTATTAGGAGCAGTAAGCAGCACACAGGGATGAAAGTGGCCAATCATGAAAAAAGCGGAAAGTCACGGCACCCCCCCCCCCTGGAAAATTTTTAATTTCTGAAATTTGGATTTCTATATGCTATATTTTAGCAATAAAGTAAAACTGTACATAAAAGTACAAAAACCCACATTTTATTAACAGGTAGGCCTACTAGTAGTATATATTGGATTTGTTTTTGCTTTGCACTTCGTCTAATCAGACCGCATTGAGGAGGAGCTTATGCGCGCTAAAAGGCGCAGGTGAAAAAGCGAGGAGTGATGTGTTAAGTGAGGCACGGGCAGGTAGGATGAGGTATAGGATGTTTTATAAAGTTTAACCTGTGTACACGCAATGGTACACACTGTTGAGAAAGAGCTGCGCTCACTCGCTCGGTCCGCGGCTCCAGACACGGGCTCGCGCCCGTGTTTAATACGAACAGTTTAATACGAAGTTTAATACGAGATACACGTACTTTTGTTCTGAATACGGAACGATTCTGTTTTTCAGGGGACGGTTGGCGACCCTAAACACAACTATACATATATATACACCCAAAATCTTTCTCAACGAATTTGCACAGATATTTAAAAAAAAAAAAAAAAATTACCCTCCGGCTGAAAAAAAAGCGGAGATCCGCTAAAAAAACAGAACTCTTTCATCCCTGCAGCACATTACTGCGCCCGGGGACCATCTCCATGATCTTCTTGCTTCGGCTTGGTCAGGACCTAAGCTGGAGTACCTATGGTGCATGTTTTGGGTTGATGGGGGAAACCGGAGTGCCCGGAGGAAACCCACCCAGACACGGGGAGAACATGCAAACTCCACACAGAAAGGCCCAGGCGACCCGGGGATCGAACCCAGACCATGCATGCAAACTCCACACAGAACACACACGGAAAGGCCTGGGCGACCCGGGGATCGAACCCAGAACCTTCTTGCTGTGAAGCATGAGCGCTACCCACTCAGCCACTGTGCCGCCAGGACTAAACCAGGACTAAACCAGGACTAAAACAGGACTAAAACAGGACTATACAAGGACTAAAACAGGATTGGACCAGGATTAAAACAGGACTAAACCAGGACTGAACCAGACTAAATCAGGACTATACAAGGAATAAATCAGGACTAAAACACGACTGAACCAGGATTAAACCAGGACTAAATCAGGACTATACAAGGACTATACAAGGACTAAATCAGAACTAAACCAAGGCTATACAAGGACTAAACCAGGACTAAAACGGGACTAAATCAGGACTAAACCAGGACTAAACCAGGACTAAAACAGGACTAAATCGGGACTAAATCGGGACTAAATCGGGACTAAACAAGGACTAAAACAGGACTAAAACAGGACTAAAACAGGACTAAACCATGCCTATACAAGGACTAAACCAGCACTAAAACAGGACTAAACAAGGACTAAACCAGGACCAGACTAAGGAGTTTAATGCCATACTGTGGAACATTCCAAGAGCCAAGCATACAAAGACAAACCTACAGCCAGAAAAGTTACATAGTGCACCTTTAAAAGCTCTCAAATGTAGGAGATAAGATGTTTTTTTTTCTTTCTCTAAACTGGCCACAGACAATTCAAACTCATTATTAACAAATATTTTACATTATTAATATAAAACATCTTTTAAACACGGATTTTCTTGGTCACAGTAACTGAAGATTTAACCCCAGTTGTAGAAGTAAATTTTCTGCCAAGTGGGAAGGTAGTCCATGAGCGGTCCTGAAAACACACAGAGATAAAATACGAAATGAAATAATTACGCAATAATTCATTAAAGGGCTCATATTACTGTATTTTCTGATCTGAGTTATAATGATAATAAAAAGGAGCTGTAACTTGAAAACTACACAAGGTGGAAGAGAGCATTTTGAGTTTTGAAGATGTAGACAGATTAATAATAAAGGATGACTCAAACAAAACACAACTCCATGTCTGTTTTTACGAGGGAACAACATTATAACATGACCTAAAGCTCACAAGAGTAAATTTTGCGTAATATAAAACTTTTAATATTAGCAGAAACTTACGAGCCACGAGCCCGACTCCAGGAACATAGTCCGACAGAAGTTTGAGCAAAAACAAGATCTTCTCCCTGAAACGTAAGAAAGAAGAAAACCACTGATTACAACTTAACATATACACTTTTTTTTGTTTTTTTTCCACTTGACAGGGACAGCAAAGTGTAAAATGGGGGTGAAGAGCAGGGAGGACATTCAGCAAAACTCTGAAGCCTGGCCTTCAGCGCTCAACTCCCGGGCTGCACTGAACATTACTCCATCTGGGACTGAACGCTAATTCTACTTTGTTTTTTGCAACTTAACTGAGTGGATTGTGGTTTAGTTGCACTGTTTACTGTCCCTAGTTCTATTTTTTTTATATACAATTTCCTTACAGGGATAAATAAAGGATAATAAAAAGAAAAAGAAAAAAGAAATACTTGAAAATAGCTTAATCTGCAGCTTTGCGTCAACTGTAAAAACTTGAGTGTGAGCTGACAACTACAGTTTACCTCTGCTGCTGCTTTTAGACGCCTCTGACGTCATGAGAAACACACACCTGCAGGGGGCGCAGTTTGAAGGGCAAGTCAAGACCCTTTAGTCCTCCAGGATTTAGGGGCTTAAAAACCGTTTTACCTGTTATGCAACAATCTGTGCAAATCATAAGTTTGTATGCTTCTTTCAAAAACAGTGAATTTCCCATAAATGAAGTCTGATAAATGAAGTCTGTAGTTTTATTTGTGATGCAAAAATCTGTGCAAAATGACAGTATTTTTGAGTGGTCAGAGAAGAAAACTTTGGATTAATGTATTAAACAAAATGAATGAAGCAAAAATAGACTTCCGGAGATGCTATTGATGAAGGGACAACAATATAGAAGTATAGAAGAAGAAGAGGAAGGCATGCTTTATTCATCCCCGTAGGGAAATTATCTCTCTGCATTTGACCCATCCATCAGGAGCAGTGGGCAGCTCGTCTTTCAGGCGCCCGGGGACCCATCTCCATGATCAGGACCTAAGCTGGAGGATTTTACCTGTTTTGGGTTGATGGTATACTGCTTCATACAGAATGCAGGGTTGTTTTTTTTTTATGTTATACATTTTTCATATATCCCAATCCCGGTGAGTGTGTGCGTACAAAACGTCGGGAACACAGAGCGGCGGAACGTGGCGCCGCGGGACATTGTTTGAGAGGGGGACTGTTTTGCAGTGGCGTGAGAGTGGTGGAAGCTCAGTGTGTGTCGAGCAGAGGAACTTATACCGAAAAGAGGAGCCGTGTCAGTCGTGTGGAAGAACTTCGTCTTTAAAAAATCTGACGCCGATCAAACAACCGTATTCTGTAAATGTCGTCGGGCTAAAGTTGTAGCCGCAGGAGGCGACACGAGCGATCTGCTTCACCACCTCTGTCACAAACACGTCCTGGAATATGAAGAACGCACGAAACTAAGATCTGCATCCTCTTCCACGTCTGCAGGGAATGTTCAAGTCGGCGCCGCGACACAAAACGCCACTCAGACGTCGCTCAAAGACGCGTTTGCTAAAGGGACCGCCTACGACAAGAAAAGCAAACGGTGGAACGATTTTACCAACGCTGTTACTGTGCACTTCGCCAAAGACATGGAACCACTTAGTACATGAAAAAAATACTGTCAAATACCGTGACACTGATATAATTTTGAAAAATACCATATACAATATAATATGGTTAATGGCTTTAAAAAAGTAAATCCTCATCACAGAACTCCACTGTGGGAAATATTCATTCCCTACACTCTCTCATTCACTAGCCACAGCTGCCATGGGGCAAACTAGCAGAAGCGAGGCTGCCCAATCTGTACCATCTACTCCTACAACCACCACCGTTCACTAACACAACACAATCAAACAGTAACATTCATGTCTTGAAAATGTCTTGCCCAAGGACACGACAAAGGTAGGAGAATCTAACCACAAACCTTTGAGTTTTTAGAAATACGTACTCTGAATATCTGTCGTAGAATGGAGACCTCAGGAGGTAATAGAGCAGCAGGAACCCTCTCCTCCTCATCTCGGCTTTCTCCCAACGAGTCTGGAACTTTGTGTCGCTCAAAACCGCAAAACTGAAAATAAAAACGATTTTAAAACCAAATAATTCTCAATATTCAGCAATAATGATCGTATTTCGTCCGTATAAACCAACACAGACCTGGAGAGTTCAAGGACCGCAGACAGGATCCAAGGTTTCCAGGACTTTTTCCCACAAACTCCAAGACTCAGCACTGCACTGGATTTAAGGGTTTAACCAGAACTAAACCAGAACTCAAAAGCGACTAACCCAGGAATAAACTGGGACATAAAAAGGTATAAATCAGGACTAAGCCTGGACTATACAAGGACTAAACCAAGACTAAACTGTGACTTAAAAATGTATAAATCAGGACTAAACTGGGACTATAAAAGGACTAAACCAGGACTTAAAAAGGACTAACCCAGGACTAAACTGGGACATAAAAAGGTTTAAATCAGGACTAAACTAGGACTATACAAGAACTAAACTGTCACTAAACCAGGACTAAACCTGGACTTAAAAAGGACTAAACCAAGACTAAACTGTGACTTTAAAATATATAAACCACAATTAAACTGGGACTATACAAGAACTAAACCAGGACTTAAAAAGGACAAAGACTATAAAAGACTAAACCAGGACTTAACTGGGGTTTAAAAGGACGACACCAATGAGCCAAGGACAAAACCATAAAACCAGGACTAAACCAGAACTTAGAACCAAACTGAGACTAAACAAGGACTAAACCAGTGATAAGGTTGAACTTTTGTGGATCTGAAGTGAACAGTGAGTCTCCTGTAGAGTTCTATAGGCTCCTGCATGAGTTTACACATAATCTTTGTTTCTAAATTTAAATGTATAAATGACACACGCCTCATTCCAGTTTGAGTCTATAGGACCAGCTGAAGTCAAACTGTAATTACACTCATAAAGCTGACAGTTTAATGTCAACAAACTTCCTTCTTGTGCATGTTCTCCTTGTGTTCCTCCATTCAGTGGAGGTCGTGGGTTAGATTCCTGTTCTCTGAGTGGAGTTTGCTCGCATGCTCACCAAAACCCCCACTTCTGACCACATCACCCCCATTAACTCTACCGACTTCCTCAATTTCCTCATCGACTATTTTTCAGCCTGTATTTCTGATTAGATTCTGTTTCATCTGCCTTATTCCGCCTCGCCCACTTTTCTCTCTAAACGCTCCTAAACCGCGCTTTTTCTGGTGGTATTTCAGGTTAAACAGGGATCCAGTTCATGTCAATGGAGAATTTGGGAAATGTTTTGCATCTTAAATATGAAATAAAGTCAGTTAATTTGTGTAAAATGTTCATAGTAACAAGTCACACTGCACAGATTCTCTGAGAGGCTTTAAAACGGCTTCATAGTCCGGATTGAATTTATTTACTGTAAAGATTGGCAGCTCCACACAAAATAATACAACCCGAAAGGGGTGACAGTTTTTCAATGTTGGTCAATTGGAGTCGATGGAGCCGGATGTGCCCCCATGCTCACTTCCTGTTTGGGACGCGGACACTAGTGGGTGAGCTATGTCCGTTTATAAATACAGTCTGCGATATTAACTCTACATGATGTTTGTATTTGTAGAGAGAGAGAGAGAGAGAGAGATTGTGAGTGAGTGAGTGAGCGAAGGAACAAACCCACTTTGCGATTGAGTTCGTCAGTTTTCATGTGGTCGCTTTGCTCATTCGTTTCCCAAATTCTGCGAGTGTGGTTTGTAGGGGTGGCACGGTTCATGAAAAACCGACAAACCGTTCGGTTCGCTTGTGACAGTTCAGTACCTGTGCAGACCTGATGGTTCTGGGCATGCGCAATGTATACTTGCCCGTATGTAACCTCGGCTCGTGTTTCCCTTTCGCGAGAAAGATGAATGAGTGCGGTAAATAAAGTTAGATAGAAATGGCAAGTGAGAGTGGAGATAGCGGCAAGGACATAGAGGATGCCCCAGTGTCATTTAAGTCCGGTGTCTGGGAAAAAGTGGAAAGTCACGGACACCCCCCTCCCACGCCGCCGCCGAAATGCGCTCTAATCAAAGGCATTGAGGGAGCTTATGCGCTATCAGGGAAGCTAACAGGAGAGAGCGTGAAAAGGCGGTAAGTCAGGCACGGACAGATAGGGTGTTTTATAAAGTTTAACCTGCCCTGTGATACATGTTACACGTTACACGTGCTCGCTCGCTCGCTCGCTGACGTGCAGTGTCCGCAGACACGTACTTTTGTTTCTGTTTCTTCACTATCTAGTGAAAGGGTTTTTCAACAGCAGGTGACATAGTTACTGCCACCAGATCGGAGAGATGGTTCATATAATGGGCTTAAAGTCATGTCAAATTCAGATTGTGTGATTATTACATTTAGATTAGATTAGATTATTATATAATCTTATAACCTTTTTTATGTTATATCTTGTTATTGTGGATTATTAAGATAAATGGATATAAGGTGTATTTTGAAAGAAACCAATAAGAACCGTACAGAACCGAAAACCGTGACCCTTAAACCGTGATACGAACCGAACCATGAATTTTGTGAACCGTGCCACCCCTAGTGGTTTGGTGAAGTGCGCTCACACTCGCTCTATCACCGGTAACAATGGAACTTGTCCGGACGTGTTTGTCGTTCAAATGATCCGTCAGGCTGGAGCAGCTTCGGTGATCGGAAAATTCTTTTTGACAAAAGCTACAAATCACCGCGTTCTTATTGATAGTCCCGTCTTTGTTCTTTTTATAAACTCGACGTTCAAAGGCCCGAGCAGCGTTTTGCTCGCCGCACGCCAAATTTAAAATGCGCATTGAGTTGCCACTCACAGTTAATTGCGTTCATTTTTATAACGCATTAATTTGCAGTGTAATTAATTAATGTAATTAACGCGTTAAACTGACAGCCCTAATTTCTATTGCTATTGCTGCTTTTTTGTCCGTAAATCAATTCCTTTTCCCAATATGGAACTCAACTCCAAATGCTATAACTGCTAGCCTCGGTGAGCTTCATTTGACTGGAGCAGACACTTTTTTACCTATGGTTCCTCCTGCTCGTCTTTGGGGGCCGGAGCCTTCAGTCTCAAACTCTAGAACTCTTCTCCCATCATCCATCTGTGGTAAAGACGCTCTCTTGTTTCAGAACCTTTAAAAACCACTTCTTCAGCCTGACCTGAGACCTGAACCCCCTGGACTGAGCCACTGATGCAGGGAGGTTGTGGGTTCGACTCCTGATCTCGCTGAGCGTCCTACAGTGGCAGAGTGGTTAGCCCGTGCGGAGGATACAGTGCACCAGAGGCCTCGTGATGTAGACGGCCTCTGCTGCAACCTGGTTCAGGTTCAGGTCTGTGGACCGGAGCTGGAGCTGCTCCTCTGGGGACCGAGTTCTGGACTTGGGCTGAGGTGGACCCCAGACCCTGGACTGCAACGAAGGGCCTACAAAACAAAACACACGACTCACTGTTAAAGACGCACTGTGTAACATTTCTAGTAGACGGTCCGTCAAATGCTTTGTCTGGAATGTTTCACAATGTGGCATTAATTTCTATCTTCATGGAGACCAAAGATCTGTGGAGAGGCAACCCCGCTCACAGTCAGAATGCCCGTTTTTCTAGTTATTTTTTTGAATAACAGTGGAACATTCCAGGTAGAGCAGTGACATCTCCATAGAAACAGGCAGGTGACGGACCCTCCACCAGAAATGTTACACAATGCACCTCAAAGATAAGTTGTTGCAAAAAATACTTAACAAACAGCATTGAAAACACACATGCCCACTCACCTGAACCCATCGGTCGAATCACTCGTCCTGACCTTTGACCCACGAAACACACGTCCTCCTGCTGTGCTGCGCTAGCGCCCTCTGTGGACAAACCGTTTATAAACAACTTAATCTATTGACAACACTTTAAAGATTTATGTTCTGATCTGTGTTATAATGTTTCCTCATCACAAACAGATCTGGAGTTGCATTTTGTTTCATTCACACAATCTTTATTATCCTTTATCATTAGTCTATCTACATCTCCAACGCTCAAAATGCTCTGTTCCACCTTGTGATGTCATGAAGGCTTCAAGTTAGCGTCTACTTTAAATCATTTGTTCAGTAGAAATTGGAATTCCAGGTCTTAAATCATCAAAATGATTCTAGTGAAGGTGTACGGAGTTTAAAAACACAGTGGAGCACTTCCTGTATTAACATCACAAAATGGAACAGGGTGTTTTCTGTTTGAGATCTCAGCCTAAATCTGCAGAGTTTGTGTGTAAAACATGTGTGAATGAAATAAAACACAACTCCAGGTCTGTTTGTGATAAGGAAACATTATAACATCGATCAGAAAATAGTGTACAGTTGACCCTTAAACATTTAGAGGAATAGCCGGCGCTGTTACAGTTAAAAAAAGTATAATCACAACTGAACCTGGGTTGCCTGGGTTGGGCCTTAACTTGGATATAGATGACACTAGGATTGTCAAAAGAAAATCAGATACTAATCAATACTGAAACCAGTATTGAAACTAGATACTAATACTCAAAAAAACACATCAACAGCAGCGGCAGAAGCTCAGTTGGTAGAGAGTTTGTCCACTGATCCGAAGGATGGCGGTTAGAATCCCGCTCTCGACATAAACATCGCCGGTTGAGCGTTCAGATCCACCGACCCACAGGTTTGGAGGTGTGATTCCAGCTCCCACAGATGAATGCTGTCGTTGTGTCCTTGGGCGAGACACTTAACCCGCCTCACCCCCAGTGTCTGCGTACACTGGTTTGTAAATGGGTGAGTGGTTCCTTGTTGTAAAGCGCTTTGGGTGCCTTGAAGACAAAAATGTGACCATTTACCACAAACAGGATAAAATTTGACCTTTCCTGAACAGTTTTACAGTGAACCCTCGCTGTATCGTGGTTCACTGTTCGCGGCCTCGCTGTTTCGCGGATTTTTTTTTTTTTTTTTTTTTTTCAATTTTTTTTATAGTGTAACTTTTTTTTACAGTGTAACATTCTGTCCTGCGCCCTGATTAGCTAAGAGACTAGACCAGGACTAAACCAGGTCTAAAGCAGGTCTAAATCAGGACTAAACCAGGTCTATACCAGGACTAAACCAGGTCTAGACCAGGGATGGTGACGCAGGGTGGTAGGGACAGTCTCTGATGTCCTTCACGAGAGCGCCTGGGTGACAGGAGGTGTGGCCTTTGTTTACTTGCACGAGCCATGGAAGAGAGTGCGAGCCGGACCATGGAAGAGCCAAGAATCAACATGGACGGGCCGGGAGAGCCGCAGCGGGGAGAGCCGCATTCGAGGGAGCCCGCAGCGGGGGGAGGACACTCGCGCGCACAGAGGAGACAGTGGCTCTTTCCCGTCACGCCGAGAGGACGAACATCTACAAAAGTTTGAGTGTTTAAACAAGAGTGTTTAAACAAGAGAAAAATGTGAGAAAATGTTAATACCAGTCTCAGAAAGGTGTATAATGTGTCTGGTGAAGTGTTTTCAGCCTTAAAACATGTAGAATAATTGTAAAATATAAAATTGTCCTACTTCGCGGATTTCACTGATTGCGGGCTATTTCTGGAACCTAACCCCCGCGATAAACGAGGGTTCACTGTATAACGATCTGGAGCTGTATCAGAACCAGTATTAGGCTACGTTCAGACTGCAGCCTGAAGTGACCCAAATCTGTTTGTTTTTTTTGCCTCTATACGACCTGTATCTGATCTTTTAATGACAGTCTGAACGACACAGATCCGATTTTTTCAAATGCGACCCAGGCCACATGGATATGTGGTCCTAAAACCGATACATATCCGATCTTTTGACATGCGACTTCAGTCTGAACAGCCAGGTCGCATTCATCCGACCATCAACAAGCGAGAGTGGTACAAGTAGGCGCTCACAAACGTACACAAACATTCTTCTCGTCATACGAAAATTGTGTATGAAGTCCATGTCAGTGAAGCGGCAAAGCATAATACAATCCCACCACTCTCAGCACCAACATGTTCCTTTCTACAGATGTTGCTGCCACTGCCCCACAAAACACCAAGGCCAGAAACCTTCTTCTCAATCTCCTCCAAAAAACAAATAAGTTGCACATGTTTAGGCGACTTCTGTAAACACTGAGCACACTCGCTGCACGTGACCTCGCCGTGTCCTCCAAGGCGCATGCGGGACACTTTTGGGGCGTTTAAAGTTCACACTGGAGATCACATACAAGTCGCATTTAATCGGAAATGTGAACGACGTTGCAAAACAATCGGATTTCACAAAAAATCGGAGCATTAAGCCCTGCAGTCTGAACGTAGCCTCAGAACAGATAGACTAGTATACGCCCACAGACCACTATGGAACCAACCTGGACTACCAAGGGAGTACACAGATACAAGAACACGCGGGAATATTAAAGAAAATACGAGGATTGTCTAAAGTAAGAGTCTTTTTTCATTATCACCATGTTATCAGAATCAGTACTGAGCATTGAGTCTATTCCTTAGCATCAAAATCGAGTTTAAAATGTTATGTATCGTGACAACACTAGAGGACACGTACACATTTAACTGCATGGATTTAAGTTTGCCAAGAAACTATTTGCACTATTCAACATCCATTCCTTTAGCTGTTATAGAGATATGAAAAGAGGTCAGGTGTACTTTGGTTATGCTTTAATCCAGCTCGTCTCTTGTCAAACTCGACTGTCTGCAGGTAAATCAATCAAAAAGAACAACAGGAGCCTAAAATAAATACCTCACATTTTCAAACGTTCTAAAGCAACGATTACGATCTGCCCGCAGGTGGAAAAACACTGAGGGAACACAATTAATTATCTTCTAGATGAGTTCACGCGGATCTATCCTGCAATATTGACTTTTCAGAACTTTTAAACCTGTTATAGTTCTTTTCTCTTCTCATTTACCCTCTTGAAGTTGTATTTGGCCCCTCCTTGAGCCGCCACCTTAACGTGGTGGAGGGGTTTGAGTGCCCGAATGATCCCGGGAGCTATGTTGTCGGGGGCTTTATGCCCCTGGTAGGGTCACCCAAGGCAAACAGGTCCTGGGGGACGGGTCAGACTAAGAGCGGTTCAGAAGCCCATTATGATGAGTAATAGATCGAGGCCAGTTACGTCGCCCGGATTGGCGTCACCGGGGCCCCACCCTGGAGCCAGGCCTGGGGTGGGAGCTCGCCAACGAGTGCCTGGTGGCCGGGCCTTTCCCCATGGGGCCCGGCCAGGCTCAGCCCAAAGGAGCGACGTGGGGCCGTCCTCCCGTGGACTCACCACCCGCAGGAGGATCCATAAGGGGCCGGTGCAGAGAGATCTGGGCGGCAGCCGAAAGCGGGGGCCTCGGCGACCAGATCTTCGGACATGGAGACTAGCTCTGGGGACATGGAATGTCACCTCGCTGGGGGGGAAGGAGCCTGAGCTTGTGCGGGAGGTTGAGCGCTATCGACTAGATATAGTCGGCCTGACCTCCACGCACAGCTTGGGCTCTGGAACCCAACTCCTTGAAGGGGGCTGGACTTGTCATTTCTCTGGCGTTGCCCGCGGGGAATGGCGGCGGGCTGGTGTGGGCCTGCTCATTGCCCCACAGCTTAGCCGCTGAGTGTTGGAGTTCACCCCGGTGAACGAGAGGGTCGCGTCCCTGCGCCTTCGGGTCGGGGACAGGTCTCTCACTGTTGTGTTGGCCTACGGGCCGAAAAGCAGTGCAGAGTACCCGGCCTTCTTGGAGTGCCTGGGAGGGGTACTGGACAGTGCACCGCCCGGGGACTCCGTTGTTCTCCTGGGGGACTTCAACGCCCACGTGGGCAACGACAGTGACACCTGGAGAGGGGTGATTGGGAGGAACGGCCTCCCTGATCTGAACCCGAGCGGTGTTCTGTCTGGCAGGCCCAAGCGCGTAGTGAAGGTCTGTTGGGAACGTCTGGCAGATCCCTCTGTCAGGGGTACCTTCAACTCACACCTCCGGGAGAGCTTCTCCTGGATTCCGGGGGAGACTGGGGACATAGAGTCCGAATGGGCTCTGTTCTCGGCCTCTATTGTCGATGCGGCTGGCCGTAGCTGTGGTCATAAGGTCTGTGGTGCCTGTCGCGGCGGCAATCCCCGAACCCGGTGGTGGACACCAGAAGTAAGGGATGCCCTCATGCTGAAGAAGGAGTCTTATCGGGCCTTATTGGCTCGTGGGACTCCTGAGGCAGCCGACGGGTACTGGCGGGCCAAGCGTGCTGCAGCCCGGGCGGTCGCAGAGGCAAAAACTCGGGTTTGGGAGGAGTTCGGAGAGGCCATGGAGGAGGACTATCGGACGGCCTCAAAGAAATTCTGGCAAACCATCCGGCGCTTCAGGAGGGCGAAGCAGTGCTTCACCAACACTGTTTACAGTGCGGGTGGGGAGCTGTTGACCTCAACTGGGGATGTTATCGGACGGTGGAAGGAATACTTTGAGGATCTCCTAAATCCCGCTGTCACGTCTTCCGAGAAGGAAGCAGAGGCTGGAGACTCGGAGGCGGACTCACTCATCACCCTGGCTGAAGTCACTGAGGTGGTTGGAAAGCTCCTCGGCGGCAAGGCCCCGGGGGTGGATGAGATCCGTCCTGAGTATCTCAGGTCTCTGGATGTTGTAGGGCTGTCTTGGCTGACACGTCTCTGCAACATCGCGTGGCGGTCGGGGACAGTACCTCTGGACTGGCAGACCGGGGTGGTGGTCCCTCTGTTTAAGAAGGGGGACCAGAGGGTGTGTTCCAACTATCGGGGAATCACACTCCTCAGGCTTCCCGGTAAGGTCTATTCCAGGGTGCTGGAGAGGAGAATTCGACCGATAGTCGAACCTCGGATTCAGGAGGAGCAGTGTGGTTTTCGTCCCGGCCGGGGAACACTGGACCAGCTCTATACTCTCCATCGGGTGCTCGAGGGTGCATGGGAGTTTGCCCAACCAGTCCACATGTGCTTTGTGGATCTGGAGAAGGCATTCGACCGTGTCCCTCGTGGGGTCCTGTGGAGAGTGCTCTGGGAGTACGGGGTTCGGGGCCCTTTGCTAAGGGCTGTTCGGTCCCTGTATGACCGGAGCAGGAGCTGTGTTCGCATTGCCGGTAGTAAGTCGGACCTGTTCCCGGTGCATGTTGGACTCCGCCAGGGCTGCCCTTTGTCACCGGTTCTGTTCATTATATTTATGGACAGAATTTCTAGGCGCAGTCAGGGGCCGGAGGGGATCCGGTTTGGGAACCACAGGATCTCATCTCTGCTGTTTGCAGATGATGACCTGATGGCTTCATCGAACCGGGACCTCCAATGTGCACTGGGGCGGTTCACAGCCGAGTGTGAAGCGGCTGTGATGAGGATCAGCTCTTCCAAATCCGAGGCCATGGTTCGCGACCGGAAAAAGGTGGCTTGCCCTCTCCGGGTGGGTGGGGAGTCCTTGCCTCAAGTGGAGGAGTTCAAGTATCTCGGGGTCTTGTTCACGAGTGAGGGGAGGATGGAGTGTGAGATTGACAGGCGGATCGGTGCAGCGTCGGCAGTGATGCGGTCGTTGTACCTGACCGTTGTGGTGAAGAGGGAGCTGAGCCAAAAGGCGAAGCTCTCAATTTACCGGTCAATCTACGTTCCTACTCTCACCTATGGTCATGAGCTTTGGGTAATGACCGAAAGGACGAGATCGCGGATACAAGCAGCCGAAATGAGTTTCCTCCGCAGAGTGGCTGGGCGCACCCTTAGAGATAGGGTGAGGAGCTCAGTCACACGGAAGGGGCTCGGAGTAGAGCCGCTGCTTCTCCACGTTGAGAGGAGCCAGCTGAGGTGGCTCGGGCATCTGTTCCGGATGCCTCCTGGTCGCCTCCCTCAGGAGGTGTTCCGGGAATGTCCCACCGGGAGGAGGCCCCGGGGAAGACCCAGGACACGCTGGAGGGACTATGTGTCCCGGCTGGCCTGGGAACGCCTTGGGCTCCCCCTGGAGGAGCTGGAGGAAGTGTCCGGGGTGAAGGAAGTCTGGGAGTCCCTGCTTAGACTGTTGCCCCCGCAACCCGGCCCCGGATAAGCGGAAGAAAATGGATGGATGGAAGTTGTATTTGGAGTGATTTGTGCATGTCTGAGTACTCTTTAATCACTTATTTTCAAGACACCAGTTTGCTGATCAGCCCGTTTTCACCGCCACCGGTATACACGCACTGCTCTGTTCACTTCGTTCTCCAATTTTATTTTCTGAATTGGTGATATGCAAAAAATTCAGCAGCATTGCGTAGTCACTTTGGTATAAATGAAAAATGATGCGACTGCCGGCTACTCTGCGCTTTGTTGTGATGATGTTTACGGCGTCAGCTCCTACTGGGCACTGCAGATTTCTAACACGGAAGTCAGCGGGCTTGTTTCTTTAACCCTAGAGCACCATCGCTGGGTGATTTTCACCTGAGCAAAAGTATTTACATGATTTTCAGTATGTTGCATTTTTCTGAGTGTCATTGTTTTTGACATCTTTAAAGGTGTAGGTGTTTCCCTACCCCAAAGCCCACTTTTTCCTAAAGACTTTCGGCTGATTTTCACACGGCGATAGTGAAAGAGGAATGTAAGAATGTAATGAATTTAATGTAAGAGGATGTAAGGAATAGGTAAGTAAGAGTGGTCCTGGAATGTGTATCTATCCTTATTTAGTGCAGTGGTTATGAATAAATATCACAAAGTGCTGATTTCAAAGGAAATTCTTATGGTGAAATCAATATTTTAGTCAACTGGCCATTTTTACCCACTTAAAATAATACTATTTTTTGTTTCTCTCTCCTGCAACTGTTCGTGTGTCGAGGAGTCTGTGCTTCATCAGGGAAGTCTCACATGTCGCAGGAATGGGTGTTTCCTAGTCTGGTTAACACCTGACCATATCACAAGTGAGATATGGGTCTGGAAACTCGCTTCGAAAAATCCCGTAGCGGAGGTGTGGTTAGCGATTGCCAACGGCCGTTTATTGGGCGTTATGAATGTCTATCATTGAGCGTATACGTAAGTCCATAGCCAATCATGTCAGTTGTCAGTTCAAACTACAAGCTTCCGTTTGTCATGTAGTATGCGTCACCGTCTTGCCACACCTCCCCCGCTCTCTGATTGGGGCCCTAAATCTGGGACTCTCGCTTGGACGAGTTTCCAGGCCGCCTTCCAGTTCGAAACGAACGGAAGCGGCCTGGGAATTCCCAGGCTAGGTGTTTCCAGTTTCCAGTATCATTATTAATATAATTTTTTTTAGGCATTTTTTTTCTCAAATTTCTAATTTTTCTGTAATTTTGGAGCATGTTTTCCTGTTTTTTTCCCCATTTTGTTACATATACCACAGTTGAAAATAAAAAAAATTAAAAAAAAAACACTAATTTATCATGTGTTGTCATATTTTTTTTTATTTTTTTTTAAAGTACTTTTTGTTGGGTATATTATATCGGGTAAAAATTACCCGGCAAAAGTGATGGTGTTACTTTTTATACCGAAACTGTTCTAGGGTTAATCAAGTCGTTTTAAATGAATACTGCAATTTAAAATGTGCAAATTATAACATAATAATCCATGATGATAGATTATAATTATATAGCAAATACAAGCACCATAGGTCTTATTTAAAGGTGCATTATGTAACTTTTCTGGTTGTGGAGGGTCTGTCACCTAAGAGTTATTGCATATCCTGTCAACAAAAGAAATTCTTGATCGACTAAACACATGTTCAGTCAGTCAGTTACTATGTGGTCTTATACTTATTCTAAAACTATTCAGGAAAGGTTCATTTTTGTCCTGCCCTTTTTGTTCAGATACCTGCTCAAATGAGTATCTAGTTTCGATACTAGTTTTAGTATCGATTAATATCTGATTTTAGATAACTTCATATTAGCCAACCCTAATATGAAGTTAAAGAGTTGAAAAATAACAACCTACTTCCTGCTTGAATAAATAAACGAGATAAGAGAAGAGTGACTGTGATTGTCTGACCTTCTGTTCCAAAGTCTGTGTTTCTGTCCAGAGGGATTATGGGAGGTGAAGTCCCGATGCCAGATTTATACCACAGAAGAAGAATGAGCCGGAAAACTGCCCTGGAAAAACATAAAATGAGAAGATAAGAACCATTTTACAGAATATAAAAGAAGATAAAAGTCATTTGTTACGGCACAAAAGCATAAGAGAAGTCTATTATGACTTGGTTTGGTGGGACAGTGCTTGTTTTCAATATTTATCATAGTATTAAGTGACAGTTTGTGAAGAACCCAGACAAGAAATTTACAAAAATCCAGGATGTAGCAGTGAGTTCTTAAACAAAATACCTCTGTGTCATCTGAACACACTGAAAATTCCATCCAGAAAAATAAATAAAAACTCAAAAAGCTGTCTTACTTTACGATCTGGATGAGTCCGATGACGACCCAGCGCCCGACCTCTCCCCCGACTCTACAGGCCCCCATCTCCAGGAACACCTCCACAGACTCCAGCACCGAGAGCCATGTCCGGAGCCTCTGCTGTGACAGACACTGAGGGGAGAGGAAAAACGTTACTGAAATTCAAATTGTGATCTATAATAATTTAAAAAAAAAAACTTTAAACAGCCCATATTACACTATTTTCTGATCTACTATATGTTATAATGTTGTTTCCACATCACAAACAGACCTGGAGTTGTTTTCTTTTTTTAATTCACACATGTTTAAAGATCCCATGACATGGTACTTCTTGATGCTTTTATATGGCTCCTTAATGGTTCCCTAATACTGTAAATGAATCCTTCTTCAAAATCAACACTCAGTGCATGAGAAACAGAGATAAGATGAGAAAGAGTATTTTTTCTCCCTCAGAACAGGTCATAATGGGAGTTGCTGCTTGAATGCAAATGAGGAGAAAAAAGCTGGCCAATAGTAGAGGGTGGGGGCGTGGCCAAACGCTCCGGTCTCCGCTGTAGCTCACAGCTGATCAATTTCCTTGTTTTTCCACGGGGGGAGAGATTTCAAGCGTTCCATTGAAAAATAAACACATTTCCACAGAAAATAAAATTAAACCACTGCTGTTCAAAGGTCCAGAGGCTCAGATAAAGGACTTCCGAGCCTAGAAACACTCGGACGTGCCTCCAGGCAAATAAAAAAACGCATTTCGCATTGCCTAGCACATTCACAGTCCAAACTCTCTGGGCGTGATTTACAGAAACGCTGAGTACAGACAGACGGGGGTGGAACTGCATTTGCATTTCTTTTTTCGATCTGACGTCAATAAGGTGCCTTGTTCAAAATCGCCCGTTTGAGCTCCGATTTTTTGTAACGCAGAAAAGGATCGCAAATGCTCAGTTTAGACATTTCACAACTTTTAACCATGGGGGGGGGGGGGGGGCGGGGCGCACTAAACAGGGTAGGGTGAGCTCACATTAACGTTCAAAAACCTCAGAAAGTGAAAATTTCATGCCATGGGACCTTTAACTCACAAACCTTCAGATTTAGGCCGAGTTATTTTCTCAAACATAAAACACTCTGTTCCACCTTGTAATGTCAAAAAAAAAAAGTGAATTAAACAAAACACAGCTCAGGGTATGTTTTTTGGGGAGGAAACATTCTAACATGGCTTAAAGCTCACAAGAGTTAATTTTGCGTAATATAGGACCTTTAAATTGTTACTTATGTTTATTTTTGGCTGCTGTTATTCTACTTTACAACACTGAAATTTCCATTATAAAAGTATTTAATCTAATCTTCTAATCTTTAAAAACACTTCTCAAAATACAGTATGCTTGGCAGCTTTCTGTTATCGTCAAATGCCTCAGAAAAGTTTTTACACTTGCTGACTCGATCACATACTCACGTCACACCTAATGAAGATGAATTAAAATGACAAAAACTATATTGTACTACTGCAATTTCTCACCACAGGAAAGGCACTTCTGAGTTTTTTTCTCAGGATGCTGTCATTGAACAACACCAGGAGATTGGAGGCAGAGTACACTGAAAAAGAGACCAAGAAAACCAAATTAAGAGATTATACTGTATGTATTTATTACACTTGAATGCCATGGTAATTGCGTTTCTCCAATAACGGCGCTAGTTAAATTAAAGTCCCCATTTGTAATTAGATTGGCTGACCTGGCAGTGCTGTATTCTCACATATCACCATTAGATGCGACATTATTTGGCCTGACAGAAGAAGACCAGAGGACACAATTCTCTTTCCTCACTTAAAACAAAGAAAACCATGTGTTCATAAACCCATTTTCTCAAAGCAAAGTCACTGGTCTTAAGTCCTACAGTAATGATATAAAATAAGCCGTAGTATAATCCTCACAGCAGAGTTATTTTGGACAGAACCAGTGTCTGAGGAAAGTCTGTCCCATTCACTTTACAGCTTGTTTCTCATCCTGCCTCTCGCCTCCTCTCCTCTGTTCCTCTGCTCCTTTATTCCTCTGTTCCCCTCTCCTCTACTCCTCTGTTCCTCTCTCCTCTGTTCTTCTCTCCCCTGTTGCTCTCTTCCTCTCACCTGTTTCTCTCTCCTTCTCACCTGTTCCTCTCTCCTTCTCACCTGTTCCGCTCCTCTTTTCCTCTGCTCCTCTTTTCCTCTCTCCTTTGGCCCTCTCTGCTCCACTCCTCTGTCCTTTGTTCCTCTGCTGCTCTCTCCTTTGCTCCTCTGTTCCTCTCTTCTCTGCTCCTCTCTCCTCTCCTCTGGCCACTGCGCCTCTCTCCTCTGTTGCTCTCACCTCTGTTCCTCTGCTCCTCTCTTCCTCTGTTCCTCTCTCCTCTGTTCCTCTATCCTCTGCTCCTCTCTTCCTCTCGCCTCTGTTCCTCTCTCCTCTGCTCCTCTCTCCCTTTATCCTCTGCTCCTCTCTTCCTCTCCCCTCTGTTCCTCTCTCCTTTTCTCTCTCCTCTGTTCCTCTCTCCTTTTCCTCTCTCCTCTGCCCCTCTCTCCCTCTCTTCCTCTGCTCCTCTCTTCCTCTCACCTCTGTTCCTCTCTCCTCTGCCCCTCTCTCCTTCTCACCGGTTCCTCTCTCCTCTGCCCCTCTCTCCTCTCTTCCTCTGTTCCTCTCTCCTCTGCCCCTCTCTTCCTCTCTCCTCTCTTCCTCTGTTCCTCTCTTCCTCTGTTCCTCTCTCCTCTGCTCCACTCTCCTTTGTTCCTCTCTCCTCTGTGGGTGGGACTTTCTCAAGCCAAAAGCCAAGAACACATCTGCCATCTACTGGAAAAAAAAAATCAAATAAACCTACAGCCGAAACATGTCAACAAGGTAAATACCCGTTACTGTACTCTCTTTAAAAAAGAACCCATGAAATGACAGTAAATAAGAAGGCAAACTGAAAATTTTTGGTTTAAACCTACAGGTGGTAAGTAACTTTAATATATAGTGTACCTGATTAAATCCTCTACACTATTACCATAAATAATAACAACACTTATTTCTATCATGACTGAAAGGTGTGAAAAGCCCTTACCAAGTTCAGAAAGTTCATGTGAGTCTGTGAACCGTCCTAAAATAGACATTTTAACAAATTAATACATAAAAATCAAATTTCAGAGCAGAAAGATGCACATTATTAGTAGTAGGCGTAGTTAGTAAGCTTCATGCGTTTAAATGCGTTATGCCAGATAAATAATGCATTGTAATTTTTATTAAATGTACTTTAATGTCAAATTTACATCAAAACTAGCATGTTAATAAGTCAACCGATTCAATAATACAGTAACATACATTCATCGACTAGTACAGCATGTTCCCTTTAACTTCTTTTGCTATTTATTTGTCATTAATGAATTAGGAACACATTTTAGATTTGTGCTTAAAAATGAAGCTTTATGTTTACAATTGATTCATAATTGTGATTGGAATGGAATGTATTGATGAAACGTTTTATAGTCACTATAGTCACGGTGTTAATGTCTGGAAAAGGGAAGAGGGGGGCGATAACATAAGACTACTCTTCTATCTGCTCCCCCTTTCATTCAATATTTTGTACTGTATTGCTATCACACTTATGATGACTTTTTATACTTTATGAATGAAATAAAATTAAAAAAGGTGAACTAACCCGCTAAGAGGTATGACAGAGTCCGCACAGTGCTCTCCAGCTGCGCAGTTGCCGCTGGGTTTTTCCGCACATACTCGATATAGCGCTCATAAAACCGCGTCACTTTGTCTAAACACTCTTTCACATTCGCCATTAAATCCGACATTTATTCCACCGCTGTAAGACGCATTAGTTTCGCGTTTTGAAGGAAATAAACCGATCTACCAAGGGTTTGTTTACAGTTTCGATTTGTCCAACTTCTTCACGTTGGTCCTACTGCAAAACGTTCCCACTTTGAATCCGTAGTACAAACAAAGGTTCCGGTTCCTACCCGTCAGCATAAAAGTCCCGGCTCATCTTCCGGGCACGTTATTGTTGCATCAGCACCCAACCATCCTCAGTCTACAATGTCGACCCCAGGAGAGTCAGGTGCAGTAAACGAACTTATCTTTCCTATTTATTTTTATTTGTTGTATAGAAACATGTATTTGACTGTAGTAATAGATCGGCTGCGGAATTTACGAGAACTCTCATTGAAACTGCGCTAACGCTAACCGGCTAATTTGTAGGCAGTTTGTAGTCCACTGTGAATGTGCCAAAGAAACATCTGATAGACACTCTTTAAAACACACGTGTCTTTAAAATGACATGCAAAAATCTTAATCTAAATGATAAATACAAAAGATCAAATATCAAAGTCCGCTTTATTGTCAATTCTCCAATATGTGTTCAACATACAGGTAGTGCAAAAAAGACAGTGTACAAAATACAATATAAGGACAAAACACAACAAAAACTATCCAAGACAAAAATCTAAAACTAAAATCTAAGATCTTAAATCTGAAAGCAGTGCAACATAGTAAATAAATACCTATTTACAGATATCCAAAAATATGCAGTGTGCATCAAAAATGTGCAATGGAAGATACAGCAGTGAAATGGTAATGTGCAATAGAATGTGCATTGAAGTTAAGATAAAAACAAATGTGCAACAGTAGTAATAATTCCATTGCAATAACAGTAGTAAACAACCGCACAACAGTAGTAAAATTCCAGTAGTAAATGTGCAATAATCAGAATCAGAAAGACTTTTATTGCCATTGTCAAGTTAACACAATTCACAAAACTAGGAACTTGTCTCGGTGATAAGGTGCGAACATAAAACACTAAATAACAGTGGTAAACAACAGTACAACAGTAGTAAAATTCCAGTAGTAAATGTGCAACAGTAGTCCTTAACAGCAGTTTTTTAGTCTAGAGTGATATGTCTTTGTGGAATACAGGTTCGTGTTCCCTGCTTATTTTAAAACAGATATTTGAATGAAAGTCCTACTATTACTACAGTAGTATTAGTCCTTAGTTGTAGCAGCTGGGAATGGTTTTATACGTGAATAATGTATAATTTTGAGAAAAACAAAATCATCTCAAGAAACATGCCAGTATTGTAAGTTAAATTGATTAAGTTAATGTTTTTAATTATAATTGCTATAATTACCACATGGAGTTGCAAAAACAGATTCACTTCATATTTTTAGGTGGTTGAATTAGCCTACTACTAATTTTATTGTAAATTAAACAGATTAAAGAGAGCCTTTTTTAGAATAAACAAAAGTATCAGATACAGGACAATTGCTGCATATTACCCACCCTAATTTAACCATGATTTCTTATTATTTACTTTATGTGGCAAGTAAATTTCTCCTGTGTGAGATCAATAAAGTCTTCTCTTATCTTCTCTTATCTTATGGTAATTTATGTTGAATTAATGCATGTGACACTTCCACTCATTTTTCAGTCTTCGTTCTATTAAATTTCATAGTTTGTTCATAGGCTCTTTCATATTTTATTCTTGCAGTTTCTTTATGATTTGCTTTGCTTTCTGTTTCAGTCTGAATAAGAAACATCTAAATAAGTGCAGAGGGGTGAGGGGAGGGGAAGGTGTGGGGGCTTTTTCTTTTGCTTTTGTTCTTGCGGTCTAACTCTGCATCACTCCTCTCATCCTTTTTTGGGTCATTTCACTTCATTAGGTCAAAACTACAGATACAATATTAAATGTTTTTCACATTTATCTTAAGTCTGTCACTGCTGGTTAGTTTGATAAGAATTTAGATTTCCAGAGAGGCAATAGTGTCACAGATGACTTGTTTCTGAATCATTTTATTTACTTTTTGCCTCTGCACTTGTGGTTCTGGGCTTAAGAAATGTGTAGAATTAAAATTTTAGTTTCTATGTAACCATGATTTCAAAAGCCAAATATTTTTAAGCGCAAAAAATATTAGTTTGTTCATAGGCTCTTTCATGTTTTATTCTTGCAGTTTTGTTATGATTTGCTTTGCTTTCTGTTTCATTCTGAATAAGAAACAACATCTAAATAAGTGCAGAGGGTTGAGGGGAGGGGAAGGTGTGGGGGCTTTTTCTTTTGCTTTTGTTCTAACTCTGCATCACTTCTCTAAACTTGTGGTTATGGGGTTTAGAAATGTGAAGAGTTAAGATTTTATTTTTTTTATAACCATGATTTCAAAAGCCAAATATTTTTAAGCACAATAAATCAAATCAAAATCATAAAAAGTCTACATTTTCATTAGTAATAGGAGAAAAACGTTTTGACAGTGGCTGAGATGGCTGTTTTTGCTAGTGAACTCTCTCTCTCATTTTAACGTCATTAAGGTTAAAAGCAAAGTGAAGATGCAAATTTAAATTCATATTATTTTCTTTTAAATCAGCCGATATCTTTGGATCGATATCTAGGGCTGATTTTTATTATTTTCCCCTAATGATGTAATTAGAATATACTGCAAATTCATCCATAGTCCTTTTTTAACCATAGCATAGTCATGTTCTTAGCAGTTTCCTTTTTGCACTAAATTGTTTATTTAAAGCTTTGTGTGCGTTTTTTAGGCAGCAGATCAACCAAATACTGTATCTGCATATTATATTGGCCATTGATGTATCGGCCCGTTATTTTCTTTAAAATCATACAGGCCCTAGTTTATAGTATAAATTCAACCGATCATTTTACAGACACAAAATTCTCTAAATAGTACATTTGCAGCAATAAAAAAGACACATGACACATCTTTACTATAAATAAAAATCAAAAACCTGAATAAACTCTTCTGTCATTTGCCTGTGTCTTTTCTATGGCCTTTGCCTCTTAGCTCTTTTTATCTCTTATCTTATCTTTTATCCTGTCTTTTATTTCATCTTGTGTGTACTTGTGCCATGTCAAATGTTCTTATGTATTTTATGCTGCCGATTTATTTATTATTATTTTTAGCTTTTTGACATTGTACAGCACTTTGGCCAGTTCTCACTGTTTTTAAATGTGCTATATAAATAAAATTTACTTACTTACTTACTTGTATCTGCTGTCTACAGACTAGTCCTTCTCTCTCACTTTGACCACATATTTGGCTCAGATCCTTTGCTTCAGTTTCATTCTTACTGGTCAGTTTCTATCTGATTTGTTTTTTGATTTGAGTTTCAGTTTGAGTTCCTCCTCACACAAAAACCAGACAGTGAAACCGTAGTTGATGCTGATACGGATTGTTTAGAATTCAGAATCTGAACTTATTTGTCATTTCAGTATAAAAATACACAGAAATGAAACACTGTACTCGTGTCATCAGCAACGTAAAAAAAAACGTAAATAGTTTAAAATATTGTATGTCAAAGGCAGTCTTTTAGAGAGAAAGAGCTGATAAGATCTGGACAATATTTTTGGATCGATATCTAGGGCTGATTTTGGTTATTTTCCCCCAAATGATGTAATTAAAATTTACTACAAACTCATCTTTTTGTATCTGCTGTCTACAGACTAGCCCTTCTCTCTCACTTTCACCACATATTTGGCTCAGGTCCTTTGCTTCAGTTTCATTCTTACTGTTCAGATTTTGTTTTTTGATTTCAGTTTCAGTTTGAGTCAGTTCCTCCTCAAAGCCCCCAGACAAAACCAGACAAAGCAACCTCACTGAACACCAGGTTAACCCAAAATATCAGGCCAAAAATGACTTGTTTACGTTGTGTCATGACATCCTAATATTGAGTTGGGGTAAATTAGTGAATGAGATGCACCTCCCTCCTGCTTATCTCCATGAAAATGTTTTTGCTGTGCCTGAGATGTTCCACAGTGGCATGAAATGGATCTATTTTGCATTTATTAAATTCAGTGTTTCTGCGATTTTTACAGGGAGCATGGTAAATGGTAACACACTTTTATATAGAGCTTTTCCACCCCCGAGAGCTGTACATCAAGCAACACCGTACCCATTCACACGCGCACACTCATACACCAGTGGATGCTAGGGCTCGCCTCTCCACAGAACTGACTTGTACTTTCATTGCCATCACCTGCTTGTATCAAGTTTAATGCCTTACTAGTGTTACTGAGATACTAACATTTTAAACTCTATTTCAATACCTATAAGGAATAGACTTAAGATTTGATACCAATATCAATACCAATTCCGATACCACAATGATAATAAAAACACAATTTATTTAGACGATTGCATGTGATTTTCAACATTAAATAGTGATCCATGGGCATACACTCGTCTGTGTGTTCTTATACTTGTTCTGAAACAGCTCAAGTTCATTCTAAAACTATTCAGGAAAGTCTCATTTCTGTCCTGTGAATGTGACTTTTTTTAGTATCAATACCTGCTCAAATGAATATCTAATGCGTATACTAGTTTTAGTATTGATTAGTATCTGATTTTTGTTACTTTTGACAACCCTATGCTAGTATGCCATGCTAAGGAACATTTCAAGCAAAGCATTAAAGGGATAGTGCATTTAAAAAAAAAAGTTAATCTGTATGGGTTTCCTTCCAAAAGTTACGTGTGTTGACACCGGCTTACCTCTGACACTCTCAGCTGATCCCGGTTCGGCTCGCTTTCTGGAGCCCACGTAAGTAGGTCCGGTAACTTCCCTGGAACATGAAATAAATCTTGTTTTTTTTTTTTCTCAAAACAAAACATTTGTCCGAAAGGTGATATATTTGCGTCCGAAACAGTTGTCCACGAAACATCCAGCAGCGTAGATTGCATTCGTGTATTGTGTCTCTCGATTCATATCACTGCACGCATATTAGCTGTATTAGCCTGTTCACTTGTAAACTTCCCCTTACAGCGGACCGCATCTGCCGTAGACTTCCGCTAAAGGTTAACAGGCTAATACAGCTAATATGTGCGCAGTGATATGAATCGAGAGACACAATACGCGAACGCAAACTACGCTGATGGATGTTTCTTGGACAACTGTTTGGGACGCAAATATATCACCTTTCGGACAAATGTTTTGTTTTGAGAAGAAAAACAAGCTTTATTTCATGTTCCAGGGAAGTTACCGGACCTACTTACGTGGGCTCCAGAAAGCGAGCCGAACCTGGATCAGCTGAGACTGTCAGAGGTAAGCCGATGTCAACACACGTAACTTTTAGAAGGAAACCCATACAGATTAACATTTAAAAAAATAAAATGCACTATCCCTTTAAAGCAGGTGACGAAAAGTTACATGGTCATCAGAAAAGTTACATACAGTAGTGAACATTTAACCTCTAGCTATTGCGTTTCAAAAATGTATCCAAGGATATCAGAAAGATGAAAAATTAGCCAAAGCGATAATATAAAATGTCGCCTGCGAACAGAAAGCTGAAGAATATGGCTACCCCAGTGACATGTTTGTAGTCATGCCCCAGCTCCATACCCCCCCTCTAGTCCCTCTGCCTCTGCCCCAGCTCCAGTCTCTGTTTGTGGGTAACATTTCGCCCTCTCTGCCCCCTGTTGTGTCCCACAGCGTTCCCCTTCCAACCCCTGCTCCAGATCACAGACGCGACTGAGCTCTCCGAAGCTCTGGACCGTTACTTGGAAACACGCAGTTACCTGAGTGGCTTTGGCCCCTCCCACATCGACCACAAAACCGTTAAACAGCTCCGTACCCCCCCACCCCCGCGACTCAAGCACGCCCTCCGCTGGTACAGGCACATAACTGCGCTGCAGCCGCACGAAGACTCAGGGCAGGACTCGAACTGCAGTGAGTAGATGGAGCACGGACATGTGGTGTGGACCTCTCGTTTGACGTTTGTGTAGTTTGTAGCTGTACATTTTAATTGTCATAGTCAGTTAATCATCTATGGTGTTTTTCCTAGTTGACAAAACATTTTACTAATTATTTTATTAGGATGATAAAAGATTTCATGTGCATAAAGGCAGAAATGCTCATTACATTCAACCAAGGATTTCTTTAGTCGGTTTCTATTCTAGGGTGGTTTTATTCAGAAATCAGAAATACGCTGGATTAGATATCGACCGATGTGTTGTTTTTTTTTGTTTTGTTTTGTTTTTTCTCATGGCCAATGCTGATTCTGATCTTTTTTTTTTTTTTTTTTTAGAATTCAGAATCTGAACTTATTTGTCATTTCAGTATAAAAATACACAGAAACAAAACACTGTACTCAGGTCATCAGCACCATAAAAAACAGTTTAAATAGTTTAAAATATTATATGACAAATGCAGTCTTTCAGAGAGCCGATAAGATGGCTAGGGCTGATTTTCCCCCAAATTATGTAATTAAAATTTAGTACAAGTCATCCATAACCCATAACCAGCAAATCAACCAAAACAAAATATCAGCCTGTGCTGGAGATTTAAGGGAGATGGCCGATATGCTAAAAAAAAAAAAATCCAAATATCTGCCCATTATATCAATGTATCAGTCCGTCTCTTCACCGGATACACTTCCCGTGCATTGTTACTGTCTGATTTCCTGTTCTCACTCCCTTCAGTTTACTGTAAAACCTCATAAACGCAGACCGGTCTTGTTGTGAATGCTCTCTATCTGTTCTGTGCCCACGAGGAAAACGTTCTGCAGCTGGTGTCCATGCAGCCTTTTCTCATGAGTCCTCTTTAACAACCTGGCCCGTTGAGAGAGATTTGGGGGCCCAGGGCAAGAAGACTCACATGGGCCCCTTGTATATAAATTAAAAGTCCAATTCTGGGCCCTGGACAACAGACCCCTTTGTCCCGCCCTTGTTTACTGCTCTGTTAGGAACCACACACCACATTCAGTTTGAAATGGGCCTAAGAGTTCGTTCAAACACAAAGGGAGGCTGTCGTAATAGATAAACTAAAATTGTTTTGTTTGAAAAGCAAAAGCATGCACTAATGTTGCTTTGTGCTTCTTATAGGCGGTAAAAAATTTCTTGGAATTGTTTTTTTTTTTTTACTCAAAGTGCTCATTAGACTTAAGATAACGCTGTTTTTGCCGCTGTCTCACCTTGTACTTTTCTAATCTTTTGTTTCCATTCTCTTCATTTCTGTGACATCTGAGCAGACACAAAAATGAAAGCTGTCATCAGTGATAATCCCCAAAACATGTGAAACTGTTTGACTTGTGTGCATGTTTTACATTTACGTTGTTTCTTATTGAACACTCTATGCAGCAATGTCTTTCTTGCAATATATATGGCATTTTTCTTACTAACTTGTGCTGGCAAACCTGTGGAGAGCGTTACGTTTAAAACTTGTCAGTAAGATTTGGAGTTTTATCAACTCATATATACAACTTTAAAAACCCTAGTGTTAGGTAGCACTGTAATATATCCCTGGGTTTCAGAGTGATTATTAACCATTCAAAACAAAATATTACATCTTTTCAGTGCTCAAAAATCCTCAAACTGTCACCTTTGCCTTTAAAAAGGAAACTGAAACCCATGAATAAAATCTGATCTAAACCAGTCTGCAGTGAGGAGATGTTGTTCTGTGATTCTTCTTTTGAGCGTAGCATGTAGTGTGATCATTATATTTCTGTTATCAATCATTTATTAAACATTATAAGGTTCTCGTACTTATTTCTCGTCTTGTTTTGTTCCAGTGAAAGGGAAGCGTGTGCAGCCGCCCTGGTCGGCTCCATCAGGAACTGAAGTCCCACAGCTCAGACTCTACAACAGCCTCACCAGGAACAAGGTACAAACACGTTATAGTATTAATGTCTTAGCCAATTTTATTTGTTAATTAATCAGTTCCTCGTGACACGTTTTCCAATATTGTCAACAGAAATCCTATATGTATACACACTTTATACACATATAAAGTGGAAACACCAACACAATAAACGTGTTTTACACACTCCAAACTCCGCCCCTGTCGCTGTTTGTATCAGAAACACCTCGCTGTAATCAGGGCAGTCTTTTGTGATGTCACCAAGTACCTGAAATGGCAGAGACCACTCTTATAGCTATTACAGAAAGTGTTGTCAAAAGTATCAAGAATCAGATACTAATTGATATTAAAGGAGAATTAACGTTTTTTACAATCTGAGCCTTATATCGGTAATAAAACAAGTTGTTTTACTCACCCACAGCACTTTGGTGTCATATGGAGCACTTCCAGAGATGTTTTAGATTTGCGTTAGCCTAGCGGGAGTTCTAGCTGTAGCTCGGGGCATATAATATGTTCCCCGAGCATGTAATATGCCCCGAGCGGGCTCCAAATAACACAAACTTTAGCACTTTTCAAATCATAGAAGCTCGATGTCTTAGTCTACGATTTTGTTTGAGTCAAAAGTGGCCTGTAATCCGAGATTTATCCACAGCTTTGCGTTTCATGTTTGGGTCCCGGGAGCTGAGAGCAAAATAAACTGACTCCACACATGCGCACTGTCGTCCTCATCTACTCGAAACTATGGCTAAATCTCAGATTACAGGCCACTTTTGACCAAATGAAAGTGTAGACTAAGACATCGAGTTTCTATGATTTGAAAAGTGCTAAAGTTTGTGTTATTTGGAGACCGCACGGGGCATATTACATGCTTGGGGAATATATTATATGCCCCGAGCTACGGCTAGAACTCGCGCTAGGCTAACGCAAATCTAAAACATCTCTGGAAGTGCTCCATATGACACCAAAGTGCTATGGGTGAGTAAAACAACTTGTTTTATTACCGAAATAAGGCTCAGATTGTAAAAATGTTAATTCTCCTTTAAAGGGATATGCCACCCCCAGGGCAAATTTGGGCATCTCCCCACAGTCCAGAGACTAAAATAAGTGATGAAAAGCGTTTTCCTGCTCACCCAGCCATTGTCCGAGTCTGTCGCCAGTGACCGCCGCGGTATCTGGTGCTCCTCCGCCTTAGACTGGAGTCTAACGTCGCCAGAGAAAGATTTCGGCCAAAAGGAATTAATTTGCTCGATGCGTTTCCCAATTACTTTGTGTGTAGTGTGCATTCATATCGAGTGCAAATAAATGTGCAAATCAACACGGAGAGCTTCCCTTGGTCATTTTGGGTGGGAACTATTTTCCAGTGCGTAAGAATACAGCCGTATTACGCACCACGTTGTGCAACAGGGGAACTCCCTTCCCGGTGCGTAACTGGGATTCCCCTGGCAGCGTGCTGCGTGATACGGCTGTATTCTTACGCACTGGAAAATAGTTCCCACCCAAAATGACCAAGGCAAGCTCTCCGTGTTGATTTGCACATTTATTTGCACTCGATATGAATGCGCACTACACACAAAGTAATTGGGAAACGCATCGAGCAAATTAATTCCTTTTGGCCGAAATCTTTCTCTGGCGACGTTAGACTCCAGTCTAAGGCGGAGGAGCACCAGATACCGCGGCGGTCACTGGCGACAGACTCGGACAATGGCTGGGTGAGCAGGAAAACGCTTTCCACCACTTATTTTAGTCTCTGGACTGTGGGGAGATGCCCAAATTTGACCTGGGGGTGGCATATCCCTTTAAGGCTGCATCGCATTTCTCTGTCTTACCCCTTCGTCTTACCCCTACCCCTTGGTTTTGCGGTTCATGTGAGGCCAAGGGGTGTCCCGATTCTAATTTTGATCAAGGGCTCGGGCCACGACCTTGGGCTACATACCTTTTGAAACGAAGTAAGCGAAGGGGGTACGCACAAACTCAAGCAGGTTTTGGGATCAGGATGGCAGCGTCACATTGACCAGCCAAGGAGTCTCATAAACGTTTTCAGCAGTTATAATTATCGATTAACTGTTTAGCAGGTTTACAATTATGACGCTTATGTTCTATGTTACTTTTAGTGAACTGTTGTTGTGGTTTTAATTGTAGTGATGTCTGTTTAGCCGACGTTATCGTTTTCATCGAACTTTCATGTATAAACAAGCTAGTTTTTTTGTGGAGCTGAGGTACCCGATAATCCTTGACATTTGTTTACGTTTGTTTGCGTCAGTTATTGTCGCCTCTGTAGACGTAGCAGCTCAGGTAGAGGCAAGGGATGATGACGCAAAGGGGAATCGATTGTCCCATTTCTTAGGGGAACATTCGTACCCCGAGCCCTCTCAGCTCGGTATCGAGGGGCAAGACAAAGATGTAGATAAAGGGGTAGGGGTAAGACAGAGTAATAGGATGCAGCCTAAAACTAGTATCGAAACTAGTTTAATTTTAGCAGGTATCAATACTAAAAAAGTCACATTCACAGGACAGAACTGAACCTTTCCTGAAGCTTTCCTGAAGATCTGGAGCTGTATCAGAACAAGTATAAGAGCACATAGACTAGAATATGCCCATGGAACACTATGGAACCTACCTCATTCTGGTATCAAAATCAGTATTGATTATCCAGTCTCTTCTTTAGTATCGAAATCGAGTTTGACATTTGAGTATCGCGATAACAGTAACTTTGGAACATGTGTGAACTGTCCTTGTTTTGTTTCTAGGAGCTCTTTGTTCCTCAGAAGGGAAACAAAGTCACATGGTACTGCTGCGGCCCCACGGTGTACGACGCCTCTCACATGGGACATGCCAGGTACTCCTGCACCTTACACACATTCACACACTCTACACACATGTAACTTATACACATGTAACTTGCACACACTCTACACCAGTGCTTCTCAAATAGTGGCGCGGTGTGATGCCAGTGGGGACGTGTGTGCTAGAACTAAGTGTAATTGCACATCAACAACAGTAGTTGGCAGTGGCGCTCTCATTGTTGCTCTGGGGCAGGGGTCGGCAACCTTAAATACGCAATATACAGAACAGACTCACCATCAGCAGAACATCCTCTGTCACACAAAAAACACGTATATTCCACTGAGTCGTGTCCTTTAGTCTGACAGAAGCTGACACATCAGCGGCACAAGGAGAGAGCGGTTTGTTTGTTTTTTCAGCGCCTTTAGTTTATGCAAATGGGCCATGTGATTTTAATTTTAATTTCTGTAAAACGTAAACAAATGTGCGCAAAGCTGCATTAAAAACACATTCATATTTAAGTCCTCAGTGCAAAAAGTTCTGCAGAGGTGTACTAATAACAATTTTCTAGACAAATAATACTATTAAGTCACGCACAGGGAGGGGGGCGTGAAATTTTTTCTTCTTCCTGGGGGGGGGCGTCACAGAAAATAATTGAGAAGCACTGCTCTACACACATGTAATGTACACACACTACACACATATATACATACAGCGCTGCACTTGTGCATTTCCGTATGTCCATCTCTATCTGACCTTTACATTCATAGATTTTTTTTTACATTATGACATTTTCTTATATTTCATATCATTTCCAGGTCGTACATTTCCTTTGACATTCTGCGGCGGATTCTGAAGGACTATTTTAAATATGATGTCCTTTACTGCATGAACATCACAGACATCGATGATAAGGTAATACTGGAAATAAAATGATAAAATTTCTTATACAAAAAAGTCTATTTCATATGCAAGTGCTGTCCTTTAATCTCTGTAGCGGCTTTTACAAGTGCTTTGTGCTGTGGTGGACTTAAACATGTGTGAGGATTATGCTCTGTCAGTCAGTACATTATTGCACTGCCGTTCTTATCTCCTGTATATAGTAGCTGTGATTTTATATTGTATTACTTATTTTTCTGTTTTATTTTGACGTGTACATATACACTTATTATTTTTATTTTTATAATTATGTCTCATTTGACACCGGTCTCTTGCTCTTTTTTTGCTACTCCATCTATTTTTTGTTACTCTCTGTTATATATTATATTATGATGTGTGAGCTACTGTATCCAAACAATTTCCTTTGTGGACCAATAAAGTTTGTCTAAGTCTAAGGATGAGGAAGTGATCGAAAGTTTGCTGACGGACCGTTGCCTCAGGGCAGCTGAGGCCACAAAATTCACTCGCCACCAAACAATGTGGGGAGTAAACATTAACAGTGCAATTTAAAGTGTCTCCATATATCCAATGGAGTAATATTATGATTTTTAAAAATTAAACAAAAGGACTAATATTATGTTTTTATATTAAACAAAAGGACTAATATTTTTTATTTTTATTTATTTTTTTTTAATATTAAACAAATGGACTAAAATTATTATTTTTTAAATATTAAACAAAAGTAAAAGTAGTCACCCCTGCGTGTTTGCGGTGAGATTGGCGTGCAGATCCCATCGAGGCCTGATAAATGTTTATGTAAAACCCCATCTGACACCCAGGCTGCAATGAACCACAAGAAACAAACACTGTATTTGTGTTATGTGTGGACGGGATAAAAAAGTGGATTTTATTTGTTTGTTTCAGATCATTAAACGAGCGCGACAGAACTACCTTCTGGAGCAGTACAGAGACAAACAGCCCTCAGCCGCTCAGATCCTGCAGGACGTCATGAGCGCCAGAGGAGTGAGGACCAAACTTTAATTTACTGTAATTTACTTATCACCGATCAGATGAAGATGATGAAGTCTTCTCTCCTTCTCTTCTCCTTCTCTCTTCTTCTCCTCCTCTCCTCCGTGTCTTCTCTACTCTTCTCTTGTCCTGTCCTCCTCTCTTCTCATTCTCTCCTTTCCTCCTCCTCCTCGCCCTCTCTCCTCCACTACTTCTCTCCTCTCCTCTCCTCCTGTCCTCCTCCTCTCCTCTTCTCCTCATCTTTCCTCATTTTCCCATCTCCTTCTTTCATCCTCTCCTCTCCCCTCCTCTCTTCCCTCCTCCTCCTCTCCCCCTCCTCCTCTGCTCCTCCTCTCCCCCTTCCACTCCCCCTCCTCTCCTCTCTTCCTTTCACCCTCTCCTCTCCTCCTCCTCTCCCCTTCTCCTCTTCCCCCTCTCCTCCTCCCACTCCTCCCCTCCTCCTCTCCTCTTTTCCTTCCCTCCCCTCTTCTCCTCCCCCTCTTCTCCTCCTCCTCCCCTCCTCTCCTTTTCCTCTCCACTCCTCTCCTTCTCCTCTCCTCCTCCCTTCCTCCTTTCCTCCTCCCTCCCTTCCTCCTCTCCCCCTCTCCTCCCCTTCCTCTGCAGCCGTTCCAGGCAAGTCTTTCCTCCACCACAGACCCCGATAAGAAGCAGATGATGGAGCGACTCGACGCCGCCGTCACCGCCGCTCTTCAGCCACTAGAGGCCGCTGTGAACAACAAGGCCGCAGACGCAGAGCTGCAGCTGCTCGCACAGGTACGACGTCTCTGTCGTGACAAAATTATTGCTGTTCGAACAAAGACTCGAACAAAAAAGCAGCGTAATAAAATATGTGGTATTTTGTCCCCTCTCAGGCCCTGTTCGAGAGCTCTAAGGACCTGCTGTCTGATTGGTTGGACAAACAGTTCGGGAGCTCCGTTACAGAAAACTCCATCTTCAACACTTTACCGAAATACTGGGAGGCCGAGTACCACAAGGACATGGACGCACTCAATGTAAGACACTTTCTGACCAGTGTTTGTACAACAGCTCACTAATGTTCATGTCTGTGGGGGTGGGAAGGGAAGGTGGCACCAGAGGGTAGTTGCTTTTCTGTGAGTTTGCCCCTGGGCAGCTGCAGCTACGAGAGAGACTAGATGATTAATGAAATAAAACAAATGCACTGTGTTGACAGGTCCTTCCCCCTGACGTCTTGACTCGGGTCAGCGAGTACGTGCCGGAGATCGTGGAGTTTGTCGAGAGGATCGTCAAAAATGGATACGGGTGAGAGCTTCATTCAGTCTGCGCCAATGCTTACGTTAACGTCAAATGTCATACACAGTAGTAATAAAAACATTTTCTCGCTTTTGTGTTCAGATATGAATCAAACGGCTCGGTGTATTTTGACACGGCGAAGTTCGATGGCAGTCCTCTGCACTCTTACGCCAAACTGGTCCCAGAGGCAGTGGGTGATCAGAAGGCCCTACAGGAGGGAGAGGGTACTACAAGATTATATTTATAACATGCTGCTCTGGAAAAAAATAAGAAACCACTGCAAAATTATTAGTTTTTCTGATTTTACTACTTTATATATATTTTATACTTATACTTTGTTTGAGTCTATAAACTACTGACATTACCCCCAAATTCCAAATAAAAATATTATCGTTTAGAGCATTTATTTGCAGAAAATGACAAATGGTCAAAATAACAAAAAAGATCCATGTTTTCAGACCTCAAACAATGCAAAGAAACAAGATCAAATTCATTTTAAAACAACATAATACTAATGTTTACACTTAAGAAGAGTTCAGAAATCAATAATTGGTGCAATAACCCTTATTTTTAATCACAGCTTTCATGCGTCTTGGCATGCTCTCCACAAGCCTTTCACATTGTTCTTGGGTGACTTTATTCCACTCCTGGTGCAAGAACTGAAGTAGCTCAGCTTTGTGTTTGTGTTGGAATTCAACAGACGCTGGAATGGAATGGCTGTAATACATGTAGAGATGCTGATTTCAGAAAAAAATGCAGTGGTTTCTTATTTTTTTCCAGAGCTGTATTTATTTAAAATTATATACGTCATTACAAAAACATCTTTCCAAGTTTCCATTTATTTCAATACAACCCACTTTAAACAGCTTTATTGTACTTCATTTGTATACTTATATGGTAAACTATATTGTAAACCTATATTTTTTTTCTCTGTAGGAGACCTGAGCATCTCCGCGGACAGACTGAGCGAGAAGAAGTCTCAGAATGACTTTGCCCTGTGGAAAGCCTCCAAACCTGGGGAACCGTCTTGGGACTCCCCCTGGGGCAAGGTCTGGAGACGTGTTTTTATTAAATATTATTATCACAAATATTTAGACTGGAGGAGTGTTTGTGAAATGGACCGTGTGCCATCTCCCTCAGGGCAGACCCGGCTGGCACATCGAGTGCTCTGCGATGGCTGGGACCATTCTGGGAGAATCTATGGACATCCACGGAGGAGGCTTTGACCTGCGCTTCCCTCACCATGACAACGAACTCGCTCAGTCCGAAGTACGTTTTTAACTCTAGTATGAATATTCCTTTTTATAGAGTATATAGGTAAAACTCACACCTCTCTCCTGTCATAGGCCTACTTTGATAATGATTTCTGGGTGCGTTACTTCCTGCACACGGGGCATCTGACCATCACCGGCTGCAAAATGTCCAAATCTCTGAAGAATTTCATCACCATCAAAGACGCTCTGGCCAAAAACACAGGTACGATCCTGCTGGCCACCCCTAACACTGAATAGCCATTTTCAGACTGTCGGGCCAGGCCGGGCTGGGCCACTAGGGGGCCACCTCGGTGCTAATAACCCCGGCCCACCTGCCCCATGCCCTGAGACTGGTTGTGTTCACACTGTTGGGCTACCAGCCTCTCCGTGTTACGCCCCCATTTCCGGAAACGTCACTGGTACAGCCCATTTTGAAACAGGACAGGCGGGCGATTCAGTAGCACGATGACAGAAGACGATTTGTATATGACCAAGTATCAGACCAACAACTACTGCCGATACCTCTGAGTACAGACACTACAACACTTATAATGAACGCAATGGAAGTATGCCGCAATATGCTTTATGATGTCCCAGTTTCTGCAAACCCCGTCGATTTTCTGCTGCACAGACAGTGAGGAGAGCACGGCCATCTTCACCTGACCAGAACTGGCGATCCATCTTCTTACTCTGCCAGCTTCACTTTATTTTGCTTCCAAATGTTGGCCCCGACCTCCGCCCCGACCTTGACGCCGCCTCTGGCCCCTCTTGGCCCCTCTTGGCCCATCGTTTTGCTCGGGCCAGAAATCGCGGACAATTTGCCCCAAGATCCTGTTAGCACCTGGCCCTGGACGTGTGAAAGCATTTAGCCCCGATACGCCCCTGTTGGCTCGGCTTTGGCCCAACAGTCTGAAAGCGGCTATTGATTCCACTTCCACATACATATTAGGTCATTTAATAGTAGATTATACTTGTGTTGTATTCCTGTTTTCAGCTCGTCAGCTCCGTCTGGCGTTCCTGATGCACGCCTGGAAAGACACTCTGGATTATTCCTCCAACACCATGGAGTCGGCCATGCAGTACGAGAAGTTCATGAACGTGGGTGGATGGTTAATGATATAATTTAATCTGCGCCTTCTTAATGTGTGTGTAACGCTTTCTGTTCCATTTATATTTTCTTTCTTGGACAGGAGTTTTTCCTGAATGTAAAAGACGTCCTCCGAGCGCCCACTGACATCACGGGGCGCTTTGAGAAGTGGGAGGAGCCAGAGGTCGAGCTCAACAACGGGTAAAGAAAAGCTTATATAACATAAAATGTGACTGAAATGCAAAATTAACAACAAAAGTATAAAGTATTACTAATTATTTTTAAACCCCCCCATGTAACCTTTTGTCTTCATTTTGCATGAGTTTATTGCACTGAAAAAACTTAGAAAAACATTTGTCCTTACTCTGAACGGGCTTGCATCTCCATAAACCTGATGCATATCTGACTTATTTGGCCTGGAGGAGGGCTTTCTTCTGCTTGTTTTTTTTGACAATAATATTTCGAAGTATGGCATAAAACGTATCTGTTTCTATTCCAAAAAAAGAGAAGGTTTACCGCTGTAGAGGCGAAACGCGTTGTTCGCTCTAGCCTAATAAAGAAGAAAGAAAGAAGAAAGTCAAGCAAGTGTGTGGTGAACCTTCTCTTTTTTGGAATTGTTGAATGTTCCTGCTGTTACCAGCACCTGGAAGCTGTGCATGGAGTCTTGAACTTTTTTATCTATCTCTATGTTTAGACGTATAGTTTTACTTTCTATTTCAGTGGAATCGTGCAGTTGAGAACGTTAGAGAGAGAGAAGGTTCCACAGTCTTGCTTGTTAGCTCCAAAACAGTACAATTTTGCGATCTTTACCATTTCTTTTATTTATCTTCCACCCCTAAAATGAATGTATGCAAATGTAATATCAGATTTTAAAATGTTTTGTTTTCTAGTTTCTATGAGAGGAAGCGGCTGGTGCACGAGGCCCTGTGCGATAACATGGACACTCGTACAGCTCTAGACGAAATGAGGCTCCTGGTTAGCCACAGCAACAGCTACATCGCTAACAGGAAGAGCGCCAAGCTGCCACCCAACAGAATGCTACTGGAAAGCATCGCAACCTACATCACGTACATGCTCCAGGTAAGGACATTTAAATTTGAAGATCTGTCAAAAACAAAAATAATCTCTTTGTTTTGATAAGCACTGTGTATGTTATGGAAGGTCAGTGTTGTCCTAACGAGTCCCAGAGTCGTACAGAGGCAGAAACGCAGGAAAAGTTTATTTACCATCAGTTCAGGACCCCGTGAACTTGAGCTTGACAGCCTGGAGACGAGCTGGTTGAGATAAAATGAGAAGAGCATAGCATACCTCTTTTGTGAAACGAGTTAATCAAAGAAAGGACAAATTCTGTAATAATTGGATGAGGCCAGAGCTAACTACATGACCGTCCTCAGACTCTGCAGGTGATGCCAAAGCCACAAGTTTAATAATTAATTATCCAATTGTGCAAAAGTTAGGTTATTAAAAGGCAAAAAATATATTAAAAGTTAATAACAATTGTGCCGTAATGGGAACTATGGCGATAAACTCCTCTCTAACATCAATGACTCTGTAGACACGCAAGATTAATGATGCTTGAAAAGGTGAAACTGTAGAATAGACAAGTGTAAAATTACAATATGCCTAATACAAAAATATACGGTAATCAACATTATAAGTACAACATTATAAGTACAAAGTTGTAAATCCAGACGTTGAAAGCTATCTGACGCCATTTTGAGAGCCCCGTGGTTCACGTGTAATTAACACATTACAATAGATCGTTTTCACGTGACGTCATAATCTGGACGCCCACCATGTTGGAGGGTTTCGAAGCACCGCGAACAATGCATTTATGCCGCAAAGTTTTTAAAAAGCAAAATGGTCAACTATTGTGCGGTCCTAGGCTGTCACAATAGATCGGACAAAGAAAAACACCTGCAATTATATCGTTTACCTAAAGTAGTGACCGACCAGGGTGAACAGAACAGGGCGATTATCAATACGCTTGTCTCCAATTTTCCGCACTTTACGCTCTCGTACCAGCCACAAACTGGTTGTTGCCTCCAGACGTTTAGAGCTCTTAAGGTCTTATGCTGTATAAGGGCTTGGGAAGAAGACCAGGTAGTTCACAATGTCGCAGGCAGAATCGACAAATCGCCACTGTCATTGAACAAACTTGAATCCATCTCATACGGATCTTCTCACCCAATTTGAGTTTTTTCATATAACGCTCCTTTTCTTTGGCATCCAACTTATCTCTATACAACTGGTCAACTGTGTCAGAACGTTTGGATTCCGATGTGGAAGGTTTCTCACGAAATTTAGATTTTTGTCTGCATGGTTGCTATATAAACACATGTAATTTTGAGCACGTAAACCCTCCAAGATGGCCCCACATCTGTGTAATCATCCTGTTTTTCCAGGTTCGTGAAAATGCTCTATACTGGCATTACAGACAAACTGTAATGCTGGATTTCAAAATAATTATGACTAAAGTTGTTGAACATGGGTACAAAATGCATACCGGCGATGCAACCTCAAAATAAAGAAATTTGTGGAATCAAAACCATGTCTGCTGCTTACAACTGTTGAAACGTGTCAAAACACGTGCTCTGCTTGCAAATCCGAAAGTGTCCACTAGATGACGCCATACAAGCGAAACTTAACTAAATTAAAGACGGGTGAATTATACATTTTAACCTTTTTTAAAATTCTTTATGCATACAGAACAGCGATATAGTTTTATTTCATATTTTCACAATAAAGTGTACCCATCATGTCTTTATAAATAATACACTTTTTGTTACGTTCTGAATATGTCATAATGCAGTGATTGTATAAGTATTGTACTTTTTGCTTTGTATATGTTACGTTTTTGTCATTATGTTTTATTGTCTTGTTTATCAGATGTTTTATGTTCACTGTGGGCCTAGGGGGCGCTGCAATTTCAAGTCCCGTGTGCGCGACCTGTACATATGGTTTTTGACAATAAAGCTGACTTTGACTTTGACTATATACGTGGGGCTTTTACAATGGATTAAATGACATTAAACTTGTCTTTACCTTATCTCCAAAAACCATGATAACCCCTGAGCCAGTGTAACGTTCTGACTTCTCGATCGTTTGTAGGTGTTTGGAGCCATTGAAGGATCTGAGCCCATCGGTTTCCCAGTGGGAGGACAAGGCCAGAACGTGGATGTGCGTCATGTTTGACTCTTTAACAGTAAGATAATGTCACTGTAATCTGTAAAACATTTACATTTTCTTAATATTTTGTTTCCAGTTGGAGAGCACAGTGATGCCGTACCTCACAGTGTTATCAGACTTCAGAGAAAATGTACGCAAAATCGCCAGAGAACAGAAAGGTCGGTGAAGATTATTTTGGAATATAACGTTTGTGAATCAATTGTATTATTGTTGTTATCAGTTAAAGGTCTTTATATTGACCAAAATTTACTCTTTTGTTGTTACCTTGTCAAACACATACCTGGAGTTGTCTGTGTACATCTCCAAAGCTAAGTAGAGCAAAAAGTCTTTTAAAGTGGTGCAAGGTCTTTTATGGCTCAAGGAGCTTGATTTGTTTTATTTTATAACAAACATATAAAATACAAAGCAACTTAAACTTAACTTAAATATAGCAATACTAATCGCGGTAGCCTTTCTATAGCGTTTGTAACAGGGCTCTCAACTCTCACGCATTGAGAGTGTGACACACGCAATTCGACGTGTTCACACGCAACACATGGTATTTCTCACGCTGAAATTTAGTTATGCAATTCAAGCGCAGCGCTTCTGTGCCCAGAAAATCGGTTCAGGCACCACGCGGTTTCAGCGCCATTCGCCCCCCACCCTCCCACCCTTCCGCTCCTCGCAGAAAACAAATAGTCACTCGCAACCCCTCCCCCCGGAAATTACGCAGTCTCACGCACGACCCCGCTCGAAAGTTGAGAGCCCTGTTTGTAATGTAAACTAGCCTTATGCTAACAGTTTGTCAGCTAACAACAGAGGGGAATACCTCTTATCCATCGTGCGGAGGAGACTTTTAAACGACTCTTTGGTCACCGTGTTTACAGGCACCATTTCCTTGGCGATGTCGTGTGTTACAGCAGTCGTTATCTCCTGGTGTCGTTGGCTGTTTCTGTCATACGGAGTTACACTGGCAAAAGAAGCTGTAATTGTCTGTTTGGCCCGAGTATCACTTTTACTAGACGTTTCTCCAGACTTTCTCGCCATGCACTCGTCATGCAAACGCAAGTGGTGAACTTTCAAGTGGCGGCAGGGCCGGCCCAAGCCTTTATGGGGCCCTAAGCAGAATTTGATTTGGAGGCCCCCTAGTCACTAATTTTTCCCAAGGACCAGGGGGGGGACTGCGAGTGACTATTTTTTCTCGAGAACCGTTGGGGTTGGGGCCCCCCAACTGGTCTTGGGGGTTCCCTGGTGGCGTGGGGGCCCTAAGCGGCCGTTTAGTTCGCTTATGCCTTGGGCCAGCCCTGAGTGGCGGGATAAATTGGGCGTGTTTCCAATGGATGTGGCGACTTTAACACAACATGTTTAGCGCAGCACCTGTTTCTGATGTTCGTCTGCAGCTTCAAACCCAAAATACTGCCAAATGACCGACGTGTTGTTTTTCTTTGGCTTCAAAACCCCTGACTCCGCTTCTGGTCCCACTGAAGCCATTTCTGAAATAGATGACCACCTACGCTGATTGGAGTCGAGAACACGCGACCTGTCCATGTGCAGCACACCGCTTCTGATTGGTGGGTTTAACAGCGTGGCAGGGAGGCGGGCCAGGCAGCATACATGTGTGAAATAGTTGACGAAACAAAACTTGGGTCAGTTAGGAGCACTGCAAAAAACTTTAACGATCTTTAACGATTTAAGCGACTTTAACAGTCCCAAAATCGTGTTGTCTGAGATTGCGATTTTCGATCTAAAACGATAGATCGTTCAGTCCTAGTTCAGAGAGAAGATCTCCTCCTAAATACGCAGGTTTGTGTGTTAAACGTGTGTGAAAGAAACAAAACACAACTCCAGGTCTGTTTGTGATGAGGAAACATTAGAACATTGAGGCCCTTTAATCAGAATTGTACTTTAACACGTTTACCGTCTAAGGACACAAATAATGTTAGTTAAATATTTAAGAAAAATCACACGCCTTAAGGAATCTACAATCTTAAATTCTTATATTTCAGTGACTGAGCTGTTGCAGCTCTGCGATGTGGTTCGTGACGACACTTTGCCAGAACTCGGCGTCAGGCTGGAGGACCATGAAGGTAAAAAAACAAAAAAAAAATCAAACTATACGCAAAATGACACTAAAATTACAAAATAAAAATATATTCAGTTAAACTTTCCTCACCAAAACATTTAATTTAAGTGTAACTGCTTTATTGTTTTTAAAGGACTGCCCACTGTGGTGAAGCTGGTCGACAGAGAGACGCTGTTGAAGGAGAGAGATGAGAAGAAAAAGGTTAAAAAAAAATAAAAAAATAAAAAAAAGCATTGATTTGTGTAATGTTGTGTCCACAGTAATGTATAATTTTATGTTTGTAATTCACTTTTGAAAGAAACGTCCAACAAGAAAAGCTACCAATATTAAGCCTTAGCATTTTTGGTTGATAAACATGACATATTTTTTCATTTGAAACTAGTTTTTGATTGCATTTCAGCTAAAATCATTGTCATTTATAGTGTGCTGTGTTTTGTTTCACAGTTGGAAGAGGAGAAGAAGAGGAAGAAGGAAGAGGGAGCTAAAAAGAAACAAGAACAAGAGGTCCGAAACTAACTTTGTATACTTGAACTCTTAAGATAATAAAATTCTCAAGACACGTTTTCCTTGTTTTGTTGCAGATGGCAAAACTGGCCAAGATGAAGATCCCTCCAGGTGAAATGTTTCTCTCGGAGACTGACAAATATTCAAAGTTTGATGAAATGGTGAGGTCCCAGGCTTTAGTATGTGTGGAAATGTGTCCCCTGTATTTGACCTTCAGTGTCTCCGGGATTAAATTGACACAGAGATACTTCAGTCCTCTTGTAAATCTTATAAAAGGAAAAGATTAAAAGTAGGGCTGTCAGTGTTAATTAGATTAATAAATTACACTGCAAATTAACGTGTTATAAAATTAACAATTATGAGTGGCAATTCAATGCGCGCATTTTAAATTTGGCGTGCAGCAAGCAAATCTCTGCCAGGGCCTTTGAACGGCAAGTTTATTTATAAAAAGAACGAAGACGGGATGATCAACAAGAACGCCGTGATTTGGACCTTTTGTCAAAAAGAATTTTCCGATCACCGAAGCTGCTGCAGCCTGACTGAACGATAAACACGTCCAGACAAGTTCCATTGTTACCGGTGATAGAGCGAGCGTGAGTGCACTTCAACAAACCACGCTCGCAGAATTTGGGAAAAGAATGAGCAAAGTGACCACAGAAAAACTGACAAACTCAATCGCAAAGTGGGTTCGTTCGCTCTCTCTCTCTCTCCCGAGATTAAAATGTGATTAATTAGATTAATTAATTAGTTTAATTTTTTTTAATCGCCTGACAGCACTAATTTAAAGCATTAGAATAAGGAGTGGAGGTGACGGTGGTTAGCACACTTGTCCACCCACTCAGTGTCCTTGAGCAAGACCTTTCCTAGTATGATTGCAGTATAAATGCAGGAGTGAGTGGTGGCAAAAACTGTATGAAGTAGTTAAATGGCTCCTAATTCTCAAAACTCTTTGGCGCAGTGATTATGTCATTACACAATGTTGTTTCTACTTATTTTCTGATCTTTGTTCTAATATTTCCTCACCAAAAACAGACCTGGAGTTGTGTTTTGTTTCATTTACACATGATTAACACACAAACCTGCAGATTTAGGCGCTTGTGCTCTTCTCTCAAACACTCATGTGGTAATACAGGAAGTGCTTCACTGTATTTTTAAACCAAACACCTTCACCATAATCATTTGGATGACTTCAGTCATATTTTTACAAAAAAATAAATAAATAAATAAGTAAAAAGAGCTGTTAACTTGAAATCTACGTCCTGACCTCACAAGTTGGAACAGAGTGCTTTGAGTTTTGGGGATGTAAACAGACTAATAATGTGTAAATGAAACAAAACACAACTCCAGGTGTGTTTTTGAGGAGGAAACATTATAACATGGCTCACAAGAGTTAATTCTGCAAAAATATAGGACCTTTTAACGAGTTGAATTCAAAGTAGTGAGTGTAGTATGAAAGTCTCCCATCATCCTACACAAAAACTAAACCTTCTTCTTCTTTATGTTGTTCTTCTTCTTGTTCTTCTTCTTCTTCTTGTTCTTTGTGTTGTTCTTGTTCTTCTTATGCTTCTTGTTCTTCATGTTGTTCTTGTTCTTCATGTTTTTCTTGTTCTTATTCTTATACTTTGTGTTGTTCTTCTTGTTCTCCTTCTTCTTGTTCTTCTTGTTCTTGTTCTTGGTCTTCGTGTTGTTCTTGTTCGTGTTGTTCTTCGTGTTGTTCTTCTTGTTCTTCTTTGTGTTGTTCTTGTTCTCCTTCTTGTTCTTCGCATTGTTCTTGTTGTTCTTTGTGTTATTCTTGTTCTTCTTGTTCTTTGTGTTGTTCTTCTTATGCTTCTTGTTCTTCATGTTGTTCTTGAGGTTCTTCATGTTTTTCTTCTTGTTCTTATTCTTATACTTTGTGTTCTTGTTCTCCTTCTTGTTCTTCTAATTGTTCTTGTTGTTCTTGTTCTTCTTCGTGTTCTTCGTGTTGTTCTTGTTCTTGTTGTTCTATGTGTTGTTCTTTGTGTTGTTCTTGCTCTCCTTGTTCTTCGTGTTGTTCTTTTGTTCGTGTTGTTCTTCTTGTTGTTTGTGTTGTTCTGGTTCTCCTCCTTGCTCTTTTTCTTGTTCTTCTTGTTCTTCTTCGTGTTGTTCTTTGTGGTGTTCTTCTTCTTGTATTTCCTGTTTTATTAATTTAAAAACTTATTTTCACCTTCCATTTTCAGGGTTTTCCGACTCACGACACGGAAGGGAAGGAGCTGAGCAAAGGCCAGGCCAAAAAACTGAGGAAACTCTTCGAAGCCCAGGAAAAACTACACAGCGAATATCTGCAAATGGAGCAAAACGGCAACTGAATAAAGGCTTCCCCTTTAATCTCCACAACTACAAATAACGGGGCCATCCTAGTACATAAATCATATACTGTTGTACAAGTTCACTTTTTAGTGGATGTGATTAAATGTAATGGAATAATTGATAAAGCAGGATTTATATGACAAAATTGGTAGAACATCTGACACTGCCATGTTACTGAAAATAATCTTATTTTTGGTATTTTTCCAGTGAATTTTAAAGTCACAGTGGCAGAACAAAGATGGTAATGGGCCAAATATAAATTAAAAAGACAATTTCATACATGCTTTTGTGGGGAAAATGTGTAATTAATTAAAAATAGGCAGAATTGTGTAAGTTGTGCAATAAAAACAAATAAAATGGAGAAACCACTGCTCATCGGAAACTACAATTTACCATTTGTGATCTGACAAAACAGCTGCTGAAAAATAAAGCCCCAGTGGGTAACATTTAAGCCATTAGATAGACTGTAGTAAAAGCTCAAAACATATATTTTTATGGTATTTTAAATAAAAAATTAAAATGTTTTTATTTTATTCTGTTTAATGGTTGAAATGTTACAGTGTGGCTTTAATAATTACATAAACAGTGATTACTAATACAAGGAATTAGATGTAAAAAATATATATAATGACTGAATAGGACTCTTTAAATTGAAGTTGTTTTTAAAAACTAGTTGAATTTGCTTTGTTTAAAATACAGCATGTTTTTATGTTTTTGGATCATTTATACAAGAAGAGTTTACAGAGTTTTCTGAGCAGCTCTTTCACATAGATTTTACACTGAAGGCCTTTATTTCTACATCTTTCTCATCATGCAAACATAGGGAAGTATTATCTTTATTTTTATCATTTGTATGAGCAGATTTTTAAATAAAATCTACCGTCCATCTGGTTATTTTTGGTTCACTTTTTTGTCGTCCACTCAGTTTGGATGTAACAATAACTGAAATATTGTGATATCGTATTGTTAAAGGTGTCATAATAATATTGTGGGCGTGGACTGAATAAAGAAGTGGACGAAGGGAGCGCGAAGTCACCCACAGCGTTCGGCTCCAGTCAAATGAAGCTCATTGAGGCTGGCAGTTACACTGGTCTACAAATTTTTGGACTCGATCTGCTTCTGAGATAAAAGTGGCTAAATCTCATTTACATTGATAAGATGAACTGAAAATCAATTGATAACTGCTGGATAGCTAATGTATTCAAGATATTTAATGATGTTTTACATCAAAATCACATCTGTTTATACAATAGATTTAGGCATTTTTGCTTAAAAATATTTATATTTTGAAAATATTTAACTTGCACTTTATTCGTCAAGAAATAAACAAGAAATATCTTAAGACATCAGGTGCACACAATTTTGAGGCATCTCTCTTATGTGAAATCATAAAATATTTGATGTTAAAACTCTAGACATTAAAATGAATATGTGAATGTGCAGACAGGCTTTCAGATAGAACTGGTTGCTTGTAGACACACTGTACTGTACCTGATAAACTACCGTTTTTGCCTTATTTTGCGTAAATTTCCTATTTTGACCCAATACTATATCTTGGAAACTACAGCCAATCACCACTTTTGACTTACTTTTTCTTTATTAGTAAACTAAACCAAGAAAAATTTAACTACTTTTGTTCCGGAAGCATTTTGCTTGTAGCCCAGTGAATAGAAGTGAATGTGGAACCAAGCTCCATATTAGGAATAGGAATTTGTTTACGGAAAATATTGCTAAATAAAAACAGGATCATGTAGAGCGGGTTAATGCAAACATTTTAAGACCAAAATGACGAGGCTCAGCAGCAGTTACAGAAAGAGGAGTGACGTTTTTCAAGGTTAAGTCAATGGAATGTCAATGGAGCCCCCATATTCACTTTCTTTGAAAAAAAGCAGCTAGTGGGTTGTAGAATTATATAGAATTATAAGCTTTTTTACTAAATGCATTGTTTTGTTGAGTGTAGACTACATGAAGAAATAACTGAGATATAATAACTCAGAAACAGCGTTGAAAGTTTGGTTTATTGGTGTGGATCTGTCCGGTTCACATTGCTGTTACATTTACATTATTTCAGTGTGATTTTGTTGTTATTGCCTTTAGCTGAATCGAACCCGCCTCATTGACCCCACGGTGCTGTTCTGGCTTCCCCAGTCGGTGAAGTTGTTGTAATCACGTTTCTCCAGGACGTAGTGAGGCCCCCTGTAGTTAGGCTCCTGGTACACCACCCACCTGCACAAGATTAAAGGAGATTTAAATCTGAACTCAAAAGAAGTTCATAAAAAGGGAGGTTAAAGGTCCTCCTCCTGTATTACACAAGCCATGTTATTATAGTGGTGTTTCCTCATCACAAACACGCCTGGTTTCATTCACACATTTGACACATGTTTGATTAATCCTTTATTTTTAATCTGTCTACATCTCTAAAGCTCAAAATGCTCTGTTCCACCTTGTGATGTCATGACTTAGATTTAGACTTAGACTTTATTGATCCACAAGATAAATAACTTAGATTTGAAGCGGTCGTTATCGTTAACAGTAGAGATTGATAATTCCAGGTCTGAGTTTAGCCAAATGATTCTAATGCAGGTGTATGGAGTTTAAAAACACAGGAGCACTTTCTGTATTACAACATGACATCACTAGGTGGAACAGAGTGTTTTCTGTTAAAGAAGAACATAAATATGTAGGGTTTTTGTATTAAACATGTGTGAATGAAACAAAACACAACTCCAGGTCTGTTTGTGATGAAGAAACATTATAACAGATCTGAAAATAGTGTAATACGCCCCCGTGTAATGGCTGTAAGGCTAATTAAAGTATTGTTATTATAAAGTGTTATTATAGTTTGTGTGACTCACGCTCCGCCCATCACCCTGATGGAGGCGATGCGGTTGAGGCTGTATCTGCTCATGAGGTTGGGGATGTCGTCCTGGATGTCCATCTTCTTCCCGGAGTATCCAGCGCGTTCAAAGAGCTGAGCGCGTGCTGGGTTTGTGTCCTGGACCAGGGTGAAGGTGAGGACAGGAAAAAGAAAAGATGAGACACAAGTTAGATGGAGTTAATGTATGTGACAATGTGGCAGAAGAAGACCAGAGAGCACAGGTGAGTCTGAACGAACGCCAGGTGAGGGGAGGAGTATGGCGGCGTATGAGTTGTGCCTGTACCTGTTTGACGGAGCGCACAGAGGCAACGTGGTCGGCCTGAGCACACCATTTGTCGTAACAGCTGTATTCTCCTCTGTCCGACATGTCCCACAGATACTGACGCCCGCGGAAATTCTCATGCTCGTATCCCACCCATCTGAAATATACAGAGGAATAAGGACTTTAGCACACAAACTGCAGGGAGGAGAAGTTACCCCACATTGGACATTTCTGTCTATTTTTGCCCTTTATTCAAACTTTATTGGCTTTGGTTTAGTTAATCCTAATGACATGAAATGATATGAGCATTATCTGAGTTATTAGTTCAAAGATTTTTTTTTTTTTTTGCTACTGCAGTGAAAAATATGGTCACACTCAGGACCCTAAGGACATAAATGTACACTTACAAAAACATAGATCAATACAGAAGAGGATTAGGGCCACATGAACAGATTTTTTTTTTTTTTTTAATTCTGAGAAAAAAAAATCTCAGAATTTCTGAGATTCAAGTCAGAATTTCTGAAAAAAAAATCTGACATTTTGAGAAAAAAGTCAGAAATACTGAGAGAATCAGAATCTCTGAGGAAAAAAAGTCAAAATTTCAGACTTTTTTCTTAGAAATTCTGACTTTAATCTCAGAAATTTTGAGGGAAAAAAGGCAGAAATTCTGAGAAAAAAGTCAGAATTTCTGAGATTAATCTTAGTATTTCTGAGAAAAAAGTCAGAATTTCTGAGAAAAAGTCATAAATCTGCCAAAAACGGCAGAAGTGGGCAGGGGGCATCGAAAAACTCCAGTCACAGGATGGCATGAGAAGGTCCCCCTACACGATATTCCTGCATCTGGCCATTTCCCCTCAGTTCCTCCTGCACGAAGGCTATCACTTGGTCTATGTCTGTCTGATTTCGCCTCCTGGAAAGACTAAGTCCGTGACAACGCCTCTTCAAAGTGTGTATAGAAATCACAATACTGTGATTCTGTGCCAAGACAGCAAGGATCTCCTTGTTATTAAACCCAATTCCAAAATAACACTTCATTAAGACTTCCATGTCAGCAGCAAACACGAACCATTTCCGAGGCTCTGTTGTGACTCGTAGTAGTCTACTTCTGCTGTTTCTGGCAGATTTGTGACTTTTTTTTCTCAGAATTTCTGACTTTTTTTCTTTCTTCTGAGAATTTTTCTCTGAATAATTAAAAAAAAAATCTGTTCATGTGGCCCTAATCCTCTTCTGTAGATTAATGTTCTTTTATAATTTTAAAAAATAAATGTTCTTGTGTGTCCTGCTGTGTCCTTTAGGGGGCGCTGTACTCACGCTCCGCTCTCCACCTGCACAGAGTTGCATCTCTCAGGGAAGCTGCGGTCACTGAGACGAGAGCAGTCCGAGCTCAGGTCCAGACGACGGCCTGCAAAGTTCCTCTGCTCAAAAAGGGTCACCTGCTCCAGACGAGAGGGAAGGGGTCAGGCTTTTATCATTTCTGCACATTGTATGAATAATAACAAACTAATAATCATAATATTTTTTACATATTTGTTACAGAGAGTGTGACTCACCCTCCCACTGGACCCGTAGAAGGCACGTTGGAGCACAGACCCCAGCTTGCTGCAGAGACAGAAGCATCAAGAATGTCATAGCAGATTTTTCACTTATTTCAATACAGACAAAATGAACAAAATACATGTTAAAAAGAAACCTTTTGATACCACTGGTCTACAAGCAAAATGCTTCTGGAACAAAAGCAATGATTTTTTTCTTGGTTTAGGTCACTAATAAAGAAAAAGTAAGTCAGAAGTGCTGATTGGCTGTAGTTTCCAAGATATAGTATTGGGTCAAACTAGGAAATTTATGCAAAATAAGGCAAAAACGGTAGTTTATCAGAAGGTACAGTGTGTCTACAAGCAACAGTTCTATCTGAAAGCCTGTCTGCACATTCACATACATTCATTTTAATATGTCTACAGCAGGGATGTCCAAACTTTTTTCATCAAGGGCCACATATCTGAACACAGACGAAGCAGAGGGCCGATCGAGGGCCATAGACTGGTGCTCAGTACAGTCAATAATTGAAATATGCATGTTTAACACGTTAGAATGAGATATCAGTCCTTTATTCATGCTAAGATCCTCAAAACCACACAATAAATATTAAATATTGTCTTGTCAAAGTAGATTTTCAAAAAACTTGCAGTCAAAAGTTCTGCTCAAGGTAATTTGGGCCAGTTCACCTGGAAGCCTGAGGGCCAAGAAAAATTTGAGGGCTGCATTTGGCCCACGGGCCATAGTTTGGACATGCCTGGTCTACAGTTTTAACATCAAATATTTTTTGATTTCACATAAGGGAGATGCCTCGAAATTGTGTGCCCCTGATGTCCTAAGATATTTCTTGACAGATAAAGAAGTGCAAGTTAAATATTTTCAAAATATAAATATTATTTTTAAGCAAAAATGCCTAAATCTATTGTATAAACAGATGCGATTTTGATGTAAAAATATCATTAAATATCTTGAATACATTAGCTAACCAGCACAGTAATCAATCGAATTTCAGTTAATCTTATCAATATAAATGAGATTTAGCCACTTTTATCTCGGAAGCAGATCGAGTCCAAACATTTGTAGACCAGTGTACTTTGCAGTGACATCGTGCTGGGGGGTTCTGCGTGTATGTCTATGGCAGAATGTTCATCAGTTGTTATAGTGGCACAATTCGAACATTAGCAAACACTGCCAAAAGAGTTTTAAGATCGTCTGAACACTCAAGAAAAAATATAAAATGGATTTGAGCATTCAAGGTCGCGTTTAGGTGTTAAAAGGTGAGAGTGACTAACTGAATAACACTAGCTAGCTTGTGACCGTAATATTATTTGGGAGTGACTTGTTTATAAATCTGTTCACCTGTTCCGAATATGTCTGTTCTTTTTGGTCACAATGTGTTAAAACAAAGCTCAGGTTAAAGTCTCAGAGCCTCAGACAGAGCAGTGCCTCCAGTTAGCATCACCCCAAAGGGAACAGTGATGACATCAGCTGCAAAGTATCAACCTGAGGTCTAACCCTGGTCTAACCTAACTCTGTTCTTACCCCTGGCACTGAGACTAGATCTACACATACCTGGTTTGTTGGACTAGTCCTGGGACCTTGTTAAAGATGTTCATTTCAGCTCGTACCTGCCTCTACAAAGGCCCTTAAATACTGCAGAAGCTCAGTGCTGGAAAACTCATATGTGTTCTCGACTGGGCGCCATTCATATGTTAAAGTGGCAAAGGTTTAAATGCAAGCGGTGCACAAACACGCAGGTACAGGCAGGATGTTTGAAGTAGAAAGTACATGAGCGGAGTAGTACTGCAGTGAGGCCGGCCCTTTCATTCACAAAGCTCAGCAGTTTAACACAATGATCTGGGACAATGGGACTCAGGTTCAACTGCGGTGTAGCATCACTGTATTCACTGCACTGGTCATGACCCCAGACAGAACAGGAGCAAATACAGCTCTGGAAAAAATAAGAGATCACTGCAAAATGATCAGTTTTTCTGATTTTACTACTTATAGGTTTGTGTTTGGGCAAAAGGAACATTTTTGTTTGAGTCTATAAACTACTGACAACATTTTCCCCCAAATTCCAAATAAATATTATCGTTTAGAGCATTTATTTGCAGAAAATGACAAATGGTCAAAATAACAAAAAAGATACATGTTTTCAGACCTCAAACAATGTAAATGTTTACACTTAAGAAGAGTTCAGAAATCAATATTTGGTGCAATAACCCTTATTTTTAATCACAGCTTTCATGCGTCTTGGCATGCTCTCCACAAGTCTTTCACATTGTTCTTGGGTCCTAGTTTAGACCTGGTTTAGTCTTGGTTCAGACCGGGTTTAGTCTTAGTTTAGACCTGGTTTAGTCTTGGTTCAGACTGGGTTTAGTCCTAGTTTAGACCTGGTTTAGTCTTGGTTCAGACTGGGTTTAGTTCTAGTTTTGTCCTGGTTCAGGTCTGGTTTAATCCTAGTTTAGTCCTGGTTTAGTCCCATTTTTAACCTGGTTTAGTCCTGGTTCATCTCTGGTTTAGTCCTGGTTCAGATCTGGTTTAGTCCTAGTTTAGACCTGGTTCAGTCCAAGTTTAATCCTAGTTTAGTCCTGGTTTAGTCCAATTTTTAACCTGGTTTAGTCCTGGTTCATCCCTGGTTTAGTCCTGGTTTAGACCTGCTTTAGTCTCGGTTCAGACCTGGTTTAGACCTGGTTTACTCTCAGTTCAGACCTGGTTTATTTCCAGGCTTGTGCTCTCCACAAGTCTTTCACAATGTTCTTGGGTGACTTTATTCCACTCCTAGAAGAATAGAATGCCTTTTATTGTCACTGTTCACATGTACAATTTACATTATACATACTCACAATGAGACTGAAATAGTTAGAAATAGATAGTTAGAAATGAGATCACTTCAGTGTAGACATTTAAAGTATGATATTTACAACACAGTATAGAAGAATTTTTTTTTAAATTGGGCAAAAAAATGTGTGCAAAAAAAAAAGTCCTGTACTATGTATTAGTTGCCAGGTTATTGCATGTCTTGCTCATATATTGCAGTAGGGGTCACATACAATCATATATCATACACACACATATACACACACTAGTGGTGCAAGAACTGAAGTAGCTCAGCTTTGTGTTTGTGTTGAATTCAACAGACGCTGGAATGGAATGGCTGTAATTCATGTAGAGATGCTGATTTCAGAAAAAAAATGCACTGGTTTCTTATTTTTTTCTAGAGCTGTATACAGAGAAAGAAAATATATTGTACATTTAATAGATTTGACCACCGCTGTTTTTGATTCATAATTTTAGTATTTTAATTTTAAATAAAATTGTGGCTTTGCTTTTTTAAACTACTGCCTCTCCATATACAGCTCTGAGACCACTGCATTTTTTTCTGAAATCAGCATCTCTACATGTATTACAGCCATTCCATTCCAGCGTCTGTTGAATTCCAACACAAACACAAAGCTGAGCTACTTCAGTTCTTGCACCAGGAGTGGAATAAAGTCACCCAAGAACAATGTGAAAGACTGGGACTAAACCAGGTCTGAACCAAGACTAAACCAGGTCTGAACCAAGACTAAAGCAGGTCTAAATTAGGACTAAACCAGATCTGAACCAGGATTAAACCAGGTCTGAACCAAGACTAAAGCAGGTCTAAACTAGGACTAAACCAGGTCTGAACCAAGACTAAAGCAGGGATGAACAAGGACTAAACCAGGCTAAAAATAGGACTAAACCAGGACTAAACTAGGATTAAACCAGACCTAAACTTGGATTAAACCAGGGCTAAACCAGGTTAAAAATGGGACTAAACTAGGATTAAACCAGAGTTGAACCAGGAGTAAACCAGGGATAAACGAGGACTAAAGCAGGTTAAAACAGGGACTAAACAAGGACTAAACTAGAACTAAACCCGGTCTGAATCAAGACTAAACCAGGTCTAAACTAGGACCCAAGAGCAATGTGAAAGACTTGTGGAGAGCATACCAAGACGCATGAAAATTGTGATTAAAAATAAGGGTTATTGCACCAAATATTGATTTCTGAACTCTTCTTAAGTGTAAACATTAGTATTATGTTGTTTTAAAATGAATTTGATTTGGTTTCTTTCCATTGTTTAAGGTCTGAAAACATGGATCATTTTTGTTATTTTGACCATTTGTCATTTTCTGCAAATAAATGCTCTAAACGATAATATTTTTATTTGGAATTTGGGGAAATGTTGTCAGTAGTTTATAGACTCAAACAAAAATGTTCCTTTTGCCCAAACACATACCTATAGGTAGTAAAATCAGAAAAACTGATCATTTTTACTAATAATTTTGCAGTGGTCTCTTATTTTTTTCCAGAGCTGTATGTGCACAATCTTAAGTCTTATGGTACAAGATCTTGTCCCATTCCTACTTGGGGGCAATACTTGGAGAAAACCTCTGCCCTAGATAGACCTAAATAATTAAAATTACATTATAATGGAGATAATTTACATTTTTCCAACAATAAAGAACTTAACATTCATTTTCACTGAGCGTTTGTAAGATTCTCTGTCATCAAAGCTGTCACAAGGTAAAAAACCACAAACTTCTCCTCTCGATTTGATCATTTCATTCTATCAAAACCAGAAATAATACAACACACCGTTTTACCATTGTTTAACACTTTTCTATTCAAAAATAAAGGCCTCAATCACATGACCAACGGTGTCAAAAGATCTGTCTGCAGCAGCACTTTTAAACTCACAGCCCAGTGCTCTCCAATAGCCCCCCATTCAAAACAATACTCTCCAATACAATCCAACAGGCCCCGGAGCCTCCCACAGACCCTGGATCCTTCTCCGCTCGACTCTGCATGGCTTTGAACCTGAACTTTAAACCAACCAGATCCAGAAATTTGTGGTCTTTTCTTGGATGTTTTCTGGACACAAATGCGCCCCAGGTTAGATAAGCATCTGTTTACAAAGGGGAGTGTGGCTGGACAGGCAGGTAGAGTAAAGACTAAAGCATTGGCAGTTTGGAGCTTGACAGAATATTACATTTCGTAGGGTTTTTGTTTGTTTTTGTTTTTTTGGTAAATTTAAAAGATTTGGCCATGTCCTTCTTTTTGACTGTACTGGATAAGCTTGCGTATTTCCTTTCACTCATTGCGTTTTGTGTGACAGTTTCGTACAATTGGGTCAAATGAAATTGCGTAGAGGAGATTTTTCAAGTCGGACAATGCAAAATGGATTATGTTAACACGTAAGTTGGTAAAAAATGTTATTCATTAGTTTAAATTTGAAGAGTTAATTTGCAAAAGTCACTGGAGGCTTGCGTTTTACTCTTTGCATTGTAATGTTTAACGTCTGTAGAAAAGAAATATACTTTTTGGACCATTTTTCTAAATGAAGATTTGTTTTTGCAGTTGATCTTTGCTAGTGAGTCATTTTCTAATGCCTATACTGTCTTACAATGGTCTGAAATGAATATATTTGTAAGATAGTCCGACTTTACGGTGTATAGAACATTTTATATAAGTTGAATTGTTTTGTTGTGACATTAGCAGTAGTGAAGTGAATACAGGGCAGTAGACAGGGAAAAACAAAGGCCCCAGGGTTTTAAAGGCCCAGAATTGGACCTTCTTCCTATAAATTCATATTACAGGGGAACCATGTAAGAGTTTTTTGCCCCAGGCCCTCAGTTTTCTGTCAATGGGCCTGTAGTTGTGTGCCTACAAACTAGAAGCTTGGAAGTTCAAATGCTGCTGTCTTTATAGTGCTGTAGTGCCCCTGGGCAAGGCACTTTACAGTCTTTTATTTACAGTATAAAAGTAGATCGTGTGATAGTGTCGAAGTTGGTGTTGCTTTTGGAGAAACCATCGGCGCAACGGGTGCAAGATTAATCACAGTCGAATCGAAATTGCAATTTGAATGGACGCAACTAGCAAATCACAAAGGCTGCGATTTTTGAAGTACCGTGATTTCCACCACAAACCACAAAATCTCCCGTCTTATGCTGCATAAAAACTGCTAACGCTGTAGTTTAGATCTGTACAAACGTGTTCTGAAATGTGATTCTTGTATTACTTTGTCAGTTCTTGTTTCTCCAGCTTCAGTCAAAATTGAGAAATGGGTATAGAAAAGTGGAAATAATATAATGATGTAATAATGCTACTGGACACTTTAATTTCTTTTTTTGAGAGGGTGAATAAAGTACTCAAACTGTGGTATGCAAGCTCCTTCAGATAGTGCTTCGACAGATCTTCAATTTGTAGGTTTGCCTAATGTGAAGTAAATTTTATCTACTTTTTTGTCCTTCTTTAGATCATTTCATATTTAGAACTACAGTGGAAATGCTGTAGTCCACTTTTAGACCTGGTTTAGCCCTTGGAATAGTCCTTGTATAGACCTGGTTTAGATCTTGTGGTACTCAGAAAGCCAGATCTTCTCTTTGGTGGTACTTGGTGTGAAAGGTTTGAGAGCCAATGATCGATACCAACTGTAAATCAAAACAAAGACGTGTAACGCTTTTCTACTGTAGGTGTGAGTGAGCAGTAGAGACAGAATGCAGAGGTGGGCCCACGTTGTAGCTCTGGTCCTTCTGGTCTCAGCGAGTGAAGACTTCGACTGGACCAAGAACCAGAGGACCTCCTTCTACTATGGCACTTTCCCACCTGGTGAGTCCAGACACGGAAGAAGAACAACTGACCGATGTGAGGAGAAGTCAGTGACAAAGAGCTGGACTTTAGCATGTTCTTAATGCTTTATACTTTTATATCGAGCACCTTTTTGTGCTTTAAACTGCATTATTCTTTCACTCCACATGCACTGGATGTAAGATATTACTGTAGTCACATCTGCCCTGGGACAGACTGACAGAATCAAGGCCATTCTGTACCAACACTCACACACACACCAATTAAATTAACAGTACAAATAAGAATAATAAATGAAGGTTTATTAGCTTTTATAGCTTTTCTTTTCCGGTGAGTGTTTGCCACTGCTGCACAATTGACAATCTGATAAACTCTATGCGAAGAAGATGTGTTGCACTGCATGAGGCAAATGGTGGTCACACCAGATACTGACTGGTTCTGAGTCCCCAGACCCCCAATAAAGCAAAAAAAAAAAGCACATTTCGGGGTGGCCTTTTATTGTGGGCAGTCTGGGGCGCACCTGTGCACTGGTCATGATGTCGGATCGGCATCTTGATGTGGCGCACCTGTAAGGTGGGGTGGATTGTCTCGGCGGGGCAGAGGTGCTCGCCGTCACACATTTGGACAGATTTGTGAACAATGTTTGAGAGAAATGGTAGTGTTGTGTATCTGGAGTGAATTTTGGATCTTTGGGTCCATCTCAGGAAAAATGGGAGCAAAAACAAAAGTGTTGCGTTTATATTTTTGTTGAGTATATTTATTAATGAATGAAATGTACGGTAATAAGTTATAGGACTGAAACTAACAATTATTTAGCTAATTGATTAATCTATTCTTTCAATTATTCAATTTGACCTGCAAATATGACATTTTTCAAAATTGTCCCCAGATAAACCCTGAAATTAACAACATATTTACAGACAAGAGTGTTTTTTATTAAAAACAAAAAACAAAACAAAAAATTAACTAATAATCCCTAATAAGTTATATCCTGTACATAAATTGTCTTTAAATGTCTCTGTGTGTAGGTTTCTCGTGGGGTGCCGCCAGCTCGGCTTATCAGACTGAAGGAGCCTGGAACATCGATGGGAAAGGCCTGAGTATCTGGGACGCCTTTGCTCATAAGAAAGGAAAGATCTTCTCCAACGCCACCGGAGACTCCTCCTGTGAGGGCTACTACAAGTTTAAGGTAAACACTATAATTGTACTCGGACCTAATGTGGGATTGTCACAAAAAAACAGATGCGCTTAAGTTATGTTTATTTTCTTCCAGGACGACGTTGGTTTGATGAAGGACATGAAGCTGAACCATTATCGTTTCTCTATCTCCTGGCCACGGATTCTACCAAACGGACTGAAAAGTAGGGCTCGTCTCTCTGTTGTGTAACAATAGAACAACATGCCATGTTTTTCAAGTTATTTTAAAGCAGGGGTGCTCAACCTTTTTTTAACCGAGATCTACTTTTGAGGTTGATGGTGTGCTGAGATCTACCAAGAGCTGTGGTCTGGGAGGGGCGGGGTCTTATCTTATATCCGATCTTTTGACATGTGACTTCAGTCTGAACGGCCAGGTTGCATTCATCCGACCTACACGTCATCAACAAGCGAGAGTGGTACAAGTAGGCGCTCACAAATGTACACAAACGTTCTTCTCGTCATGTGAAAATAGTATATGAACTCCGTGTCAGTGAAGTGGCGAAGCACGTAGCCATCCCACCACTCTTGTCTGCGACTCCGCACCAACACGTTAATTTCTACGGACGTTGCTGCCACTGCCCCACAAAACGCCGTGGCCAAAAACCTTCCTTCTCTTTCTCCATCTCCTCCTTAAAACAAATAAGCTGTACATGTTCTGGCTCCGGTACAACAGCAACTTTAGGCTACTTCCGTAAACACTGATTACGCTCACTGCACGTGACCTCGTCGTTTCCTCCAATGCGCATGCGGGACACTTTTTTGGCATTTAAAGTTCACACTGGAGATCACATGCAAGTTGCATTTAATTGGAAATGTGAAGGAAATCGCAAAAAAAAAAGGACTTCACAAAAAAATCTGAATTGAGCATTAAGCCCTGCAGTCTGAATGTATCCATACGCAATCGACTGACACTCTGCCTGCGATCGACTGGTTTGGCACTAGCCTGGGAATTCCCAGGCCGCTTCAGTTCGTTTCGAACTGGAAGGCGGCCTGGAAACTCGTCCAAGCGAGAGTCCCAGATTTAGGGCCCCAATCAGAGAGCGGGGGAGGTGTGGCAAGACGGTGACGCGTACTACGTGACAAACGGAAGCTTGTAGTTTGAACTGACAACTGACATGATTGGCTATGGACTTACGTATACGCTCAATGATAGACATTCATAACGCCCAATAAACGGCCGTTGGCAATCGCTAACCACACCTCCGCTACGGGATTTTTCGAAGCGAGTTTCCAGACCCATATCTCACTTGTGATATGGTCAGGTGTTAACCAGACTAGTTTGGCACCCCTGTTTTAAAGCAATTAAACGCCTGTAATGATTTTTTTTTAAAAAGCTGTTAGATAGAATAGAATTTAATGCCATATTGTCGAACATTTCAGGCAAAACATCTTCAATACTAATCCTTGTCACAATATTTGTCAGAAAAAATAACTATTACATTTTTTCCCAAAGATGTACTCTCCTATTGCTTTTTAATATTCTGTACTTTCAGATGAACAGATCAATGAAAAAGGACTCAAATACTATGATGACCTGATAAATATGTTATTGGAGAATAAGATCACTCCTGTGGTCACGCTGTACCACTGGGACCTGCCACAGGTACTAGTTATATGTCTTACATTTTAAAGGAGCCACTAGAGCGCACGTTATTCATGTAGTTTTGATGTTTTTTTTGTTTGTTTTTTAATTATTTTGTTTTATTAGCTGCTCCAGGAGCGGTACGGGGGATGGCAGAACGGCAGCATGATCAACTACTTCAACGACTTTGCAAATTTGTGTTTTGAGAAGTTTGGAAACAAAGTGAAGTACTGGATCACGTTCAATAATCCATGGGTGAGTCTGACAGATAATAAAAGGCATATAAAATCAGACGGTAGATCTTCTTTGCATTTATATATCATAGGATTAAACTATAATCCCAGAAACAAAAAGTACAGGTCAACACTGTTCCACACATGGTATTAAACATCTGTCTTGCAACTTGAAGTCAATTTTGATGACAAATTAGTCATTGTTATATAATTTTTTAAAATTAAATATAACTGTCTTTATATTTTCATTAAAATGTGTCTCAAAAATGTATTATTTTTAACTAAATTATATAGGATGTGTATTATAAGTATGTATTTGTCACCAGCTGAAGCCTTTTGTGTTGTAGTCCGTTGCAGTGGAAGGATATGAGACCGGTGAACACGCTCCAGGACTGAAGCTGAGAGGAGTCGGGGCGTACAAGGCAGCACATAATATCATAAAGGTGAGGTTTATGTGACAAAACTTTTTCAGGTTTTTGCAGATGTACATTATTCAAGTTATTTATGATTTATAAATGTCCTCCAGGCTCACGCTAAAGTCTGGCACACCTACGACACACAGTGGAGAAGTAAACAGAGAGGTATGCACTTTTAACACTGCTTTTTTACACATTTTTACACATTACATAATAATTAATACAGATGAGGGCAGCTAAAAATAATACTGCTAAAATGGAAGTTTTTAGTTGTAATACAGTAAGTACTTGGGTACTGTATTACAACTAATAGAAATGATCCAATTCAACATTGTGCGTTTACCTTTTGGATATTTCATGGCAAAGTACAATGTAATTAATAATGTAATGTGATTAAATATTTTGGAGTTTTAGATTAGATTAAAGATTAGATTAAATTGTGACACAAAAAATACAAAATACAACTAAACCTGAGCAATATTGCAGCAGTAAAAACTAGGGCTGTCAGTTTAGCATGTCAATTAGAGTAATTAATTACACTGCAAATTAACGAGTTATAAAAATTAAAGCAATTAATTATGAGTGGCAATTCAATGCGCGCGCATTTTAAATTTGGCATACGGCGAGCAAATCGCTGCCAGGGCCTTTGAATGGCAAATTTATTTATAAAAAGAACGAAGACGGGACTATCACGAGAACACCGTGATTTGGAGCTTTTATCAAAAATAATTTTCCGATCATCGAAGCTGCTCCAGCCTGACGGATCATTTGAACGATAAACACGTCCGGACAAGTTCCATTGTTACCGGTGATAGAGCGAGTGTGAGCGCACTTCAACAAACCACCAAACCAACAAACTACCAAACCAACAAACTACCAAACCACGCTCAGAGAATTGGGGAAACAAATGAGCAAAGTGACCACAGAAAAACCGACAAACTCAGTCGCAAAGTGGGTTGCCTCTCTCTTTCATGAGATTAAAATGTGATTAATTTGATTAATTAATTACAAATCCTGTAATTAATTACATTAATTTTTTTAATCGCCTGACAGCACTAGTAAAAACAAATCAATATTAACTCATTCTCACATTTTTGTATTTATTTTTTCACACATTTGAAAAGTCCAAATAATGTTTACCATAAATAGCGCTTATTCCACAATCTGGAGAAAGAAATTGTGAAGTCGGTCAGTTGTTTAGTGAATGCAGGGCAGTAGACTGGGAAGGACAAAGGCCCTAGAGTTTTAAGGGCCTCTTCCTATTAATTCATATTATAGGGGAGCCATGTAAGGCTTTTTGCCCCGGGGCACCAAATTTCTGTGAACAGGCCTGTGTGAATGTAAGGAAATGTAATGTAAAGTAGTTTTTTTGCTTAATCTTAGTTGCATTTCCTTCTGTCATGTGCAAAGAACAAAGTGATGCATAATTCTGTCTCTAAACACCCTCCTCACAATATAGTTTGTGTTGACAAAACTAGAACTCATGTTATTGTTGGCGTAGGTATGGTGGGGATCTCCCTGACCGCAGACTGGGGCGAGCCTGTGGACGGCACAAACCAGAGGGACATAGAGGCAGCTGACAGATACATGCAGTTCTCCCTGGGCTGGTTCGCTTCACCCGTGTTCTACGGAGACTACCCCCAGGTCATGAAGGAGTACATCGGTATGACCCACTGTCTCATCTATCGAACATACAGCTCTGGAAAAAAATAAGAGACCACTGCAAAATTATAAATTTTTCAGATTTTTTGGGGATAAAGGAACATTTTTGTTTGAGTCTATAAACTACTGACAACATTTTCCCCAAATTCCAAATAAAAATATTATAGTTTAGAGCATTTATTTGCAGAAAATGACAAATGGTCAAAATAACAAAAAAGATCCATGTTTTCAGACCTCAAACAATCCAAAGAAACAAGTTCAAATTCATTTTAAAACAACATAATACTAATGTTTACACTTAAGAAGAGTTCAGAAATCAGTATTTGGTGCAGTAACCCTTACTTTTAATCACAGCTTTCATGTCTTGGCATGCTCTCCACAAGTCTTTCACATTGTTCTTGGGTCCTAGTTTAGACCTGGTATAGTCTTGGTTCAGACTGAGTTTACTCCTGGTTTATCCCTGGTTTAGTCCTGGTTCAGATCCAGTTTAATCCTGGTTTAGTCCTAGCTTAGTCCCATTTTTAAGATGGATTAGTCCTGGTTTAGCCCTGGTTTAGTCCTGGTTCAGATCTGGTTTAATCCTAGTTTAGTCCCCTTTTTAACCTGGTTTAGTCTGGTTTAGCCCTGGTTCAGTCCAAGTTTAGGCCTGATTTAATCCTAGTTTAGTCCTGGTTTAGTCCCATTTTTAACCTGGTTTAGTCCTGGTTCATCCCTGGTTTAGTCCTGGTTCATCCCTGGTTTAGTCCTGGTTCAGACCTGGTTTAGTCCCAGTCTTTCACAGCTCCAAATGACACTAAAACTGTCCAAGAAAGGTTCATTTCTGTTCTGTGAATGTGACTTTTTTAGTATCAATACCTGCTCAAATGAGTATCTACTTTCGATATTAGTTTTAGTATCGATTAGCATCTGATTTTCAATACTTCGACACAATCCTACTCACAAATACTATGCCTGATTTCCATTCTGTCCCCAGGTCGTAAGAGCGGTCAGCAGGGCCTGGGTCTGTCCCGCCTGCCCGTGTTCACACCCCAGGAGAAGAGCTACGTCAAAGGCACCTGTGACTTCTTGGGTGTGGGACATTTCACCACGCGCTACGTCACCCAAAGGAACCAGCCCTCCGCTCTGGGAGACAGCTACTTCACCGACCGAGACCTGGCCGAGCTGGTGGACCCTGTGTGGCCTGACCCTGGATCTGAGTGGCTCTACGCTGTGCCCTGGGGGTTCAGACGAATGCTCAACTTTATCAAGGTATTTATTTATTTATTTATTTATTTTAATTGAGCAGAAGATGCACAGTAAATATGCCAGAATTTTGCTCTAGAGCTAAATTGCGTCTGTAGTCCTAAGGCAGGCACAGAACACAAACATTTACAATCACAAATATAAAAAAACATACAATATTTACAATAAACATTAACACTGTTTTAGTGTCTTCTTGAAAGTTTGGTAATTTTCACAATTTCTAATCTGAGCTGGTAGTGAGTTCCATGACTGTGTGCCTCTGATAGACGCTGAATTTAGTTCTGCATCGCTGTATGACACAGTCTCCTCTGGTTATCGATAAGTATTGACCATATTCTTATTAGTTTTCTTCTGTATAAAAACATGTAATGGTGGAGGGGCAACTCCATTTAAAACCTTAAAAACAAAACATACATCCAAGAACATCTGATAACTTTCAAAGTCTAAAATATTGTACTTACTAAGGATGTTACAGTAGTGAAAGTGAAGAGGCTTTCTGTCTAAAGTTTTCAATGTTTTCTTGAAGAGAGATTTGACAGGTTTTAAAGTGAACTTTTCTTGTGAACTTTCAGAAAGGGATCGGAAAAGGGGCATAGACTCAAGATTGAGGTTATTAGCATGTAATGTTGAATTAGGCAGAAGATACAAACGTAAGATGGCATCAGGACATCTCTTCATGTGGTCACATGTCGTTCCCATCGTCCACACACATGACCATCTCTCGCCCACACACTGAACTGGAGTCGGACAGTCGGTTATATAGACAACACTGGCACTCTGGTACTGAGTTTAACTTCATGTATGGATATGCAGTTACTTAGGTAAACAGTTACCAAGTTTAACAACTTATAGTTCGCTTCCTTGGGAGGGTCTTTGAGTTACACAAACACAGCTTGAATTAGAAGGAAAAAAACAGGTGGATACAATTACACTTAGGCAGCTAAGACCCCAGTCTAGATTGCAAAACAGACAATTTCCACAGAATACTTAAACACAGGATATGAGTATACAAATGTATCGAAGAATGAATCTCACACTCTCTGCTGTATGTAACAGTAGGTGATGTGAGTAAAGATCATTGCGTGCATGTATGCATTTGCTGTTTCAAGAGTCAGAAAGGATCTCACATGATTAAAATTTGATAAGTTATATATATATATAAGGTAAAAATGATGTAGCCAGGACTGTCAAAAGTATTGAAAATCAGATATTAATTGTCCTAAAACTAGTATCAAAACTAGATACTCGTTAGAGCAGGTGTCGATACTCAAAAAGTCACATTTCCAGGACAGAAATGAATAGTTTTAGAATGATCTTCAGCTCAGAACCTACACAGATATAAGGCTACGTGGTAATAAAATAAAAGAAAGTACTATGATTTAATGCTGAAAATCACATTCTATTGACTGACTAAAGAGAGAGTATTATTTTTTATTTTATGTATTTATTTTGGGCGAGTAAGCAATTTACATTCTTTTACAATGGAACCACGTATTATCTATTTAGCATTTAGTGAAATCACAACAGAAACAACAACAACAACAACAAAAAAATGCCAAAAAAGGAGTGGGAAGAAGAAAAAACTTATTTAATCCCACCCCCTCTTCTTTTATCATTTTGGTATCAGAATCGGTATTGAGTATCGAGTCTATTCCTTAGAACTGACATCAAATTAGTCAAATAAATGGTAGATATAATATTGTTTCATAAGATTAATTCAAAATAATGAAAATCGATTCATGTTTAAAGTAATATTTGTATATTCTTAATGGCTTCTTTTCTAGACACAGACAGATTTCAATTATATTAACTTTAAATTATGAATCAGATCTTTAAGTAACTCTAACTGGAGTAGTACTTTTCCCAAATACAGTTCTGGAAAAAAATAAGAGACCACTGCAAAATGATCAGTTTTTCTGATTTTACTACTTATAGGTATGTGTTTGGGCAAAAGGAACATTTTTGTTTGAGTCTATAAACTACTCACAACATTTCCCCCAAATTCCAAATAAAAATATTATCGTTTATTTGCAGAAAATAACAAATAGTCAAAATAACAAAAAAGACACATGTTTTCAGAGCTCAAACAATGCAAAGAAACAAGATCAAATTCATTTTAAAACAACATAATACCAATGTTTACACTTAAGAAGAGTTCAGAAATCAATATTTGGTGCAATAACCCTTATTTTTAATCACAGCTTTCATGCGTCTTGGCATGCTCTCCACAAGGACAAGGCTTTCACATTGTTCTTGGGTCCTAGTTTAGACCTGGTTTAGTCTTGGTTCAGACTGGGTTTAGTCCTAGTTTAGACCTGGTTTAATCTAGATTCAGACTGGGTTTAGTTCTAGTTTAGTCCTTGTTTAGTCCCTGTTTTAACCTGGTTTAGTCCTTGTTTATCCCTGGTTTACTCCTGGTTCAGCTCTGGTTTAATCTTAGTTTAGTCCCATTTTTAACCTGGTTTAGCCCTGGTTCAGTCCAAGTTTAGGTCTGGTTTAATCCTAGTTTAGTCCTGGTTTAGTCCCCTTTTTAGCCTGGTTTAGTCCTGGCTCATCCCTGCTTTAGTCTTGGTTCAGGCCTGGTTTAGTCATAGTTTAGACCTGCTTTAGTCTTGGTTTAGACCTAGTTTAGTCCCAGACTTGTGCTCTCCACAAGTCTTTCACATTGTTCTTGGGTGACTTTATTCCACTCCTGGTGCAAGAACTGAAGTAGCTCAGCTTTGTGTTTGTGTTGGAATTCAACAGACGCTGGAATGGAATGGCTGTAATACATGTAGAGATGCTGATTTCAGAAAAAAATGCAGTGGTCTCTTTTTTTCCAGAGCTGTACTTCCTTACTCTTACTTCAGTAATCTCTTGGACCACTGCTTTGTACTTCTACTTGAGTAATATTATTTTGCAGTAACGGTACTCTTACTCGGGTAAAATTTCTCTGACTTATTTTCCACCACAAACCACCTGCCTGTCGTAGTTGCCTGTATTGATTTCCTGTTCTTCCTCAGAGTCAGTACGGAAACCCCATGATCTATGTGACGGAGAACGGCGTCTCAGAGAAGATGATGTGCACCGACCTGTGTGACGACTGGAGAATCCACTACTACAAGGACTACATCAACGAGATGCTCAAAGGTGCATTTATTTAATTTATTTATTTATCTAAAAAAGGGACAATGCACATTAATCAACATCAAAACAATGTAAATGTGCCCGAGTTAGCTGATAAGAGCTAATTTTCATCGGTAGTCCCTTTGCCTGATTCACATAAAAAAATAAAATAAAATAAAAAACATTATCCTTTTAAGAGTGAAACAAGTTTGGGGACAACAGTATGAGCTTGTGGTACTAGCAGGATTAGTAGCAGTATTAAAGTATTAAAGCAATTGTGGTTATTTAACTGGACAATTCAGTTTGGAATGTGTAAGTTTTGGTAAATTGTGTAAAATTGCTTGGCCCCATGAGTCACTTTTTCTCCTTTACATATTTTTTTTGCTAAAGAGGGGCTATTATGCAAAAATGTTGAGCTTTCCACCATGTTATAATGGCAAAAGAAATTCAATTTGTCAACTGGACAAAAGTTTATTTGGTCGAATACGTTTCACAGCTCATCCAAGCTGCTTCTTCAGTTCTGGGCCATGTTATAGTGTTGATCCCTCATAAAAAAAAGAAATGTAAAACTTATAAAACAAGTTAATATGTGGCTTTCAGTAAATATAAATGGAAATAGTATAGTAGTATTGTAACTAGATCATATTAAAATGCTTTGGATCAGTATAAAATAATTAAACAAAAAGGTAACATTTATTATTTAGGGTGTATATTGTCTGTTTTTATTATATTCTTTTACATTTGATTATTTCTTCTCCTCTCCTCAGCCGTTAAAGATGGAGTGAACGTTAAAGGTTACACGGCCTGGTCGTTCCTGGATAACTTCGAGTGGGACGAGGGTTTTTCTGAGAGATTTGGACTTTTCTACGTCGACTTCAGCAGCAAAAGTAAACCTCGTTATCCCAAAGCCTCAGTGCAGTACTACAAACGCATCATCAGCTCCAACGGCTTCCCCAACCAGAGAGAGGTGATACAAAATACAGATTTAACTTCACTAAATCAGAGTAAGGGAATATTTTCTTAATAATCCATGGACATTTCTTCAGGTGGAGAGTTGGAAGAGGAAATCTAAAGAGATGTGTTCCACCAGTAATCAGTTACTGGCTGCAGGTTTGTACTGTACCATAATTAATTTTAAGATACACCTCACTGAGCCAATTTAGTTCAGTTCATACATGTTTGATTAAGTATTTTTGTTAGAAAGGCACTTCTAGTTCCAAAAAATTTAAATTCCCGAACACTTAAGTTAAACATGAAAGGAAAAGTAACATTTTTTTTTACAATCTGAGCCTTCTTTTGGCAATAAAACAAGTAGTTTTACTCACCCATAGCAGTTTGGTGTCAATTGGAGCAGTATCGCAGAACTTATGTTGGAGCCGTTCTGTTCTACTAATTATCCCGTATCCGTTAACATGGTGCTCGTATCATATGCTCGGGGCATTATTTTGCGGTGTCCAAATAACACAAACTTTAGCACTTTTCAAATCACAGAAGATCGCTGTGTCAGGGTAGACTTTTAGTAGATTCCAAAACGGCCTGAAACCCGATATCCAGCTATAGTTTCATTTGATGACGTCATCAGAGAGGACAGTGCGCATGCGTGAACTCAGCTGTTTTGTAAACACCGCTAGTCCGAAAGAGGCTAACACCGCTCTGAACTTTACTTTTCTGTTGCGATATCGGGTTTCAGGCCGTTTTGGAATCTACTGAAAGTCTACCCTGACACAGCGATCTTCTGTGATTTGAAAAGTGCTAAAGTTTGTGTTATTTGGACACCGCAAATCAGTGCCCCGAGCACTCACGCTAACGGATACGGGATCACTAGTAGAACAGAACGGCTCAACATAAGTTCTGCGATACTGCTCCAATTGACAGCAAACTGCTATGGGTGAGTAAAACTACTTGTTTTATTGCCGAAGGAAGGTTCAGATTGTAAAAAAACATTAATTTTCCTTTAAGAGTTAAAAGTTTGTATGATGTAACTCAGGACCAAAAACAAAACGGGCAAATGGCGACAAAAAAATAAATAAGTTGCATTCACGTTCTAGAATTTGGTTATGCCAAATGTTCAACTCTATGAAGAGATTTTGAAAAGTTTTGAAAAGTTTTGAAAGAAACATCCAAACTTATGTCCACAAATGCTGAACCTCATCATTATTCGTTTGGGATTGGCTCCATAAACTTCACATATTACTCTTTATGTGTGTTCAGTTGAAAACAATCACATGTTTGTGACTGAATACAGCCCCACATATTGAAGCTAATGTGAATTCTGCTTGTCCTTCAGCTCAAACTGTTATTATTCAATTATTTTTATTGATTTTTAAGAAACATTTAAAGGAAAATAAACGTTTTTACAATCTGGACCTTATTTCAAACATGAAACGCAAAGCTGTAAGACGTTTGGACCATCGTGTTTGCAGTACCCACTTCAGTCCGGACGATTTTTTAACAGCAAAGGAAAAGAAAGGCCAGTGGATTCAGCGCACGATTCTGAGAAGTAATGTGATACTGATGGCTGTTCTCTGGTGCGCTGCTCCTCAAACTGTCTCCGCTTCCTTCTTTCTAATACCTCCTCATCCGTATACTCAGGCTCAAAACGATAGGGACGGCCGTCATACTCAAATAAGTCCTCTTCAGTCACCAAGTCCCAATCTTCAGCCATGTGTCGCTCGCAACAGAAAAGTACAGGCCACTTTTGACTCAAACGAACGTGTAGACTAACACATTGAATTTTTTCATTTAAAAAGTGCTAAAGTTTGTGTTATTTGGTGACCGCAACCGTATGCCCCGAGCACTCGCGTTAAACGGATATCGCTAAACTCCAAAATCTCCGGAAATACTCCAAATGACACCAAAGTACAATGGGTGAGTAAATGATGTTGTTTTATCACCGAAATAAGGTCCAGATTGTAAAAACGTTAATTTTCCTTTAAACATACAAAGGCATAACACAAAAACAACAGGACAGCAGGCAAAATAAAAAAATAAAAATAAATAAATTAAATTAAATTAAATAAAGAAAGGGACATTTAAGGGGGCTTTAGAATGTGGGGTAAGTGGGCTATTTATTTACTGGTTCGGATTCAAAATAGAGTAGGAATGGCTATAATAGTTTTGAATTGATCCATTTGCAGTATGTCTCAAGTGTTCGAGCTTTAAATGGGACAAGATTTCTTCCACCCAACGCTTAAAGGAAAAGTAACGTTTTTTTTTACAATTTGAGCCTTATTTCGGTAATAAAACAAGTTGTTTTACTCACCCATAGCACTTTGGTGTCATATGGAGCATTTCCAGAGATGTTTTAGATTTGCGATTAGCCTAGCGCGACTTCTAGCCATAGCTCGGGGCATATAATATATTCCCCAAGCATGTAATATGCCCCGTGCGGGCTCCAAATAACACAAACTTTAGCACTGTTCAAATCATAGAAGCCCGATGTCTTAGTCTACGATTTCGTTTGAAGCAAAAGTGGCCTGTAATCCGAGATTTAGGCATAGTTTACAGCTTTGCGTTTCATGTTTGGGTCCCGGGAGCTGAGAGCACAGTCCGCACATGCGCACTGGCGTCCTCATCTACTCGAAAATATGGCTAAATCTCGGACTACAGGCCACTTTTGACCACACGAAATCGTAGGATAAGACATCGGGCTTCTATGATTTGAAAAGTGCTAAAGTTTGTGTTATTTGGAGACCGCAAATAAGTGCCCCGAGAACTCACATGATGGAGATCTAAAACATCTCCGGAAGTGCTCCATATGACACCAAAGTGCTATGGGTGAGTAAAACAACTTGTTTTATTACCGAAATAAGGCTCAGATTGTACAAAACGTTACTTTTCCTTTAAAGGGATAGCTCATTTTGGGTTTTTTTATGTGAATCTGTATGGCGTCCCCTTCAGCAGTGTCGTGCATTAACACTGACTTACCCCTGACAGTGTCCTCTGAGCCGAGTTCTGCCCCGGTTCTGGAGCTGACGAAAGTAGGTCCGGCAAGTTAGTGGAGACATTTAATAAAGCTTGTTTTTCTTCTCAAAAAAACAAAACCTATCCTTTTAAAAGACGGTGGGGCTGCCTTCTTCCAGTTAAACAATATTAAGCATCTCGCAAGCAGCGTGATGAACGCTACTGCATCTGCCTGCTGAAGGGTCACTGGAATAAGATCAGATAAGATAAGATAAGACTTTATTAATCTCACACAGGAGAAATTTACTTGCCGCAGTAGCTCCAGGCAGGGACAGTTTGAACAAGAAAGAAAAGTGCATGCAGGCAAGAATGGAATAAAATAAGTAATAATAAAATAGGAGAGTATTGAAAAAAGATATTGCACGTTTGGACTATACAGTGGAGTTATACAGTCTGATATTCGGAGGAACAACCCCAAACAAAGCTGTTCCGCAGTTTGCTACAATATTCCTTTGCATATGAATGAAATTGTTTTGAATATTTTCTCCCAGAAGTCATTTAGACGGGGACATACCCAGAACATGTGGCTCAGGTTAGCCGGGCTATGACCACAGGATCTGCACCAGGTACAGTCTGGATATCTTTCTTGGCGACAGATGTAGCCGGTGTAGTACCTTAAACTGTAGCAGGTCATGTCTTTTTTTTTTCTTCTTCTTTTTTTCTTATTATAACTTAATTCAACCAGGGAAATCCCACTGAGATTAAAAACCTATTTTTCAAGGGAGTCCTGGCCAAGAGGCAGCAAAATTACATACAAATTAGTTAAAACAGGTACAATTTATGGAGGCTGTCTCTAGTGTCCTCAGTCTGGATTTAAAGCCATTCAATGAGATTCCGTTCAGTTCTTGCAATGAGTTTCGTTAATTTCCAGTCCTTTTGCAGCTTGTTCCATGTCGAGGGGGCAGAGAAGACAAAAGCCCTTTTTCCCACCTGATGAGTTCAACAACAGATCATTCGAACACAAACCATAAGAATCAACACTTCTCTGTGTGATTAAGTTACAGATGTAGGAGGGCAGTAGTCCGAGCATGGCCTTGTAGATAAAAGTGTACGAGTGAGTCAATCTCCTAGTGGATAAAGAAGAACTTCCCACTCAAGAATACAGTCCACAGTGGTGGGTCAAGGTTCTACAGTAACGAACCTCAGAGCAGCAGATACACAGTCAATCTTACTCAGACAATGAGCTGAAGCATTCATACTGTATACAGCAAGTCTCCATAGTCTAAAATCAATAAAAAAGTTGCAGTGACAAGGCGCTTTTTAACCTTAAAAGAAAAACAAAATTTATTTTGGAACAAAAAAACCCAATTTCAATTTGAGTTTCTTCACAAGATTCTCAATGTGGGGTTTAAAATTTAGTGCATCATCAAGCAAGATACCAAGATATTTGTACAAATGAACCACCTTGATTTCATTTCTCTCAAGAGTGGACTCTTGAGAGGATTTTTCCTAGAGTTTGAGAACAACATTATTTGAGTTTTGTCAGCATTAAGGACTAGTTTTAGCTGCAGAAGTGTGTGCTGCACCACATCAAAACCTTTCTGCAGAGATTCAACAGCATTAACAGGAAATGAGCCAAAGCAGTATATGATTGTGTCATCGGCATAAAGGTGCATATTAGCATTGGACAGATTTTGTCCCAAGTCATTAATATACATAATGAACAGGACAGGAGAGGTCCTAATATAGAACCTCTTAAATGCAGATTGATGTTGAATGAATTCTTCAGCTCAAACTGAACGAATTCTAATGTCATTTTACCCTCCACACTACCACCAATATAAATGTGCTGTATTCTTACTGTTGTCTCTCTCTCTCGTCCTGTTTTTAGACCCTTTGACTGGCCACATGGAGCTGGTGACAGAGATCGTCGTCCCCACAGTCTGCACCCTCTGTATTCTCCTCAGCGCTGTGCTCCTCATGTTCCTGCTGCGGAGGCGTTTCTAAAAAGAAAATCTATTTTAAAAAACGAAAGAACAATGTATAGGGCCTATATTACTATTATTATTCACACATGTTTAACACACAAACCCTGCATATTTATTTACATTTTCAAACAGAAATCACTCACCTTCACCTTCACTGCAATTACTACTCACTTGGATCATTTCAGCCCCAGAATTGCCAATCTCTATTAAACAAAAGGTTAAAAGTAGCTATGATGTAGACAAACTAATAATAAAGGCTTACTCAAACATGTGTGAATGAAACAATACACAACTTTTTTTAAGAGTCCATTTTGTGTAATATAGGGCCTTTAACCAGTCAGAAAGGTTTACAATATGTTAGACTACTTCATCATCATGTAGAACAACCAGAAATAGTAGTAAACTTACATTAGCATTGTATGATTATTTGAACTTACCTGAGTGAGCTTCTTATAATGTGATTCTGCTTTTTAAGGTGATCATTTTCCAGTTAAAACCTTACTCAGGCTTGGTAGGCTGGGTTTATTTGATTAACATCACTTGTCTCACAAAAACACCGTTATGTGTGTTTTGCATGTCTACTAAAAAAAAGAATGGATGATTGTTGTACTTAAAGAACTAATAAAGTGTACCTTAAAAATAAGCTTGCCTCATAGATATAATGCGACCATTGGTTTGCCTTCAAAGTCAAAGCTCTACCTTGTTGCTATTGTGTTAAAAGTGTGTCTTTCTTCTTTAGTATGATACATAACTTTATATTATGCTTTTAATATGAATATAAATTAAGTTTTTTGTGCTATTATCTTATTATATAAACACATTTGTACATATTTGGAAGTGATATATCAATGAAACGTCTTACTTTGAAAAGAACTCAGTCACTTCCTGCCGTTCCCGGATGTTGATGTTGTTTTGCCGCCTTCCTTGAACATTTTGTCACCGCTGTTGCTGATCTTCGGTCTAAAGGTAAAACTTTGGCATTTTTATGTTTTAAAGTTAGATTTGATTAAATAACGTTATATCCTTCTGAGACCCGCTCATTCATTTGTGTGCTTTATAGTGGACACTGAGTTAAACAGTCTGTCTTTTAAGTGTTTGAGACTCTGGTTTGTGGCTGCGTTATGATTAAAAAATACATAAATAAATGAACCAGGTCTAAACTAGGACTAAACCAGAACTGAACCAAGTCTAAACCAGGTCTAAACTATGGCTAAACCAGGACTAAAACGGGTCTAAACTAGGACTTAACTAGAACTGAACCAGGTCTAAACTAGGACTAAACCAGGACTAAAACAGGTCTAAACTAGGACTAAACCAGAACTGAACCAGGTCTAATATATATATATATATTATATATATATATATATATAAATAAAAGGAGCAGTGGGCAGCACACATTCCTGCGCCCGGGGACCATCTCCATGATCTTCTTGCTTCGGTTTGGTCAGGACCTAAGCTGGAGGATTTTACCTGGTGCATGTTTTGGGTTGATGGGGGAAACCGGAGTGCCCGGAGGAAACCCACCCAGACACGGGGAGAACATGCAAACTCCACACAGAAAGGCCCAGGCGACCCGGGGATCGAACCCAGACCATGCATGCAAACTCCACACAGAACACACACGGAAAGGCCTGGGCGACCCGGGGATCGAACCCGGAACCTTCTTGCTGTGAAGCAAAAGCTGAGTGGCGCTACCGTGCCGCCAATGAACCAGGAAAAATTTCACCACTTTTGTTCCAGAAGCCTTTTGCTTGTAGACCAGTGTTATTTACTCTCTCTCTACTGTGTAACTTTTCTGGTTTTTTGGGTGGGAACTATTTTCCAGTGCGGAAGAATACAGCCGAATCACGCACCACGTTGTGCAACAGGGGAACTCCCAACGTGGTGCGTAACTGGGATTCCCCTGGCAGCGTGCTGCGTGATTCGGCTGTATTCTTCCGCACTGGAAAATAGTTCCCACTCCATGGTGACAAGCCAGGTCAAGCTCTCCGTGTTGATTTGCACATTTATTTGCACTCGATATGAATGTGCACTACACATAAAGTAATTGGGAAACGCATCGAGCAAATTAATTCCTTTTGGCCGAAATCTTTCTCTGGCGACGTTAGACTCCAGTCTAAGGCGGAGGAGCTGCAGATATCAGTGGCGACAGACTCGGACAATGGCTGGGTGAGCAGGAAAACGCTTTCCACCACTTATTTTAGTCTCTGGACTGTGGGGAGATGCCCAAATTTGACCTGGGGGTGGCATATCCCTTTAAAAGTTACATAGTACACCTTTAAACAGACTTAACACCAGTGAAATTAATGCAGTTTTTCCTCAGTACATGATTGTTTTTACAGAATAATTGTGTATTTCATTTGTAAACTAAAGTCCTATTTTTCACATACAAACACTGCTGAAATGTGATTAAATTCCCTTTCCAAAATTCACTTTCAGCCTGTGTTTGTTTTGCAGTGATCTCACTCTGAACCTGATCCGATGGAAGACGACGGTTTGTTCGATGAGAGCCGCATTGAGGACGAGCGTTTCGACGCTCTACCGCCCCCTCGGTCCCCGGGCGAGGACAACGCAGACCCCTTTGGTGAGAGATGCATTTTAGGATATATACTTATATTTTTGTATTTATAGCATATCATATTTATTACACATCTTATTTATTATTTTTACGTCATAATGTGGTTGTACTTGTCGTGCAGGTGATGGTGAAAATGGAGAGGTTTCTAAACTGGCCGACGTCCCAGAGGCGAAGAGAAAAGGAGTGAAAAGACCACAGCCCAAACTCGACTCAAACAGGTGAACACAGAAGTCCAGTGGGATAGATGATTAAAAAAAAAAAAACCTCTTTATAACTTTTTCACTCTCATTAAATTAAGATGAAGATGAAGATTAAGCCTTGGCCTTGGCCTATTGGCCTTTATTGGTCTCACACACAATGACACACAGGAGAAATTTGACTTCTGCATTTGACCCATCCTTTTTTCAGGAGGAGTGAGCAGCCATCTTTTTTTGGCGCCCGGGGGGCAGTACCGTGAAGGGTCTTGCCCAAGGACCCACACTAGTTAGCTCATTGCCCGGGGGGGATTTGAACTCACAACCCCCAGGGGGAAAGTCAGTGACTTACCAGTTGAGCTAACCAGCCGGTTCAAATAAAACTTTATTGATTATTGCTACTCAATTTGAATGCATTATTACAGGGGTGTCAAACTCATTCTGGCCCGGGGGCCTTATCCAACCTACTTTGATCCTAAAGGGGCTGGATCAGAAAACTCATGGAATATATATATACCCCAAAAATAGCAATAAGTCCAAATATTTGTGCAGAGAAACGCAAATCTATTAATTACAGAAGTGTTTTTTACTTGATGAACTCTTTCTTTTGCAAAATATAATATTATGAACAACCTGAAACTTTAAGAAAAATGTAATTTAACACAATGTTTTAACATTTACTTGTATGTATTTCACAGAATTTAGTCACGCTTTCTTTTTGCTCCTGAAACTTGGCATCTTTTAGCTGCAAAAGTGGAACCATGCCCTCAGGAGCTGCCAAATTCAGAATGTCGTTCAAGTGCTCGTGTGTTAGGCGAGTCTTCATTTGTGCTGTTCTGGTGCGAGGGTTACCTGGCCAGCCAAATGATATCTCTCTGTATTTCCTATACACCGCGATACCATTTGGACACTCTCCATCCACTCTCGCTCCTCCGGTTCCAAACCGACTCCGCGATTCTGATTCGTTCAAAGATGGTGACGTCAGTGCACCCGCCTTTGCCCGCAAAGTCACTCTTAGGCAGCGGAAGTTCCGCCTCAGTTTTGAATCAAGATGGCGCAATCTCTGATTGGTTCACTTAGCTGTCTGTCTACGCGCAACCGCAGCACATTCTGTGGATCAAGCGTTACCAGACTCACTCGCTGGTACAGCGATGAGTCATGGATTCTTCCAGGCAAGTGCGAGGGGCCACGCACAGAGGCGCTGGAGACGCTGCTATGCTAAACTGCACAGAAAAGAGGTGTATAAAATTACCAATATTTTAATAGAAAATTTAAATCTAATTAAAATATTTTAATAGAAAATCAGCCGAGGGCCAGATTAAACGTCTTGAAGGGCCGGATCTGGCCCCCGGGCCACATGTATGACACCCCTGCATTATTATATTGTTGCTCTTTGTTATTATAATATATTATGTTTGAGCCACTGTGTCCAAATAATTTCCCTTGTGGATCAGTAAAGCCCAAGTCTAATTAAAAGCTTTTTTCATACAAAAAGGTGTAACACAAAGTTCTTTCCTGTGAATTAAAAACAGTCTCACCTTGTAAACAACCTTTATCTTATTTCTATTTTGTACATGTTTACAATATTAAACCGTAGGTACTCCACAGACCTACAAATACAAAGTTTAGTTTTAAATACAAAGTTATTTAATTCCATACTGGCCAAAAATCATAAAATGGTCAAAAATTATGAGGGCCTAGCAGTTGTGGTTATTCTGCACTATCACATTATTTTATCACATTTATTTAATTCAATTTGTGGGTGTTTTTTGTTTTACATTTGTTGTAGATACTGTCCTATGTTTTTGTTTTGTTTTTATGTTTATTATTGTATTAGAATAGAATGCCTTTAAGTAGGATATTTACAACACAGTATAGAAGGAAAAAAAAGAGAGGGCAAAAAGTTGAAAATAAGAGTGCAAAAAAAAGTCCTCTACGAGCTGGTACTACACATTGGTTATCTAATTTGTTCAGTAAAACATCTGTTTCTTCTATTCTAATCTATTTGTTCAGTAAAATATGTATTTTGTTCAGTAAAAAAAAGTGAAAAAATTCAGAACCAAATCAGGAATAAACCGGGACAAAGCGGGACTAAACCAAAACTGAACCAGGTCTAAACTGGGACTAAACCAGGACTAATTCAGGACTAAACCAGGACTAAATAAGAACCAAATCAGGAATAAACCAAGACAAAACAGGACTAAACCAGAACTGAACCAAGTCTAAACTAGGACTAAACCAGGAGAAAATCGGGACTAAACCAGGTCTAAGTCAGGTCTAAACCATGACGAAAAGAGGTCTAAATTATTCTATTCTAACCAATTTGTTCCGTAAAATATCTATTTTGTTCAGTAAAATAAAAAAATCCATATTGGTTTCTTTGTTTTAGGCTGATCTCTGAGCGAGGACTCCCAGTTCTGCGCACGCTGTTTAACGATGTGAAATTTAAAGGCAAAGGGCACGAGGTGAGCTTTTTGTACAGCACATAGTTTGAACACGGCATAATACAAATTTATTGAAAAGTATTGAACGGACAATTGTGTTTTAGGCAGACGACCTGCGTTTGTTGATGAAGCGGATGGAGAACTGGGCGCACAGACTTTTCCCTAAACTTCAGTTCGAGGATTTCATCGACAAAGTGGAACGGCTCGGAGCCAAGAAGGAAGTGCAGGTTAGACAAGAAAACCTTTATGAATAACAATCACTATGTAACAGCTGTGAAACATTCCAGACAAAGCAATAACATCTCCATGAATAAGAGATTTGACTAACCCTCCACCACAAAAGTTACACAATGCACCTTTAATAGTTGGACTGCGCAATTTCTGCAGTCAAATCCGAATCACAATTTGAGTAAGCGCAATTATCAAATCACAAAGGCTCAACTTATTTAGGTAACGGAATGTTGTCTGCAAAAACAAACTGTCCTCCTTCATAAAATTCTTACAGTCAGACCAAAATTCTACTTTTTAAACAAGTTTCTCAATCTGATTTTGTGTTTTGTGACAGACGTGCCTGAAGAGGATAAGACTGGACATGCCATTAACACATGAAGACTACACTTCTACTACACAAGAGGGTGAGATTTCTTACATTTTAACAATAGCAACATCCATCACCATTTAATAATTATTGGGTAAAATGAGTGGAATGAATGAATAATTATATTTCCTATAACTTGAAAACACAGCTTATTCTGCAGTCAAATTTTTCTCAACTTTGTCCCATCTTAATTTCATGGTAGATAAGAGTACAGTGTTCCCTTGCTATAACGCGGTTCACCTTTCGCAGCCTCGTTGTTTCGCTATTCCAATTTTTTTTATAATGCATCAGCGCGCATTGTGTTCTGATTGACTAAGGGACTTGTAGACCTTTGCCGATTCGTCAGTCATTCTCCTCCGTGTCTCCTGTTTATATAAATTTGGCTGAACACATTCTGTACTGTACAGAATGTGTTCAGCCAAATTTATACAAATGTCCGATCGCAGTGTGACTCTGAAGTGCTGTATGTTTCTCCCCGACAAAACCCACAAAGTCAACGAAACGTTCTCAAATATAATCGAAGATGGCATGTCTGTTTATAAGAATCTTCTCGCCCAAAAGAAAAAAGAGCGCCAACAACTCCCCATAACCACTTCCTTCACTCGGGAAAGGACGCCTGCACCGAGGCGGAGCGGCGCCAGGACGAAGAGGCCCAGTCAGAAGAACTGTGAAATACACGTGTCACAAAATCTTTCTGTTGAAAATCTACGAACGTTTGAGTGTTTAAACGAGAGAGAAATGTGAGAAAATGTTGATGCTGTCTGAGAAGTGTAGAATGTGTGTGGTGAGGTGTTTACAGCCTTAAAACATGTAGAAAAATTGCAAAATATAAAGCTAATTCTAAAAATAACCCGTGAAGTAGGACTACTTTGCGGATTTCGCTTATCGCAGGTTATTTTTAGAACGTAACCCCCGCAATAAACAAGGGACCACTGTATTAATTTTACTGAAACGCACTTAAGATCATTATCTTTAAGACTTTTTCAGAAAGATTCACACTTTGGACGTTTTTTTAGGTTAAAAATTCCAGTTTCTGGTTGGAAATTGTGACATCACACGAGGGAATTCCGTAACGGTTACCTAGAAAAACCTCCTAACGTACACAGAAATTATTATCTGACAAATACTAATTGCCCATGTTTTGTTGAAATCATGTTTAAAGGGACAGTGTGTAAGATTTTTACCCATTAATTACATAAATTGAAGATACCCATTCAAAAATACAGTGTTTTCCAAGCCTTTTCACTTCCATCATGAAATCAAAGTATTCTTTTGGACTTAGATATAGTCACATAAAAGGGGGATCTTCCCCATATAGAGGCAGCCATTTTGAATACGAGAGCCGCAGAAGGACATTTGGGCTCATCCTTTGCCTAGGCTCCTGCTAGCGCCTGCTCAGCCGCGCGGCATGTGGGAGCGAAGGAGAGAAGGAGAGAAAGGGAAGGGGGAGCCTCGTGGTGTTGGGTAAACAGAGAAAGGGAAGGGGAGGGGGGAGCCTCGTGTTTTTCAAGACAGGCTGCTGTATCACACGTCGTAATAACACGTGTTTTGGACTAAATTGTTTTACTGGATTTTATTCGCTGGATCCTTACGGACAGATTGAGAGCAAGTTTATGGTGAAATACAGAGTTTGACCTGTCCAGAGCCTTCAAAGGTAAGCTAAGTAACAAACCTCGTTTTGTGCTTTTCTGTATAAAAGCCCCATGTGCTCGGGGAGTGATTGTTGTGCAGGGAAATGAATTGCATAGTCAAAAAGAGGAGACTGTAAGGTTTCATTTGATGTGTAGAGTGTCATGCTACACGATCAGGAATGTGTGTTTTCATGCGTTTTTCTTATACCGTAGTTGTCGGCGAGAGCTCGCACAGCGCCGGGTGCGCGCGGCTACGCGAGCTGTCTGCCCGGGTGACCCTCGAGGTCTGCCGTAGCCAAAAGAGAAAGTGGAATAGCTAGTATCCACCTATGCGCCACGAATCCTACACACTGTACCTTTAAAGTATCAGAAAAAAATGTTTTGCGTGTGTGTATTCTCCCTAATGTGTGTCATCAGTGTTTTAGAGCTCTACTTCCTGTAATTTTTCAACATATTTTTCAACTTTTCTTTGCAAATTGCTTCTTGATTGGTGTAAAACCATAGTTTATATTTACAATAGTTAAAATCTCACCAAATTCAGTCCAAATGAGAGAACATTAAAGATCTGTCATACGCACTTTAACGCACGATAATGATGGTAAACATTAAACGTGTAATAAACATTAAACTCTGGTGTATCTCAGGAGAGGAGGAGGTGCCCGCAGATTTGCAGATTTTTGGTGATCCTGATCCTTTTAGTGGAGAACATCTGAGTGCCTCTACTCCACGTATGACCCACTCCACCCCAGGCCCCAGCGCCTTCACAGCCCAGAGCGTAGACCCCTCCCTGGGCTCCTCTCCCACCTCACAGCCCTCTCCCCTCTCTCTCACGGAGGAGCAGCAGAAGAGGATGGCTGAGAACAGACTCAAGGCTCTGGAGAGGAGACTAACAAGGCAGAAACAGCAAGCAGGTAAGAATTATATTTATCAAAACACTTTTTAAGACAATTTTTTAAAGTAGATTATTATGAAAGGGACATTACATAAACCGTAAAATAGCAATTGCTATTATCCATGTTTAATTAGTAGCATGTGTGGTTAATACTTTTAATTTTTCAAAAGCACAGACTTGTTCTGCCTGTGTCTGGCTGGTTGACTGTAGATTTTCACCCATGCGAAACATGGACATGGAGTATGTTAATTCTTCAGCTAGGTACTTCTCATCAAACCTCAAGCAGCTCAAGAGCTTGGGCTGCACTAGTTTTTACAGACATCTTCAACATATATTTGAGCCAGGCTGTCGTCCCCACATGCTTCAAAACCTCCACCATCATCCCCGTGCCGAAGAAGTCGTCTCCATCCAGCCTTAACGACTACCGTCCGGTTGCGCTCACCCCCATCCTCATGAAGTGCTTCCAATGGCTCGTCATGCAACACATCAAGACATCTCTCTCCTCCACCCTGGACCCATTTCAATTTACATACCGGTCTAACCGCTCGACCGATGATGCAATCTCAACAGCCCTCCAGTCACCCCTCACACACCTGGACACCAGAGACTCTTATGTTAGAATGCTGTTCACTGACTTGAGTTCAGCTTCAACACAATCGTCCCCCAGCAACTCAAAACTAACTAGACAAACAACTCAAACTAGACAAGCTGGGGATCAACACCTCCATGTGCAAACTGCTGCTGCTGGATTTCCTGACAGGAAGACCGCAGGCAGGAACAACTCCAGCACCATCACACTGAACACGGGGTCTCCCCAAGGATTTTTTTTTTTTTTTTTTCTATATTTATAACGGACAGTGCATATTGACCAACAATTACTGTATAACATGCCAGAATTGGCCAAAAGGCTAGTTTTCATCTGTTGTTCGATGCCTGGTGGACACATGGCTCCCTGGAAAAAGTGCAATAATTGTTATACATCAATAAAATACATATTAATTAACACATAATCAAATTTTACAGTGTAGTAAAAGTTGCAGGCAAGAATTAAAAGTATAAGAATCAGTAAAATGAGCAGTGGCAGTGGCAGTGGCAAAACAAGGGGCACAAGTTAAAAAGAAAATGCAGGATAAAAGCAATACAAGACAGAGTTAAAAGAACATTAATACAAAAAAGAGTAAAATATTAAACAATAAAAAACATGCAAGGGTGAACACAAGATGGCAGCGGCAGTAGTTTAGTGCTGATGTGTGCTGAGCCCCCCCCTCCTCTTCACTCTGCAGACCCTCAACTGCACACGTCACACAGCTCCAACCTCTTCATCAAGTTTGACCCACGACTAAAATATTTTGAAACCTACACGATAACCCTATAAGAGTTACTTACACTTTATAACATATGATTTTTCTGTTTAATCTCTCAGAATCCCAGTCTACACAGTCCGAGCCTTCAGAGTCCCAGACCAGAGAGTCAGAGCCGATCCCAATGGAGGAGTCCACAGACGTCCCCCCTGAACCTGACCAGAGTCCTGACCAAGTCCAGAACATGAACAAAGACGAGAAGCAGGATCAGGACCAGGACCCAATGACCAACAGCAGCACACAGCCTCAAAAACATCCTCAAAGCCAGGACAGTGAGAAGCATGTGGAGTCGACCCCAGACCCCAGAGAACCTGAGGCCAGTCCAAGTCCTGTCCCTGAACCAGAGGAAAACCAAGAAGAGGAGTAGTAGTTAACCATGGCTTAGTAATAGTTGAAAGTGAAAGTGAAAGTGCAGACCTATTAACCTACAGTTTTTCCAATGTTTATGTATTTACGGTATGTTCTTTTACCATTGCAGTTGTGAAAACCCAATAAATGTACTTTTACCAAAACATTTCATTCAGTAGTTCTACACTAGTTATTTGAAGATTTGTAGTGTTGCAAAACCAAAACTAGTGACATTATAATGTGTTTATAAACAATTCAACAAACTATTTTTCATTAAAATTATTTCCCTCCATCCATTTTCTTCCGGGGCCGGGTCACTTGGGGAAAAGTCTAAGCAGGGACTCCCAGACTTCCTTCAATCACTCAATCAAACTTTATAGAGCACTTTTCATACACAAAAATGTAACACAAAGTGCTTCCTTCACCCCAGACACTTCCTCCAGCTCCTCCGGGGGGACCTCAGTGCGTTCCCAGGCCAGCCGAGAGACATAGTCCCTCCAGTATGTCCTGGGACAAATAATTTACATTTTCAAAAATTTTAAAAACAAGTTTGGCAGAACATGTAACCACTGACAGCCAATAAAAATCTAGCGGAGTATTTATTAGGATTTACCTTGAGCTACTTTAATTCATTAAACGTGATAAAAAAACTAAAAAAAAACATTCCGCACCTGTCAATGAAACAAAAATGTAAACATAATTCTAAGGATTAAAATGTTTGGTTTTGGTACATATACAGTAATAAAAAGTTCAAATCTTATTTTAAAATGGTTGTGACCAAAACATCAGTGCTTAATATTGTATCATTCTGAGGTATATAAAAGCAGTAGACATTCTTACAATGGTTTCTAGTAAAAATGTAAGACATTTCATGTTTCAAAGCTTAATACAGTGGTACCTCACCTTACGAAATTAATTCATTCCAGAAGTGGTTTCGTAACGTGAAAAATTCGTAAGTTGAGTAGCTATTTCAATGGAAAAAGCCTGATTCGTTCCAAGGCCCCGATCCAAGTTTTTTTTTTTTTTTTTTATAGTGTAACTTTTTTTATAGTGTAACATTGTGTTCTGCGTCCTGCGTCCTTTTCTCACATTTGTCTCTCGTTTAAACACTCAAATTTTCATAGATTTTCAACAAAACTATCAATAGTGATGCGTGTGGGGGGAAGGAGGAGGGGGGAGAAGAGCACGCCCCGACACGTGTCCCGGCGCGGAGCTGACAGCAGGTCCATACCAAGGTCCAAACCAGGACCAGCCCAGGTGGACCAAAGCGCCGCGCGTGGGTCCATTCCCTGGCTCCGGCGCGGAGCCGACAGCAGGTCCAGACCAAGGTCCAAACCAGGACCAAACCGCCGCGCGTGGCTCCACCTCCTGGCTTCGCCTCGAGCCACAGCTGAGGCGAGCCGCTGCTCTAGACCTGCCCGCGTAAGGTGCAGCGTAAGCGGCATGGACAGAACCGTGAGGTCGGCCTCTTCAAGACCTCCAGGCCGGTGACCGGGACAATCCCCGCACCCATGCCCGCTTAGGGAGCTCTTAAGGCGGGCTGGCAGTGTCCCCCTGGGTCCCTGGATGTCTGGGGCTCCGTGCCTGGAGTGGCACTGGAGATCAGGTCTACTCGCTGAGGCGAGCCGCAGGCGAGCAGCGGCTCGCCTCAGCTGTGACTCGAAACAAAACCAGGAAATAGACCCACGCGCGGCGCTCCAATCCACCTGGGCTAGTCCTGGTTTAGTCCTGGTTCAGTCCCGGTCTAGACCTGGTGTAGACCCTGGTCTAGACCCGCTGCCAGCTCCGCGCCGGAACCAGGAAACAGACCCACGCGCGGCGCCTCAATCCACCCGGGCCAGTCCTGGTTCAGTCCCGGTCTAGTCCTGGTTTAGACCCTGGTCCAGACCCGGTTCAGACCCTAGTCCAGACCCGCTGTCAGCTCCGCGCCGGGACACGTGCCAGAGCGCACTCCGCTTCCCCCTCCTCCTTCCCCGCACACGCCTCACCACCAACAATCCTGTTGAAAATCTATGAAAATTTGAGTGTTTAAACGAGAGACAAATGTGAGAAAAGTTTAAATCCAGTCTGAGAAAAGCGTATGTGTGTGACTGAGCGCGCATTATTTGAATTTTTTAGATTTCGCGTTTCGTAACTTGAAATTTCATTCGTATCTAGAGTCAAAAATTTACCGTGAAGGCGTTTCGTAACTTGAAATTTTCGTTTGTTGGGTCATTCGTAAGGTGAGGTACCACTGTATTGTATATGTTTCAAAAAAAAAAAAAAGCAAACCTCTGAGCCAGTAATATAAATGACTGTCCCTCCAAACGTTGGGATTAGAGGCTGATGCCCTCTGCTGGCCAAAGTGAGCAGGTGAATTATGTCCCTTCAAAACAAAACAAACTTTACTTAGTTTGCACTAAAGTTGCCAAAAAAATTACTACAAACAGCAGTGAAAATGGGCAATTTCGGGGCTGAAATCACCCAAATAATGCTAGTGAAGCTGTATGGAGTTTAAAAACACAGTGGCGCACTCCCTGTATTCCTACATGACATCAGAAGGTGTCACAAGTGTTTTCTGTTTGAGATAAAGAACTCAGCCTTAATATGTGTTAAAGGTGTGACTGAAACAAAACACAACTCCAGATGTTTTTGATGAGGAAACAGATCAGAAAACGGTAATATAGCTTTAACAGCACAGTTCCTCCTTAAACTGTGGTGGTACAGAGCTTTAACAGCACAGTTACTCCTTAAACTGTGGTGGTACAGAGCTTTAACAGCACAGTTCCTCCTTAAGCCGTGGTGGCACAGAGCTTCTTGGCACTGGCCTCGTTGTCCATCAGAGACAGCTCCCTGATCTCCTCCAGCAGAGAGTACAGGTTTGGCTGTTTGCTCTGACTGTACTGCCTCTCCTCTCGGGACAGTCTGGGTCTGAATGAAGCCTTCTGCAGGGACTCCTCGGCCTGCCTCTGGACCTCTTGGATCAGCTGGACCTTGGACTGGGTCTGGACCAGGTCTGTGTTTGGGGTCTCGTGAGGCGTGTTTCTGATCACCTCCAGTTTCAGAGAGTCCGCGTGGCACCGGTTTGACTGCACCGAGATGCGCACCTGAGAGAGAAGAGGATTTCAATTAATGTTTAATATATTCTTTACAGTGAGTATTTTCAACCAAATGATAACCGATCACATTTATACAGCTCTTTTCTACCTTTAAGTTTAGTTTTTGTCAGCGTGAAACCAAATTGAAACAGGAATCACGAGCCAATTACAGTGCACAGTATATTTGTGCACTGCTGCGTTTCAAGTTACATCACAAAATTCGATAGGTCAATAATATTTCATAAAATTGGCAGCGGAAATTAATATTGTTAAAATGCAGATTTGTGTGGCTAAACTTGGACCTCCGGGGGTTCTGAGATTTTAAGAAGAATCTATTCTGTTTCAATTTTGTATGGAAAACTGTCAGGATATGGGAAGGAGGCCAGTCCTGTCAAATCCCTAATATTTGATGATACATTTCTTTACAGAAGACCACTGTAAAACTGTCTTTAGTCTAGTCTAGTCAATAATAGAAATGAGCAGGTTCAACACGGGTGAATTTGCCTTTGTACTTTACCATGAAATATTCCAATGTGATGAACAGGAAAACACTGGTGTTGCTGCCCCCGTCTGGGAGAATGCTGTAGATGGTTTTCAGATTCTAAAATGTGATGCTCTATCCATTTTGTCAAAATAAAAATGTGGAGTGATTTCCATCTTAAATCCAGTCAGATTATTATTAGGGATGTCAGTTTAACGCGTTAATTAGATTAATTAATTACACTGCAAATTAACGCGTTATAAAAATAAACACAATTAATTATGAGCGGCAATTCAATGCGTGCGCATTTTAAATTTGGCGTGCAGCGAGCAAATCGCTGCCAGGGCCTTTGAACGGCAAGTTTATTTATAAAAAGAACAAAGATGGGACGATCAACAAGAACGCCGTGATTTGGAGCTTTTGTCAAAAAGAATTTTCCGATCACTGAAGCTGCTCCAGCCTGACGGATGATTTGAACGATAAACACGTCCGGACAAGTTCCATCGTTACCGGTAATAGAGCGGGCGTGAGAGTACTTCGCCAAACCCCGCTCGCAGAATTTTGGAAACAAATGAGCAAAGCGACCACTTGAAACCTGACAAACTCTAATGCAAAGTGGGTTCGTTTGTTCACTCTCTCGATGGCTCACTCACAATCTCTCTCTCCCTCTCTTAAAATGCAATTAATTAATTACAAAATCCTGTAATTAATTTGATTAATTTTTTTAATCGCCTGACAGCACTAATAATTATTAATGTTGGGCTTTTGGCAACAGTACATTCTAAATATTTTAGTAATTTTAATTATTATCCAAAGGGCCATTTAAAGTTCAATCAATCAATCAATCAATCAAACAATATTTATAAAGCGCTTTTCATACAAAATTGTAGCACAAAGCGCCTTACAGTGGTTAAGAATTAGGAGATTGACTTTTACTGATCTCACACAGGAGAAGTTGTTTCTATATTTGACCCGGGGATCAACCCCATGATTTTGCTATTTAGGCTTGGTCAGGCCCTAAGATGGCCAAGTTAGCCATGTAAAAGCCAAAGTCATTTAAATTATAATTTCAGAGCATGTCCACAGCATGTCTTTCTATAAAAACGGCCCCTTCTACTCACTGTGATGTGCTGGAAGAGCCTGAAGGTGGCGCTGCCGCTCACAGAAGAGGTGGTGATGTGGTCTGAGTGTCTCTTCACTGTTCCACTGCTCCACTCACAGAGGCCGTCTGCTCCAAAGGTCAGAACCTCCCCCTCTCTGCTCCTCAGGTACACCGGGCCCTTCACTCCGTACCTGAAACAGAATCACGTGTTAATGAATAGGTTTGATGCGTTACATTTTCCACAGGTTTTCAAAGTGGCTGGGAGGAGTTTGGTTTTGCTTTCTCCTGGCCTGTATTTTTTAAATAGAGAGATATCAGCCTAAGTGAACCAGTGTGCCTGTTTCATTTAGTTATTACATATTTTACTTCTTATGCCCAGTGGCGATCTTGAAAAACAACATATTAACATGTTTCACTTTTGTTTTTAACCCACTGAGTCTCCCCACACTTTGCTCCCTGTGTTAACTCACTCCCCTTTCAGAGCGCTATCACAGGACAATCACAGTCTGCATCCCGCTATGAAGCTACTGTGCATCATATCATTTGTTCATTATTTATTACAGAAATCGTTTTTTAACAGACTTTTTTCACCCAAACACCAGAGTCATGTGACCAGGAAGTAGTGAGCCGTGTGTCTGAATCGCTCTGTGAATGAGGGCGCTGTAGAGTCCACTAAAGAGTATGTAGTGTTTGAGGGTTTGGGGCTGGAGTGGACATTCGGACACAGTCCTTGTAATATTGACATTCAGAATTGTGCATCTATAGCAACGCATCCATTTGCATATTGCTGGGGTTCCCATGACAACAGGCATTCTTTTTATTTATGACATCACAAGACTTATTCCAAAACTTTTTATGACTCTGTGGTGGCCTCTGCTCCCGTCTATGCTGTCATCTGCTGGGCCCCGAGCAGCACAGAGCGGGACAGAAAAAGACTTAATAAGCTGGTCAGGAGGGCCAGCTCTGTCCTGGACTGTCCTCTGGACTCTGTAGAGGAGGTGGCTGAGAGGAGGGTGCTGGCCAAACTTACGTCCATCATGGGCAACCCTCTCACCCTCTGCACCGGACTGTAGAGGAGCTGAGCAGCTCCTTCAGCAGCCGACTGAGGCACCCCCAGTGCAAGAAGGAGCGCTACCGCAGTTCCTTCATCCCTACCACCATCAGACTGTAGAACTCCACTGTAGAGACCAAACGTGCAATATTTTTTCCATACTCTCCTAGTTACTGTTTTTTTTTATAATTAATTATTACTTATTTTATTCTTGGATGCATGCACTCTTTCTTTCTTGTTCAAACTGTCTCTGCCTGGAGCTACTGTGGCAAGTACATTTCTCCTATGTGAGATCAATAAAGTCTTATCTTATATATCTTTCTTTGATGTTTATCTTTTGCATTGATGTTTATGTCTTTCGCTTTGTTCTTTGTTCTTAAACTGTAAAGAGTGGCACAGACCCTGTACAAACTCATTTGAACTCATCCGAACGAACACGCAGCGACTGAACTCAGAGACACAAACATGTCCAAAGACTGGACCGACTATACGTCTGAAGACAGCGAACGCCTCTATACTGAGGAATTCAATCTGATGGAGGAGCTAGGAATAGCATCCACCAATCCTGACCAGACCTCTGAACCATCTCAACAGGAGCCCTGCACTTCTCTAACTCTTGAGGAGTTAGAGAGGGAGCAGTTAGGGCCCCAAAACCATCAGGGGTTTAAGGAGGACGACGAGAAGGGCATGGCATTGGTCATGTCACATCTCCAAACGGCCTCTGAAGCTGCTCACACCAAAACCAGAGAGGAACATCTGCTTAGAGAAAGACACTACGACCAGCACGAGGAGTACAAGTTACATTTATTAAGGAAAGTAAAGACGATTATTGTAGCTCATCACATACAACTGGAGCAAAATGACTCAGCCCTAAGAGATCTCCAAATTGCACTGGAAACAGTGAAAGAGGAAAAAGAGGGTCTGATTAAACAGGTCACAGATGCCGGAAATTTGGTCAAGGAAATTACAGAACAGTCCTGCCAAAAATCTGAAGACTGGGAGCATGAAAAACAGGGCCTCTGTCTGCAACTGGAGGACTCTAAGAAACAAGTCCAAAAGTTGGAGAAAGCCCTGAGCAAGTCCAAAAGAAAAATGCAGCAGCTCAGAGAGCAGCTCAGAGAGACAAACAAAGAGTGCACCCTGTTGGAGGAAGAGCACTGTGTGCAAGAACAGGTGCTGAAGAGAACGGAGACACAGCGCACCCTACTGCTCCACAAGAACAGTGAACTGGAGCAGGAGGTGGAGCAACAGAAGCAACTCAGAGTTGAATTAGAGAAGAAGGCCATCCTTTTGAACAGCTGTGAGACACTCAAAGAGCAGCTCAGATCCACTCTTGAAGAGCGGACCCTGCTGGAGGAGACCAGCTGTGCACAGAAGCAACTGCTGATAAAAACAGAGGCAGAGCGCACCCTACTGGTCGATAGAAACAGTGCTCTGGAGCAGGAGGTGCAGCAGGAGAAGGAGGGTCTGAGGCGAGCTCTGGAAGTGCAGACCCTGCTGGAGAAGACATGCGCTGCGCTTCAGAGGGAGCTCAGGAAAACTCAGGAAGAGCGCATCGTCCAGGAAGAAAAGTGTATGGCACTCGAACAGGCGCTGAAAAGGTCAGGGGAACAGTGCACCCTGCAGAAAGAGACATGCAGTGCTCTGGAGCAGGAGCTGCAGAAAACTCTGGAAGAGCGCACCCTTCAGGAAACACGGAGTATGGTACTCGAACAGGACCTGAAGAGGTCAGAGGAACAGCGCACCCTTCAGGATAAGAGGTGTAGCATCCTGGAGCAGGAGCTGAAGGCCTCTGAAGAACAGCGCCCTCTGTTGAGCAACATGAGCTGTCCACTGGAGCAGGAGCTGGAGAGGAAAAGGAGGAAGTGGTACAGGAGGTTCTTCCGCCACTAAGTCTGCTCTCATCACCTAACTTCAAGAGCAAGTAACGTTTTTACAATCTGGAATCTTATTTCGGTAATAAAACAAGGTCAGTTACTCACCCATTGTACTTTGGTGTAATTTGGAGTATTTCCAGAGATTTCAGAGTTGAGCTATATTCATTTAACATGAGTGGTCGGGGCACGATTTTGTAGTCATCAAGTAACCCAAACTTTATCACTTTTCAAATGAGAAAAGTTCAATGTGTTAGTCTACACTTTCGTTTGAGTCAAAAGTGGCCTGGAACCAGAGATCCAGTCATGGTTCTGATTGGATGACGTCATCAACGAGGGCCGTACGCATTCACACCTGATTTACAGATAAGCTCTTGGTTACAGTCATAAAGAAGGTAAGGAATAAGAAGAAGAAAATATCTCCGCTTGAGAAAACCCGAAATGGTGCGAACATGCATTTATCCCGGTTGTGAAAACAAAATGACAGCTTGGACAAAGTTGAGTTTTCACAGACTTCCTCGTCACAATCCCGAGTTATTGAAACTGTGGCTAGTTGCTTTGAGAATGGACCGAAACATGAAAGGCAAAGCTGTAAGACGTTTGGACCATCGTGTTTGCAGTACCCACTTTAGTCCGGACGATTTTTTACCAGCAAAGGAAAAGAAAGAAGGCCAGCGGATTCAGCACACACGATTCTGAGAAGTAATGCGAAACCGATGGCTGTTCTCTCGTGCGCTGCTCCTAAAACTGTCTCCACTTCATTCTTTCCAATACCTCCTCATCTGTATACTCAGGCTCAAAACGATAGGGACGGCTATCATACTCAAATAACTCCTCTTCAATCTCGAAGCCGTATCTTCTGCCATGTCTTACTTGCAACAGAAAAGCTCTGAGCGAGTAGCGGAATGAATGTGCGCATGCACGCAGTCCTCGTTGATGACGTCATCCAATCGGAAACATGACTGGATCTCTGGTTCCAGGCCACTTTTGACTCAAACGAAAGTGTAAACTAACACATTGAACTTTTCTCATTTGAAAAGTGATAAAGTTTGTGTTATTTGGTGACTGCAACAGCGTGCCCCGACAACTCACGTTAAACGGATATAGCCCAACTCCGAAATCTCCAGAAATGCTCCAAATTACACCAAAGTACAATGGGTGAGTAAATGACGTTGTTTTATCACCAAAATAAGGTCCAGATTGTAAAAACGTTAGTTGTCCTTTCATTGTCATTATGAATAAAACAAAAGCATAACAAAAACTGAATGTCGGATTTTGTGTTTTGATGCAAGATTAAAATTATTATCATGATCAAAAACACCAGAAATCTACAGGTTTATACTAATACAACCAGAGGAAGACACTAAAAACACAGGAAATACAGATTTATAGGTCAGTAGTACATAATTTTACGTCTACCTAAATATATATTTTTAATTGAAGTAACTGTACTCTTACCTGAGTCATTTCTTGACCATTACTTTGTATTTCTACTTGAATATTGTTTTGAAGCAACATTACTCTTACTTGAGTACAGATTTTGGCTATTCTACCCCCTCTGGTTAATACTAGTACATCAGACTTGTATACTGGTTAGGTTATATCAGGAGCCTCAAACTGAAGTTGTTAAAATACCATTTCAAACTCCACTATTTCCGTTATTGAGCCTAATTAAACATAATTAAATCCATTTTGAAACTATTGACAAAAGGTTCGAGTATGAACAAAAATCACACAAATGGAACAATCGAGTTTCGATACAATTTTTTTCATCACACTGTTTTCTTTTGTTAAATAAGCGAACCAGTGTAGTTTGTTTCATTTAGTTATTACATATTTTATTTGTTATGCCCAGTGACAACCTTGAAAAATAATGTATTAACATGTTTTTAAAGTATAGAAATCTATTTTTAAATTTTAATTAATAATTTTTTTAAATTAATCAATGCATTTATATAGCGCCTTTCAAGACACCCAAAGCGCTTTACAGTTCATTGTTCATTCACTCCACACTTGGTAGTGGTAAGCTACTACTGTAGTCACAGCCACCCAGGGGCAGGCTGACGGAAACGAGGCTGCACCAGAATCTGCACCATCAGTCCCTCCGACCACCACCAACACTCACGCACACTCCACTTTCATACTAGGCAGTGTAGGTGAAGTGTCTTGCCTACGGACACAACAACAGTTTTTGCCACTGGCGCCCCCGGTGGCACCTGCAGTTCCTAACGGTCTCCCATCCAAGTACTAACCAGGCCCGGCCTTGCTGAGTTTCTGAGATCTGATGTTATCAGGCTTTGACAATCTGGTATGGCCATTTTAATCGAAGCTGAACAGACTTTTTTTCACCCAAACACCAGAGTCATGTGACCAGTCTGTGAATGAGGGCGCTGTAGAGTCCACTAAAGAGTACAGGCCTATGTAGTGTTTGAGGGTTAGGGGCTGGGGTGGACATTCGGACACAGCCATTGTAATATTGACGTTCAGAATTGTGTATCAGGGCTGTCAGTTTAACGCGTTAGTTAGCTGAGCAACATGAGCTGTGCACTGGAGCAGGAGCTGGAGAGGAAAAGGAGGAAGTGGTACAGGAGGTTCTTCCGCCACTAAGTCTGCTCTCATCACCTAACTTCATTGTCATTATGAATAACACAAAAGCATAACAAAAACTGAATGTAATATTTTGTGTTTTGAAGCAAGATTAAAATAATTACTATGATCAACTTTACACACTTTTAACACAGTTGCATCATAAAGTGAGTTTTGTGGACCAGATTTAGGAGAAAAGGTCTGAAGGTTAATGTGAGGGTAAAGTAAGCCATCTTCTGTGAAACATGTTTTTTAAACGATAACACACAAACCCCGCATATTTAGGCTATGTTCTTCTCCCAAAAAGAAAACACTCTGTTCCACCTTGTGATGTCATGTGTCAATACAAGAAGTGCTCCACTGTGTTTTTAAACTCCATACACCTTCACTAGAATAATTTGGATCATTTCAGCCCTGGACTTGTCAATCTCTACTGAACTTAAGGCAAAAGGAGCTGTTAACATGAAAACTACCACTTCATGACATCACAAGGTGGAACAGAGCATTTTGAGCTTTGGAGACGTACAGACTTTGCCTGGAAGAATCCATGACTCATCGCTGTACCAGCGAGTGAGTCTGGTAACGTTTGATCCACAGAATGCGCTGCGGTTGCGCGTAGACAGACAGCTAAGTGAACCAATCAGAGATTGCGCCATCTTGATTCAAAACTGAGGCGGAACTTCCGCTGCCTAAGAGTGACTTTGCGGGCAAAGGCGGGTGCACTGACGTCACCATCTTTGAACGAATCAGAATCGCGGAGTCGGTTTGGAACCGGAGGAGCGAGAGTGGATGGAGAGTGTCCAAATGGTATCGCGGTGTATAGGAAATACAGAGAGATATCATTTGGCTGGCCAGGTAAGTACAGACTAATAATAAAGGATTACTCAAACATGTGAATGAAACAAAACACAACTCCAGGTATGTTTTTGAGGAGGTAACATCATTCTAACAACTTAAAGGAAAAGTAACGTTATTTTACAATCTGAGCCTTCTTTCGGTAATAAAACAAGTCGTTTGACTCACCCATATCACGTTCGTGTCATTTGGAGCTTTTGAAGAAAGTTACGCTGTGGCGTTTCTGTTAGCATTTGTTAGCATTTGTATTCGGGGCATTACTTTGCGGTCTTCAAATAACACAAACTTTAGCACTTTTCAAATCATAGAAGCCCGATGTCTTAATGAAAAATTTCGTTTGAAGCAAAAGTGGCCTGTAATCCGAGGTTTATCCATAGTTTTCAGCTTTGCGTTTCCTATTTGGGTCCCGGGAGCAGTCCGCGCATGCGCACTGGCGTCCTCATCTACTCGAAACTATGGCTAAATCTCGGATTACAGGCCACTTTTGCTTCAAACGAAAATTTTCATTAAGACATCGGGCTTCTATGATTTGAAAAGTGCTAAAGTTTGTGTTATTTGGAGACCGCAAAGTAATGCCCTGAGCAAATGATACAGCACCATGTTAACAGATACGGGATCATTAGTAGAACAGAACGGCTCAACATAAGTTCTGCGATACTGCTCCAATTGACAGAAAAATGCTATGGGTGAGTAAAACTACTTGTTTTATTACCGAAAGAAGGCTCAGATTGTAAAATAACGTTACTTTGCCTTTAAAGCTCACAAGAGTCAACTTTGTGTCTAACCTAAGAACATGTGAATGTAAAACAGAACTTGTACAAAACAATTTAAGTTAATAAATGTGAACTTATTTCAAACTGGAACCACCTTTGTCGAGATCTCTCAGTCTGTGAAACAAAGGAGTTCAATGGTCACCTATTAGTTTGAACAAAATCAGATTTGTCCTACCCCAGATTAACAGAGTTTGAGGATTCATTTATTTATTCTGCAGAAATCTGTCATGTTTTTCTGTTCCTTGTGATATTTCTTCCTTTTGTTTTTCCGTGTAAAACAGCCACATGGAGCTCAACAGTCCCGCCCACTTTGAAGTTGGCTCCGAAAGTAAAATTTCCATTTATTCTTCCCATATACGTTTCAAAAAATTAAAATGGTTGTTTTAAGTCCAAAAATCATCACTGCATTTAAAACACAAGATTCGGATATTTCTAAATAACTTGGTGGATTATAAAGTCTCAGAAATAATTTTTTTCAGAAAGTCTATGAGAAAAATGAATGAGAAATTTACGTCCATAACCAGGGGCGTGACGTTACTGTTGAGCTCCATTTGTGTTGATACAGACGGACCATGTTTGCCCCTGATTGGCTCATCCACCTGTCAATCAAGCCCAACTGAACTCTGGGAGATTCACCATGTGACCAGACACATGTTGTTATTAGGTACTGAAATTCTTCTTGTTCTGGATCGAAACTTACTGCGGCACAAAGACGAGGAGGCCGTTGTCCCTGATGGCGTAGATCACAGCGTCAGACACACAGCTCGGGTCAGACTCTGGGTCTCTGTCTCTGAAGAACAGGCACTGGAACAGCTCTGTGGACAACTTCTGAGCGTGCTGAGCTGCCTGAAAGAGAGAAGAGGGAGAAAATGAGAGTTGATTTGGTATCACATGACCATTATCAAGTGGCAGAGGACACAAGAAGTAGGCCTGTATATTTTCAATCACTCAAGCATGCCAAGTGTTGTTTTACCATGCTTTACCATCGTGACAAACTGCACTGGGCTCTGATAGTTGTGAAAAACTCTCATCAGCTTACAGGGAATAATTAAAATGGTTTGAATGCATAAGGTAAGTGAGGAATAACATTGGACCACTGCAAAATGTTAAAAATTACTAGTTCTATTGTTCACGTAAAAAAAAAAATAAAAAAATAAAAATCAGGGACAGTGCCTTTAAGAAAACCCATCACTGTTTCACTACCCCTGAACATTCTGATTGTATTTCTATGGCTCTACTCTGACTGTTCCAGACCCTGTTTCTGTTGTTGATGTGCTGAGCCGTCTCTTCTAACTCTCTGTTGGAGGCCACAGTGGAGCTGAGGCCTCGCTCCAGGTCTAGCGCCGCCATCAGGAGTCTGTGCACAATGACATCAGCGTAACGGCGGATGGGAGACGTGAAGTGAGTGTACCGGTCCAGAGCCAGACCTGACAGGAGAAACATGCTGTCAGCGTGTGAAGGTAAGGTGTGCACTTCAGGGATTCATTTTTTATTATACATTTTTGACTATTAAAAGGATCTATACTTGTAAAGAAAAAAAAACTATATAGACTCTAAAACACATTCCAAAGCACTTTTTTCAAACAAAGACAGAGGCATAATTAAAATGTAATGTCTAATCTCACTCATCTCAAACTAGAAGCCTTCAGTCACCATATTTCAACCGTTGCTTGCACAAACAATCTTAAAAATAAATTTTCTTGACTACAAAATAAGTGATTGTGATTTTAGATATTTGTGAATGGAATGCACTATTTGTATAATATTTGGAGATAATAACAGTAATACAGTGTATTACAGACAAATTCTAGTAGTAGTATAGTATATTTTCTTCAGTCATGTTCTTAATAGATTGTTACAAACATTTCACATAAAACTATGACCAAAGGGGTTTAGTTGAAGTGAAATCACTTATGAATGCCTAACCCTGTTTACAAATTATACACAAATTCTTACAAATTCTTAGCATCTGTCTATACAAGAATACGCCTGTCAGCAAACAACAAGCGACAACAAAATTATACATAATAATAATAATAATAATAGTACTCATTCTACAATATAGTCATTTTTATTTTATTGCACATTTCTCATATTTTATCATCAGTTTTTTTTCTGTTTTTTTTTCTAATTTCCTTTCACCAAGACTGTGTATTAAATTTTGAATTACGCCACTGTAGTGAGTATTTTACCGTAGTGATAGTACTGCTCGGTGGGCACAGCTCCAGTGGAGAAGTACATGGCCTGGGACATGGCCTGAGTCGCCATCATCCTGAGCAGACGGTTCACCACAGGGTCCTGGGCGTCCACCGCCTGCTCTAGGGAGTCTGCCAGGGACTTATTAGACCTGAGAGACAGAGACTTATTAGACCTGAGGGATAGAGACAGAGACTTATTAGACCTGAGAACAGAGACAGAGACAGAGACAGAGACTTATTAGACCTGAGAGACAGAGACTGATTAGACCTGAGAGACAAAGACAGGGACTTATTAGACCTGAGAGAAAGAGACTGATTAGACCTGAAAGACAGAGACTGATTAGACCTGAGAGACAGAGACTGATTAGACCTGAGAGACAGAGACAGGGACTTATTAGACCTGAGAGACAGAGACTTATTAGACCTGAGAGACAGAGACGGGGATTTATTAGACCTGAGAGACAGAGACTTATTAGACCTGAGAGACAGAGACTTATTAGACCTGAGAGACAGAGACTTATTAGACCTGAGAGACAGAGACTTATTAGACCTGAGAGACAGAGACTTATTAGACCTGAGAGACAGAGACTTATTAGACCTGAGAGACAGAGACTTATTAGACCTGAGAGACAGAGACTTACTAGACTTGAGAAAAAGAGACAGGGACTTAGATCCGAGAGACAGAAACAGGGAATTATTAGACTTGAGAGATAGGGACTTAATAGACCTGAGAGACAGGGAATTATTAGACTTGAGAGATAGGGACTTAATAGACCTGAGAGACAGGGACTTATTAGACCTGAGAGACAGAGACTTATTAGACCTGAGAGACAGAGACGGGGATTTATTAGACCTGAGAGACAGAGACTTATTAGACCTGAGAGACAGAGACTTATTAGACCTGAGAGACAGAGACTTATTAGACCTGAGAGACAGAGACTTATTAGACCTGAGAGACAGAGACTTATTAGACCTGAGAGACAGAGACTTACTAGACTTGAGAAAAAGAGACAGGGACTTAGATCCGAGAGACAGAAACAGGGAATTATTAGACTTGAGAGATAGGGACTTAATAGACCTGAGAGACAGGGACTTATTAGACCTGAGAGACAGAGACAGGGACTTAGACCTGAGAGACAGAGACGTTATTTGATCTGAGACAGAGACAGGGACTTATTAGAGCTGACACAGAGAAAAAAAACTCTCCTACCACAGCAGTGCATTTTACCTAACCCACCTCTTAGTACTGTATATTCTGCGTTTGTCTTATTTTTAAATTTGTGTGATACTTTGTTCCACACAATTAACCCAAAATATATGTCTAAATGTATTATTTTCAAATACAATATAGATTTTATACAACATTTAATGGGCACTAAATGAACAGAGGCAGACGCAGTGACGATGAGCTCAGGCTTAAGAAGGAGGAATAATCCATATGCAGAACCTGGTGTCTATGGTGAACCCCCGGGCCCTGGCGCTCTCCTGTAGCTGACTGAAGTGCTCTTGTCTGGGAGGGGGGTGGTGTCTGAGCAGGGCCTGATGGGGGAAGGACTCCTGGATCTTGCGCGCCACCCAGTGGTTGGCAAAGATCATGCACTCGGCCACGGTCTCATGCACCTCCAGAGGCTGACGAGGGACCAGAGCTGTGATGTTCTTCTCTGAATCCAACTGGGCTCGGACCTGAGAATCAAACATATATTGTTTGCTTTTTAGGTTGGTCATCGAATCATTGGTCGACTAAAGATCCTCTTGTGAAGTGGCTGTTTTGTTTCTCCAGTGTAGCGCTCACTGCAGTCTTCACTACACTGAATGGAGTAGACCACATTACTTTGTTTGTGGCTCTGTGTTTTGTCCTTTGGGTGGATCTGTTTCATAAATCTCCCTTCAGGCAGATATAGGCAGCGTCCACCAGTGTCTGACCAGAACTGATGAAGCAGCTTGGATGAGCTGCGAAACATATTTGATCAAATAAACTTTTGTTCATTTGACAAACTGAATTTCTCCCTTTGCCATTGCATCTGATCAAATATTATTATTGATGTGTGTACGTTATCCTCACCTCCACTCCCTCGAGCTCGAGAGCGCCCCCTCTGTCCCTCTTTGCTCTCAGATGTCGTGCCACATGAGTCAGGGTCTCTAAAGCCTGATTTAGCTGGACCAGCTTCTGACTCTGCTCCTCTGGGTCAAGTTGGGTCAGCTCTGGTACTGTGGCGTCCTCTCCGTTCAGCAGAGCCTGGGCGAGCTCATAGTGGAGCTGATAAGATGAGCGGATCAGAGTTCGCCCAAACCACACACTCTGCACCTCCAGAGACTCTGAGTCCAGCTCCCACAAAACACTCATTGCATACCTGCAAATACAGAGGAATGATGTTCAATGATTTCCTGAAGACATCTTTAGAAAGTAATGTCTATTGGAACACATCCATCAATGAATGTGCCATCCAAAAAATAATGGACAAATTATACTTTGCAAATGTGCATTTTTCAACCATTTAAACTGCACTCCACATTGTACATTAAAACAAACTCACACACTGCCCCTTATTCATTCTTTTCTATTGAGAGTAACTTTATCAATCAAAAGGACTTCAGCTGCCGCTGCAGCTTTGGGCAGGTTCACAGAAGCAAATTCTGAGCCCATTATGTTCTAGTCAAAGTAACACATTTATACAGGCAAGGAAAGGATACAAAATACATTCTAAAATAAATAATTTAGTTATCAGAAAAGTGCACCTGTCGACCCCTCCGAGTAGAGAGCAGAGGTTTGCACTGAGCACCTCAGGAAGCATGTCGTATCTGCGGTCAGCCAGGTAATATGTGGTCGCCCTGGGAGACACAGAAAAGGGAAAAAACATAAAATGTATTAAATCTCTACTCATTAATCTATAGTGATTTAAATACATGTAGAGACCCTCTCACCGTGCGCGCGCCTCCTGGTCGGTCAGGGACCCCTCTTTGACGAAGTGGGTGACGTCTGCGATGTGGACTCCCAGCTCCAGCGCTCCCCCGGGCAGACGCCGCACAGACAGAGTGTCGTCCACGTCCTCACAGCCTTTGGGGTCGATGCTGAACACCAGGTGAGTCTCCCTCAGGTCCCTGCGCACGCTCACCTGCCCCGGGTCAGGGGTCCAGGGCCGGTCAGGGGACACTACCGGCATCTCTCTCAGCTGAGGGACAAAAGATTTCATTTTATTGGTGTACTTAAACATGGCATTTTCTTATAGCCACAATTCTTAGCATCTGTCTATATATGATTAAACATGAGCACATAAGTGACCTGTGCCTCAGAGAAAGGGGGGACACTGATGCAGTTCTCGATGAGAATGGTCTGGACCTCGGTCTCCAGTTCTCCGGCTCGGCCCAGGACTCTGACGCTGTGTCCGTTTGGATACAGAGAGGTGCTGTCCCATGAGTCAATACGCACCACCACCCTGTGATCCTATGGAGGGAGAACTGCTGATATAACTGCACGGATCCAAGTTTAGAACAAGGTATCTCTGACCTATTTGGTGACAAAATAACTTTTTCTAAAATTCCAAAAATTGTACCCAAGTTCTACTAGTCTGTGATATTCACTGCTGTCTTTTACTCCTTTCAGTAGAGTTTTGCATGTGATATTTTTCTTTTAAAACTACCTGAGTAAATTAAATGCTTTCTTTTTACACATGTATTTTCGCTCCTGTATCTGTACTTTTACATGTAACAACACTGAGTAGTTCTTCCACTGCTTGATTTGAGTAAACTTTGATAGATGTTACATAAACATGAGACCTGTAGCGTGTCTGCCTGCTGGGTGCTGATGCGGATCTTGGGGATGCGGTGGTCCCAGGGCACAGTCAGGATCTTTTGGGAGTTTCTGCTCTGACTCTGAGTCTCCCGAGGAGGAAACGTCACCACGTAATCTCTCCAGTTTCTCTGCAGGATCCCCACCACACGACCTGGACAAGAGGAGGGACATACAACACTGTACAAAGAACTGGACTCAATAAAGACTCCTATTTCATTACTAAAATTTCAAACTTGACTTCAATACTAAGAAATACAGATTCCGATACTGCGATGATATTTAAAAACACTCTTTGCTTAGACAATAGAATGTAATTTTCAACATTAAGTAGTACTTTTATATATTACATGTGGTCTTATATCTGGGTAATCCAGTGAAGTGCAGTCAGAGGAGGCATCACAGAGAAAAAAAAAAAGTAAAATGAAAAAATAAATGGTTGTATTTATCCAGTGATTTGTACTATAAAGTTATTTTCTATTTAACTTCACCATTTTAATTCTTTTTTTATTCAGAATTGCTGAATTTTCACTTTTACCGTTCAAAAAGTGGTCTTTGGGTGTGTGGCTCTGCAGATTATAATAAGTGACACAAGATACAATTTAGAGTTAGCAATCCGTTCAATTTTTTCTTCTTGTCTGGCCTGACTTTTTAAATGGAGGAAGATTTCATATTAGCAGGAGGCTACAATTAAAGGAAGACCAACGCCGCTAACGCTAAAGGGTTTGCTCCAGACTACGGGACGAAAGACTCGATCTTTTCAAACAGCGTGGTAAGTAATCGTCTTTTCTGCTTTTCCTTCTTTTCTCAACCTGCTGTGACAATGCCTGGACTCAGATGGATATTGTGACCTGAAAAATTTGCAGAAGCCTCGTTAAACATGAGTGGTTCACTGCTCACATTCAGAGCCAGATCACGCTAAAAACGTCGCTCTGGAAAATGCACTGAACAATAATAATTAATTTTCAGCTTCACATCAAAAACATTACAAGCTCCAGTCACTTACAGGGAGAGAAAGTGGCCCTGGTTTACATATTTCTAAATCTGATTGTGATGACGTCAGTGCCTCCCCAGCCATGACCCTCACCGCACGTCACTGGTGTAATCCCTCAGTGGTCCCGGTAGGTTCCATCGTGGTGTATACTAGTCTTTGTGCTCTGACACAGCTCAAGATCATTCTAAAACTTCAGGAAAGGTTCATTTTTGTCCTGTGAATGTGACTTTTTTAGTATTGATACCTGCTAAAATGAGTCTCCAGTTTCAATACTAGTTTTAGTATTGATTAGTATCTTACTTTTAACCATATATTCACTGCATGTGTTTGTGTTTGAGCATAGAGCTGCACTTAACAGAAAAGCACTGAATCACCAATTGTAACCAATTGTGATTTTTTGTTGTTGTATTGAACTTACAGCTGTTTTTCAGTTAGCAGCCGCTAAATGAAAAACACCATTTTTGTTGAAAATCAAACTCCTAAACAGGACCATGAACAATCGCATTGATCAAAGACTCCTGAAAAACCATTTGGTAGTTTTAAGACTTTTTTTTGTTTACTATGTTTGCAAATGTGTGCCATGGTAACTGCTGAACAGTCCGCAGATGTTCATATAGAACACCCCCATCGCGTAGAGTACAGATGATATTGTGTTTACCAGTGGGCATAGGCTGGCTGCCCTGGTCCTCCCTCTCTTCTCCCTGGGCTTCGGTCAGAGCTGTGGCCCTTCCTCTCCACTCACTGTGAGGCAGCAGCTCCACCACCACACTGTCCCCATGCACCGCCCGGTTACGATTCTTACCCCCAAACACCAGAACGTCACGGCTCTGGTCTGGGAAAAAATAAATAAAAAAATCTATGTTTATTTAGCTAATTTACAACACCATCAGATTAAAATGCTTCACATGCTGAAACTGAAACTGAGTGAAACTTCTATTTCACCACTGTGTGACAGATATAGAGTGAGAAAAGGTTCATTAGGTCATTTATTTTTCATGTGTCCTGTACTCAAAAATTTCTGGTCTGAGATTTTTCATTTATACAATACCATATACAAGAAAATGATACTGCCTGATGTTCTGACTGTGGTGTTTGGGTATTCGGATCAAACACTGACACACTCCCAGGCAATTCAGCAAACCGTTATGTTTGGCATGATTATCGCAAAGATGACTATTCTGAGGGAACAGAAGGCCACAAGACCTCCCTGTTTTCATAAATGGTTAAATGACGTCTTGTCTGTATCTTGAAGAGATTCGGTATAATCTGTCAGATCAGCGAGAGAAATTCACAAAATTTTGGGGAACTTTTATAGATTATATGAAACAGAGGACTCAACCTGAAACGTCAAAGGACTAATCTCTTATTGTAAATCTTTAGACATGGTTGTGCAGGTTGTGTTTTTTGTACATATTGTGCACTGGCAGTGTTTGTGTGTTGTTGTTGTTTTTTCTCTATTGAAAAAGTTAAAGGGATATGCCACCCCCAGGTCAAATTTGGGCATCTCCCCACAGTCCAGAGACTAAAATAAGTGGTGGAAAGCGTTTTCCTGCTCACCCAGCCACACTGACCGCCGCAGTATCTGCTGCTCCTCCGCGTTAGACTGGAGTCTAACGTCGCCAGAGAAAGATTTCGGCCAAAAGGAATTAATTTGCTCGATGCGTTTCCCAATTACTTTCTGTGTAGTGCGCATTCATATCGAGTGCAAATAAATGTACAAATCAACACGGAGAGCTTGACTTGGTCATTTTGGGTAGGAACTATTTTTCAGTGCGGAAAAACATAGCCGAATCACGCAGCACGCTGCCAGGGGAATCCCTGTTACGCACCAGGAAGGGAGTTCCCCTGTTGCCAGCGTGGTGCGTGCTTCGGCTATGTTTTTCCGCACTGAAAAATAGTTCCCACCCAAAATGACCAAGGCAAGCTCTCCGTGTTGATTTGTACATTTGCACTCGATATGAATGCGCACTACACAGAAAGTAATTGGGAAACGCATCGAGCAAATTAATTCCTTTTGGCCGAAATCTTTCTCTGGCGACGTTAGACTCCAGTCTAACGCGGAGGAGCATCAGATACCGCGGCGGTCAGTGGTGACAGACTCGGACAATGGCTGGGTGAGCAGGAAAACGCTTTCCACCACTTATTTTAGTCTCTGTACTGTGGGGACATGCCCAAATTTGACCTGGGGGTGGCATATCCCTTTAAAACCAAATATACAAACAATATATGGAAAAATATGATCACATGCTGAACTTTTCAACTTCAAAATAGGGCTAGATCACCATAGTGTTTTGAAAATGTTGTTTTTTTTTTTTGTCCCTTTGCTCTCTGCGCTGTCACTCTCCCTTCACAGCGCTATCACAACACAATCAGAGTGCATCCCGCTAATGAGACTACTCCACATCGCATCAGGTTTGTCAAGCTGCTGTATATTGTTTTGTATCTTGCTTTTGTATATTTATGGAGAATCGATGTGTGGACTTTACTTCTAACCATAAGGAGGGTTTGAAAAGGGCCTGGGAGAGATCACTAGATTACTCAAACATGCATGGATGACATCTAAAACGTCTTCAGGCATGTTTTTGATGAGAGAAAGTTAGAACATGGTAGAAATCTCCAAAAAGTACATGTGCATAATACCCCCCTTTAACATTCAACCGCATTTCTATATTCAGTTTTATTTTGTATAATAAAAAACACTGAATTTTCACACTGATGAGGCATAGCGCTGTACCTGTGCTCTTGTTGGAGAAGCCCTGTGTGGTGACTAGCGCCTCCTGCTGGGCTCGGTGCTTATTCACACTGAGAATACCCTGAAAACAAAAATGATCATACAAAAATCAGCCACTATTACTGACAACTAGAGCAAACTTTGTATATCCCCAGTGCACATACAGTATAAGTCAAAATAAGTCCCTTAATTTCATTGTTAAATAACACTGGTCTACACATTTTTGAACTCGATCTGCTTCTGAGATAAAAGTGGCTAAATCTCATTTATATTGATAAGATTAACTGAAAATCAATTGAACTGTGCTGGTTAGCTAATGTATTCAGGATATGTAATGATATTGTTTTACATCAAAATCACATCTGTTTATACAATAGATTTAGGCATTTTTGCTTAAAAATAATATTTATATTTTGAAAATATTTAACTTGCACTTCTTTATCCGTCAAGAAATAAACAAGAAATATCTTAAGACATCAGGTGCACACAATTTCGAGGCATCTCTCTTATGTGAAATCAAAAAATATTTGATGTTAAAACTGTAGACATATTAAACTGAATGTATGTGAATGTGCAGACAGGCTTTCAGATAGAACTGTTGCTTGTAGACACACTGTACCTTCTGATAAACTACCGTTTTTGCCTTATTTTGCATAAATTTCCTATTCTGACCCAATACAATATCTTGGAAACTAAAGCCAATCAGCACTTCTGACTTACTTTTTCTTTATTAGTGACTTAAACCAAGAAAAATTTCACTACTTTTGTATGGGCAGAAATATGTGCCACCAGAAACTGAATTTGAATCACACAATTTGAAATTGTATTTTTTAATTTGAATTAAAAATCGAATCTGAATAGTATCATTTGAAATTGCATTTATTAGTTTGTAACAGGAATCTAATAAAATTTGATGCTCGATTGCAAGTAACAGTAAATTGAAATTGAATTTTGAGAACTGAATTTGAATTGCAAGAACTGAACATGAGCATATAAAAAGAGTTGACTTTTCAAACTTTATTAGATTCCTGTTACAAACTAATACATTAAATTTCAAATGATACTATTCAGATGCAATTTTTCAATGCAATGATTCAAATTAAAAAAATACAATTTCAAATTATGTGATTCAAATTCAGTTTCTGGTGGCACATATTTCTGCCCATACTTTTGTTTCTGAAACATTTTGCTTGTAGACCAGTGAATCAAAGTGCTCTGTTAGCATGCTAGTTGTTGTTAGCTTATATACCATCATGGCAAAATTAATCTCTGGGTTTTGAAAGTTTTGTAAAGTGCTTATAAACTCATCGTGGTGACTAATGAGGATGCTCAGAGTGCATAAGGTAAGTGAGGAATAATTCTGGACTCCTGCAAAATGAACTAGTTCTGTTTTTCACCTTTTTAATACAGCGTCCTGAAGTTCAGATTCCGTACCTGCATATATCTCCCAGACTTGATCCCGGCTTCCAGGACCTCGGCGGGCAGGTGCTCTTGGTACTCCCGCTCCGACCCCTCGCTCTCTCTCTCCTGCACAGCCTGGACGATGGAGCTGTACAGTTCATGGGCGGCGTTCACATCCGACCAAAAGTTATGCAAATATTCCTGAAAAATGCATGAGCAAATTTCAATTTTACTGTCTGGCACTTTTAGACTTTAAATTAATGTAAAAAATTGAAAGCAGCGGAGGGAGCGTTAAGGGTACAATGCAGTGAAGAGGAAGTGTATGCAGGGATCTTTCTTAGACTTAGACAAACTTTATTGATCCACAAGGGAAATTATTTGGACACAGTAGCTCACACATCACAATATATTATAATAACACAGAGTAAAAAAATAGATAAATCTGTCATTTGCTTGTCTCCATGGAGATGTGCCAAGAATGTTCCACGGTATGGCCATAAACGTGTGAATTTCCACGGAGACTTGCAAGCCAAATCACAGATTAGATTTGTGGCCACTCACAGTAAGAATTTATGTTTTTTAAGATATTTTCATTTTTGAGCAATAAATAAGACCTGTGGTTGAATAAATGCAAGACTGGCTAGTTTAATGCCGTACTGTGGACAATTTAAACCAAAGCATTAACATCTCCACGGACACAAACAGGTGTCAGGGTCATGCAGAAAAGTTACACAGTGTACCTTTAATAAAGCATGAACAGACTTAACTTATAGTAGGTCTGAACAATAGGGGAAAATACTGAATTGTGATATTTCTAACCAGCATACCCACATTTTTTAATTCCCAAGTTGAGAAAATGCATAATTATTTTGTAAAATACTGTTACATTAAAGGGGCAATATGTCGTAGTTGTAGTTTTAAGGTGAAATGTTCCACAAAATGGCACAAAACTTTGCAATCTCCATGGAGACAGGCAGATGACAGACCCTTCACCAGACAAGTTACAGAGTGTACCTTTAAGGCTGTAAACAGTGATTAAAGTGTTAAAATGTGTATTAAATATTTGCCGTTTTAAGTTAATTTTATTTCATGTAATGCTGTTTTTTTATTGCTAGTTATTTAGAAGTTTATTACTTTTTTTAAATCCATTTCTTGATTCTTACTTGATAAAAATGCCTTGAATTCATAGCTACAAGATGGACAAGTCCAAACTGTGGACCATTTTAGCATGAGACAAGCAAGTGACCCCACTCCCCTCCACTTGAAAACATTACAGCTTTAAGATGTTAAATTAGGAACCTGAACTTTATAATAATGGAAGTCTTTGGTCATTCAGAATACACTGAATATAATCCCGTCGTGTAGTTCCAGTGGTGCACAGTATGAGGCATGTAGTGAATATTTTATTGAATAAATTTTGCCCTTGGAAGTCAGAGTCACAACTCAGACACTCGTGGTTCTGTCTGGACACCCGGCGTGCTTTCATTATAGACATACCTGATTCAATTCAAAATACACCCAAAATTACATACCTCGTCGGTGATTGCTCTAACTTTGGATATTTTCAAGATTTTTCAGTTAATTTATTATTCAGGTCATAATATAAATTGAAAGAACTAAAAATAATAATTAATGTAGTGTTGTCATGATGCTAAATTTACAACTTAATTTTGATACCAACGAAAAGACTCGATACTCAATACCGATTCTGATGTTATGAATGATAACACTGGTCTACAAGCAAAATACTTCCGGAACAAAAGTAGTGAAATTTTTCTTGGTTTTTAGGTCACTAATAAAGAAAGTCAGAAGTGCTGATTGGGTGTAGTTTCCAAGATATAGTATTGGGTCAAATTAGGAAATGTATGCAAAGTAAGGCAAAATCGGTAGTTTATCAGAAGGTACAGTGTGTCTACAAGCAACCAGTTCTATATGAAAGCCTGTCTGCACATTCCAATACATAAATTTTAGTGTAATAAACTACTTTTTTTTGTTTTAGTGTAGTAAACAACATTAAATCATAGTACTTCCTTTTCTATTTCCGCTTGTTCTCAAGATCATTCTAAAGCGATTCAGAAAGGCTCATTTCTGTCCTGTAAATGTGACTTTTTAGTATCGATACCTGCTCAAATGAGTATCTAGTTTCAAAACTAGTTTAAGTATCGATTAGTATTTGATTTTCGATACTTTACATAGTACTTGTATAGTGCTTTTCATGACACTCAAAGACGCGTCACACAGATCCAAACACAAACGAACACAAATGAAAGAAAGTCATAAACAGGAGATGCAGTTATTTAAAGGCAGTTTTGAACAGGTGAGTTTTTAGGGCTTTTTTGAAGATGGGTGTAGAAGAGTCTCTGATGTGACTTGCCTGGAATGTTCCACAGTATGACATTAAACGCATCTGCTGTACAGTATATTGCATGATTCACTTTCAGGTGTTTTTATACTATGTTTAATGCAATAAGATAAGATAAGATAAGATAAGATATGCCTTTATTAGTCCCACAGTGGGGAAATTCCAGTGTTGCAACGCACAGATCAAGAACAGCAGGAAAAAGTAACATGCAATATAATAAATAAATAAATAATGGCCTAGGATAATTTTAAAACTATACCTAAAAATAGACTCACAATACTTACAATAGTAAGTAATAATAGACTTACAATACTGTAAAACATTCTAGGCAAAGCATTTACTTACCTGCAGAAAGGTTACATAGCGCAACTTTAGGTGCAAGATTAATCACACAAACCAAAATCTCAATTTGAATGGACACTCTGGATGGCTCTGTGTACAATCCCGTCCAGGACCCGCACTGTTAGCGCCACTACTTCCTCTCAAATTTGATCTCTGTGAGGTTTTTGCTGAGAGAAGCTCAAATTAATAAATATTTAAAGATAAAGCGGTGAAGAGAGAGTTGTGATGTGGTTGACAATATGTTAAAAGTACACAGATAAAATTTCACACTTCAGCGGAGGACTGTTCTGTGTTTAGAGAGATGTTTGTGTCTCAGTGCTAACACTAACGCGGATGTTAAGGCATAATAAAAACACCACCACCACAAACATTTTACATATAAAAATAATTGGGTAATTTCTATTTTAATTAATTTGAATTTTAATAGGTTTATTTGAAGTTTTAGCCTATTGATAAATTGCAAAGTCTGCAATTTCTAAACTACCACAATTTACTCCATACTTTTTTTTTCTCCATTTTGATTTTCAGTGTGCTCATTTTTTGTAATAAACCATTCAAATTTTGCATGTCTTCGAAACATCATTTGCAATATTCACAATTTTTACTTAAAATTCTGATTTGCCTTTTCTCCGTCAGCTCCTTTCACCTGGGATATTTGCTGTCAAAGCACTGAATGCAGAGATGGGGGTTCAGCCTATGGCGGAGTATGCTAATGTAATACAATTATAAGAGTACAGTATTATTTCAGCAGTCTAAGCAATCCAGGCCACAGCGCTGAATTAAACTAAGGACCGTGCTCTGATAAATTATGTATAAACACAAACAAAGGAGAGAGCCTTTTGCAAACTTAACACTCAACAGACTTGAGATAATAAGAAACCAATTGCTCAGTGTTTGGTCCTGAACTAATTTCAAATAATAATGCGAAAAAGAATTGAATATGTAATCCTCCATTCAAAAAACACACTGACAAAATTGTGAAAAAATTTAAATTGTGACCCGGACTCTTATAAAAATCAAGATGCTATTCATAACGGCTGAATCCAAAATCACAGACAACAGTAAAACAATGTGTGAAACTGCCATCCTTTATTAAAGAGGGTTTTTTATGCTGACTTTTTGGAGCTTTCTCCCATGTTATAACATTATTCCCTCATCAAAAACATGGAAGTGGTTTTAGATGTCATCCATGCATGTTTGAGTAATCTAGTGATCTCTTCCGGGCCCTATTTGACCCTTCTTTATCGTTAGCTGTAAGATTCTGTCCAGTTCTGCTCACAATTATCCAAGTTCACACACAGTAATTTTTCATGACACAAAATTGACGTTTTAGAGCTTTTAACCATGTTATAGGTGTTTTCTCTTCTCATTTACCTTCTTGAAGTTGAGTTATGTGAGTGATTGTGCATGTTTGAGTAATCTTTAGGGTGCGTCCCATTACTCTGTCCTACCCCTTCCCCTACCCCTTTATCTACGTCTTTGTCTTGCCCCTCGATACGAATGTTCCCCTAAGAAATGGGACACCACTCAATTACCATTTGCGTCATCATCCCTCGCCTCTACCTGAGCTGCTACGTCTACAGAGGCGACAACAACTGACGCAAACAAACGTAAACAAATGTCAAGGATTATCGGGTACCACAGCTCGACAAAAAACTAGTTTATACATGAAAGTTCAATGAAAACGATAACGTCGTCGAAACATTTGTAAACTTGCTAAACTGTTAATCGATAATTACAACTGCTGAAAACACATTTATGAGACTCCTTGGCTGGTCGATGTGACGCTGCCATCGTGATCCCAAAACCTGCCTGAGCTTGTAGGCTTGTAGGACAGCTTACTTCATTTCAAGGGGTATGTAGCCCGAGGTCGTGGCTCTAGCCCTTGATCAAAATTAGAATCGGGATGCCCCTAACCCTCACATGAACGCGCAAAACCAAGGGGTAGGGGTAAGACGAAGGGGTAAGTCAGAGGAATGAGACGCAGCCTTAATCACTTATTTTCGCTCACTTCCGTTTTTGGCTTTCACCACCACCAGTATACGCACACTGCTCTGTACCAACTTCATTCTACAGTTTTATTTTCTTAGTCAGTCGATGTGCAGCTATCCATCGGAGGTACCGTCTCTTTGTTGCGATAATGTTTATGGTCACGTCAGTTCCCATTGGGCACTGCGGTTTTCTAACGCGAAAATCAGCTGACTTGTTTCTTCATTTTAGGCAAATATTGCGATTTAAAATGTGCAAATTATAACATAACGATCCACGGGGGGTGTAAATTATAACTACATAGCACACTCAAGCACAATATGTCTTCTTAAATATAAAAAAAAAAGCATGACACAAAATAATACAGTACAACTTCACAAACCTGACATGATGTGCAGTATGGATACATCACTGCTCTGCCTGGAATGTTCCACAGTATGAACTTAAACAGCTCAACCTTACGTTTATTCAATTACAGGTGGTTTTAAAGCTCAAAAATACCTAGAAAAACAGGCATTCTCCACAGCTCTGACCTGTAACTTGGTCTGGAAGCAATAATATCTCCATGGAGAAAAGCATTTGACAGACCCTCCACAAGAAAAGTTATTTGTTTCAAAGTGTGTATGGAAAGAGCGATTCAATTCGATTTTTTTCCAAATTTGTTCGCTCTACACCAGAGTTTAGTGAAAGAATAATAACGAGAGTGTGGCAGTTTAAGAGGCCTGCTAAGCATTCAGGGTTTTCCATTAATAAGGAGGAGACTGATCTAATTTTCTCACTCACAGTTCAAAAACAACCTGAACAACAGACTGGTATTACAAATGATCCTTTTTGCTTGTTTAAAATTCACAATTTCATATACAATTAACTGTACCATTTAAAGAACCGTCTAAATATTAAAGAAAGGCACTACATCACAATTTTACGCAAACAAATTGTGATAATTCATGTTTTAAAATAAAGATTACCTATGCCCTCATTTAGTCTCAGAATGCATGGGAAACTCTCAAGCATCTTAACTGATATTTGCAGCGACATCCCACTGGGGGTTTTACACGCATCTGTATCTGATGGAATGTTCAGCAGTTGCCGTGGAGACAGAAGGCACACATGATCAAACATAGCCAAAAAAGTGATACAAAATTGATTCACAGAAGACATTTTCAGGAGCTTGTGATCATTACGAGCGTTCAGGGTCCTGTTTAGGCGTTTAATTTTTAACAAAAAAGCGTGACTAGCTGAAAAACCTATGCGGTCTCATGTCTGTAATGTTTGAGAGGGACTTGTTTAACAGCACAAAATCAGCTCACCTGTTGTAGTTTCAATTAAGCCTGTTCTTTATGGTCAGATTGCATTAAAATAAAGCTCAGATTAAAGTCATCACATCCCTAGGCAATGTTTCAAAGTATCAATACGTTTAATTCCCAGAGGTTATTATTTTCAGTTTGTGTTACCTGCATTGAGATGACGTAGACCCCAGAGTTGAGGCTTCTGTACTGCTCCACGGCCTCTGAGTCGTCTGTGATCATCACCACGTCCTTCAGCCCGGCCAGGTGATTGTAATACCAGACTGCAGCGGAGTACACACATCTACCACACAGAACGTCAGAAATATAGTCAGAAATACAGTCAGAAATACAACACGGCTCACTACTGCTTATTATATTTTAAAGATTTAATGCATTTTAACAGCTGATACTGTTACAGTGTGTTTAAGATGTTGTTTTATTTGCTTAGAATGTTCTACAGTAAGGCTTTAAACCAGACCAGAGCATAGTCCAGCTCCCGGGCTACATGCAGTCCTTTGACTCTGATGGGTACATTCAAGATAATTTGGAATTACAAAATAAACATATTTTACAATTTTACCTCATGCATGGACTAAAGCTGTATTGCTTTTATTTTAGAGGTGTTTTTTTTTTATGTGAGTAGAATCCCTCAGTCTTCCAGGTAGAATCCATTGCAAAAGGAGAAATTCAATTTGTCAACTGGACAAAGGTTTATTTGGTCGAAAACGTTTCGCAGCTCATCCAAGCTGCGTCTTCAGTTCAGTTCAGAACTAAAAGAAGCAGCTTGGATGAGCTGCGAAACGTATTCGACCAAATAAACTTTTGTCCAGTTGACAAATTGCCATGTTTTTTAAAATTTTTTGTAAGGCAACCTCACTTCTTCATTGCTTAGTCATAAACTATTCCCAGTCTTACCAGTGTGTCAAAACAATGCTATTTACTACTTTTTATAAAGAAATACAATTATATTATGCAGAACTGAGTTGAGCATTTTGGCCTGGCCCTCCACAATATTTTCTGTTTCTCACGTGGCCATAAAGGAAAAAATAATAGTTTTAAACCTGCTTTAAACTTATCCATCTCCACTGACATAAGGAGGCAACCGCACTCACAGTAAAATAGTATGTTTGTTAAGGATTATATTTATGATTCTTCAAGACAAATGCCATGGCCTCACTTTTATACAACTCAGAAACATGGAAGATGAGAAAAAGAATTATTTTTTAAAAAATAGAAAATTTTAAGAAGAATCGTGAAAATCAAGTAGAAGAAGTGCTTAAAAGAGCCCAAAATGAAATGCATCCTAGAAATCGCGAAAGAAAACGGTCACATTGGGGACGCGTAATGAGGATGCAGGACCACAGGGGCCTCCTACAGGTCTGGAGATGGACACCGACAAATGGAAGACACAAAGTAAGGCCCAACGAAACTCTAAAGAGAACAGTGACACACAGGCCTGGGGGAAGACAAACAGCTGGACATCATCAGAGCCAAGGACAAGGTTCATTGGAGAAGGACGCGCTCTGCCTGATGTGCCAACAGAGACACAGGATGATAGTAAGTAATAAATAAGTAAGATGGATATTTTCTAAGCAAAATAATACAGAAAAGTTACATAGTGCAACTTTAAAGGTGCACTAACACCTTTTACAGCACTATGCTACATTACAAGTCAGATCTGTGGAGAGTTGCCCCTATTCACAGAAGGAATTATTGTATTTTTGAGCAATAGAAACACTTGTAATGAATGAAGTGCAAGTGAAATGAAAGCAATACACCTTTAAATCCCAACTTACGCTTTGTTCAGACTGCAGCCTGAAGTGACCCAAATCCGATTTTTTCGCCCCGATGCGACCTGTATCTGATCTTCTAATGACAGTCTGAACGACACAGATCCGTGTTTTTCAAATGCGACCCAGGCCACTTGAATATGTGGTCCTAAAGCCGATACATATCCGATCATTTGACATGCGACTTCAGTCTGAATGGCTAGGTCACATTCATCCGACCTACACGTCATCAACAAGTGAGAGTGGTACAAGTAGGCGCTCACAAATGTACACAAACGTTCTTCTCGTCATGCGAAAATAGTATATGAACTGTGGCAGTGAAGCACATAGCAATCCCACCATTCTTGGCTGCGACTCCGCACCCACACGTTCATTTCTACGGGCGTTGCTGCGACTGCCCCACAAAACGCCGTGGCCAAAAACCTTGTCCTTCTTAATCTCCGTCTCCTCCTTAAAACAAATAAGCTGTACATGTTCTGGCTCCGGTACAACAGCAACTTTAGGCGACTTCTGTAAACATTGAGCACGATGGCTGAGTGTGACCTCGTCGTGTCCTCCAAGGCGCATGTGAGACACTTTTGGGGTGTTTAAAGTTCACATTGGAGATCACATACAAGTCGCATTTAATTGGAAATGTGAACGACCTCGCAAAAAAATCGGAATTGAGCTTTAAGCCCTGCAGTCTGAACGTATCCTTAGAAATGTTTGTGTGGTGCCTGCAAGTTCCCAATCTCTAACCAACCTCTAAAACATGCATTACAGACTGAATTTCTAGTATACAGTGAACCCTCGTTTATCGCGGGGGTTAGGTTCCAGAAATAGCCCGCAATAAGTGAAATCCGCGAAGTAGGACAATTTTATATTTTACAATTATTCTACATGTTTTAAGGCTGAAAACGCTTCACCAGACACATTATACACCTTTCTGAGACTGGTATTAACATTTTTCTCTTGTTTAAACACTCAAACTTTTGTAGATTTTCATTAAAATATATTAATAGTGGGGGGGGGGCACGTGACACGCGGACACGTGCGCGCGGACACGTGTGCGCGCTGACACGTGCGCGCGGACACGTGTGTTTGTTTTGGTACCACATATCCATGCCATGTGCGAAAGTCGAGTGGAAAGCGACCTGGATATCATTTTGGGCAAGACTCAAGCCACTGCTAACAGTGCCAAACCGCTAACAGACGCCTCTGAGCACCACAAGACCAGGTAAGACTAACCTGCGCTCACAAGAGTTGGTTGCATTTCACCCCGGCTCCAAAATCAGACCGCTATCAATGCGTCGCCAATACTCCACAGCTCTCTAGGACAGGGTCGGGTTCGTGAGGGGAAAAGACCCACTGTCTCCTCTGTGCGCGCGAGTGTCCTCTCCCCGCTGCGGCTCCCCCGGACGCCGCGCGGCGTCCGGGCCAGGCCCGTCCATGTTCTTGGCTCTTCCATGGTCCGGCTCGCACTCTCTTCCATGGCTCGTGCAAGTAAACAAAGGCCACACCTCCTGTCACCCAGGCGCTCTCGTGAAGGAAATCTGAGACTCTGTCCCTACCATCCCTGGTCTAGACCTGGTTTAGTCCTGGTTTAGACCTGGTTTAGTCCTGGTTTAGACCTGCTTTAGACCTGGTTTAGTCCTGGTCTAGTCTCTTAGCTAATCAGGGCGCAGGACAGAATGTTACACTGTAAAAAAAAGTTACACTATAAAAAAAATTGGAAAAAAAAAAAAAAAAAATTGGAAAAAAAAATCCGCGAAACAGCGAGGCCGCGAAGAGTGAACCGCGATACAGCGAGGGTTCACTGTAAATCGTTATAATCAGATTCTTCGTACATACTGCAGTCATCTTATACAGCTTGTAGTTTGTTCAAATGGAATTCTATGTAACACAATAATGTAATAAAATGAAGGACCACCAAGCCCAGACCGGGTTTGCCATTTCTCCTGGCTCTCTCCTTTCTCTCGCGCGCAGTACGAATACTCCTGGAACTCATTGGCAAACAGCACACAGTCGTGACGAGGGTCTTTCAGCAGGTTACGCAGACGGTTGTACTGCCTGGACAATAGAAAACCAAAATATAGAATTAAAAGTTTACAAATGTAATCTCAGTAACTTTGTCTTTAAGTGGAGAGCCTTGAAGGAGACCTATTGTGTTTGTGTTTGTTATATAGTTATGATCTATGACACCTGTGGATCATTATGTTATATTTTGTCCATTTTAAAATTGCAATATTGATCTAAATCGACTTAATAAGCAAAACAAGCTCGTCGACAGTGCGAGTGGGTGTGTACTGATGTTTTAAATACAATGAAGTTTAGTCAAACATGCATGAATGACTCCAGAAACAACTTTAAGAGGGTGAAACAACTATAACAAAACTCTTAAAAGTCGATTTTGTATACTAGGTGTTCTTTAACATCTCTTACCTTCTTCCTTTGTTGTGCTGCACAGCCTGACATGCCGTCTGTGTGAAGATGATTCCCTGGATTTCTCTGAATTCTAGGATCTCCTGAAAGTCCAAGACGATCCCAACATCAGGAATCACGTAATGAGTCAGATCCTCAGGAAGCACCTTACCCTCTGGAAGAGAAAGAGGAACCATCACCATTAGGTTTGTTCATAACCAGGGAATTAATTCAGTCCACACTGTCCTTGCAGCAGTGTGTGCAATGACAAAACAAAATCAAATAGTGATCCAACTATGATATAATTGAGATCATTATAATCATCATCACCCCTACATTGAAATAAAGAGTAGTAGTAGTAGTTTGTTTACACTTTCTATTTTAGGTTAAGGTACACTTTATTATCCCCATATTTGTCCTCTGCATTTGACCCATCCTTCAATGCCGCTGAGCAAACTGCCAGGACCAGTGGGTGTACCTCTAAGGTCTTGAACTAGTCTTGATCAGGACTACCTCAGCTGGAGGATTTTACCGATGGTGCATGAGAGTTTATGGAGGAAAGGAAGCCAGAGTGTCAGAGAAAACCCATACAGACATGAGGAGAAATATGCAAAGTCCACACAGAAAGGCCCAGATGACCCAGGAATCGAACCTGGAACCTTCTTGCTGTGAGGCATGCCACTGCCACCCCTACTTGGAAGAGGCATGCTTCTACAATCTTGGCAGACAAATTACACAACTTTGTGGTTGCAGTAGTGTGACCAGACGTCCCTCTTTACCTCGGACAGTTGCAGTTTTGAGCCCTATGTACCTGCCCCGGCAGAATTATACAAAACCAATGATTTGTCCAAGTTTTATACAAGAAATGTCCCAGGTATACCTATTTTTGACCTTGCTAACAGTACAGAGAGGCATACATTGTGATTTGTTTAGGTAAAATACAGAAAAAAACCTGCTTAAAATTGGCCAGAAAACAAAGAATATATGACTATACTTACTCACAGGTTAGTCATGAATGGGCCGAGTTCCTTAATGATGCATTCATTTCACAATTGTATTATTGCCATCTTTATAGAAATTAAGATTACTACTAAAATGTACATGATTTTGATTATTTGATCCCCACATCTATAGCCCCATGTTGATGATCATTGTTATACTACTGTCTCTTCAATCTCAACAAGTTAGCTTCCATCCTTTCGCATACTAAAAGACTTTTTAATGAACAAGTTAAAGTCTATACACTTTTCTTTTTTAGCCACACTTTTATCTTTTTCTCCCCATAATCGCACATGTGCCGGTGCTGTCAGCAGTGTTTTGCTCTTTACCGTTGTCACACTCCGCCTGACACACGGCGCTGTAGCACGGAACCCGCTCCCTCAAGTAATGCTCCCGGACCACACGGACCTTCCTCCCGCGGCTGCTCTTCAAATGCAGAATCCTCTCCGTTTTTATCATATTTTAGTTTCATACAAAGCAACACAACGCAGTAGATTTAACATAACGCGGGAAGAAGCCACTACCATTCCGCACTAGTAGCTAACCTAAACAACTTTCGGGAAGTGCCTGGATCACGTGACGACGCTCGGAAGTTAATTCAAATGACTATAAACAAGGAAAAAACACTTCTAATTGCGTACATGTGAGATAGAAAAAACGTTACATGAAAAACACTACTCTATATTGCTTTAATTTTATTAGTGATCCTGCTTTTAGACTCCATTTGTGATCGATGTTGCGCTAAAAATTCTCTTGGTTTTTCTTACTCTTTGGCAATAATTGAAAGAAATATAAATACATTTACCAAATACAAAGAAATAAATACAACAGCTTTTAAATATGCACTTTACACAAACTAATGAATAAAAACTAAAAACTAAAAAAGTATTATTAAATCGTCTAACGTGATGAAAGCGACGCAGCAGTGAGTGACAGTCTCCTCTTGTTGTGGTGTGACTCTTTGAGGATGAAGATCCGTTGCAGCGGAGCAGCTCGAGCTCAGAGGCGATGCTCCGGCGGCTCAAGTTGGACACTACACGGCCACGGATCCTCGGGACTCTACTCTTACTCACAAAAACGGACTTTTAAACAAATTCTAACTCGATATACATTGTTTTATCCACGCATTCCCTGGCTTTTGACACTAGAAGACGTCTTTTAACCACGAGTATGAACTTGGTGTGAGGAGACATCGACGGAAAGGTAAGCTTGAGGCGATTGAATTTGTGCAAAGTGGATTTAAAAAAAAATATTATTATGCGTTCTAATATTTTATCATAAATGTGCAGTTTTTAATTTGTATCAGTATGTATTTATATATTTATTTTATTTTATTAAAAAAATTCTGTCAAGTGTCTATGGCGCTTTTCAGGAATGCAAATGAATTCTTCCATGCACAGTTTATTTATTCAGGGGCATTTTGTCACTGAAGATATTTGGAGAGATAAGAAAAACTGAAACCAACAGTACAAAATCAGCTTCAACATAGCTTTTAAGAAAGGAAACATCTTGGGGAAAAATACATTCTAATACAACTAATATAATAAGCAAATAATATTTACTGTAGTCTACCTAACACAGACTTAAATGTAGCCTACTACTAAATAAAATAAACTTAAAGTTGATCTGCAGTAGGAATATTGTTCTCTACATAATGCTTATTTTTATCCAATTCCATTTTTTTTTCAATTAAATGTACTTTATCATAGTTTATATTTTACATTATTATCCATTGCTTTATGTTGTTCCTAATTTTATTCACGATTCCGGCTAATATAGACATGATTTTGATTTCTATACTACGGAATAGACCAGATACTCAATATCTAATCTCTTTATTTTGACAATAGAATGCAATTTTCACTTTTTAATCCTAGTTCTTTCTTTTATATTACTGTGTGGTCTTATATCTGTGATCCATGGGCGTATACTAGTCTATATGCTTTTATACTTGTTCTGATACAGCTCAAGATCATTCTAAAGTTTCATTTTTGTCCTGTGAATGTGACTTTTTTAGTATCGATACCTGCTCAAATGAGTATCTAGTTTCAATTTGAATTTTAGTATCAATCAGCATCTGTTTTTCAATACTTTTGACAACCCTAACATGGGCAAAAATATGAAAATCAAGTCTTGTTTCTGGCGAATCACACATATACAGATCCATTTTCTATTTCATATTCCTGTCTTAGTCATTGTGATTCTTTTGGGGGAGGCATGGGACGTTTTCATCCCTAATCTTGGCCCTCTCGACCTTGGCGCTTGGCTAAAGGCAATTAACGGCACAAGTATCCTCCACTGATAGGGGCCTGAGCGCTGTGAGGCTCCCCGATCTGGAGAGGGGCCAGGGGGGGATGAATGCTCCGATTTGATGGATGTTTTTTGGTAGTGTATATAGTAGAGATGCACCTATCCAACTGCTGGGTTTCTTTTGGCTGATAATATTTAAAGTACTCTTCTAGATCATTGTTGTTTTCACTTATAACTACCGAAATATTGCGATAGAAAAAACAGAGGGAACTACATAGACCATGATGCTTTGCTGCTGTCAGTGCAAACTACATGAAGAAATAGCTGTTATTAAACACTTTTAATTCTTAATTCTTCATATTATAACAGTACCAAAGGTTTTTCAAGGTTTTTCCAAGGCTTTTAAAAGGAAAAAGTAGCATTTTCCCACAGTTTTGTAAGCCTCTACTAAATCTTGCAATAAATATCGAACCGTGAGATGCATATTGTGGAAATATCATATCGAGGGATTTTGATTTTGTTACATCCCTACTTATAACAAAGCACAATTTTATGACAGTTGTTTATATTGAAATTCTAATTATTCCTATCCATAACATTTTTGAAACTGGCAGAATTCAGCAGCTTTGATAGTTATCGTGATATCATTGTAAATTGCAATTATCTTGGTCGTTATAACCATGACATCAAATTTCTATATCGTCCCATGCCTAATAAGCAGTGCAGTCCATTTTACAATTTTGGCTTCACTATTTTTATTTATTTTATGTAATACTTTAGAGGTCACTGTAGTACAGCTTTTTGGAACTCAAACTGCATAACTCACCAGCTCTTAACTCTATTTTAGTACAAGCCAAAGGTAAATTCAGGGGGATAACATCTAAATTTTGTCTTGTGAGAGCTCATGGCGCGAGATCTTGTCCCATCCGTCGTATCTGATATCGGCGCCGATACTGAAATATTTTCTTGGATCAGATATTGCCTTCAAATATCGGTTCTGTCGATATCCTGGTGGGACATTGATGTATAAATTCAATAAGACTTAAAGATCCCATGACATGGTACTTCTTGATGCTTTTATATGGTGCCTTTATGGTTCCCTAATACTGTAAATGAATCCTTCTTCAAAATCAAGACTCAGTGCATGAGATATGACTCTGACTGTCTTCATGAGGCTAAATATGTCTCTGAAACACTTTATTCTGGGCTTTGTTGCTTGAATTCAAATGAGGAGGACAGAGACAGGCCAGTGTGGGTGGGGGTGTGGCCAAATACGCCGCTGTTTCCTGGATTAGCGGTGCGCAGTGCACTGGCCCCACTTCCTTTTTTTAAGCGCGGAGGAAGATATGAGACGCGTTCCATTTAAAAAAAAACAAATTTCCACAGAAAATAAAATTAAACCACTGCTGTTTCAGAGGTTCGGACACTCAGATAAAGGACATCCGAACCTGAAAACACTCTCCCGTGTTTCCAGGCAAATAAAAAAACGCATCTCGCATTTTGTAGCTCGTTCGTGGTCCAAACTCTCTGGGCGTGATTTCCAGAGACGGGGTGGACATCCAGACGGGGGGTGGAAACCTTTCCGCGAGTGTGACGTCAGAAAGTTCCCTTGTTCAGAATCGCCCGTTTGGGCTGTCTTTTTTTCAAACGCGGAAAAGGATCGCAAATGCTCAGTTTACACATTTCGCAACCATTTTAGCCAGAACTAAGTTGTTCTGTAGTAACTTGAGACATAAATAACTGCCCCATCACGCATTTGGATCAGTTTTGTTTTATTTTATTTTTGTAGAAAGAAAATAAATGCTGTTTTCTTTTGGTACTTTTGGTATCGGTTAATATCATTAATCTGTAGACCTGTAACTTTTGTGTTGGAGGTTCCGTCAAACGCTTTTCTCCATGGAGATGTTATTGCTTCATCTGAAATGTTTCACAGTATGGCATTAAACCTTTCTATCTTCACGGAGACCAAACCAGACCAAGTTACAGGGCAGATCTGTGGAGAGGTGACAGTCGCACTCAGAATGTTGTTTTTATGGGGTTTTTTTGAGCTATAAAACCACCTGTAATTGAATAAATGTAAAGTAGAGCTGTTTAAAGTCATATTGTGGGACACTCCAGGCAAAGAAATGACATGATGGGAAAAGTTACACAGTGCACCTTTAAAGCTACAGTGTCAAAATCATTTTCGGTCCAGAAAAAGCTGGATTCCCTAGTTATCCCTTGGTTATTTTGTTGTTCAAAGAGAGCAGGTACGTCCTCTTTACCGGGGCAGTTGGCGTATGTTTGGGAGCTGGAGGTGGAGGACAGGAGCAATAATGTGGACGAGTGTTCCTGCCAATGACTTTATTAAAATTGGCCGTGCAAGAATCTGTGCAGAGAATTTTTAGACTTCGCTTTGGTGTGTCCTGTAGGGCCTATCTGGCTGGAACTGGTCTTGTCACGATACTGGATTTCAATACTAAGGAGTACAGTAGAGGCGTGCAAAAATATGGGAATATCAACATATCGTTTCGTTTAATGTGATGATACAGTATCGATATCGTGGGCTTTTGGTGTATTTTACTAAATTATTTTGTTACAGCGCTACAGTTTGGTTACTTGTTTGGAGGAAGGAAACTTTTTTTATGCCACACTTTTGACATATTCACTGTTTTGATGATTAAAATGGCGTGTTTCATATGAACTTTGCACAAGAAGTGGTTTGACAAAGGCAGCCACGAGTTAGTCTTTATTTTGTAATAAACCGTATTGAATCGAGTTGAAATGTATTGTATTGAATCGTATCGAATCAAAAGCTCACTGTATCGAGATATGTATCGTATCGAGGCAACTTCTTAATGATACCCAGCCCTACTAAGGAGTAGACTTAATACTCAGTGCTGATAGATAATTAAAAAACACTCTTTCTCTAGACAATAGAAAGTGATTTTCAACATTAAATCGTAGTATTTTCCTTTATATTTCCATGTGGTAGTCTCTGTGCTCTTGCACTTGTTCTGATACAGCTCCAGATCGTTCTAAAACTGTTCAGGAAAGGCTCATTTGTGGGAGTCACATTGGAGGGCTTATAATGAGTAGTAAGGTTGATGGAGCTACTGTATATAGACGGATAAATACTTCATTTATCCCGAAGGACATTCATTTTTCAGCAGCAAAATGTGCACATAGTAATATTACAGCAGTAATTCAATTTCTAGAGATGTATTTTGTAGTTTGGGATACTACTGCTACTACTGCTACTATTACTACTACTACTGCTACTGCTACTTCTACTACTATTACTTCTACTGCTACTACTACTGCTGCTTCTTTTTCTACTACTACTACTACTACTACTACTACTACTACTACTACTACTACTACTATTACTATTACTTCTACTGCTACTACTACTAATACTACTGCTACTACTATTGCTACTGCTACTACTACTACTTCTGCTACTACTACTGCTACTACTACTACTATTACTTCTACTGCTACTACTGTTGCTACTACTCCTGCTGCTTCTTCTTTTACTACTACTACTACTACTACTTCTTCCACTACTACTACTACTACTACTACTACTACTACTACTACTGCTACTACTGCCACTGTTTCTAATACTACTACTACTACTGCTGCTGCTTCTGCTACTACTACTACTACTACTACAACTTCTGCACTACTACTACTACTACTACTACTGCTGCTGCTTCTGCTACTACTACTACTACTACTACTACTAAAACAACTATATTAGGTACTATGGTTGTTTCATTTTTAACGCTGCTTCTACCACCGTTTCTTAAATTATCTTTGGTCTCACTATGGCATATTTTTAGACATTCATTTCTTTTAGATTTTCAGTATAAAAACATGCATTCCCTTGCATCGACAGATAGAAGACGGAAAAAACGATCCAACTTGTAGGCTATGCAAAAACGTAGCCTTTCATTTTGCAGTGTTTTAAAAGTGACAACGTAAACCAGTATACTCGAGAAATTCTAGAGGCGTAAATGGTCCAAAGAGCCATCTGAAAATGTAATATTATATAGAAATACTCTATTAAGGTCTTGAAAAGTTGTCTATTTTATATATTGAATATTTATTGTGCTTTTTAACGAAGCATGATAAATGAATTAATTATTTTATGGAGCAAAACCATTCTGCACTGGAGCTCTGTAACACTTTATCTGTAATAGTAGAGTGTGGATGAATGAAATGTGAAATATGGGACCAGCCTCTCAAATCTGCAAAACTAATTTACCTACAGGTACGAATAAAACAACCAAACCTAACCAAATTAATCGAAAACGTTGTATATGGCAGTATATAAGTACAACTGTGACTTTGTAGGGTAAATATGTGGATTTAATATCAAATTTTACTGCATTATTTTTTTTACTTTTCTGGTGGAGGGTCCGTCAAACGCTTTTCTCCATGGAGATGTTATTGCTTTGTCTGGAATGTTTCACAGTATGGCATTAAACCTTTATCTTCACAGAGACCAAATCAGAGCAAGTTACAAGTTTTCAATTTATTTTTGAGCTCTAAAACCACCTGTGATTGAATAAATATAAAGTCGAGCTGTTTAAAGTCACACTGTGGAACATTCCAGGTAGAGCAACCTCCAACCGAAAAGTTACACAATGCAACTTTAAGATGCGTGAAGAGTCCCTCAGTTGTCCAGGTAGAATCCATGATAAAGGAGAAATTCAATTTGTCAACTGGACAAAGTTTGTTTGGTCGAAAACGTTTCGCCGCTCATCCGAGAGGTTTCGTCAGCTCTGGTTCTAGTGCTGGTTCGACCCTGTTTATATCTAGCTGCAGGGAGGAGCTCCCTACACTGAAATAGATCTGAAACTATCTCAACTAATCTGTCTCTTTTGTATTACGAATTCCTCTGGCGTCTAGTACAGTGAACCCTCGTTTATCGCGGGGGTTAGGTTCCAGAAATAGCCCGCAATAAGTGAAATCCGCGAAGTAGGACAATTTTATATTTTACAATTATTCTACATGTTTTAAGGCTGAAAACGCTTCACCAGACACATTATATACCTTTCTGAGACTGGTATTAACATTTTTCTCTTGTTTAAACACTCAAACTTTTGTAGATTTTCATTAAAATATATTAATAGTGGGGGGGGGCACGTGACACGCGGACACGTGCGCGCGGACACGTGTGCGCGGACACGTGCGCGCGGACACGTGTGTTTGTTTTGGTACCACATATCCATGCCATGTGCGAAAGTCGAGTGGAAAGCGACCTGGATATCATTTTGGGCAAGACTCAAGCCAATGCTAACAGTGCCAAACTGCTAACAGACGCCTCTGAGCACCAGTCCTCACCACAAGACCAGGTAAGACCAACCTGCGCTCACAAGAGTTGGTTGCATTTCACCCCGGCTCCAAAATCAGACCGCTATCAATGCGTCGCCAATACTCCACAGCTCTCTAGGACGGGGTCGGGTTCGTTCTCTCAGCGTGACGGGGAAGAGCCACTGTCTCCTCTGTGCGCGCGAGTGTCCTCCCCCCGCTGCGGGCTCCCTCGAATGCGTCTCTCCCCGCTGCGGCTCCCCCGGCCCGTCCATGTTGATTCTTGGCTCTTCCATGGTCCGGCTCACACTCTCTTCCATGGCTCGTGCAAGTAAACAAAGGCCACACCTCCTGTCACCCAGGCGCTCTCGTGAAGGAAATCAGAGACTCTGTCCCTACCATCCCTGGTCTAGACCTGGTTTAGTCCTGGTTTAGACCTGGTTTAGTCCTGGTTTAGACCTGGTTTAGTCCTGGTTTAGACCTGCTTTAGACCTGGTTTAGTCCTGGTCTAGTCTCTTAGCTAATCAGGGCGCAGGACAGAATGTTACACTGTAAAAAAAAGTTACACTATAAAAAAAATTGGGAAAAAAAATTGGGGAAAAAAATCCGCGAAACAGCGAGGCCGCGAAGAGTGAACCGCGATACAGCGAGGGTTCACTGTATTAGCATATCTATTCAGCCCTAGGAGGCGCTCACTACACTGAAATAGCTCTGAAACTATCTCCACTAATCTGTCTCTTTGTTTTTCAAATTTCTCTGGCGTCTAGTTTAGCCTCCCTATTCAAGCCTCTGCCCTGGCTTGTCTGCCCTAATGTTACTTTGTCTGTTTTGACTTGGTTTGAGAATCGAATTATAAATGGGAGACAAGTTATGTCTAACTCCCCCATTTCTGTTTAACGACAGATTCTCTTTTTTGACAAAAATTGCCTCTTTAACTCCCCTCTCAAACCAGTTCTTTTCCCTGGCTAAGATCTGAACCTCACTGTTCTCAAAGCACAGAGGGTAAGGAGAAAGAAGAACATGTGCAGGAAGCCCTCTCTGTTTGTGGATATCCTAAATGGGCTGTTAACAAAACCAAGAGAGACAAGGGCAAGAAACAAGACAACAGAGAATCCGAACCCAGGAGGAAAGGGGTAGCGATTCCATACCTGGCCGGCGTTTCGGAAAAACTACAGAAGATTTTCAGACAATATGAAATTCCAGTTTATTTCAAACCCACAAACACTTTAAGACAAAAACTCGTCCACCCAAAGGACAAAACACCGAGCCACAAACAAAGTAATGTGGTCTACTCCATTCAGTGTAGTGAAGACTGCAGTGAGCGCTACATTGGAGAAACAAAACAGCCACTTCACAAGAGGATGTACCAACACAGACGGGCGTGCCAGAGTGGACCGTCATCTGCCGTCATCTTCACCTAGAAGCCACGGGCCATTCTTTTGAGGACAGTGAGGTTCAGATCTTAGCCAGGGAAAAGAACTGGTTTGAGAGGGGAGTTAAAGAGGCAATTTTTGTCAAAAAAGAGAATCCTTCGTTAAACAGAAATGGGGGAGTTAGACATAACTTGTCTCCCATTTATAATTCGATTCTCAAACCAAGTCAAAACAGACAAAGTAACATTAGGGCAGACAAGCCAGGGCAGAGGGGTGGAGAGGGTCGTTAGGCTTGAATAGACGCCAGAGAAATTTGAAAAACAAAGAGACAGATTAGTGGAGATAGTTTCAGAGCTATTTCAGTGTAGTGAGCGCCTTCTAGGGCTGAATAGATATGCTAATAGTAGACGCCAGAGGAATTCATAATACAAAAGAGACAGATTAGTTGAGATAGTTTCAGAGCTATTTCAGTGTAGGGAGCTCCTCCCTGCAGCTAGATATAAACAGGGTCTAACCAGCACTATAACCAGAGCTGACGAAGCCTCTCGGATGAGCGCCGAAACGTTTTCGACCAAACAAACTTTGTCCAGTTGACAAATTGAATTTCTCCTTTATCAATGCAACTTTAACTGTAACTAGGCTTTAGACATTTTATGGCAACACAATTTTGAAACAAAACAAAAAAAGTCTCAAGTCTTTTGTTTTTTCTGACAAGTATTTTCAATTTCTGCTCAAAAAAGTTGTATTTTTAAGAGAATTAATTTGAGAGAAGACTGAAATATGAACTGATAAAGAACATGTTTGAGGTTTAGGCTGCAGCTAGCGTGATTTGCTTATAAAAAGAAGGATTTTGTTTTTTGTTTTTTACAGTCACAACATTCTTCTTTTGTGATTTGATATTTGTACCAATTCAAAGAAGCGTCGCTGTGAAAGGAGTTAATTTATGACAAAGAAATCAAAGGATCAAGCACAATGACGGCATTTAAAAATACATATAATCCAGTGTAACGTGTGTGCATAAAAAATAAATTAGTTGCGTATAAAAGTGCAGATTTCTGTTTGCAGCTGATTAATATTTGTGATTGAAATGAAATGTATTGGTAAAATGTTTTAAAGAAACTATCAGTGTTAAAGTGTCGTCTGGAAAAGGGAGGAAGGGCCAGCTTACATAAAATGATTCTTCTTTCGGCTTCTTTTCATTCATTTCTTGTATATTCAGTGTTAGGTTAATGTCTTTTTTACTTTATGACTGAAATAAACAAATACAAATACAAGAGTGCTTTCGTTTCATTTGCGATATACAGTATAGTACGACCGATACAAAATACTGCGCAACTGTACTGCATATAACCTTTTGTAGTTCTAAATGATAGAAGAATTTTGGATATGTTTTCCGTATTTGAGAAACACGTGACACTAAAGAGCAGCTGTGGTTGGACAGCCTCAAGTTAAGACAGAGTTTTTTTATTTATTTATTTATTTCAATTAAGACAGTGCATATTAATCAATATGACGACAAAGAGCATCAATGTAAATATGCCGGAATTAGCACAAGAGCTGCTTTTCATCCGTTGTCCTAAGGCAGGTCAGAACAGAAGAACATTTAGAGGAACACAATCACTGTGTGCACATGGACGAGTGTAATCCGATTGCAAACGGATTGGGATCGTATCAAATTCATGTGCACAGGTTAAGGATCGTACAGGGATTGGTTTCCCGAATCCGATTGGAACCCCTGGCTTAGGCCGATGGTAATCCGCTTGGTGCCGCCTTGTGCGCGATATCGGATCGGACCGGCGTACTGCGCATGCGCGGGAATTTTTGCCAGGGATTTCACAGTGGCAGGAGGCGCTGATGCCGTCATAAGTAGCGATTGTGGCCGGAAAAGTCAGACGAAATCATGGCTGCGAAGAAAGAATGCACAACACTTACACCATTGCTGCTCCGTCAAACTCCTCGAGCACCATCTTTGTATACCTCCACATAGTTTGTTGTGTTTTTATTGAGTAGCCATCACCCGGAAGTAATTGGACTACAGCGCCACATAGCGTAGCGGAGCCGTCCAGGTTGCTGACCATTATCCGATTACACAAGTTTCATGTGCACTTGGATTATAAGACAGACCACCCGCCGAATAACGAGATCGGATTTGGAGAAATCTAATCCGATCTTACCATGTGCATGCAGTGACAGAAGAGACAGAAGTCCACATAGACATGACAGCAAGTTCACCACAACAGACCATTCTCTGAGTTTAAGAGGCCCCGAGAACCACGAACCCCCCCAACATCCCCTAAGAACATCTACCTGTGAGAGCATGTTTGATTATTTTTCAACCAATGTTTCAGAGTGTTCTTGAAGGTTTGAGAAGGACCCACAGTTCCTGACATGAGCAGGTAATGAGTTCCATGACTGTGATCCTCTGATGGACGTCACCATTTGGCCAAATTTGGTCCTGCGTCTGTATGTTCCAGTCTCCTCTCTGCAATGCTCTCGTGGTAACTCGGTGAGTCTTTTTTTTTTTTTTTTTTACTTATAAAATCCATTAACAGTGGAGGAGCGAATCCATTTAAAACTTTAAAAAATAAAGCAAGCAGCTGAGAAGATCTAAAATATTATACTTTCATGCACGTCGCTCTATGGTCCAGTTGGTCAAGCAATTTTGTTTGTGCTAGCGGGGATTTTAAAATTTGAATACAATATTGTACATTTAGAATATGTTTTTGGGGATAATCTTTTTGGCTTATTGCTTCAGTGGCATAAATTTGTTTAAATATTATCACTATATAATCATCATACAAAATTTGCCATCGTGACAGGCCTTTGGGGAAATCAGACTGAATTTTATTACATTATTTATTAACATTCTCCTGTATTTGACTGATAAATACCTCTATCCTCTTTTGTGTATCTGTTGCAGTTCAGTCACGCTGTTGTGATCGTATTGATGCACTGATATAGGTCACTCTCTGTTACACTTATCTGAGCGTCCAGCCCCAGGGTTTATGGGTAATGTTGTCCCTCTGTCGGCGCGACACAACAGTCAATGGGCTCGTGCTGCTTTAAAAAGGTCAACGGATCATTCACGTTAAGTCCACTCAATATGGTCCAAACCTGAGCTTTTCAAAACAAAACTCCCCCGCTGAATACAAGTGAATTCAGATACTACTAGATACTCATTTTTCACAGCTATCGATACTAAAAAAGTCACATTCACAGGACAAGAACAAGTATAAGAGCACATAGACTAGAATAAACGCCCATGGACCACTGAGGGATTACACAGATACAGCTCTGGAAAAAAATAAGAGATCACTGCATTTTTTTTTCTGAAATCAGCATCTCTACATGTATTACAGCCATTCCATTCCAGCGTCTGTTGAATTCAACACAAACACAAAGCTGAGCTACTTCAGTTCTTGCACCAGGAGTGGAATAAAGTCACCCAAGAACAATGTGAAAGACTGGGACTAAACCAGGTCTGAACCAAGACTAAAGCAGGTCTAAACTAAGATTAAACCAGATCTGAACCAGGACTAAACCAGGGATGAACCGGGACTAAACCAGGGATAAACCAGGACTAAACCAGGTCTGAATCAAGACTGTACCAGGTCTAAACTAGGACTAAACCCGGTCTGAACCAAGACTAAACCAGGTCTAAACCAGGACTAAACCAGGTCTAGAACAATGTGACAGACTTGTGGAGAGCATGCCAAGACGCATGAAAGCTGTGATTAAAAATAAGGGTGATTGCACCAAATATTGATTTCTGAACTCTTCTTAAGTGTAAACATTGGTATTATGTTGTTTTAAAATGAATTTGATCTTGTTTCTTTGCATTGTTTGAGGTATGAAAACATGGATCTTTTTTGTTCTTTTGACCATTTGTCATTTTCTGCAAATAAATGCTCTAAACGATAATGTTTTTTAATTGGAATTTGGGGGAAATGTTGTGAGTAGTTTATAGACTCAAAGTAAAATGTTACTTTTGCCCAAACACATACCTACAGTACAAGTAGTAAAATCAGAAAAACTGATCATTTTGCAGTAGTCTCCAGAGCTGTATAAGACCACATGGGAATATAAAGGAAAATACTACAATTTAATGTTGAAAATCACCTTCTATTGTCTAAAAAATACAGTTTTTTATTAGCGTTGTAGTATCGGAATCAGTATGGAGTATCAAGTCTATTGCTTGGTATTGAAATCAACACTAGTCATATGTTAAACCAAAAATTTATGAAAAGGAGCAGAAAAGAGTGACCTTACTGTATGTTATCTGCTGTCTTTTTCAGCTAATACCCAAATAGTATTAAAATTAAAAAAAAATACAAATTCATATATTACAATAGATCTATGCACACAGTTAAAGCCAGTACTGTACTTTTTCTTACTGCAGATTCTCCTCCACAAACACTCGTGCACAGATCAGAAGCTGCTGTGGTGGTTTTGTCCACTAGATGGAGCTCAGGAGCAGGACTCATGTTCACGGTCGCACACTAAAAATTCTCCTCAAATGTGCTCAGTTTGAAAAGACTTTCTACCAAGGAGAACGCAATCACACGTCAGAAAAAAATACTTCTATTTATATCAGTTTAATCAGATAGACATTCGTTTTTTGGGATTTTTGTGGTTTATGTTTTGAAATTACAAGATTTTGTGTCTTTTAGGGCTGTTAGTCTTTTAGTCTTTTAGTCAATTAATGATCGACTTTACCCACCACCTCTGGTCTTGATTTAGTCCTGGTTTAGTTCTGATGTAGTCCTGGTTTAGTTCTGATGTAGTCCTGGTTTAGTTCTGATTCAGTCCTCGTTTAGTACTGATTCAGTCCTCGTTTAGTACTGATTCAGTCCTGGTTTAGTTCTGATATTGTTCTGGTTTTGTTCTGATGTAGTCCTGGTTTAGTACTGATTCAGTCCTGGTTTAGTACTGATTCAGTCCTGGTTTTGTTCTGATTCAGTCCTGGTTTAGTACTGATGTAGTTCTGGTTTAGTACTGATTCAGTCCTGGTTTAGTACTGATTCAGTCCTGGTTTAGTACTGATTCAGTCCTGGTTTAGTCCTGATGTAGTCCTGGTTTAGTACTGATTCAGTCCTGGTTTAGTTTTGATGTAGTTCTGGTTTAGTACTGATGTAGTTCTGGTTTAGTACTGATTCAGTCCTGGTTTAGTACTGATTTAGTCTGGTTAACACCTGACCATATCACAAGTGAGATATGGGTCTGGAAACTCGCTTCGAAAAATCCCGTAGCGGAGGTGTGGTTAGCGATTGCCAACGGCCGTTTATTGGGCGTTATGAATGTCTATCATTGAGCGTATACGTAAGTCCATAGCCAATCATGTCAGTTGTCAGTTCAAACTACAAGCTTCCGTTTGTCATGTAGTACGCGTCACCGTCTTGCCACACCTCCCCCGCTCTCTGATTGGGGCCCTAAATCTGGGACTCTCGCTTGGACGAGTTTCCAGGCCGCCTTCCAGTTCGAAACGAACGGAAGCGGCCTGGGAATTCCCAGGCTAGTACTGATTCAGTCCTGGTTTAGTTCTGATGTAGTCCCGGTTTAATTCTGATGTAGTCCTGGTTTAGTACTGATTCAGTCCTGGTTTAGTTTTGATGTAGTCCTGGTTTAGTACTGATTCATTCCTTGTTTAGTACTTATTCAGTCTTGGTTCAGTCCTCGTTTAGTCCTGATGTAGTCTTGGTTTAGTTCTGATGTAGTCCTGGTTTAGTTCTGATGTAGTCCTGGTTTAGTTCTGATGTAGTCCTGGTTTTGCCCTTATTTATACACCTGTTTTTTGTCCTCCTAGTCTAGATTTACACATATTTAAATTTAGCTTTGTATATTTTGTAATATTTTTGAAAATGTTTTAGGAAATGTGTGTTGCATGCAGTCACTGTGACAGCAAAACTCGCGTCTGGTCTCTGAAAGTTGTAAAAAGTCGTGTTATAATGTTGTTCCCTCCTCAAAAACAGACCTGGAGTTGTGGTTTTTTTTTTCATTCACATGTTTGAATAACACTTTAATATTTGTCTTTCTACATCTCCAAAGCTCAAAATGCTCTGTTCCACCTTATGATGTCATGAAATGGTAGTTTTCAAGTTAACAGCTCCTTTTACCTTTTGTTCAGTAGAGATTGGCTGAAATTATACAAACACAACTTCAGGTATGTTTTTGAACAACATTATAACACAAAATAGCGAAATACGGGCCTTTAATGAACTAGCTCTGTTTTTCACATTTTTAAGACGGTAAAAATCAGGTACAGCGCCTTCAACATGTTCAGTGGTAAAAACTTTTGAATGTTCGGGCCTGAAATACAGCTGCTGTGGGACCTGTGGAGCCTTTGTTTGTCGTTTTGGAAAAGTCAATACGTCACGGAAACGTCTGTCACAAAAGTGGACTGCAATAAAAGTAATGCACTTTTTGAAGGCGGCTGCTCTTACCTTAATTAAACCCTTTCAAATCTACTGTAAACTCCAGCTGTCCAGTTGTATATGTGTGTTTGTGTGTGTGCGTGCGTTTGAATCTACTGTAAAGTCCAGCCTATGTGTGTGTGTGTGTGTGTGTGTGCGTGTGTGTGTCAATGGCCAAACAAAATGAAAAAGCTTTTTATTCGCCAATATTGTACTTTGGTTGAGTTGTGCTTTAGAGACTTTTGACATTTCATTGTGTGTAAGAAATGTCTTTATTCAGCAAAGAACCAAAAATGCTTGTTTGCATTGTTTTCCTGGCAAGTCCACAATGATTTCTCTCTGTATTTTGTACTGTGGAGGTATGAGTTGGATATTAATCGGGTCGCCGCTCACTCAGATCCAGGCAAACTTACTCTATTAATTGTTCTGTATTTTCATTATAAGAAATGAAAATCTACAAATGCACAAGGAAGTCCATAAAAGTGATTCTGGTCAGCACATTTTAGAGCTTTAGTGTACTGTGCGTATAGTACCTGACCAGACAGAACCACACTCTTTGATAAAACTTATTCTTTATTTAATAGGGACAGTGCATATTAATGAACAACTACAACATTGCAGTGTAAATATGCCAGATTATAGCAAAAATGCTCATTTCCATCTGTAGTCCCATGTAGTTAAAGCTGCATTGTGTAACTTTTCTGGTAGAAGGTCCGTCAGATGCTTTTCTCCACAGAGATCTTATTGCTTTGTCTGGAATGTTTCGCAGTATGGCATTAAACCTTTCTATCTTCACGGAGACCAAACCAGAGCAAGTTACAGGTCAGATCTGTGCAGAGTCAACCCCGCTCAGAGTCAGAATGTGTTTTTCTATGCATTTTTGAGCTATGAAATCACCTGTAATAGAATAAATTTCTTATGTAGTTGTACCTTGTATTTTTTATTACATTTTATTACATATTTTATTATATTGTTTATTATATTGTTTACTTCTTCCCCTGCACGTTTGCAACACTTTTTTTTACCCTGTACTATTATTGCATGTTATTAGTACTTCTTGACTATCTTAGCGAGTCAACGGCTCTACTGATCCTAAGCATTTCATTGCATTGTTGACCTTGTGTTGATTCTGCATATGACAAATAAACAATCTTGAATCTTGAATCTTGAATTGTAAAGGCACAGCACATGTTAATGAAGATTTAAAATGTAAATATGTAAAGATTATAGCCAACGTGGCTACAAGTCCCTTGGCAGGCTGTACAAATCATGTCAATCAAATCAAATCATGTACAGGACGGGGAAAAGGCTCTCTACCAGTGTATGCAGACACTGGGGGCGAGGTGGGGTTAAGTGTCTTGCCCAAGGACACAACGGCTCATCAGTGGGAGCTGGAATTGTACCGCCAACCTTTGGATCAGTGGACGAATGCTCTACCAACTCCGCAAAGGCTGGGGAACATTCGTCCGTATAAGAAGGGGGGGAAGGGGGAAGAAGGAGGGAGAAAAGGGAAGAAAATTGAGCAAGCCGCAGGTTCGAATCCAGACCAGAGCGAGAGCAAATTAACAGATTTAAATTTTAAACTTGCTTATTTTAAAATCAGTTATTTATCTTTTCATAATGTTTTGTAATTTTTCAGGGAAATTATTAAAAACTTTGTCCAAACTACTAATGTTTGTCCATTTAAGGGCATTTTACTTATGCAATTGTTTCCTATAGTAACTTTTGGGATTCCATTCATACCATATTGTAACTCTAAAGTTTCATTCAAACTGCAGGCAGCTTCTTGATATTATAAGTGCTTCTAGAATTCACTGTAAATTAATACAATATTTCTTTCATTCCACAAAGAAATATATTTATTAACACAATAGTATGCCCAAAATTTCACAATTTTCTTGGCAGTCAGTAATTTCAGTCAGGACAGTGATTATTTTCTAACTGAAAAGAAACCAGAATATAAAAACATGAATTTTAGATTCATAAAGATATTAGAAACATAAAGATATTGATATACAAGACCCACAATAAGTACATAGATAAATAGGAATAGAACAGTAATAGGATAATAATTGGAATAGAACAGTTATTAACACTAGATGGTAATAAAAATATTTATTAATATTAAAGTAAGTAAAGCTAACCCAATATTCTCATACGTTGAAGCCACACCTCTTTTGTAACTGGCTCTGTGTTTGGACAATATTCCTTGCCTTTTTACTGACTGTGACTGTTTCCACGGTGCGAAACTGCCCACATTTATGACATATATTTGAGGTCACAGTCATGCCTGACAAAAACAATGGAATGGACATATTTTTAGGTATTTATATTTTCTAATACACTAAATACCAACAAAAGCAGAAGTATTTCCTCAGACATATGTGAATAGGCAAATATTATTACTTGCATGTGAGGATAACTCTAAACTCTGATCGATGGGCCCGGTCCAACTGCTGAAGCCCAGCATGACCCCCTGGACCTATATCTGGTGCAAATGAGGGTTTTCATGATCACATGGCATCCAAACCAGCAGCCGTTGGGCAAAGAAGCGGTCTGGTGTTGGAGCCTGGTGGTACAAGGTAGCTGGTGGGGGGGGTGGTACCACAGGTCTCGGCGGACTTTCAGTTCCAGCTTCCCTTTTGCACCCAACATAAAAAGTGTTTCTGCCGCCCACTTGCTGTGGGATGGTCTGTGGCCATAGTACCGGGAGGTCCGCTGGTTCTGGCTATATTGAGAAAAAAGGTATAAGAAACAAAGAAAACATTGATTGATAATGGCATGTGCATTTTTCAGCGCATCTTACCATTGTTCGTGTTGTAGAAAGAAGGATGAGGAGAGTTTGATGAAGGTCTGATGGCAGACGAGGTCTGCGGAACAGCGGCGGGCATGAGACTGTTACAGGGATATGTGTCTATGGAACCTGTGAAGTCTCTAAATGAAAGATTATTATTATTACGTTTTAGTGAAATAAAGTTGTATAATTATGACAATTTAATTTACATGTGCTTAATTTTCAGTTAAATAAAATGATATTATTACCTGAGGGAGTTTCCTCTGCAGACAAATTTGGCTTGACCACGTGAGCCCCCAAATCTCTGCTTTTCAAGCTGTTAACAAAAGGGTCATTGTCAGTCAAATTTATGGGTCTAAATCCTGCACCACTGCTGCAGATATGCGTGTGTGTGTATGTATGTATGTATGTATGTATATGTAATAACATGCTGCTAACCATGGATAAAGTCAGTCTGGGTCTTTTGGACTGCTCATTGCTCTTTTGGGTCTTTTTGAAGGAGTAGACAGCTCACTCCTGGAGGTGGAGGGTGTGGGTTCTGCACTCAGCTCTCTGCTCCCTGCTCCTGGAGGTGGAGGGTGTGGGTTCTGCACTCAGCTCTCTGCTCCTGGAGGTGGAGGGTGTGGGTTCTGCACTCAGCTCTCTGCTCCTGGAGGTGGTGCAGGACAAGTCTAAGCCAGGGGTGGCATCCACTTTAGGTGGCAGATGACCCTGTGATACGTGCATGAAGATATACCAGACAAATAGTAGGCCTATTTAGGACACAAATATATTCTATATCATGTCTAATGCTGCTTCTTCTTCTTCTTTTTTTTTTTAAAGAAATGTAGGATAAATGATGGCACCTTATGAAATCCACATGAGCATGTAAGACGTGTGCTCCAGAGTGGTCTGTCTACCTCTACTTGAAAGCAGAGGGCACTTTTCTATCTGAAATCATAAACAAATATTCTGCAAATAACTAGTTTGTGTGCCAGAAGTCCATACATATACACAGTATTACGTTAAAAATGTATAATTTGTATTAAGTGAATCCTCTACTTGTTTTATCTGCACACATAACATGGAATATCACAGTTCCATATTAAATGCAATAAAGTTGAATCACTCTGGTACATCTCATACCATCATTTTTTTGTCTGGGAGCAGGTCTATTGCTGTTTGTCTGCGACGTAATTACCAATGAATTAACGTAATCATTACTAGTGTCTGGTAGCTATTGAAACAATTAAACTAAGCCACTGCATTGATGAAATATGTACAACCCACCTGTTTTATCAGTACGGTGAAGTTACGGCGCTATTAGCGAACTTTTGAGAGCGGCGAAGCACATGGGATTGTTGTCAACAGTGAGGCGAAGATAGAAAGACGGCAAGATGGACTACGCACATCGATTGGTTTGCAAATGATTCAGCTCACAGTTTGATTGGACTCACACCGTGGCCTGATTTGCTCTCGTGAAAGAAGATGGAGTTGCGGATCTTATTGGAAGCAGCAAAGACTCACGTTGCAAACTAACAGGCGCTTGAAAGCTCGAGCTACGCACTCCATTGGACGAAAAGTACGGACTATCGGCTTTGCGGTACCGCAACTGCCGCCCACTAATTTCAGACGGTGCGTTTGAACTTCAAAGTCAAGAGTCAAAGGAAAAGTAACGTTATTTTACAATCTGAGCCTTCTTTCGGTAATAAAACAAGTCGTTTGACTCACCCATATCACGTTCGTGTCATTTGGAGCTGTTTGAAGAAAGTTATGTTGTAGCGTATCCGTTAGCATTTGTATTCGGGGCGTTACTTTGCGGTCTCCAAATAACACAAACTTTAGCACTTTTCAAATCATAGAAGCCCGATGTCTTAATGTAAGATTTCATTTGAAGCAAAAGTGGTTATCCGAGATTTATCCATAGTTTTCAGCTTTGCGTTTCATGTTTGGGTCCCGGGAGCAGTCCGCGCATGCGCACTGGCGTCCTCATCTACTCGAAACTATGGCTAAATCTCGGATTACAGGCCACTTTTGCTTCAAACGAAATCTTTCATTAAGACATCGGGCTTCTATGATTTAAAAAGTGCTAAAGTTTGTGTTATTTGGACACTAAGCAAAGTAATGCCCCGAGCAAATGATACAGCACCATGTTAACGGATACGGGATCATTACTAGAACAGAACGGCTCAACATAAGTTCTGCGATACTGCTCCAATTGACAGAAAAATGCTATGGGTGAGTAAAACTACTTGTTTTATTGCCGAAAGAAGGCTCAGATTGTAAAAAAACGTTAATTTGCCTTTAAAGAGTTAAACCAAGGGTTATATGTAAAGTAACACTGTTTAATGTCATACTGTGCAATATTCCAGGCAGAGCGACGACATATCCATAGAAACAAGCAGGAGACGGACCCACAACTAAAAAAGTTACACAGTGCACCTTTAACAAAGATGAGTGGATCTGGAGCCGGATCCTGTCTCCCACATGCTCCTTTTGTGTTAAAGTAAACATGGATTTTTTTTTTTCTTTTTTTTTTTGGAGTAAAAAAAGAAAAAAAACAGCAACAAAGAGGCCTGAGAAACAGCACAGATGTTTGCAGAATCAACAATTGATGCACCAAACTGTTATGCATCACAAGCAGTTATATATTTTTCTCTGAATGTTACGAGAAATTTCGAGAGGAGACGTCTTCTGCATTTGTGAGCAGGCCTGTCAACAGAAATTTCGGGGCCCGGGGCAAAAAGTCTTACATGGGCTCCCCTCCATTATAAATTAATAGGAAGAAGGTCAAATCCTGGGCCCTTAAAACCCTGGAGCCCTTGACAACAGAACCTTTTATCCCCCCTTACTGCCCTGTTTGTGAGACCCAGGAAAATATAGCCTTGTTTCCATGAGTTCAAGTCATTTTCCACTGTCTAAAATCAACCGCACTTATGGAAGATAATTTGTTCCATTAGATTTTGAATTTTATATATCGCTGTATTTCTCATATTCAATTTTTTTACTCTGAAAAAAGATAATGTTTGAATTATTTTTATTTCTGAATTTCAATTTCTGAAATTTTAAGTATCCTTTTTCAATATGTTGACCAATCAGATGACGACACTCCTGCTTGTTACTAAATTAGATCGGGTCACTTTGGATTTGTTGCTTTTGCCTTGGCATCTTGGATCTTTCCTAGAGCTGGGCGATGTGGCCTAAGAATAAAATCTCAGATTTAAAAAAAAAAAATCAGATTTCCGATTTTAATTGATTTTTCTCTGCCCTACTGAAAAACAAATAACAGATGACAGACAAATGGCTCAAAACAATGCAACATTCTTTTATAAAACAAATACATTGCACCTAGCATCAATTAAGCTGCTATTGTTTAAAAATATATATATATCAGTTGTATAAATATCTTTCTTTTATAAAGAAGCATTTTATGGAGCTAAATTATTCCCTGATTGTGGGAAAGATGGACTGGAGTGGGTAGTGTTGTGTTTTAGTTAGCTTATGTTAGCTTGTGCAGTCTGTATACAGCTGTGGCAACTTCAGAAAAATATTTGCGGCTTGGTAGCACATACTTCGGGTCCAAAACTTTCACCATGTTAATGAATCCAGGCTTTTCCACAGTATAAATGGGCACCATGTCTTTTACAATATACCTCATCTTTTTGGTAAAATCAGGGCTCTCAAGTTTTGAAGTTTAGTTGGAGTGAGATTTTTTTTTTGGGGGGGGGGGGGGCTTGAAATGGATAGCTGTAAATGTTGGTCTCAAGAGCAAAACTACAAAGCAACTAATGAGAGTTATATAAATGAAGTTATTACCTGATGGTTCTCAGTCCTGAGTTGGATGTTCGTTTGTTTTAACATTCACCGTTTTGTCATCATTCGTTCGTCTCACTCGTGTTTAGTTGCCATTAACTCTTCTGAGCCACACAGACCGATGTTCTGGGCACAGAAGCGCTGTGACCAGTGGCTAGAGTTTCATTGGATTGCTTGCAAAATTTCAGCGTGAGAAATACCATGTGTGGCGTGTGAGCGTGTGAACTCGTTGAAATGCGTGTGTCACACTCTCAAAGCGTGAAACTTGAGAGCTGTGGGTAAAACATACAACAGTGTGTGGATTGCCTTCCGTCATGGGCCGTGCTTATAATACTGCAAACAGTTCGAAAATGTTTTAGGGACTGGACGGTGGATATTTTCATTCCGTTCGGACCTGCACTTCTCCCATTCCGCTGCGTGCAAAAGCTTTTGAACAGACCTTACAGCGAGCACTCATTTGTTCTAAGTCCGACGCAAGAAAACCGAACCAGTTCTATATAACAGATGTAAACACCTTTGTTTGGTACAAGCTCCGGCTTTCCCTCTCTCGCTAGCCGCGCTAGCTCATACAATGTTTGGGTGCGCCCCGCTAACTTACCTGTGTAAAACATGGCCGTGCATTAGTTCCGCTCCCATGTAAAAAATAACTAAAAAAATAGATTTTCTTAAAAACACATCGTCCTGAACTGTAAAGTCGAATTAATCAATTTAATCGATAAATCGCGCAGGTCTAATCTTTCCTGCACATTTTACATTCTGAATTTTGACTTTTGAATTTGAGGGCTTGAATATATTTGTGCTGAATATTAAGAAGGTGTTTTTATATTGAATTTTAAACACTTTGAAAATGTACACTTAAGTAAATATTAATAAACTAATTCAAACATGTTTTTTCAGAGTAAAAACATTTAAAGTGAGAAATTCAACTGTATTTCAAATTCAAAATGTGATCAAACAAATTATCTGTCGTATGTACTAAGCTGTTTGAGGAATCTAACCCACAACCTCCTTACCAAGAGGAGACAACAGGCTAACCACTCTGCCGCAGTAACACACTCAGAGCGATCAGGAGTTGAACCCACAACTAACTGAAAGCATGATTTTTATGAATCACCCTGTAGCTGAACTGTTGTTCTCTTTGTGTGCTCAAAGTCACAGTCTGTGGACCTATATCTGTGTTGAACAGACGTAATTGCCCTCTCCAGTTACCCCAGAGTCTGACGAGGACCCCCGTGTCTCTCTCCTGTCACATTCTTAAAATATATCTGCTGTACTTAGAGCTCCTGTATTCATGCTGCTGGGTTTCAGATGACATCACAACCTTCTATGGGCTAATAATAAAACAGATGTGGGGCAGGTAAAATAAATACAGCTAAAACGGAGATTTCGATCGTAATACAAATATTAATGTAGTCAGTAGTAAAGTTTAGTAGTCAGTAACAATGATCAAGTTCAACATTTGTGAATTTACATTTTGCATAAGTATAATCAATAGGACTGTCTCTTCCCCCCCATCTGGGAGTAAGGGCCTGTTTACACGAGAACACTTACGGGTAAAAACGACTAAATAGTTTATCGAAGTGCCTTTCGTTTAGATGGTGACTGAAACCCCCCTCCAAAGTGGAAAATTAGAATATGCTCCGCCGTAGCGTTTTAGTCTAAACTACCCAAGACGCAAAACTCTTGTCAAATCTGCTGACGTAGCGTACGCGTTTACGTCACATCGGTCCATATATCAGTGTACTTTGTTTGGCAGAACTCATTGCTTTGTAGTCTAACGTGGTCTGAAGCAATAGTTGAACTTCTTCGTCTGTTTTGTTTTGCTTTTCGCGGCGCAGATGAGAAGAAGGAAGATTCTACACATGCACGCGGACATAGTGATAATGTATCACAGCGCCACCTAGCCGCCTGCCATGCATACCCAAGCCAATTCCATGCACTTTTGAGTCACCGTATGCACGCAGATTTCCTCCCGAAAACGCTCGTCTAAACGCGGAATAAAAAGTGAAGACGCGACGCGACGCCGCTTTTGCGTCTTCTGTTCAGACCGTCATCATATAAACATAGCCATAATCACATACTGGAATCTGAAAACCACCAATAGGCCCGCCCATTTTACTCTCACTGGCATAAAGCTATATATATCTGTTGTCTCTTATGAGAATCTTAGAATGTAAAGTGGAGCTTCCTGATCAGTAAACTTTTAATCAAGCATCTATTCACCTGGGTCTGGTGTCATTTCTTAACAATTATTTATTTAATTAACCAACCGCAATCAACCGCCATCTCCCGATAGTCTTCACCAAGAAGCTCTTATGTCTTATTTGTGGATTTTGCAGCCCCTTTGATTTAAACAGCGTGGCTGGGACTGTAGCGTTCACAATTCATGGTTCACTCTCTAAACTTAAACTTTTCCATTTCCTTTGCAATCTCCCCCCAGACCTCAGTTTGTGTTTACGCTCATTTGGAGGAAATTGTGCCGCAAACTATTCACAAAACGCAACCACCCAAAATATAAAATATACAAAATATATACCGTTTAGATGCAGAGGAATAAGAATATAGCAGCTGTTAGCTCTGCACAATCTGCTCCAAGTGTGAGTTTAACCCCTGAGAAATTATAAAACTACTGACGTTTCTCTCTCTACAGTCACAAAGCATTTTTGTTTAATATTTAAGTTAAAGGTGCACTATGTCATAATATCTTGCTTGTTTCCATGGAGATGGAGAGGTGCACTGTGTAACTTTTTGGCTGGGAGTCCGTTGCCTGCTTGTTTCTTTGGATGTGTAAACAGCTCTACTTTACATTTATTCAATTACAGGTGTTTTTATAGCTCAAAAATACCTATGAAAACAGGCATTCTGACTGTGAGTGGGGTTGCCTCTCCACAGATCTGACCTGGAACTTGGTCTGGTTTGGTCTCCAGATAAGGTTTACTGTGAAGCATTACAAAGAAATAACATCTCCATGGAGAAAAGCTGCTTAATCCACCTTTTAAGGAAGAACAAAATGTACTTTGTGTCTCTGTGCTGGTGTTCTTTCATGTTCATCATCAGCAGAACAAAAAAGAACCATAAACTGAGAGAAAAGTAGTTTTTATTTTTTATTTGTACTTGGAAGTTGAACTGCTACTTTTTCTAATGTTTACAATAGCAGTTTGTACTAACATATTGCAAACAGAAGAAGTACTTTTACCATACACAGTCATAAAGGGTTTATGATCGCTCTGTATTTGTCTGAAACATTGACAACAAGTTTAATAGAGCTACTTCATTTTTATTGCTTCTCATTCCTGGAGGTGCAGGTGCCCAGAGCATGCATCACTCTCAAGGCTCTCATTCACACACTTTATGAACTAAACAACTTCGCTTCACTCTTTTCAAGTTTTATCACTCTTACCTTTTGGCTACAACCTTCTCCTCTGCTCCTCTGACCCTCCCCTCTGCTCCATCTGCTCTTCTGCATTTTCTGCTCCTTCTGACCTTCTCTGCTCCTCTGCTCCATCTGACCTTCTCTACTCCATCTGCTCTTCTGCATCTTCTGCTCCATCTGACCTTCTTCTCTGCTCCTCTGCTCCATCTGACCTTCTCTACTCCATCTGCTCTTCTGCATCTTCTGCTCCATCTGACCTTCTTCTCCTCTGCTCCTCTGCTCCTTCTGACCTTCTTCTCTGCTCCATCTGATCTTCTCCTCTGCTCCATCTGACCTTCTCCACTGTTCTTCTGCATCTTCTGCTCCATCTGATCGTCTCCTCTGCTCCATTTGACCTTCTTCTCTGCTCTTCTGCTCCTTCTGATCTTCTCCTCTGCTCCATCTGACCTTCTTCTCTACTCCTCTGCTCCATTTGACCTTCTTCACTGCTCCATCTACTCTTCTGCATCTTCTGCTCCATCTGACCTTCTTCTCTGCTCCTCTGATCCATTTGACCTTCTTCACTGCTCCATCTGCTCTTCTGCATCTTCTGCTCCATCTGATCTTCTCCTCTGCTCCTCTGCTCCGTCTGACCTTGTCCTCTGCCTTCTTTGCTCCTCTGATCCTTTTACCCTCTCTTCTGCTCCATCCAACCTTCTCAGCTGCTCTTCTGCTCCATCTGACCTTCTTCTCTGCTGCATCTGACCTTCTCCACTGCTCTTCATCTTCTGCTCCATCTGCTCCCATCCTCTGCTTCGTCTGACCCTCTGCTCCCCTCTTCTGTTCCTCTTACCCTCTCTTCTGCTCCTCTGCTCCATCTGCTCCTCCTCACGCTCTCCCCTGCTCCATCTGCTCCTCCTCTTTGGTTCTAACCTCAGCAGCCTTCTCTACTACATAAACTTGTGGTACAAATAGTGCCTATGTCCTCCAGATCTTCTGAGGGGATCCAAAGTCACAAAGAGAAAGTTGAAAACTGGGACTAAATACACAGATATAAAACCACATGGGAATAGAAAAGAAAGTATGATGATTTAATCCTGAAGATGTTATTCTGTTATCTAAAGAAAGAGTGTTTTATTTATTATCGTGGATATCAGAAACGGTATTCTCTCAAAATGTCCACAACAACATTTATAAATGATGTAGTGATTTCTCTGTCCGTCCTTTAAAGTGACCACATCATCACACCCGATCTGACCCACATTGTGCTGCTGTGGTCAGAAGCAAAAAGGCATCTCACAACTCTTAACGTCACATTCACGTCTTAACAAAAGCCTAAGGAGAAAAAGGCCTTATGAAAGACTCCTAAGTGCATGGAGAGAGAGAGAGGAGGCAGGGAGAGAGAGGGAGAGGAGGGAAGGAGAGAGAGAGAGAGGGAGAGGAGGGAAGGAGAGAGAGAGGGAGAGGAGAGAAGGAGGGAGAGGAGGGAAGGAGCGAGAGAGGAAGAGGAAGGAAGGGAAGGAGCAAGAGAGGGGGAGGAGAGAAGGAGAGAGAGAAGGAGAGGGGGGGAGAGGAGGGAAGGAGCGAGAGAGGGAGAGGAGGGAAGGAGCGAGAGAGGGAGAGGAGGGAAGGAACGAGAGAGGGAGAGGAGGGAAGGAGAGAGGGAGGGAGAGGAGGGAAGGGGAGGGAGAGAGAGAGGGAGAGGAGGGAAGGAGTGAGGGAGGGAGAGGAGGGAAGGAGTGAGAGGGAGAGGAGAGGAGAGAAGGAGTGAGAGAGGGAGAGGAGAGAAGGAGCGAGAGAGGGAGAGGAGGGAAGGAGCGAGAGAGGGAGAGGAGGGAATTAGTGAGAGAGGGAGGGGAGGGAAGGAGGGAGAGGAGGGAAGGAGAGAGAGGGAGAGGAGAGAAGGAGAGAGAGAGGGAGAGGGAGGGAGGGAGACGAGGGAAGGAGCGAGAGAGGGGGAGGAGAGAAGGAGCGAGAGGGAGAGGAGGGAAGGAGCGAGAGGGAGAGGAGGGAAGGAGCGAGAGAGGGATAGGAGGGAAGGAGCGAGAGAGGGAGAGGAGGGAAGGAGCGTGAGAGGGAGAGGAGGGAAGGAACGCGAGAGGAAGAGGAGGGAAGGAGCAAGAGGGAGAGGAGGGAAGGAACGTGAGAGGAAGAGCAGGGAAGGAGTGAGAGGGAGAGGAGGGAAGGAGCTTGAGAGGGAGAGGAGGAGAGAGGGGAGAGAGAGAAAGAAAGAAAGAGGGAGAGAAAGGGGAGGTGCGAGAGGAAGAAATAGTGAGAGAGATGGTGAAAGAGAGAAGGACAGAGTGAGAGGGAAGAAGAGAGAGCAAGAAAGCAAGAAGGGAGAGAGAGGAGGAGCAAGAGAAAGAAAGAGGGGGAGGGATGGGGTGAAAGGGGAGGTGTAGGAGAGAGAAAGGGGGAAGGAGAGAGGGGGAAAAAAGAGAGGGAGCAGGAGAGAGGGAGAATAGAGTGAGAGAGAGGGGGAGAAAGAGGGAAAGAGATAGAGAGAGCGCGAGAGGGAAAGAGGGAGAGCGAGAGGGAAAGAGAGAGAGAGTGAGAGGGACAGAGATAGAGAGAGGAGGGGTGGAGAGAGGGAGACAAACAGAGAGTGGAGAAGGAGAGAGCAGTAGAGAGGGGGGAAAAAGAGAGAAGAGGAAGAGAAGAGAAAAACAGGAAGGGAGAGAGGGGGAAGAGTGGGACAGTGGAGGTGTGAGGTAATGAGAGAGGGAAAGAAAGGAAAAAGAAAGAAAGAAAGAAAGAAAGAAAGAAAGAGGGAGAGAAAGAGAAAGTGGAGAAGGAGTGAAAGAGGGAGATAAAGAGAAATAAATGGAGGGAGGGTGGAGGGTGGAGATGTGGAGGTGACCATTACCAGACCATCAGTGGGTTCCTCGGGGCCAAATGGAGAAGCAGGACATTACAGAACAAAGCTACAGCCGCGGGCTCGGAGCTGGGACAATACAAAATGGCCGAGACTGAGTAAAGACGAGTTTCCGGCGTTTCGAGGTTGTGCTGACCTGATGCGCTGACATGGAAGCACAATGGAGATGAGTTTAGTTCGTAATCAGAGGTAATGTAATGTACTGTACCAGCGACAAAGTGTGATGTCTCCGTGGGGCCTCACTATCTCCAAAACGTGCTGATCTCTCGTTTGGACAATGCACGTGCTTCATGTGTTGGTTTGATAGTTCTGCAGGTCGAGAAGTTTACGTATAGCGTCCTCAGATTGTAAGAACTATAATTTTGAATAACGCAAAACCTTCATTGAAAATTGTAATTCATATTTTTATTCCTTTTAGGTGAAATCGGTAAATCATGTAAGTTATGTGTATTAGCAAAATGCAAAAAACTTGATGAAATTCCTTTTTAAAATTCAAAAATGTATTTAAGTGACACAAGATTCAAATGCATGAGGGTTCATCATGTCAGACGCTTCAGTTTCTTATTGATTACCTTGTAGAAGTAAAAAAAATAAAATAAAATAAAGGGTCAGATGGAGCAGAGGAGGGTCAGATGAAGACGTGGGAGCAGAGGAGAGGGTCCGATAGAGCAGAGGAGCAAAGGAGAGCTTTAGATGGAGCAAAGGAGAGCTTTAGATGGAGCAGATGAGCAAAGGAGCAGAGAAGAGGTTCAGATGGAGCAGAGAAGAGGTTCAGATAGAGCAAAGGAGAGGTTCAGATGGAGCAGAGGAGAGGTTCAGATGGAGCAGAGGAGAGGTTTAGATGGAGCAGAGGAGAGGTTCAGATGGAGCAAAGGAGAGGTTTAGATGGAGCAGAGGAGAGGTTTAGATGGAGCAGAGGAGAGGTTTAGATGGAGCAGAGGAGAGGTTTAGAGGGAGCAGGGGAGAGGTTTAGATGGAGCAAAGGAGAGGTTTAGATGGAGCAGGGGAGAGGGTTAGATGGAGCAGGGGAGAGGTTTAGATGGAGGAGAGGAGAGGTTTAGATGGAGCAGAGGAGAGGTTTAGATGGAGCAGAGGAGAGGTTTAGATGGAGCAGAGGAGAGGTTTAGATGGAGCAGGTGAGAGGTTTAGATGGAGCAGAGGAGAGGTTTAGATGGAGCAGAGGAGAGGTTCAGATGGAGCAAAGGAGAGGTTCAGATGGAGCAAAGGAGAGGTTCAGATAGAGCAGAGGAGAGGTTTAGATGGAGCAAAGGAGGTTCAGATGGAGCAGAGGAGAGGTTTAGATGGAGCAGAGGAGAGGTTCAGATGGAGCAGAGGAGAGGTTTAGATGGAGCAGAGGGGCAAAGGAGCAGAGAAGAGGTTCAGATGGAGCAGAAAGGATGGTCAGGTGGAGAAAAAGATACAGAGGAGATGGTTAGTGGAGCAGAGGAGAGGATCAGATGGAGAAGTTGGGCAAATGGAGCAGAGTAGAGGAGCAGAGGAAAGGGTCAGATGGCACAGAGAATGAAGAGAAGGTGAGATGGAGCAGATGGAGCAGAGGATGAGGAGATGACCTAATGAAAAATACCCAGGAGGTAAGTACAGTACACTGCGTTCAGTCATTTGAGCAACACTTGACATAAATAGGGTCTTTTGGTTCTCATTTCTGAATACCATTGATTCTTCCGCTGGATATTGGTCATCTAAAAATTTTTACATGTTTTTCTCTCTCTTTCTCATCTGAAAACTCATTGCAGATTTAGCCTTCGAAACCTGGGACCACAAACTCAAATCTCCCCAAATCTGATCAGGCATAATGGAAGTGGACCTGTTTTTTTGAAATTCTATTGTACTTCTCAAATAAATCACCATTTTCAGCTAAATTTGTAATAACAAAGAAAAGAAAAAGTATCGGAAATCAGAAACCTGGGACCACAAACTCAAATCTCCCCAAATCTGATCAGGCATAATGGAAGTGGATCTGGTTTTTTGAAATTCTATTGTACTTCTCAAATAAATCACCATTTTCAAGCTAAATTTGTAATAACAAAGAGAAGGAAAAGTATCGGAAATCAGATACGAACCTTTCCAGAATAACTCAAATGATCTTGAGCTGTATCAGAACAGGGAGACCTCATTACACAAAATGTACTTTAATCATGTCATACTGGTTTTCCTTTATCATGAATTCACTAGATGTTATGCGTTTGGTTTGTGCCTGTTTGCGTAACTTTAATTTTTCATTTGAGGTGCCATTGCTGTGAAATTTCCTGTTTTCCCCTACCCCCTATTGTACAAAACCACTGCCCCGTAGTAGTATTCTCACGATACAAATATTCCAAAGTCGATTTCAATTAGGGCTGGGGAGTATACCGGTTCATACCGAATACCGGTGTTTTTGTTTGTTTGTTTGTTTTTAATGATTTTTGAATTGAATTTTACATTTACCGCAATATTGGTGAGTGTGTGCGTACAAAACTTTGGGAACACAGAGCGGCAGAACATCACGCCGGGGAACTGTTTTGCAGTGGCATGAGAGCGGTGGAAGCGTAAGCTGTGTCCCAATTAAAGGGCTGCAGCCTCCGCTGCTTTTTCGGGCGCTTTTTCGGCCACTCCCAAGGCTGCAAAAGCTGCAGCCCTGCAGCCTTCACGGACCGCAAGGCCGTTGCCGAAATGGGACAGGTCCACAGAGCCGCTCGCAGCGCCCAGACACGCTGCTAACGCTAATGCTAACAACATGCACCACACAAATTACGCACACGGATCAATAACCCTTGAATTGGGACACGGCTACAGTGTGTGTGGAGCAGTGAACAACATGGATGTTGTTGTTAGAAACAGGAACTTATACCGAAAAGAGAAGCCGTGTCAATTGTGTGGAAGAACTTCGGCTTTAAAAAATCTGACGCTGATCAAACAAACAGTCTGAGTCGCTAAAATTGTAGCGACTCAGACGTCACTCAAAGACGCGTTTGCTAAGGGGGCCGCCGACGACAAGAGAAGCAAATGGTGGAATGATATTACCAACGCTGTTACTGTCCACTTCGCCAAAGACATGGTACCACTTAGTCCTGTTGAGAAAGGACCTTCAAGGAGATGATTAAAGCACTGGACCCAGATATGTTTTACCAAGTCAAATTTACTGCAGTAATTATTCTCTAAATTATTAGGAAATGGGATTAACACCTAGTCATGCATGAAAAAAACAAACAAAAAAAACCCATCAAATACAGTGATACCGGTATAACAGAAAAATTGAAAAATACTGTGATATCAATTTTTGGTCATACCGCCCAGCTCTAATTTCGATACTAAGGAATAAACTTGAACCTCTGTACTGATTCTGAACATGTGGCCTTATATCTGTGTAATCACTGTAGATGAGTCTGTGCGGTCTGATTGTTCTGGCTCTTGCCTGATTTGGCATCAGACTGAAACAAAAACAGTTTAATCAGATGCTATCGTTTCAACTTAGACTGACAATGTGTATTAAAGAAGTGGGTGTTGGTTTAAACAGGGCACACATATATATCAACATGTTTGCAGAGTGTTTTCAAGTGATTTGCAGTAGTAGATTGTAGTAAATGGGCCAATTAGATGTTTCTTTGTGATAGAATAGAATAGAATAGAATGCCTTTTATTGTCACTATTCATATGTACAATTTACATGATACATACTCAAATGGGATTGAGCATCTCACTTCAGTGCAGACATTTAAGTAGGATAAAATAGTGCAAAAGAGAAAAAATTAGTGCCAAAAAAGTCCTCTAGGAGCTGGTACTGCACATTTGTTACCAGGTTATTGCTCAGTCTTGCTCAGATATTGAAAGTGCCAGATGTAGGATGACCAGGTTTGCAAAATCAAAAACTGGGACATCGCCGATTTCGGGTAGTTTTTAATAATAAAATGATGAAACTAGTGTGTAATTAAGGAAATTTGTTATGCACTCGACCCATTCAGGACTAGTGTCAGTCATTCAAACACCCTTTTTGCAGCTTAACTGCTGTATCTCTGTTCACTAAACCAATAATTTCATGTTTGTCTGGTGGAAAATCAAACATATTTTTAAAGGTACAGTGTGTAGGATTCGTGGCGCATAGGTGGTTAGTAGCTATTCCACTTCCTCTTTTGGCTATGGCAGACCTCGAGGGTCACCCGGGCGCGACGTAGCGCCGACATCTCGCGTGCCCGCGCACGAACCGCGCGCCGCTGTATACATAAAACGCGGTCCCCCGTTCACTTTTTTTTTTCTTTTCGCATGAAAACACACAATCCCGATCATGATTCATGACAATCTACACATCAAATGAAACCTTACAGTCTCCTCTTTTTGACTATGCAATTCATTTCCCTGCAAAACAATCACTCCCCGAGCACATGGGGCTTTTATACAGAAAAGCACAAAACTTAGCTTACTTAGCTTACCTTTGAAGGCTCTGCACAGGTCAAACTCTGTATTTCATCATAAACTTGGTCTCAATCTGTCCATAAGGATCCAGCGAATAAAATCCAGTAAAACAATTTAGTCCAAAATACGTGTTATATCCATTACGATGTGTGATACAGCAGCATGCTTCTTTACACGAGGCTCCCCCCTTCCCCCCTCCCCTTCCCCTTCTCTCCTTCGCTCCTCCGCTCCCACATGAGCAGCTGCTAGCAGGAGCCGAGGCGAAGGATGAGCCCAAATGTCCTTCTGCGGCTCTCGTATTCAAAATGGCTGCCTCTATATGGGGAAGATCCCCCTTTTATGTGACTATATCTAAGTCCAAAAGAATACTTTGATTTCATGATGGAAGTGAAAAGGCTTGGAAAACAATGTATTTTTGAATGGGTATCTTCAATTTCAGTAATTAACAGATAAAAATCTTACACACTGTCCCTTTAAGCTTTTTACTCCTATATTTAATAGCAAGCGATGACCTCATTCTTTTAAAACAAAATAGTCTGTATTGTACCTAATCAGCCCACTGGATCTGTATGATGTAAAAAAAAACACACAAAAAAAACAATGATTCATGGCTAGTGAAACCTTAAAGAGACAGTGTGTAAGATTTTTACCTGTTAATTACCGAAATTGAAGATACTCATTCAAAAATATGTTTTCCAAGCCTTTTCACTTCCATCATGAAATCAAAGTATTCTTTTGGACTTAGATATAGTCACATAAAAGGGGGATCTTCCCCATATAGAGGCAGCCATTTTGAATATGAGAGCTGCAGAAGGACATTTGGGCTCCGCCTTCGCCTTCGGCAAGGCTCGTGGTAGCACCGGAGGCAAAGCAGGCGGAGCGCTCAGCGCAGGCAGCGCCAGAGAGAAGGAGAGAAGGAGAGAGGTGCGGGTGCGGTGGGGGGAGGCTCGTGGTTTTGGGTAAACAACAAGCATGCTGCTGTATCACACGTCGTAATGGATCTAACACGTGTTTTGGACCAAATTGTTTTACTGGATTTTATACGCTGGATCCTTACGGACATATTGATACCAAGATTGTGGTGAAATACAGAGTTTGACCTGTGCAAGGTCTTCAAAGGTAAGCAAAGTAACAAACCTCGTTTTGTGCTTTTCCGTATAAAAGCCCCATGTGCTCAGGGAGTGATTGTTGTGCCGGGAATTGAATTGCATAGTCCAAAAGAGGAGACTGTAAGGTTTCATTTGATATGTAGACTGTCATGGTACACGGTCGGGAATGTGTGCTTTCATGCGAAAAGAAAAAAAAAACTGAACGGGAGACCGCGTTTTATTAATACCGTTGTTGTCGGCCGGGTGCGCGCGCGGGTACGCGAGCTGTCCGCTACAGCGCGTCCGGGTGACCCTCGAGGCTTGCTGTAGCTAAAACAGGAAGTGCCATAGCCACTATCCACCTATGCGCCACGAATCCTACACACTGGACCTTTAACAAAAGAAATCCTTCATGGATTCTTGCTGTTGTCTAATGTGCTTCTATTGTTTTAGCAAGTGACCAGCTTTATGAGCTCAAACTTTCTGAACAATGAAGTTAATTTAACATAAACAGTAACATTAAAGCTGACCTATTCTAAAAATAGACTTTTCAGAGCTTTTAACCATTTACCAATCCAAAGTTGTATTTGGAGTGATTCGTGCATGGTTGAGGCATCTTTAATCACTTATTTTGAAGATATAATTTTGCTGATCAACCCTTGTGTTACTGCCCCCCGGTACTTGCCCACTGCTCTGTACTTACTTACCCAAGTTTTGTAACATGGAAGTCAGTGGACTTGTTTTTTTTATTAAGTTGTTTTAGATGAATTTTACAAATAAATGTGCAAATTATAACATTCCGTAATTATCCATGGGTGACATAACAGATTATAACTATACCACAGACACAAGCACAATGTCTTCATTAAAATCTAAATTGCTTTTAGGTAGAATAGATCATCTTGACACTTAATCTTTGGCATGTAGAGATGTCCATGATCTACTGAAAGGAAAGTATAATCAATTTCTTTGTACTTTGGATTTGGATAGAAAGGTTTAATGCTATACTGTGGAGCATTTTCATTTCCATGGAGACAAAAATGGAGCGTGACAACAGAAATCAAATCAAACAGCCATGGCTTTATAAGTTAATAGCCCTAAACTAGTCAAATCCCCTTCATTTAATATTCTTAATTTAAATCCTGGTGATTCGTCCTTGTCATATTTACAGGACAGTCCCTCTCTCCTGTCACTCTGACTAAATTGTGAGCAGCAGGTCAGGGTATTATGTGTCCAGCAGGGGGCGCTGTGGACCGTTGTGAGTAATGCATTTAACATGGAGATCTGCTGTGATGGGGTTAATCACTCATGACGTGTTCATTTAAGATTTGCAAAACACCACAGGACTGTAGCAAGTTCTGCTGAAATCATAGACAGTATAAAGAAGTGAGTGTGTTGTGGCCCACAGCGTTCAGCTCCAGTCAAACGAAGCTCACAGACGCTAGCAGTTATAGGAGCGAAGTTGGAGCAAAGTTCCATATTTTGAATTTAACTCGTGAGTGTCTTAGCAACCAAAGAGCCAATCGAGAGCGAGACTTGACGGTGATGCCTAGGGCTGAACAATCTTATCGTTTTAGATTGAAAATCGCGATCTCAGACAACACGATTTTGGGATTGTTAAAGTCACTTAAAATAGTTAAAGACCATTAAGATTGTTAAAGTTTTTTGCACTGTTCCTAACTGACCCAGGTTTTGTTTCGTCAGCTATTTCACACATGTATGCCGCCTGGCCCGCCTCCCTGCCATGCTGCTAAACCCACCAATCAGAAGCGGCAAGCTGCACGTGGACAGGTTGGTGAGGCCGGTGTTGGCCGCTCCGCTCTGAGCGATCCCTCAACTCAAATACGCCATGTAGCCCCGTGCGGTCTGGGCAGTCACGAGCTGGTGAAGCCGGTGTTAGCCCCCGTTTAATTAATGTCCGTAATCCGTCATTCGAGTGCATGGCGAGAAAGTCTGGAGAAACGTCTAGTAAAAGTGATACTCGGGCCAAACAGACAATTCCAGCTTCTTTTGCCAGTGTAACTCCGTATGACAGAAGCAGCTGACGACACCAGGAGATAACAACTGCCGTAACACTTTACATTACCAAGGAAATGGTGCCTGTAAACACGGTCACCAAAGAGTCGTTTAAAAGTCTCCTCTGCATGATGGATAAGAGGTATATGCTTCCCCTCTGTTGTTAGCTGACAAACTGTTAGCATAAGGCTAGTTTACATTACAAACGCTATAGAAAGGCTACCGCGATTAGCTACCGCTATATTTAGCATTGCTATATTTAAGTTTAAGTTGTGTTGTATTTTATACGTTATTATTATTTATACCTGTTATAAAATACAACAATCAAGCTCCCTAGAGCCATAAAAGACTGACCTTGCACCACTTTTAACTTTTTTTTTCTTTTTCAGGCACTTGTGATATTTTTTCTCTGTAAGCAGCCATATTTGTTTTGATTCAGACAGACGATGTGTGTCTCTGTTTGGCTAATCCACCTCTGCAGAGACGAACTGACACTTTATACAAGCAAACATAATATTTTTATGAACTCTGCTCCAGAACACAGAGGATTAGAGAGAGGCAGTAGACTTCATTACAAAGACCCATCTGATCATCAAACATTAGAATTTACTGAATCTCTGTCTCAAACTGCTCAGCCCTGTTTACAAATGCTCAGAATAATACCAATAATAAGCAGCTCTCCTCGTCTGTAAAGTCCTATCTAAACCCTGTCCATCTCTGTCGAGTTTCCAGTTTGTTGCTTTCACATGTTCAGATGTTCTTCGACCTTGTCTGTCGTCTTGAGGTGAGTCCGAGCTCTGGGAACTTCTGCGTGTGAAGATCTGACGGAGCTTTGAGATGAAATTATCCTCTGTTCTTTTAAGTCCCGTCTCGCTCACATTTAAATATCATAATGATCCTCGGAGATTACAGCAGTGCAATAACAGAGTAGAGTTTGCTCATGTTTACTGCTAATACCCGCCCAATACTGCTTTATATGGTCCAGTACATGTGATTGACAGATAAGAAGAAACCAGTTTAAATGTGCATGGGGAAGTAGCAGGAGCAGTAACAGTAGTACAGGTATTTAATCAGACCCCCCAGGATTTCGCGGGCATTTTTTGTGATTGTTGCGGGCTAAAATGCCTGAATTTGCAGGAGCTTTTCCAAAAAGTTGCGATGAAAGTTGCGGTGCTTTTAAGGTTTTTGTTGCGATTTTGTTGCGGGAAGAAGTGAAAGTTGCGATAAATAGTTGCGATTTTCGCTTTTTGTAACTAAAATTGAGTAATATTTTGAATACTGAGTTATTCCTGACAAAGAATAATACAAAGACACAGAGATCACAGATATGGTCCTAAAACAACCTTACCAACATCGAAAATAAATTGCTACTAGGAGGGGAACTGTTTCGCCCGGTCTTTTGCTGTTATTTTAATGGGCAAATGGTTGCAGACATGTTTCTTTGCCATTAGAAGCCGTGTCTCAATTCCCAGAGCGCGCGGCTCGGAGCGTGGCCCGAAGGGCATGTGCGTCACACATTTCGACAGAACACCGGCGCGACGACTGCTGTCCCACTTCTTTTTTGTCCCATGCGCAGTTAACACGCGGTCCGAAGACCGCAGTCGTTAAGCGGTCCGCGGACTGCAGTCGGGGCTGAGCAAGTGTGCACCTCCTTGACTGCAGTCTGAGCCCCCTTCGGGCTGCGCTCCGAGCTGTGCGCTCTGGGAACTGGGACACGGCCGCAGTTTCGTTTTGTCACACGGAAGTAAGGCAGAATGTTACGGCTTCCAAACTCCAACCTTTTAGCCGCCGAGAATATGAGGTTGGGTCCTATGGCTTGCAGATTTGTGACGCGCAAAGAGGAGGCTATGGTGACGGATACGCTGAGATCCAGATATGCGTTTTGTGCATTTATTACAAAAAGACCGCACACAGCTATGACAGCGCAGCAGGATGAAATGGAACTCATGGAAACCAGCAGGATGAACAGATTAACATGAAAGATGAATGAATGGTTTGCGTTCAACAAAAAATACGGCTACACCCCAACCCTGACTCTCTCCTCTGTGTGACAGGTGAGCGCGCGCTTTTACACACACACACTTCCGTACGTGCACACACCCACACTCACGTGAACCACCGCCTCTGCCGCACATACACACAAACGCACCGTGCACCTCATCTCAGTTATGTCTCCTACACAGAAGGAAGTTGGTCGGCATTCAATACGTCGCCGATGATTGGTCAAAATTAGTAAAAATTGCGGAAAAGTTGCGGTGATTGGTCAAAATTGCAACACCGCCCTGAATTCGCGGGGATTGGCTGAAGTTGCGTTGAAGTTGCAAATCGCAACATCGCGAATTCCTGGAGGGTCTGTTTAATACATGACCTATATTTAACATTGATACTATCGCAGTTATTATTTTAGGGATTTATCATCTATAATTAAACTATTAAAAATGACCTCAAAAAGAGACAAAAATTGGTATAATCTCCAAACAAGATTATAAAGTGCCATTTCTGCTCTTTTGTGTTTAATTTCATGGTTGATTTTCATTTTGTGTGATTATTGAAGCTAAACCAAATCATTTACAGGAACATTTTAGCACATTCATGATGCTTTTTAGAAATATCATATGAATATTGTTATCGAGATAAAAAAAATATTGAGAAATTCTTTTTTTGCCAGTAATAGTAGCTGCCGCTACCGAACGTCGTCATTTTGGTCTTAAAATGTCCGTGTTAACCCGTTCTACATAATCTTGTTGTTTTTCGGCGTGGATGGAAAGGGGTGTTACCTTCAACACCCTCACCCCTGATTGGCTCTTTGGCTGCTATAATACTTCCAGATATACCAACTCGGCTTCATATTCGCTCCTATAAGCGCAAGCTTCGATGAGCTTCATTTGACTGGAGCTGAACACTACGGGTAATGTCACACTCACTTATTCACACCGTAGACTGTGTGAAAAGTGGACTGAGTGAGTGGTTTCTTGATCTAAACGGCTTTGAGTGACCGGCTGTAATGGAAATCTTACAATAATCATGCAAATAATCAGAGAGGAGCTGGAGGAAGTGTCCGGGGTGAAGGAAGTCTGGGAGTCCCTGCTTAGACTGTTGCCCCCGCGACCCGGCCCCGGATAAGCGGAAGAAAATAGATGGATGGATGGATGGATAATCAGAGAGGTAGGGGCTCAAATGGGGTCCAACCGAGCCCCACCTGACCCTACTGACGTGTCCTAAGGTCTCGTGGTAACAGACAATGATCCATCTACTGGTAATATGTCCTAACCCATCTGACAGGAATGAGATAATACCGAATGTCACTTCCTCCTTGGACGAGGGGGAAGTCCCAACCATGGTCACTATGTCTAAATGAACTAAATCTCAGGTTCATCGGATTAAACTTATTAAGGTGTGAACTTAAAGGGACAGGGTGTAAGATTTTTACCCGTTAATTACTGAAATTGAAGATACCCATTCAAAAATACATTGTTTTCCAAGCCTTTTCACTTCCATCATGAAATCAAAGTATTCTTTTGGACTTAGATATAGTCACATAAAAGGGGGATCTTCCCCATGCAGAGGCAGCCATTTTGAATACGAGAGCCGCAGACGGACATTTGGGCTCCGCCTTCGCCTTCGGCAAGGCTCGTGGTTTTGGGTAAACAACACAAGCATGCTGCCGGATCAGACTCGTAATGGATCTAACACGTGTTTTGGACTAAATTGTTTTACTGGATTTTATTCGCTGGATCCTTACGGACAAATTGAGAGCAAGTCTATGGTGAAATACAGAGTTTGACCTGTGGAAAGCGTTCTAAGGTAAGCTAACCTCGTTTTGTGCTTTTCCGTATAAAAGCCCCATGTGCTCGGGGAGTGATTGTTTTGCAGGGAAATGAATTGCATAGTCAAAAAGAGGAGACTGTAAGGTTTTATTTGATGTGTAGAGTGTCATGGTACATGATCAGGAATGTGTGTTTTCATGAGAAAAGAAAAAAAAAAACGGGGCCGCGCGGCGCGCGGGTCCCTCGAGGTCTGCCGTAGCTAAAACAGAAAGTGCAATAGCGACTATCCACCTATGCGCCACGAATCCTACACACTGGGGCTTTAAAGGCACCTATTTTTTATTTTTTTCCCCTCTAGAAGTGTTCCTTTAATGTCCTCTATTGCAGTCACATGATTTGTTTTGATTATGGTTCTGATGTGTTATGGTTAACATTTTACCATTTGTCTCTTCCTACCTTTAAAGTGATACTCCGGGATTTTTGACATAGGGTCCAATTTTCTAGTTCGCCAGCGTGTAGGATATGTGTAGAGAAAGTTATTTTGCGATTTCATGCAGTCTTTGTAAAATCTGAGTTGGCTGTTGCTAAGCTAGCGAAAGTGAACGTCCTGCAGCTAGCCAGCCACTAAAATAGACATACCCAGTACAAAACAAACACCCAAACAAATCAGTTATTATGCCAGGGTATCGATTTAAATATCTGTGTTGATATAATAAGATTTTGAACGAAAAGGACCTTGCTTCAAACGACTTAATTGACGCATATTGGGGGACTAGTTTCTAAGCAGCGGCGGAATTTTACTTCTCCCTCGTCAATTCATCAGCAGCAGTTGTCATTATTACAAAGAGTAGAGACTGGAGGCATGCATTACACACGTTGGTGAGTAACAGAAACAGGAGGCCTAACTTAGAAGATGTGAGTATAATCATCTCACTGATTTTGCAACTGGCCAAACGCTCCTACATTCAACATTTTTTTCTGGCACACCACTTACCGCATTGATAACTGGCCATTAGGTCCAGCAGGTCTAGGTCGTTTCTTCCAATTTATCTTTTCGACGCAGAAGAATGTCTCCAGTACGCCACGATTGAGATGGGGCAAGAAGTCCTGGTGCTCTGTTATGCAGACATCATTGGAAGTGCTATGGCCACCAGACACATCTAGACTTCGAAACGAAGTATCTAGCTCCAGCTCTTGCATTTGTGGGATAACTAAGTCCCACTCCCTGCAGCAAAAACATTCATCCTCGTTCTCCATAACTTCGCAATTTCGGCACTGACACCACCAATCCCCGGTTCTTCTGTCCCGGCTTTCTGCTGCAGCTTCGGCGGCGGCTGCATTTGCAGACGCGCTCTCTTGTTCTCTTGCTCTTTGTAAATCCATCTCTTTCAATTCTTCGTCCGTATACTCCGGCTCATACAAGTATGGTTCACTGGAAAAATGCAACTGCTCTTCCTCCTCATCAAAATAATCGGGCTCGCCAAACATTGCCATACTTTGAACAGGCTCCGTGTGCTCACTTTTACAGTTGCGAGGTTGCTAGTAAACAAACTATTAGAGCCGGTCGGATTGGGACGTGCGGGTGATATCAATCCGCGGCTGTCAAGCTTTCAATGAGGAAGTACGAATTGCTGATGATGATCAAAGGAATACATGCTTGGTTTACTTCCTTAATCATTCTATCAACACAGATATGTACATCGATACCCTGGCATAATAACTGATTTGTTTGGGTGTTTGTTTTGTACTGGGTATGTCTATTTTAGTGGCTGGCTAGCTGCAGGACGTTCACTTTCGCTAGCTTAGCAACAGCCAACTCAGATTTTACAAAGACTGCATGAAATCGCAAAATAACTTTCTCTACACATATCCTACACGCTGGCTAACTAGAAAATTGGACCCTATGTCAAAAATCCCGGAGTATCACTTTAAGCTTAAGCTATTTCTTAACTGTGTTTATGTAAGATTTGTTGTTTGGTTGATTAAGAATAAAATTTGATTTTATTATTATCAAAAGAGGGGAATTGTAATGGAAATCTTACAATAATCATGCATATAATCAGATATATATGTAATGTTTAAGTTGGTTCTGATGATTCTTAATGAAATGGAATTTCAATCTTGACACCAAAATCTAGCTAAGGCTTTAGGCCTATGTTACACGTGTAGTAAATTTCCACAGCTAATATCGGTATTGGCCGAAGAGCTGAGCCGCACGCGGTGGTTTAATCCTGGTTTAGACCTGGTCTAGTCCTGGTTTAGTCCAGGTCTAGACCTGGTCCAGTCCTGGTTTAGTCCAGGTTTAGTCCTGGTCTAGTCCAGGTTTAGACCTTGTTTAGACCTGGTCTAGACCTGGTTTAGTCCACTTTTAGTCCTGGTCCCGGTCTGATCCTGGTCTGGACCTGGTCTAGTTCCAGTTTGGTCCCGGTCCCCCCCGCGTCCCCCATCTATAACATCAATCGGCAAAGGTCCCTTAGCCAATCAGGACGCAGAACACAATGTTACACTATTTAAAAAAAGTTACACTATAAAAAAAATTTAAATTGGGAAAAAAAGGAAAAATCAGGAGTCAAAACACGTTTTGAAAATAAAAGACATTCAAAAATTTATTGATTTTCAGTCTGTATAAAATGTTATCTCAGAATTAAAAAAAATATTGGTATCAGCTAATATCGGTATTGGCCGATAACAGCAGCATTAATATCGGATATCGGTATCGGTTAAAATTTTCACATCGGTTGATCCCTTTTAACAGCAGTAGTAGTAGCAGCAGGAGTAGGAGTAGTAGTAGTAGCAGTAGTAGTAGTAGTAGTAGCAGTAGTAACAACAGTTGTAACAGCAGTAGTAGTAGTAGTAGCAGTCGTAGTAGTAGGCCTAGTAGCAATAGTAGTGGCAGCAGTAGTAACAGCAGCAGTAGTAACAGCAGTAGTAGTAGTAGTAGTAGTAGTAGTAGTAGTAGTAGTAGTAGTAGTAGTAGTAGTAGTAGCAGCAGCAGCAGCAGCAGCAGCAGCAGCAGCAGCAGCAGCAGCAGCAGCAGCAGCAGCAGCAGCAGCAGCAGCAGCAGCAGCAGCAGCAGTAGTAGCAGTAGCAGTAGCAGTAGCAGTAGCAGCAGCAGTAGTTAGTAGCAGCAGTAACAGCAGTAGAAGTAGTAGTAGTAGTCCTCAGAGGGTTGTTTGCCTTCACAGATTTTGCTGACGTGTCTATGTAGAGTCGGAGTCAGAAGAGTCGGGCTTAACTTTTCTGCACCTGTCGATACTTTATCCAGCTGCACCTGTCGATTCTGTATCCATATAACCACTTACCCGTCGATACACAAACTACTGCATATGGAGAAGAAAGGAAATAACAACTCGAATAAAACTAAAATAGCTAGAGCTACAAGATCAATCACAATCAAATCAAAACATCGCAACTTGAAAGCAATTTGCAAATCATAAAGGCAGCAATTTTTGAAGTATAATAATAGTAGTACAATACGTTTTAATATAATAATGGAATTTGCCTTCATGGTAAAGCTAACAACAACTTCATGATTTTTGTATATAAACAAAACACAGCAGACTTGCTTTGAGCGGCTCACAAATCGGGGCTGCAAAGTCAATCACAATCAAATCAAAATCGCAATTTGAAAAGCACTTTATGAATCATCCATTTTTGAAGTGCCATCACTTCCTCCACAAACAACAAAATTTCCTGTCTTCTGTATAAAAACATCTAACCCTGTAATTTATATCTGTACAAACAAAAATGTTCGGAAATCTGATTCTTGTTTTCGTTTTTCAGTTCCTATTTTGAGTTTTGTGTCTCCTGGGTGTATTTAAAGTGTCTATTACAGGTTAGAATTGTACTCGAACACATTTAACATCCTTAGATTTAAGATTTTTGCAAACACATTCACACTTGTTTTCTCAATTTGGCCTGGTTGAAAATCATGACATCAAACTAGGCAATTTCATAACTGTTCCAACCCCAAAATGCTGTACAGTAGGCCCAAACTCCTCTAAAATCACAGTATTTCATGTTATTTTTTCCGAAATTGTTCAGCCGTAATACCATTTAACATACTAAAGCAAAAAAGTCAACTCAAAGTCAACTTGTTTATGCAATACACTGGACATATTCACTGTTTTGACGATTAAAATAGAGGTATTTCATATTAACTTTACTGGACACGTAGTGGTTTAGCAAAGAAATATTGTTGGTTCTTAAAGTTAAAGGTGCACTGTGTTAGGGATGTAGGGATGAAATACCAGTGTGTTGTTTTTTTTTTTTGGGGGGGGGTTTATGATATACATTTTTCATATATCCCCAATACCGGTGACTGTGTGCGTACAAAACGTGGGGAACACAGAGCGGCGGACCGTGGCGCCGCGGGACATTGTTTGAGAGGGGGACTGTTTTGCAGTGGCGTGAGAGCAGTGGAAGCTCAGTGTGTGTTGAGCAGTGGACGGAGAAAATGTTACAGACACAGAGGAACTTATACCGAAAAGAGGAGCCGTGTCAACTGTGTGGAAGTACTTCGGCTTTAAAAAATCTGGCCCTAATAAAACAACCGTATTCTGTAAATGTTGTCGGGCTAAAGTCGTAGCCGCAGGAGGCGACACGAGCGATCTGCTTCACCAACTCCGTCACAAACATGTCCTGGAATATGAAGAATGCACGGAAATAAGATCTGCATCCTCTTCCACGTCTGCAGGGAACGTTCAAGTTGGCGCCGCGACACAAAACGCCACTCAGACGTCACTCAAAGACGCGTTTGCCAAGGGGACTGCCTACTTGCCTGGTTTACACCAGACCGTATCACAAGTGATTATGGTCTGGGAGCCACCTACTGAATATCTCGTAGCGGAGGTGTGCTTTACGATTGCCAACGGCCATTTATTGGGCGTTACGAATGCCTATCATTTGGTGTATACGTAGCCCATAGCCTATCATGTCAGTTGTCAGTTCAAACTACAAGTTTCCGTTTGTCGCGTAGTACGTGTCACCGTCTTTCCACCCCTCCCCGCTCTCTGATTGGCTCCCAAAATCAGGAGAGCTTGCTTAGCCTAGTTGCCAGGCTGTCTTTCGAATGAACGAACGAAAGCAGTCTGGGATTTCCCAGGTTAACTGCCTACGACAAGAAAAGCAAATTATTTCAAAAGACATGGTACCACTTAGTCCTGTTGAGAAAGGAGCTTCAAGGAGATGATTAAACACTGGACCCAGATATGTTTTACCAAGTCGAATTTACTGCAGTAATTATTCTCAAAATTATTAGGAAATGGGGTTAACACCTAGTCATGCATGGAAAAAAAAAAAAAAAATACTGTCAAATACCGTGACACGATATAATTTTGAAAAATACCGTGATATCAATTTTTGGTCATACCACCCAGATCTACACTGTGTTTCTGGTAGAAAGTCTACCACCTGCTTGTCTCCACGGGGATGTATTTTTATTTATTTATTTATTTGTTTTGCCTGAAATGTACGGTACGGTATTAAACATGTTTTGCATTTTTGGGGGCGGCAGTAGCTCAGCTGGTAGAGCGTCTATTGATCCAGGGGTTGGCGATTCATATCCTGCTCTCTACGGGTTGGCCGTGTGTGATCCCAGCTCTCAAGCTCCCACAGATGAGTGCTGCCGTTGTGTCCTTGGGCAAGACACTTAACCCCACATTGCCACCAGTGTCTGCGTAGCCCCCATGACAGAAGTACATCAAGGCCAGTTGTGACGTGGGCCGTCCTCCCGTGGACTCACCACCCGCAGGAGGATCCATGGGGGCTGGTGCATTGTGCTATGGGCAGCAGATCTGCTTGGACTGCTTCCCCCGCGACCCAGAATTGGAGAGGTGGAAGAAGATGGATGGATGGATGATTTGCATTTATTCCATTACAGGTGTTTTTATTGCTCAAAAATACGACCAGAAACAGGCATTCTCTCCATCGATCTGACCTGTATCTAGGCTTTGTCTCATTTCTGCTCATGCTCATGGAGATAGATGAGTTTAAATCTTCACTGTGGAACATTCCAGGCAAAGCAATATCCTCCACAAGAAAAGTTACACAGTGCATCTTCAGGTTATCACTCAATAATTCTCTGCCTTTTACAGTTTATTTCGGCTGTGACGGAAAAATTCAGAAAGCAGCCTGTGATTTTGAGGAGTCGAGATTCAAAGAACATCCTATAGCTTTACAAATAAACTAGAAATAGCTTCTAATCTTCCACTGCATGAATTACACAGAAGAAAAAGATATTTAAAGTCCCTGTACCTGTTTTATACCATCTTAAAAGCATGAAAAACATTTATTTTAAACAGTTTATAGTGGTCCAAAGTTATTCCTCACTCATCTTATGCCTTCGGAGCGTTCTAATAATAAGCGCATTTCACAACTTCCAGAGGCTTTCAGAGCTGAGTTTTGTCATCATGGTAATGCTAACAACATCTAGCATGCTAACAGTACACTTCCAGATTATCTGACAATAAAACGCTTCAGAAAAAAAGACACTTAAAGGTGCCGTATATGATTTTATTGTCTAGTTCGTATTAAACGGTTTGTAATGGTTCAAAGTTATTCCTCACTCATCTTATGCATTCGGAGCATTATAATTATTCACCAGGATGAGTTTCTAAATGCTTTTGACAACTTTCAGAGGCTTTCAGGGCGGAGTTTTGTCATCACGGTAATGCTAACGACAACTAGCATGCTTACAGTGCACTTGCTGATTATCTGACAGTGAAACACTTCGATTCAGACACACAAACAGAATTATTTTGAGCTTATACAATAATTCTGTACTGGGGCAAGACAACCATACTGCTAACCCTAAAGGTGCACTAGGTAACTTTTCAGGTTGGGGGTCTGCTACCATGGAGATGCTATTACTTTTCCTGTAATGTTCCACAATCCACAATAACTTATATAAGATGCATTTATGGGTGTTTTTCTAGCTCAAAACAACTTTAAAAACATGCATTCTGACTGTGAGTGGGGTCGCCTTTTCACAGATCTCACCTGTGAATTGGCCCAGTGGCGTCTCCTGCTTGTTTCTATGGAGATTGAAAAAAGTAATGCGATACTTTGGATTGGAGGTAAAGCAATAACATCTCCATGGAAGTAAGTAACTGGCGCGACCTCTACCAGAAAAGTTGCACAGCGCACCTTTAAGAAGGGTTCGAATAGTGGAAAAGATCGCTAAATTACTCAAACATGGATGGCATCTAAAACCTCTTCAGGCATGTTTTTGATGAGGAAACATTATAACATGGTAGAAAGCTCCAAAATACCCCCTACTCTGGTTAAATAAGTAGTTTTAGTCAAAGTTTGTGAACGAGTGCATAAAGAAACGGTGGCCTAAAAGCAGAGTGAGGCGCCCTAATGGGGAATGTGTTTAACAAACTCGTTAAAATGAACCGCTGCCTTTACTAATGACTCTTATGCAAATCACTACAGCCCCTTTTTATGCCCTTTTCTGTGGGTTTATTGAACTACAATTACACCACATCGTTTTCTTTTCCCACCAATACTACAAAAAACAAAAACAGAAGATACACAGCAACCTATTATTGGCGGCACGGTGGCTGAGCGCTCATGCCTCACAGCAAGAAGGTTCCGGGTTTGATCCCCGGGTCCCCCAGGCCTTTCTGTGTGTGTTCTGTCTGGAGTTTGCATGCATGGTCTGGGTTCGATCCCTGGGTCGCCCGAGCCTTTCTGTGTGGAGTTTGCATGTTCTTCCCGTGTCTGGGTGGGTTTCCTCCGGGCACTCCGGTTTCCCCCATCAACCCAAAACATGCTCCATAGGTAAAAATCCTCCAGCTTGGGTCCTGACCAAGCTGAAGCAAGAAGATCATGGAGATGGTCCCCGGGCGCAGTAATGTGCAGCCCACTGCTCCTAATAACAGGATGGGTTAAATGCAGAGAAGAATTTCTCCTGTGTGAGATCAATAAAGAAGAAGAAGAAGACAGACTTTATTCATCCCCGTAGGGAAATTATTTCTCTGCATTTGACCCATCCATCAGGAGCAGTGGGCAGCTCGTCTTTCAGGCGCCCGGGAACCCATCTCCATGATCTTATTGCTCGGCTTGGTCAGGACCTAAGCTGGAGGATTTTACCTGGAGCATTTTTTGAGTTACTTCTTCTTCTTCTTCTGTGTTCCTGTGGCAGAGTGGTTAGCCCGTTTCCCTCTCTGTGGTTAGCCCGTTAGACTCTTGGTCTGTGCGAGTGGAGTGTGTCCATGTTCTCCCTGTGTTCCCGTGGTGAAATCAAATGGTCAAATGGTTAAAGGAATCGGATTCAGATTTTTCTGGCAAGTACACTTATGAGATTTGCATTTTTTTAAAGTACAGTATGTACATTTCTGGAAGTGACATGATTCAAAGTTCAAAGTCGGCTTTATTGTCAAAAACAATATGTACTGGTTGCGCACAGGATTTGAAATGTGATTAGTACGAGGCACTTAAAATTGAATTTGAAGCATTTGCGTGTGAGAAAACCATAACGACTTGCCTGGAAGAATCCATGACTCATCGCTGTACCAGCGAGTGAGTCTGGTAACGTTTGATCCACAGAATGCGCTGTGGTTGCGCGTAGACAGACAGCTAAGTGAACCAATCAGAGATTGCGCCATCTTGATTCAAAACTGAGGCGGAACTTCCGCTGCCTAAGAGTGACTTTGCGGGCAAAGGCGGGTGCACTGACGTCACCATCTTTGAACGAATCAGAATCGCGGAGTCGGTTTGGAACCGGAGGAGCGAGAGTGGATGGAGAGTGTCCAAATGGTATCGCGGTGTATAGGAAATACAGAGAGATATCATTTGGCTGGCCAGGTAACATAACGACTGTTTTGTGTGTGAAAAACGTTCAGAATGCTTTTGTGCATTTGTGGACGGGGAGATGTCTGTGCTTTTCTCTCCACTGGACATAACTTGCCCACACCTCTGTACCTGACCCGCCACCAGAAAACCACTGCATTAAAGGTGTACTGCGTAACTTTTTTCTTGGGGAGAGTGTCAGATCAGATACAGACCAGGCACAGATCTTAATGGTATTTCTGAACAATAAAATCACTTCCAATGAAACAAAGGCTGAATAAACTTCTAATGCCATACTGTGGAACATGCCAAGCAAAACAATAACATCTCCCTAAAAAAAAAAAACTCCACCAGAAAGGTTACACAGTGCACCTTTAAACCAGACTTCAGTGAAACTTTGTGAGTCCTTCTATTCTCCAAAGCATTTATGGACATCTACACAAAATCCATGAGGAGATACATCCACTATTGAACCAGTAACGCGTCGTGCTTAATCAGCAGCACAGTTAGGCTACGATCAATGATAAAAGTAAGGAAGAGAAAGAGAGAGAGGGACAGAGAGAGGGAAGGGGGAGTGATATATTTATATGAAAATGACTGACATTCTTGTGTTTAAATATAGTTATTAACTTCAATCAATCAATCGAAACTTTATTTATAAAGCACTTTTCATACAAACAAAATGTAACACAAACTGCATTACAGTGATTAAAAACAACCCACATTTCCTTCCACCCACCCAACCAGCCCCCACACTGACACCACACAACCAAACAACCCAAACACTAACACACACATACATACATACATGCAAACACACACATACCGTTTAAATTAAGATTTGTACATATATAAGCCACACCTGACTATAAGCTGCAGGTGTCCACATTGTAACTTGAGATATTTACACAGAAAGATGGTACACAAAAGTTATTTTTTATTTTTTATTTTAATTAACGTAAATACCAGTACGTGCTTTTTTCGAGCAGCGCCTACGGCAGTAAAACAACTGTAAAATGGCCAGCCTTTAGCCTCTGGAAGCCTTAAAATAAAGTTTCAAGTTTAACTTTAAGGGTGAACCCCCTGAACTCAATCTCACAGAACTGTTGATACCTGTACGAGATTTTAAGTGGCTAAAACAAGGCTTCATTAATTCATGAACTCTCCTCACTTATTTACCGTAGGTATTTTCACCTACCAGAAAAGTCCCACATCGCTGTCTTCTTCCTTGATAAAGAATTAATCCATACATAAGCCGCACCTGACTATAAGCCGCAGGGTCTAAAGTGTGAGAAAAAAGTAGCGGCTTATAGTCTGAAAAGTATGGTACTAACATGCTAAAATACATAAAACTACACACAGTAAAAAAACAGGTGAGTCTTGAGCCCACTCTTAAAAACATGAACGTTCTCTGCAGCCCTGAGGTCCTCCGGCAGTTCCATAGTCGAGGGCCGTAGTACTGGAAAGACGCCTCTCCGTGAGTGTGTGTCCAGACTTTGGGAATGACCAGGAGCTGCCGGAGGAGCGCAAGGCCCGTGAAGGTTTGTAAGGTAAAAGCAGTTCTGAAAGATAAGAATTCCCAAGACCATTAAGACATTTAAAAACCAGTAAAATAACTTTAAAATCTATCCTGACATTCACAGGGAGCCAACGCAGTGATTTTAAAAACCGGTGTAATGCGGTCCCGCCCTCTGGTCCTAGTCAGGGCACCTGCTGCTGAGTTTTGTAATAATTGTAAACCTGAAATACTCTTTTTGGGAAGACCAGAGAGCAGGGCATTACAGTAGTCTATTCGCTTGGTGATAAAAGCATCAGTGTCTCCGTATTGGCCTGAGAGAGAATAGGGCGGACTCTGGCTATGTTTTTTAGGTGATAGAAACCTTTTTGTCATGTTCCTGATGTGTGGGATAAAAGTCTAAGTCTAAAACTTTTCACAAAATAATACAACAATAATAAAACAACAATGAGAAACACACACAAAAAGGGGGAAAAAGACCATTTGATATTCTGATAATCTGGGGGGTGATTCACTGGTTTTCTATTTAATTTCTGTTTGTTCATGTTGGGGCTGTTCTACATGTATGTGTATGGAGGAATGTTCTGTAGTCCATGGAGACAAGGAAGTGACGCACCCTCTACCTGAAAAGTTCCGCAGTGCACCTTTAAAGATAATATAAGGCAAGTGTGTGATAACAATCAAAATAGTTTCCTAAGAAAATTGTTGCGTAGATTATTCTGTCGCATTTAATCTGAGCATCAGCAGAATCTGTGTTTGGCAGACTTCACTCTCTGCTCTGACGGTGAGATGTCCTGGGACAGACGAAGAGAGAGGAGAAAAGAGAGAGAGAGGAGAGGAGAGGGGGAAGAGAGTGGGAGAGAGGAGAAGGGAGAGAGAAAAAAGAGACAGGTAGAGGGAGAGAGAGGGTGATAAAGGAGAGAGAAAGTGAGGAGAGAGGGGAGAAGAGTGACAGAAACAGTGAGAAAGAAAGAGAAGTGTCAGAATAAAGGAGAGAGGACGGGTGGAGAGAGTGCTAGAGGTTTCTGACTGAGGCTCTCGAGTTGAACCCTGTCAAATACAAGAGCTCTTCTACACTGGCTGTTCTTCAGGAAAACACGAAGTGGTGTTGCTCTATTATCTCTCTCTATCTCTATCTCTCTTTCTCTCTATTTCTCTCTCTATCTCTCGCTGTCTATCTCTCTCTATATATATCTCTCTCCCTATCTATCTGTCTCTTTCTCTATCTCTCTATTTCTCTGTCTCTCTCTCTATATATCTCTCTCACTCTCTCCCTATCTATATATGTCTCTCTTTCTCTACCTCTGTCGATCTCTCTCTCCCCATCTATCTCTCTCTCTCTCTCTCGATCTCTCTCTATTTCTCCCTCTATCTATCTCTATTTCTCTCTCTTTCTCTATCTCACCCTCTTGCTATATCTCTATCGCTCTCTATTTCTCTCTCTCTATTTCTCTCTATCTCGCTCTGTTTCTCTATGTCTCTCCCCCCCTCTCTCTCTCTCGATCTCACTCTCACTGTTTCTCTCTATCTCCCTCTTTCTGTCTCTCTCCCTATCTCTCTCCATATCTATTTCTCTCTATCTCTCCCTCTCTCTCTCTCTCTCTATCTCTATTCCTCTCCCTCCGTTTCTCTCTATCTCTCTCCCTCTCTCTCTAGCTCTCTCTCTGTTTCTCTGTCTCATTCTCTCTATTTCTCTCTCTCTATTTCTATCTCTCTCTCTCTCTGTTTCTCTCTCTCTCTCGATCTCTCTCCCTCTCTAGCTCTCTGTCTACATCTCTCTCTCTGTTTCTCTCTCTCTCACTCTCTCTCTCTATCTCTCCCTCTCTCTATCTCTCTCCCTATCTCCCTCTCTATCTATCTCTATCTCTTGATCTCTCTCCCATTAATGAATCTGTACATCAGTTAAATCAGTATTGCTCCAATCCTCTGTTAAAGCCATAGTATGTTTACCTGGCCAGCCAAATGATATCTCTCTGTATTTCCTATACAGTGCGATACCATCTGGACACCCTCCCTCCACGCTCGCTCCTCCGGTTACAAACGGACTCCGCGATTCTGATTCGTTCAAAGATGGTGACGTCAGTGCACCCGCCTTTGCCCGCAGTCACTCTTAGGCAGCGGAAGTTCCTCCTCAGTTTTGAATCAAGATGGCGCAATCTCTGATTGGTTCACTTAGCTGTCTGTCTAAGCGCAACAGCAGCGCATTCTGTGGATCAAGCGTTACCAGACTCACTCGCTGGTACAGCGATGAGTCATGGATTCTTCCAGGCAAATAGTATGTAACTTTTTGCCCCAAAATAGACTACAGTACTGTAAATATTTGTTTTCCCTTATGGGTGTATTTACTTATTTTTTACAGAAAAATAAGCACCTTACTGTGAGTCGGCTCGCATCTCCATAAACCTGCTCGTTTCCATGGAAATGTTCCTTTGTTTTTTCTACAGTGTAGCATTAAACTTATCTATCTCCATGGAGATAGATAATGTTCTGAAGTATTGTTTTAACTTTCTATTTCTATGGAGCTATGCGATTGTTCCTTTTAAAGATGTATTGTGTAACTTTTCTGCTGGATGGTGCATCAAATGCTTTCCTCCATGGAGATGTTCTTGCTTTAGTATGGCATTAAACCAGACCAAGTTACAGGTCAGATCTGTGGAGAGGCAACCCCGTGGCGGCACGGTAGCTGAGTGGTTAGCGCTCTTGCTTCACAGAAGGTTCCGGGTTCGATCCCCGGGTCGCCCAGACCTTTCTGTGTGTGTTCTGTGTGGAGTTTGCATGCATGGTCTGGGTTTGATCCCCGGGTCACCCGAGCCTTTCTGTGCGGAGTTTGCATGTTCTCCCCGTGTCTGGGTGGGTTTCCTCCGGGCACTCCGGTTTCCCCCATCAACCCAAAACATGCACCATAGGTACCTCCAGCTTAGGTCCTGACCAAACCAAAGCAAGAAGATCATGGAGATGGTCCCCGGGCGCAGTAATGTGCTGCTCACTGCTCCTAATAACAGGATGGGTTAAATGCAGAACTGGAATTTCCCCACTGTGGGACTAATAAAGGCATAGCTTTCTTTCTTTCTTCTTTCTCTCAGAGTCAGAATGTTTTTCTAGGTATTTTTGAGCTCTACAACCACCTGTAATTGAATAAATATAAGGTAGAGCTAGGGCTGGGCGGTATACCGGTTCATACCGAATACCAGTGTTGTTTTTTTTTTCTTTTTTAATGATATTAATTTTTCGTTTACCACAATACCAGTGAGTGTGTGCGTACAAAACGTCGGGAACACAGATCAGCGGAACATCATGCCGGAGCGTCGCGCTGGGGAACTGTTTTGCAGTGGCATGACAGCAGTGGAAGTGTAAGCCGTGTCCCAATTTGAGGGCTACAGCCTCCGCTGCTTTTTCAGCAAATGGTGGAACGATATTACCAACGCTATTGCTATCCATTTAAACGTGGTACCACTTTGTCCTGTTGAGAAAGGAGCTTCAAGGAGATGATTAAAGCTCTGAACCTAGATATGTTTTACCAAGTCCAATTTACTGCAATAATTATTCTCTAAATTATTAGGAAATGGGTTTAACACCGAGTCATGCATGAAAAAAAAAAAAAACTCATCTGAAAAATAAGATCTGGGTGGGAGATCTGCTTGGATTGTTGCCCCCGAGACCCGAATACCGGATAAAGCAGAAGATAATGAATGAATGATAGAGCTATTTAATGTCACACTGTGGAACATTCCAGACAGACATATCCAGGGAAACAAGCAGGTGAAGGACCCCCAACCCAAAAGTTACACAGTGCACCTTTAAGTGAATGAATTTACTTACTTAAGTTTTGTTTTTACTTTTTTGAAGCCTGTTGTTTTAGGGTGAGTTCAGACTTGTTATCTGCACTTCTGTTTTACAATAAATACCTGCATAGTGGACGAAATTGACAAAATGTTCAAACAATGTGAACAGTCCTCGAGTCTTCTCCCACAGAAACTGGACTTCATTCATTGACGTTGAGCTCGTATGTGGTCAGTTCTGGGACTCTCTGATTGGAAAAGAAAAATTAAAGCCAAACTGTTTGACTAAGAACTGTGATTTACTGCAGTGAGTTAAAGTGGGGCAGTGTTGTATTGTAAAGAGGACATTAAATATTTATCTGTCCGTCCTGATTCAGAAACAGCTGAAGTCCAAACAGAAGCGCTCATTAAAGACCTGCTCCACTTTGTTTTCTCTTATCTCGCACGGGTTTGGGACAATTAAAGTTTTCTTGTAAAACAGTAAATTGTGTAAAGTAAGTCCCAAACCTGTTGTTATTGCAGTGGATACAGAGGAAGAGGAGATTTAGGGATATTGCTAATACTAAGAGTAAAAAGAGTACACAATCTTGTTTAAAAATGCTATATTTGCTGAAAACAACGTATTAAATTTCATTTAAGTTTAATTTTCAACGCTATCCTCTTCCTTTGCTCAGTTTGTGTCAGTTTTGTACAGTTTTGTGTCATGTTTTTGTATATTTAAGGAGAATTGTCGTGCGGGATCATGGGTAATGTCAGCTTGTGGGCGGAGCCTTGTACAGCAAACCATAAGGAGAGTTTGAATAGGACCCGGGAGAGATTGCTAGATTACTCAAACATGCATGGATGACTCTAAAACCTCTTCATGTTTATGATGAGGGAACAATGTTATAAAATGGTAGTTTTGCATAATCCCCCTCTTTAACTCATAATTAAAAATCTGTTATTAAGTCCAATCACTTTTATAGTTATTCTACTTGAGAACTTGTTTCCCCAGACACTTTAACATTTATTATTGTTATTTGTAATTTCTTACTACTACTTTACACTTAACTGCATAACTGTAATTCAAATGAGTCGTAAAATGTAAATGTAAATCTTTAACTGATTAAAAAACGTAGGTTTGGCTCTATTGGATTTTAAAGTGGGTTTATTTAGGCTACATTTATTGTTACTCTGCCTCTTTATGGTTATATTTAAAGACAGTAGGTTGGCCTAATGGCATTTTTACATGACATTCTAGCCAGTAAACAACATAAAAACTACCGCTATTAGCCTTTAGCGGTAAATGTCTGCGCGCCATGGTAATTAACGATATATGTCAATGTGAACCATTCACAGCTCATTTACATATCAATGCGATATAACATGTACAGTAACATGTACAGCCACTATAGTCACTTTACAGTAGGCTGTGTATGTGTGGTAGTTTATAGCAGCAAAGCACTAACATAAGAGAAAGAACCAAAAGTAGCTCCAAATCGACACATTTGCATAGGGGTGGGCGATATAGCCTAAAATTTATATCAGGGTATAATTTGAACCATAGACGGTAGACGGTATATATCACGGTATACTTTGGTATGTAACAGTATTAACTGTTAACAGTATTAACAGCTTCTTAATGGTCACCAGAGCACATGGAAAAAGCATTCAAGCAGGAAGCTGTTTTTTAAACTATTAAATAGCATAAACGTCAAGAATATTACTACAAGAAAATGTATTGTGCAAAACTGTAATTGTAAAAAAACATAAAACAAGTAACTCCACTTTCAAGCAGTATAAAATTTGAACAAGGCAATGTAAATCGAAAATGAAACTGCTTTAACATTGGCGCCGGTGTCAGTGGTGATGCATACCTGCAACTCTTCGTCAAGTTCCCATGACTCGAGCGCTTCCCTGAGTCCCTGGGCAATCATCTCCCCTGGTCGTCAGGGAAATACGATGTTTGCAGTACACATGTACTGTTGAAATACAGTACAAGCTACACGCTGTTGCGAAAGAGCTGCGCATGCTCGCGGCTTGCGCGTGCTCGTGGCTTACACCGGTAGAAGTTTAATACGAGACACATACTTTTGTTTCTGAATACGGGACGATTCCCCCGTATTCAGATGACACCGCGGCTGAAAAAAAGCGGAACGCTTTCATTCCTGCGCTGCATAGGTTTTCTTGTGCGCTGAGAATGTGTGAACAGTGCGCAATTGCACAGGCACGCAGCTTAGAGGGAACGTTGTACAGCGCATTCGTTGGCTTTCTTCGTACTCGATAACGTGTTTAGCTTTTAGGTGGTAGAACAGATTGCTTGTGTTGCCATGTTTTGCGATCACTGTCGCCCAGCATATTCTGCAGATTGTTTTACAATTTCCTGTTCAGTATCCGACGCCTTGTATCCCAACCATGACCAGATTACAGAAGCTGAGCCGGTCTTTTTCACGAGCTCCTCCTCCTCCATGTGCTCGCTGCTCGCAGCGATTTTTCCTCCTTCCTTGTTGTGGTGACGCAATGAACTATCGCGATAGGAAGGTATAACCCAAAATCTCTACCGTTGGCCAAATTTATACCGCATACCGTTTATACCGTTTATACCGCCCACCCCTACATTTGCAACACTCACTGCTCACACAGGAACCTCTCAGATCACTGATAGAGTCTTCACTGATAAGTGTCATTTTAATCCTGACTCAAACCACCGTCCATAAAAATAATATAATCCAGCATGTTGACAGCAGCTGTGTGTGTCCTCTGTCTGTGGGACCGTCCTCTGTCTGTGGGACCGTCCTCTGTCTGTGGGACCGTCCTCTGTCTGTGGGACCTTCCTCTGTCTGTGGGACCGTCCTCTCTGCTCTGCTCTCGCACTCTGATAAAAACAAGCAGTACAGTAATCCCTTGTTTATCGCGGGGGTTAGGTTCCAGAAATAACCCGCAATAAGAGAAATCCGCGAAGTAGGACAACTTTATATTTTACAATTATTCTACATGTTTTAAGGCTGTTAATGCCTCACCATACACATTATACGCTTTTCTCAGACTGGAATTAACCTTTTCTCACATTTGTCTCTCGTGTAAACACTCAAACTTTCATAGATTTTCAACAAAATGTATTAATATTGACGCATGGGGGGAGACACGGCCCCGGAAGCCCCGCAAGCCCCGCCGGACGCGCGAGGAGCACTGCCACGTCCTGGGATGCGACGCGCACCAACCCCTTGGACAAATCCGTGACAGAGCAGCACGACCGGCGCGAGGCGGTGCGTACACCGGGGCTGCGAGCACGAGATCGATCCGCGGCGCCCGGACCGCGTCCTCGCAACCCGAGGCACAAACCAGCCGCACGAAACCACCAAAGAGTGGTTTAATCCTGGTTTAGACCTGGTCTAGTCCCGGTTTAGTCCAGGTCCAGACCTGGTCCAGGCCTGGTTTAGTCCAGGGCCAGTCCAGGTTTAGACCTGGTTTAGACCTGGTCTAGACCTGGTTTAGTCCACGTTTAGCCCTGGTCTAGTCTCTTAACCAATCAGGACGCAGAACACAATGTTACACTATAAAAAAAAATTTACACTATAAAAAAAATTGAACCGCGATAGAGCGAGGGACCACTGTAGTTTTGTTGCTGACCTAAACTGTGTTGAAGTTAATTTTATTCATAGTCAGTATCATGGATCAGACTACTACAATTTTAAAGCCAGTAGAAGAGCATTTAAACCACCGCCTCAGCCCCTCGCTGGTGTAAACAAGAGTACGTGAGCCACGTGCCTCAGGGTGCCTTCAGCGGCAGTACAGTGTTACACAGAAAATTAGTCCTCTGATAAACATTTATCTGTCTGTAAATTGGCTAGATTTATGCCGATAGCCGATATGTCTCCAAAAAAGGATTACTCAAACACTCAAACATGTGTGACTGAAACAAACACAACTCCAGGTATGTTTTTGAGAAGGAAACGGCATTATAAAACGACTTAAATTGAAATTATTCAAACAAATAATTTGTGGATCAATAAAGTTTGTCTAAGTCTAAGATCACTAGAATCAATTTTGCACAGTATAAGACCTTTTTAAACACTCTGCCTTACTTAGCGGTTACTTAAAGCTTTGATTAGTTTGTCCTTTAAGTCATTTTTGTACTGAGACGGCCACCTTGAAGCTCCATTCAAAAGCACTTCCCTAATCACAACATTTTGATGAGATGAATAAGACGAGCAGAGGTCCACCGTCTCCCAGAAATGTTTTTAATGCCATTTGAAGGTTTGGGTCAAGCTCGTTTTATGAAATATTTAAAGCTCCTATATTTTGCAGAACTGACTCTTGTGAGCTTTAAGCCATGTTAATGTAAAGTTCCTCCTCAAAAACAGCTGGAGTTGTGTTTTGTTTCATTCACACATATGAGTAATCCTTTATTATTAGTCTGTCGATATTTCCAAAGCTCTAAATGCTGTCCTACCTTGTGATGTCATGAAGTGGTAATTAATTGTAACTGAAAAAAACAAGAACAAAATTTTTGTCAATTGTTGACTAAAAGTACAATCAAGCTTAAAGAGATAGTTGTTTTTTTTTTTGTGAATCTGTATGGCGTCCCCTTCAGCAGTGTCGTGCATTAACGCTGACTTACCCCTGACAGTGTCCTCTGAGCCGAGTTCTGCCCCGGTTCTGGCACTGATGAAAGTAGGTCCGGCAAGTTAGCGGGGACAGTTCTCTCTCTCTCTCTCTCTCTCTCTCTCTCTCTTTCTCCTCTCTCCCTCTCTCTCTCTCTCTCTCTCTCTCTCTCTCTCTCTCTCTCTCTTTCTCCTCTCTCCCTCTCCTCTCCTCTTCCTCTCTCTACTCTCTTCCCCTCTCCTCTCTCCCTCTCCTCTCTCTCCCTCTCTCCTCCCTCCCTCTTTCCCTTTCTCCTCTCTCTCTCCCTCTCCTCTCCCCTTCCTTTCTCTCTCTCCTCTACTCTCCTCCCTCTCTCCCCTCTCTCTCCTCTCCTCTCCTTCCTTTCTCTCCTCCCTCCCTCTCTTCTTCTCCTCTCCCCTTCTCTCTCTCCTCTCTCTCCGTCTCTCCCTCGCCCTCTCCTCCCTCTCTCTCCCTCTCCTCTCCCTCTCTCCTTCCTTTCTCTCCTCCCTCCTCTCTCCCCCTCCTCCCTCCCTCCCTCTCTCTCCCTCTCCTCTCCTCTTCTCCCTCCCTCTCCTCTCTCCTCTCTCTCCTTTCTTTCTCTTTCTGTCTCTCCCTCCTCTCTCCCCCCTCTCCTCTCTCTCCCTCTCCTCCCTCCCTTCCTCTCTCCTTGAGGCTGATTGTCTTCTTCATCTGCCTGATAAGAGGAGATGGAGAATTGCGTGGATCCATTTGATGGAACTGTACAAGGTGAAGACGGTTCTTTTATCAGCCTCCATTTTAAAAGTGCTTCTGCTGAAGACGGCGAGGCCTTGGACGTTTCATTTGCTTTGTCATTACAAGAAAACAGGAATATTTGAATATCTTAAACAGCACCGCCTATATTCTAAGTTCGACCTTATGTTCTCATGTTGAACTAAATAAAAACACTCAGATCTTAAACTTATAGATTTCAGAAAGTTAAAATATCAAACAGATTAACATTTACAGGAAACAAGCAAATGGAGAAGTGTCCCAGAGCGCCCCCTGTCTGTAGAGAACGACATCTACATGTCTTCCACGGACTAATCCAGGACTGAATCATGTCTGAACCAGGACTGAACCAGGACTGAACCAGGACTAAACCAGGACCAAATCCAGGAATGAACAAGGACTAAACCAGGACTGCACCAGGACTAAACCAGGACTAAACCAGGACTGAAGCAGGACTGAATGAAGTCTTAACCAGGACTAAACCAGGACTGAACCAGGACTGAACCAGGACTAAACCAGGACTAAACCAGGACTAAACCAGGACTGAAGCAGGACTGAAGCAGGACTGAATCAAGTCCTAACCAGGACTAAACCAGGACTGAACCAGAACTAAAGCAGGACTAAACCAGGACTAAACCTGGACTAAACCAGGACTAAACCAGGTCTAAACCCAGGACTAAACCCAGGACTGAACCAAGACCGAACCAGAGTGAATCAGGACCCAACCTGGACTGAATCAAGTCTGAATCAAGTCTAAACCAGGAATGAACTAGGACTGAACCAGGACTGAACCAGGACTGAACCAGGACTGAACCAGGACTAAACCAGGACTGAACCAGGACTAAACCAGGACTAAACCAGGACTGTAGCAGAACTGAATCAAGTCTTAACCAGGATTGAACCAGGGCTGAACCAGGACTGAATGAAGAGTAAACCAGGACTAAACTGAGACTGAACCAGGACCAAACAAGGACTTTGAATCAAGTTTGAACCTGGACTAAACCAGAACTGAACTAGTACTAAACCATGACTAAACCTGGACTGAACCAGGACTGAATCAAGTCTGAAGTAGGACTGAATCGGGACCAAACCAAGACTGAACCAGGACCAAACAAGGACTGAATAAAGTTTGAACCTGGACTAAACCAGAACAAGGGCGGCAGTAGCTCAGTTGGTAGAGCATATGCCTTGTGATGCCAGGGGTTGGTGGTTCAAATCCCGCTCTTGACGGGTTGACCGCATGTGATCCCAGCTCCCACAGATGAGCACTGCCGTTGTGTCCTTGGGCAAGACACTTAACCCCACCTCGCCCCCAGTGCCAGTGGACACTGGTAGCCCCCAGAAGTACATCAAGGCCTGTTGTGACGTGAGCCGTCCTCCTGTGGACCCACCACCCGCGGAAGGATTCATGGGGGCTGGTGCATTGTGTTCTGGGCAGCAGAACACTGCTTGGACTGCTGCCCCCGCGACCCAGAAAATGGAAAAAGCGGAAGAGAATGAATGAATGAATGAATAAACCAGAACTGAACTAGTACTAAACCATGACTAAACCTGGACTGTACCAGGACTGAATCAAGTCTGAAGTAGGACTGAATCGGGACCAAACCAGGACCAAACCAGGACTAAACCAGGACTAAACCAGGACTAAACCAGGACTAAACCAGGACTAAACCAGCACTCAACCAGCACTCAACCAGCACTCAACCAGCACTCAACCAGAGCTCAACGTTTATCAATTACCATATTGGCACAATGCACACATTAGCAAACATAGCCAAAAAAGTTGTAATATTGTCTGAAAACTCAAGAAAAAATACAAAATTGATTTTAACAACTCATTTTTTGGAGCCTCTGATCAATACGAGCGTTCACGGTCCTGTTTAGGAGTCGACGCTCCCTTGTAACTGTAATGTTATTTGAGAGGGACTTGTTTAGCAGCACTTAGCAGACTTGTTTATCAGTTCATTTGTTGTAGTTCTAACTAAACCAGTTCTTTATGGTCAGATTGTGTTAGATGGTCAAATTATGATATAACTGAAGTAAGCCTCAACAGTATTTCGAATTTATGATCTGGCTTCAAAAAATACAAAAAAATAGGTATGAATTTAGACTTAAGACAACCTTTATTGATCCACAAGGGAAATTATTTGTATGAATATGAATATTTTGGCATATCGCTCATCTCTCCATGTCATCCATCTTGATTCTTTTTTCTAACTGTAGCTGATGCTTGTCCTTTTACTTGCACTCCCATAATGCCCTTGTGTTCACCTCCTGACCTACATTAGCCTCACAATGCAGGGGTAGAAACACAAAGAGAATCAGGTCAGTGAAACTCAGCCGAATGAAAATCGATGGCGCGTTATGTTTTCACAGTGTGATGTATGGACCCAGACATGAGCGTGGTGGGTTTGTGTTTAATCATGAGAATTAGCCACGAGATGCGACACACGGCGCACTTTACTGGCCATTTATTACTGCCGTCTGGGGAGAAAAGGGACATTGTGCATATACATCAAGTTGCGTGATGTCCCATTTATTCTGATCATGCCTTTTTGCATTTTTAGCTGCATTTTTAGATTAAAAGTTCTATATTAAACAAAATATATTCTCGTGAGCGTTTAGTTGTATTATAATCAAAAACAGACCTGGAGTTGTCTTTTGTTTCATACACACATGTTTGAGAAATCCTGCGTTATTAGTCCGGCTACATCTGTAAATCTCAAAACGCTTTGTTGCACCTTGTGATGTCATGAAGTGGTAGTTTTCAAGTTAACGGCGACATTTTAGCTTTTATTCAGTCGAGATTTGCAATTCCTGGGCTGAAATGATCCAAATGATTCTAGTGAAGGTGTGTGGAGTTTAAAAACACAGCAGAGCACTTCCTTTTTTTTACCACGTGACATCACAAGGTGGAAGGTGCCTCGAGCCAGAACCAAAAATGATCAGATTTGTTATTTTCAGTGATGCGCGTGAGACGAAGGAGCTCATTGATCACCCATCGTTTTGAATAACTCTCTCTCTCCTCAGATCATCAAAGAATTCAGTTAAGAGTTTAGCGCTTCGTTCATGGATTCTGCTGATATTCGATGGGTTTACTATGGTTATCAGGAAGTGCGCAGTAGCATGCCAGTTGTCCCAGTAACATGCGGTGAGGTTTACAGCTTCACCTCCTCTCTCTTTGCGTTCTATCTGCAAGTTCTGAGAGATTTTAAACTATAAAACTGACTGCAAATCACAGTAAATCACCCCAGTAGGATAAATAACTAAATATTTAAACCAGGACTAAACTGAGAGTCTGAATCAGGACTAAGCCAGGACTAAGCCAGGACTAAGCCAGGACTAAACCAGGACTAAACATAAAGGCATTATTATATACAGTATATAACAGGGGAACATAAAGTTATAGGAACACTGCTACTCTCCCAAATTAATAGCCAGGCTAAACCCAGACTGACCCAGGACTGAATCTGAACTGAACCAGGAATAAACCGAGAGACTGAACCAGGACTAAACCGAGACTAATCTGAGAGACTAAACCGATACTAAACCGGGAGACTAAACCAAGACTAAACCAGGACTAAACTGAGAGACTAAACCAGGACTAAACCAAGACTAAACAGAGAGACTAAACTGAGCGACTAAACCAGCATTAAACAAGGACAGAACCAGGACTGAACCAGAAACTAACCAGGACTAGACCCAGACTGACCCAGGACTGAATCTGAACTGAACCAGGACTAAACTGAGAGACTAAACCAGGACTAAACAAGGACAGAACCAGGACTGAACCAAAACCCAACTAGCAATAAACCAGGACTAAACCAGGACTAAACATAAAGGCATTACAATATACAGTATATAACAGGAACATAAAGTTATAGGAACACTGCTACTCTCCCAAATTAATAGCCAGGCTTACAGACTCTTTAAATAATCCAACACAATATAAAGGCCTCACAGCCCTTTGCTAACGCGCAGAAACGCTCAGTCTGTCAAAATAAGACTAAACCAGGACAAAACCCGGACTGACCCAGGACTGAATCTGAACTGAAAAAGGAATAAACTGAGACTAAACCTGGACAGAACCAGGACTTAATCAAGATTAAACCGAGAGATTAAACCAGGACTTAATCAAGATTAAACCGAGAGACTAAACTGAGATTAAACCAGGACTAAAATGAGACTAAACCGAGAGACTAAACCAAGACTAAACCCAGACTAATCTGAGAGACTAAACCAGGACTAAACCAAGACTAAACCAGCATTAAACAAGGACAGAACCAGGACTGAACCAGAAACTAACCAGGACTAAACCCAGACTGACCCCGGACTGAATCTGAACTGAACCAGGAATAAACTGAGAGACTGAACCAGGACTAAACTGAGACTAAATCTGGACAGAACCAGCACTAAACCTGGACAGAACCAGGACTTAATCAAGACTAAACCGAGAGATTAAACCGAGATTAAACCAGGATTTAACCAAGACTAAACCGAGACTAAACTGAGAGACTAAACCGATACTAAACCGAGAGACTAAACCAAGACTAAACCAGGACTAAACTGAGAGACAAACCAGGACTAAACCAAGACTAAACCGAGAGACTAAACCAAGACTAAACCAAGACTAAACTAGCATTAAACAAGGACAGAACCAGGGCTGAACCAGAAACTAACCAGGACTAAACCAAGACTGACCCAGGACTGAACCAGAACTAAACCGAGAGACTGAACCTGGACTAAATTGAGACTAAAACTGGACAGAACCAGGACTTAATCAAGACTAAACCAAGACTAAACAGAGAGACTAAACAAGGACAGAACCAGGACTGATCCAAAACCCAACTAGCACTAAACCAGGACTAAACCAGGACTAAACCAGGACTAAACCAGGACTAAACATAAAGGCATTATTATATACAGTATATAACAGGAACATAAAGTTATAGGGACACTGCTACTCTCCCAAATTAATAGCCAGGCTTACAGACCCTTTAAATAATCCAACACAATATAAAGGCCTTACAGCCCTTTGCTAACACGCAGAAACGCTCAGTCTGTCAAAATAAGACTAATCCATGAATATTTAAACGTCAGCACATTTTAAGCGCAGATGTTAAAGACAAAATGCTGCTTTATCCCATTAAATTGACAAAGTGTATTTTAAATTAAACAGAATTGTCAGGCGTTGGTTGTTGTTTAGTGGATCTTGTATCTGTGTGATGGATGAGAGTTTGTGTAGTGTCTCATCAGACTCCTAAAGGCTCAAAGTGCCTCCTCAGCTGCTCCCTGTGGTCCCGTGTGTTGCTGCTAAACCGAGTTACTGCTGCGTCCTTGATACTGGCCCAAAGAAAATACTGAGATGGGAGTTTCTCTAAAGCTAATTATTACACAGAACCACTCGAGGATATAGGGCTACTGCAGCCTGAAAATGATCCTGGTTATTTTTCTAACCCTAACCCCAGTCTGAATCAGCCCATGTTTCTGCTCATCGAATATTCAAGTATTTATCTCATGGTGACAAACAAAAATATTTACACTATTTATTTCTTATTCTTCTACTACTACTACTACTGCTACTACTACTACTACTATTATTTCTTCTACTATTACTACTACTTCTACTACTATTACTACTGCTGCTACTACTACTACTTCTTTTTCTACTACTGTTACTACTACTACTGCTATTGCTGCTACTGCTACTACCACTATTGAATTGAATTTTTCCTTTGCCATACTATTACTACTACTTCTTCAGGTGCTTGAAGAGTCCCTCAGTCGTCCAGGTAGAATCCATGATAAAAGGAGAAATTCAATTTGTCAACTGGACAAAGTTTGTTTGGTCGAAAACGTTTCGCCGCTCATCCGAGAGGCTTCGTCAGTTCTGGTTCTAGTGCTGGTTAGACACTGCTTATATCTAGCTGCAGGGAGGAGCTCACTACACTGAAATAGTTGTGAAACTATCTCAACTAATTTGTTTCTTTTGTTTTTCGAATTTCTCTGGCGTCTAGTTTAGCATACCTATTCACCCTAACGACCGTCTCCACACCTCTGGCCCTGACTTGTCTGCCCTAATGTTTCTTTTTGTCTGTTTTGACTTGGTTTGAGAATTGAATTATAAATGGGAGACAAGTTATGTCTGACTCCCCCATTTCTGTTTAACGAAGGATTCTCTTTTTTGACAAAAATTGCCTCTTTAACTCCCCTCTCAAACCAGTTCTTTTCCCTGGCTAAGATCTGAACCTCACTGTCCTCAAAAGAATGGCCCGTGGCTTCTAGGTGAAGATGTACGGCAGATGACGGTCCACTCTGGCACGCCCGCCTGTGTTGGTACATCCTCTTGTGAAGTGGCTGTTTTGTTTCTCCAATGTAGCGCTCACTGCAGTCTTCACTACACTGAATGGAGTAGACCACATTGCTTTGTTTGTGGCTCGGTGTTTTGTCCTTTGGGTGGATGAGTTTTTGTCTTAAAGTGTTTGTGGGTTTGAAATAAACTGGGATTTCATATTGTCTGAAAATCCTCTGTAGTTTTTCCGAAACGCCGGCCAGGTAAGGAATTGCTACCCCTTTCCTCCTGGGTTCGGATTCTCTGTTGTCTTGTTTCTTGCCCTTGTCTCTCTTGGTTTTGTTGACAGCCCACTTAGGATATCCACAAACAGAGAGGGCTTCCTGCACATGTTGTTCTTTCTCCTTACCCTCTGTGCTTGTGGAACCACTTGGGCCCTGTGTTGTCATGTCCGAATAACACCCAGTTTGTGCTGCAGTGGGTGGTGTGAATCAAAAAGCAGGTATTGGTCTGTGTGTGTGGGCTTCCTGAAGACTTCTACTTGGAGTCGCCGGTCTCCTCCTATCGTTACTGCACAATCTAAGAATGCCAATGTGTTATCCTTGGCATCTTCACGGGTGAATTTGATGTTCGGATCTACAGAATGGATATGTGCAGTAAAAGGTTCCAAATCTTGAATTTTGATTTTTGTAAAATTATCATCAACATAACGAAACCAGTGTGTGGGCGGAGTGCCTGGATATGAAGCTAAGGCACTCTGTTCAAATTGTTCCATGTATAAATTAGCCATGATAGGGGAGACCGGTGAGCCCATCGCACAGCCATGGATCTGCCTGTAGAAGTTCCCTCTGAACTGGAAATAGGTGGTATTCCGACAAATTTCCAGCAGTTGGCAGTAACGATAGGAGGAGACCGGCGACTCCAAGTAGAAGTCTTCAGGAAGCCAACACACACAGACCAATACCTGCTTTTTGATTCACACCACCCACTGCAGCACAAACTGGGTGTTATTCGGACATTACAACACAGGGCCCAAGTGGTTCCCACAAGCACAGAGGGTAAGGAGAAAGAAGAACAACATGTGCAGGAAGCCCTCTCTGTTTGTGGATATCCTAAATGGGCTGTCAACAAAACCAAGAGAGACCAGGGCAAGAAACAAGACAACAGAGAATCCGAACCCAGGAGGAAAGGGGTAGCAATTCCTTGCCTGGCCGGTGTTTCGGAAAAACTACAGAGGATTTTCAGACAATATGAAATCCCAGTTTATTTCAAACCCACAAACACTTTAAGGGGCCGTTTAGATGAGGACGATTGCGACTGAATACGACAAAATATTCTATCCGAAGTGTCTTTCATTTACACGGCGGCGGCGCCGTCGGGCTCTGAAACCGCAAAAATCTGAAGACTCCTTCCAGAGTGTGGAGTTTTGAAGACGGCCCGGGTCGTGTTTCCGTCTAAAGGGCAAGAAGCGCAAAACATGTTCACGTCGCATACAGCTGACTGGATGCGCCGTAAAAACAATAACAATACGTTGCAGGTGACAGAGGCGAGTTTGGACAAGACCGGGCAGTGGTGGGACAATTTTGAGAATGGATTAGTTGATGACAGTGCTTGGGTGGAAAACTTCAGAATGACTAAACAAGCTCTTGTTGGCACTTCTGGGCAGTTCTGCGCACTTCTGTGCTGGCATATTGTGAACTAAAGTCATAACTGATGCTGGGTTAGCGTTGGCTCTTTGGGCATTATTCTGCGCAGTTATCTGGCATATTGTGGAAACACATACGCACACGCGCGCGCAACACACACACACACACACACAGAGCTCTGATAAAACTGCAGGCATATTCCCATACTTTCCTCTGTCCGAGCACCACCAAGTGCACTTGTCTGTGTTCTGTGTTTCTCATAGTGCTTTAGCACTTTAGCAGTTTAAGTTGCGTTACCACCGACTCCCGAGGTGCTCTTCTTGTGCATTTTATGCTGTGTGGCTCTGTGCTGTGTTCCGCGGTCTATGCTCTTGTTGCATTAAGCGAAGAGCTCCGACCCTACATTGAGGGCGAAACAACCGTGATGAGAGCCCCTGTGGTGTCCTGAAAAAGGTAGCTCTGACATTATATTAGCGGCCTGGCATGCATATTCAATCGAATTCGCCCACTTTTGCGTCTTTGTATAAACAAACATTTCCTGTTGAGAACGCTCGTCTAAACGGGGCTAAAAAATTGAAGACGAGACGCCACTTTTGCGTCTTCTGTTTTGACGTCTTCTCGTCCACCCAAAGGACAAAACACCGAGCCACAAACAAAGCAATGTGGTCTACTCCATTCAGTGTAGTGAAGACTGCAGTGAGCGCTACATTGGAGAAACAAAACAGCCACTTCACAAGAGGATGTACCAACACAGACGGGCGTGCCAGAGTGGACCGTCATCTGCCGTACATCTTCACCTAGAAGCCACGGGCCATTCTTTTGAGGACAGTGAGGTTCAGATCTTAGCCAGGGAAAAGAACTGGTTTGAGAGGGGAGTTAAAGAGGCAATTTTTGTCAAAAAAGAGAATCCTTCGTTAAACAGAAATGGGGGAGTCAAACATAACTCCCATTTATAATTCGAGTAGGGGTGGGTATTGGCAAAGAAGTCACAATTCAATTTGAATCACGATTCATATGCCACGATGCGATACTATCACGATGCATCACGATACTTGAATTATTGCGATGTATTGCAATATATTCGACATACTTCAGTGAAAATATACCCAAAAAAAAGAGGATAACTTAAATATCAGTGGCTGTGTATCTGGGTAGTGTCTTCAATTGATACATAACTCTGAGCAACTCAATTCATAACTGAATTTATTGAATAACAATAACAAATAAACCAAACCAATAACAAAAATGCATAGGATTTTTTTCTAAAACAAAAAATGATGTTCAAACATTTGCCATTTTGGAGGTAGCTACCATCATAACAAACAATACCCTTTCACAAAGAAAAAAGTGCATAGGATTTATAAAAAAAAATAAACAAATTATTTATTTATTTATTTATATTAAATATTAAAGTATTAAATATTAAATTATTAATTAATAAAAATCCATTTTTGGCATCAAGAATTGATGCAGTATATTGTGAAAGTTAGTATCGCGATGCATTGTCATGACGATTATTTTGCATAAACCAAGTCAAAACAGGCAAAAGAAACATTAGGGCAGACAAGTCAGGGCCAGAGGTGTGGAGACGGTCATTAGGGTGAATAGGTATGCTAAACTAGACGCCAGAGAAATTCGAAAAACAAAAGAAACAAATTAGTTGAGATAGTTTCAGAGCTATTTCAGTGTAGTGAGCTCCTCCCTGCAGCTAGATATAAGCAGTCTCGAACCAGCACTAGAACCAGAACTGACAAAGCCTCTTGGATGAGCGGTGAAATGTTTTCGACCAAACAAACTTTGTCCAGTTGACAAATTGAATTTCTCCTTTTATCACTACTTCTTCATCTACTACTATTACTACTTCTTCTTCTTCTACTATTACTACTACTATTACTACTACTACTTCTACTACTACTACTTCTTCTACTATTACTACTACTGCTATTCTACTACTTCTTCTACTATTACTACTACTACTACTACTTCTACTTCATCTACTACTATTACTACTATTTCTTTTACTACTATTACTACTACTACTACTACTTCTACTTCTTTGCATTGTAGATTGTCACTGAAAGCATTAAAACTATGAATGAACACATTTGGGACGTAGTAAACAAAAAATAAACTCAAAATAACTTAGTGCTTGTTTTAGAGTTTTTATAAATAGCCACACTTGGCTTTTCTCACTGACAATTTGCATTTCTTGACCTTGAGGCACAGCTGTGTGAAAACCATTTCAGGAGGGAAGTCCAAGGGTTTGCAGCGCTGTCAACAAAGCAAAGGGTGGAGACTTTGAGGATTTTGAGGATAATATATCATATTTGATGTCTTGGTATGTACACAATACTAGAAAGTAGTAAACAAACAAACAAATAAAACACTGAATGAGGAGGTGTGTCCAAACTTTTTACCGGTCGTGTAAGTGAAAATGATGATAACCCTTTCCTCACCCTCAGTGAGGGGTCTCATCCTTTTGTGCAAGCTCTGCTCCTGTGCAGAGGCCTGGAGCTCGAGGGTTCTGCAGGTTCCTCTATGAGCCCTTGGTTTTTCTCTAGTTTCTCGTGTTCCTTTTTCCTTGCTCTTTTGTCTGTTCAGCATCACCATTTTGTCTGTATCTGAAGTCCCGCCTCGTCTTAGCTCTTTCTCCACTACCTGCTGAGATGTTTACCACTTTGACCTTGGGGGTTTCCACTTTCCATGCTTCTTTACTGTATGTTGCCTTTTACAACTTTGCGTTTTTACTGATTTACCTTATTTTAATGCCTGCCTTTATTTCTATTTTATAGTAGTTCATAGGAAATCTTTTTTACTTTTATGTGAAGCACTTTGGTCAGCACGTTGTTTTAAATGTGCTTTATAAATAAACTTGATTTGAATTGAAAAAAGGTTTTATTTTCCATTATTATTCATTGTTTTATGTTGCAACATATCGTGAAGAAGGTTCCTGGTTTATGAAGTCAGTGCATGGCAATGGTAATACAGCATTTTCTAATTATTTTATATATAAAATTACGAACACTGCCAGCCAAACTTTGTAGTGGTCGTGTATGTCTTATGATGGGACAAAATACAATTTCTACGAGACGAGGCGTGTGTCGAGATTCATCCCACGAGATGAGAGACAAGGTGAGGTTTTTATACAAGTTTTGATAAATAAATTGTGCCGTTCAATTCATAATTCTTTGCTTGACAATTTTTGCTTTTTCATGTTACACTTTTGGTGTCATTGTAGCAGTGTTGTTGTTTGTATCCAAGACTAAACCAGGACTAAACCGACACTAAACCATGACTAAACCAGGACTAAACCGACACTAAACCAAGACTAAACCGAGAGAGTAAACCAACACTAAACCAACACTAAACCAACACTAAACCGACACTAAACCAACACTAAACCAAGACTAAACTGAGAGACTAAACCAACACTAAACCAACACTAAACCAAGACTAAACCGAGAGACTAAACCAGGACTAAACCAACACTAAACTAAGACTAAACCAGGACTAAACCGACACTAAACCGAGATTAAACTGACACTAAACCAGGACTAAACCGACACTAAACCAAGACTAAACCGAGAGACTAAACCAGGACTAAACCAGGACTTAACCGAGAGACTAAACCAGCACTAATCAAGGACAGAACCAGGACTGAACCAGAACCTAACCAAGACTAAATCGAGACTGACCCAGGACTGACCCAGGACTGAACCAGAACTGAGCCAGGACTAAACCAGGACTAAGCCAAAACTAAATTGAGAGAGCAAACCAGGATTAAACCAAGACTAAACTGAGAGACTAACCCAGGACTAAACTGAGACTAAATCTGGACAGAACCAGCACTAAACCTGGACAGAACCAGGTCTTAACCAAGACTAAACCGAGAGACTAAACCAGGACTAAACCGAGAGACTAAACCGAGAGACTAAACCAGGAATTAAACCGAGAGACTAAACCAGGATTAAACCAAGCTTAAACCAGCACTAAACAAGGACAGAACCAGGACTGAACAAAAACCCGACCAGCCTAAACACTAAATCAGGACTAAACCAGAACCAAACATGAAGTCCTTATTACAGTATGTAACAGGGGAATGTTACCGTGTTACAGGTTTTTTACATGTTACAGATTTGGTCATTACAGCAGCGTTTTTGTTGGTATCACAGCTTCTCAAGAGGAGTCACTCAGCAAAGTTAACCCCCTTTTCATCCAACAGGGATGAAAGAGTTCCGTTTTTTAGCGGATCTCCGCTTTTTTTTCCAGCTGCGGGGTAATTTTTTTTTTTTTTTTTTACATCTGTGCAAATTCGTTGAGAAAGATTTTGGGTGTATATATATGTATAGTTGTGTTTAGGGTCGCCAACCGTCCCTTGAAAAACAGAATCGTCCCGTATTCAGAACAAAAGTACGTGTATCTCATATTAAACTTCGTATTAAACTGCGGGCCGCGCGAGCCCGTGTCTGGAGCCGCGGAGCGAGCGAGCGCGCGCAGCTCTTTCACAACAGCGTGTACCATTGCGTGTACACAGGTTAAACTTTATAAAACATCCTATACCTCATCCTACCTGCCCGTGCCTCACTTAACGCGTCGCTCCTCGCTTTTTCACCTGCGCCTTTTAGCGCACATAAGCTCCTCCTCAATGCCTCTGATTAGACGAAGTGCAAAGCAAAAACAAATCCAATATATACTACTAGTACCTGTTAATAAAATGTGTGTTTTTTTTTTGTACTTTTATGTACAGTTTTACTTTATTGCTAACATATAGCATATAGAAATCCAAATTTCAGAATTTTAAAATTTTCCAGCGGGGGGGGGGGGGGGGGGGGGGGCTTTCCGCTTTTTTCATGATTGGCCACTTTCATCCCTGATCCAAGGCAAATGTAAAAATGTTAGCAAAAAATCTCACGAGCACAAGATCTTGTCCCGTAACTTGTGATTCTAACTTCTATGACTTTAAACTGTTAATATTTCAGTTTTCAGGGTGGTCAGCTGGTGTCTTGGCTCTGTTTCTGTTCATGGCGAGAACAACAGCCCACTCGGTGTCGCATTTACCCATCGACATTGTGTTTATCCAAATCTTTAGCCGTTATCTGAACTCCGCGACCTGTACGTGTCCTGTCTCTTTAAGAAATGTGTTGATTTGGCAATGCAGCAGACTCGGGGATCATGGGTAATCCTCCTGATCAATGCTCACCTATGGGGCCCTCGTCAATGCATTGATCTGTGGCTTTCTATCTCCAACCTGCCCCTCTTCTGTTGATTAAGGGCCACGCTAATGCTACTCCACATATTTCTCCTACATGAACTTGCAGCTACAGCTAAACAGTAGCATAAAGGTGAAATCACACTCTTTGTATGTAAATGTTGGTCATTTTGCTGCTGATTTAATCAAAAATCCCCTGGTGTGTGATGCTAACTGCAGGCACTGTTCTATCTGAAGCTCTGCGTCTGAAGTTAGACTTTAATTTGAGCTTTATTTTAACACAATTTGACCAGAAAGAACTGATTTAAAGATGCAACTTTTCTAATGGAGCGTCTGCTACTTGCTTGTCTCCATGGAGATGTTATTTCTTTGCTTGGAATGTTCCATGGTATGACATTAAACATATCTAGCATTTAGTAATTGGTGGTGTTTCTATATCCATCCATACATCCATTTTCTTCCGCTTATCCGGGGCCGGGTCGCGGGGGCAACAGTCTAAGGGGGGACTCCCAGACGTCCTTCACCCCGGACCTTTCTTCCAGCTCCTCCGAGGGGACCCCAAGGCGTTCCCAGGCCAGCCAGAAGACATAGTCCCTCCAGCATGTCCTGGGTCTTCCCCGGAGCCTCCTCCCGGTGGGACATGCCCAGAACACCTCCCGAGGGAGGCGTCCAGGAGGCGTCCAGAACAGATGCCCGATCCACCTCAGCTGCTCGTCTTGATATATCGATTATCTCAAAATATAATAATTCCTTCTCGGAATAGGGGCGCCTCTCCACAGATCTGAACTGTAATGTAGAGTAGTGCTGTAACCTGCTTGTCTGCCTTGTGATAGACAGGATTAATCTATCCTGTGGAACATTCTAGGCAAAGCAGTAACATTTCCATGGAGATAAGTAGGTGGCGGACCCTCCACTGGAAATGTTATACAATGCACCTTTAAGTGGAACTACAGATGAGCTGATTCATGCTCTTAAAAGTTCCTCAAATAACCTTATTTAATCCTACCTGTACCTTTGTATTTTATTATATTACATATTTTTTATTATATTGTTTACTTTTTTCACTTGTATTTTTATTGCATGCTATTAGTACTTCTCGACTATCTTCTGATCCAAAGCATTTCATTGCATTGTTGACCTTGTGTTGATCCTGTATATGACAAATAAACAATCTTGAATCTTGAATCTAACATTACAGATGCAAACTATCCAGGATTAGCCAAAGGTTTTTCAGTTAGTCACTCTCACCTTTTTGTTGAAAACTCCTAAACAGGACCATGAACGCTCGCATTGACCACAAGCTCCTGAAAATGTGTCGTTTAAATCAATTTTGTATTCCTTCTTGTTCCGTACGTTCTTCCAGTGTGTGCATTGTGTCACTATGGTAACGTCTGAAGCATTCCACCATTGACATACACGTAGAACACCCCCAGCATGATGTCAAGTATCAGTACAACACGGATCAATGCTCTTGCCACAATCACAGCGGCAAACACCTCAAACCTCTTCCTGAGCCAGTTCATATTAGTGTTGTACAATACTACCCAATTTCGATGCCAAGGAATAGACTTGATACTCAAAACCGATTCCGATACCACAATCACACAATAAACGCTCTTTAGACAATAGAAAGTGATTTTCAGCATTGAATCATAGTACTTTCTTTTATATTTCCATGTGGTTTTATATCTGTGTAATCCCTCAGTGGTCCAGGTAGTTTCCATAGTGGTCCAGGTCTAAATCAGGTCTAAACCAGGTCTAAACCAGGTCTAAATCAGGTCCATGGGCGTATACTAGTCTGTGCTTATACTCAAGATCGTTCTAAAACTATTCAGGAAAGGTTGATTTCTGTCCTGTGAATGTGATTTTTTTATTATCAATACTTGCTCAAATTGGTGTCTAGTTTCTATACTATTTTCAGTATTGATAAGTATCAGATTTTCAGTACTTTTCACATCCTTTGCCTATATGGGGATCGGACTGTATTTGGTGTGTGCTCTGCTGCTGATTTTCCTCTCAGTTGTTCGATGAGGGAGACAGATTATGGCTCGTTGCTCTTGTTTGAGTGGGTCACTTGGAGGCTGCCTGTGACACTGTGCTGTTCTGTACTTCAGAGAATATCTGACCAAAGCAGATTTTATGTGGGTTTATGTGGGGTCACAGAGAAGCACTCGTAAAATGACCCGAAAACCACTCTGACCACTGTGGTGTCCAGGAAAAATGGAAAAATAGATTCATTCCACAGACCTGCACCTGTATCAAACTTTCCTCTTAGAAACTGTTTGAAATTAGGCCTGCACAGTAGATAGAAAATATTGTTAATGCGTTATTGGAATGCGCAATTGGTAATAATTTTATGTATTAATCATTAGTTGCATGTCTGAGCTTGTTTTTACATTTGGCCAATCAGAGGCGACCTTAAATACGTTCCCCCGAAGAAGCCGCTTTGCTATTGGCTAGAGTGAGTCCACAGACTCTAAACTCAACATTAAAGGACCCATGGCATGAAATTTTCACTTTCTGAGGTTTTTGAACGTTAATGTGAGCTCCCCTACCCTGTTTAGGGCCCCCCTTCATGGCTAAAAGTTGCGAAATGTCTAAACTGAGCATTTGCGGTCCTTTTCTGCATTAGAAAAAAACACAGCTCAAACGGGCAATTCTGAACAAGGTAACTATTAGGGGTGTAAAGATTACCGATTTGGATCGGTTATCGGTCTGTGACCTCTGCGATCTGAGTGTACCGATCAGCGGAGCCCGGATCGGTCCAAATTCACTACGAAAGGTCCGATGCACCGGATTTACAGCCAAGAATCGGTTTGCTAGCTCCTGAGCGGTCTCTTTCGCGGGGCAGAAGCCGCGCTGTGTGTGTCTGCGTTCTTTCGCGAACGGTGGGTGGTTCACTTACCTGGGGTTGAAGCTTATTGGCTGGTTAACTGCCAATGATGCGAGTGGCGCGGGCTGTATGCGGAAGCGAGCACAAGATATTTGCACTGTATAGACGTGTCCCAATTCGCATTGTGCGGAGGGCGGGTTTCCCGCCGCCTCGTCTCGTCAGGAGATCTACTCTATCGGTAAGCTAAGCTAAGTTTCCTTTTATTGAGCTATGGTTAAGTTAATTTGGTGCGCTACCGCTATTTATGGACATGGTTCCTATGCGTGGTTAACTTTTGTGCCAGTGTTGTGTCGCGGTGATATCGGTCTGATGTTTCACTGTCAGCTTGTTTCCATGGCAGCTATAGACCATAACAATTGTATGATACTAGCGTTTTTATTGTCACGGTTAGTGGATTGGGTGATTTATTTAGACAACATTCATGTATTGGCAATGTATATTTGATTTGGGCTAAAATTTACTTGGCTAATTTACTTTTGTGTGGAAAATACAATGTATAATCAGAATTGGTGCATTTCTGTATTTATTTGATTTGTATGTATAGAAATGTACTTCACACACACACAGATAATTTTTGTCTCAAAGGAGACCAAGGAAATGTTATAAGATGGAGAGAAAGTATTAGTTATTCAGTGGATTTAACATGCTAGTATTTTCTATAACTGCCTAGTAATATCTATCTTCTTGTCAGTGATATGTTACACTTTTACAGTTACTGAAACTCATGAGTGACTGAAGCACTAATTACTAACTAATTCTGATTCATTCTGATTTTTGACTTTAATAGGCAAGTTGCTTGTTTTATAAGGTCTTTTTTATTGTTTTGTGTTGCTTGAGGGAAGGAATGTGTTGTATTTTAAGCATGAGCAGAGTTTTGCAAACCGGATTGCCAGTTTTTCAGTAGGCCTGGTGTATTGTCTGTTGGACACTAAATAAACAAAAGGATACTATTTTGAAATTTCATTTCTGTTTCTCTCTTTTTCTTCTCAATAACTTTAAAGCACTTGGGAGTAAAGTTGTCAATTTGTATTGAATCGAAATTAACCGAACCGGATCGAATCGAATCGAATCGTACCGGATCGTTTACTAATTTTATGAATCGTCCCTGAATCGAATCGTAGCCTGTGAATCGAGATTCGAATCGAACCGTTTTGTGAGTGAAAGATTCACATCCCTAGTAACTATGTGACATCACATCGAAAAATGCAGCTCCACCCCCCGTCTGGATGTCTACCCACCGTCTCTGTAAATCACGCCCAGAGAGTTTGGACCGCAAATGAGCTACGCAATGCGAAATGCATTTTTTTATTTGCCTGGAGGCACGTGCAAGTGTTTCTAGGCTCAGAAGTCCTTTATCTGAGCTTCTGGACCTCTGAAACAGCAGTGGTTTCATTTTATTTTCTGTGAAAATTTGTTTTTTTCATTGAAAAGCCTCTCCTTTCTTCCTCCACGCTTAAAACGCGGAAGTGGGGCCAGCACACAGCGCACTGCTAAAACAAGGAACTAGCGGCACATTTGCCCCCCCCCACCCGCTCCTCTAACCTATTTCTGTCCTTCTCATTTGCATTCAAGCAACAAGGCCTAGAATGAGTTGTTCAGAGAGAGATTTTCTGACTCTGACTGTGTACATGTGTCTTTCTCATGCACTGAGTGTTGATTTTGAAGAAGGATTCATTTACAGTATTAGGGAACCATTAAGGCACCATATAAAAGCATCAAGAAGTACCATGTCATGGGACCTTTAAATGTTGGACCAGGACCAAAACAGGACTAAAACGGGACTAAACCAGGACTAAACTGGGACTAAAACAGTACTAAAACAGGACTAAACCTGGGCCAAAACAGGACTAAACCGGGACTAAAACAGGACTAAAACAGGACTAAACTGGGACTAAACCGGGACCAAAATGGGACTAAACCGGGACCAAAACAGGACTAAACCAGTATTTAATCGAACTAAACCAGTATAATACATTTTATATTGTATTGTATTAAATTGATACAGGTGCCTTTGACTTAACATATTATCCTGTGTATTATTGAATTATTGAATGATTATATGGGCTTTTTGTTATAAAACCATTTCCATTTTAACAAAGTACTTTCTTCAAAGTACTTAAATTATTCAAATGTTCTCAGATTTCCATGTGTTGGAAAGCTTAGAATCTACACTTTCAGAATCTGTGAATAACTCAAAATGCCTCCGGGGCGACTTGTGTCTGTTTTTCCTGTGGTCGGTCACATTTGCTGAAGCCTGAGGTGAAGAGTTGGCGAGATGGGCAACTCGAGACTGAACGATGTCAGTCTAAGGTCGTTTTCACACCAGGAAAGTCCGATAGTTCACTTGCTTTGGTCCGGACCAAATTTTAATTTTTTTTTTTAATTTTGGTGCGGTTCGCTTTCACGCTGCACTTTTTTCCCAAGCGGACCAACATCTATAAACAAAACCACGTTTGCTGAGGTCGCTCAGCCATTGAACAGAAATGAGCCGTGTCAAAGCGTCGTGTCCAAACACGGAAGGAGGAGAATCCTGGTGTTACGTGCTGTTTTCAATCTAGCCTTAGCGATATGGTTTGCTCAGTTTTTACAGTTCACACAAATGTTTGAGCAGCATCGTGAGGTTTACACTATTGTATCAATTTCCGGTCTGCATTCTCACCTCAAACGAACCGCACCAGGATTCAAATGGAACTGTGCCGAGACCGAGCTTTTTAGGTGGTCTTGGTTCGCTTGTTTACTCTGGATCGAGATTTTTGTTTTTTATTCACACCAGCCCAAAAGGTCCGAATCAAAGGAGCAAACAGACTCTGGTTCGTTTTAAACGAACCAAACAAGGCAGGTGTGAAAACGATCTAAACCAGGAAACAAAGGAAAATACAGTAAACAATGCATTGTTGAAGCAAAGAAGTACTATCATAGCCTACTGCCAACTCTGAGTTACTGTTTTAGGATGAAGAACAAGGCCAGAAAAAGGGAGACGTGACTATGGTGCACTCGCTGTCCTTTCTTTTATTAACACTACAGTAAGTAAAATACAAACTAAAGTGCATATGACAGTTTTCACATCCATTAAGTGGCAATTTTACATCAGTTAAATGGCAGTTTGAGGGGGAAAAAAATGAAGAAAATTATTTGAAAAAGCATGTGTGAGTGCTGAGTTCTAAAAACAGAATCCCTACTTATGTCATCAACACATAAAATTCATCCAGACAATTTACATTTTTCTGACAGTTAAAACCTTCATTCAGCAAAATATAAGTATTGTCATAACTATTGTGTAATTTAAACACGTTTTGACCTTTGTTTACATTTTGGTTGTTATGTCATAGCTGCTGCCCATGTGCAACCAGGAAGTCAAATTATAAACTTCACCAAAATTGTTGAAATAGTGAAAACTACAAAATACTTTGTAAAAACTTTCATATTACATTAACTACATTTTAAAAATTTTAAATCTAAACCTGTCATATGTACTTTTAATTACTTTTAATTCCTCAAAAACATACCTGGAGTTGTGTTTTGCCTGTGTACATCTTATAACATAGATAAGAAAACATTATAACATTATATTATTAACATTATAACATAGATCAGAAAAGAGTGTAATATTTCCAGACACTACATTATCACTGATTAGTTACTTTAAAACATTTCAGATCAATACATTTCACACAGATATTAATCCATTGCAAACAAAGATCATCACACAAGTTAATTTTCTTTTTCATACATACATACATATTACACTGGATTATATGTATTTTTAAATGCCATTATTGTCCTTGATCGTTTTTATTTATTTATTTTTTTTGTCAAAACTATTCCAGAAATTAATTCCTTTCACAGCAATACTTTATTCCATAACCTTGGTTAATCTGTGTTTTTTTTTAAACATGTAGGTTCCTTTTAAATTGTAGTGGCCTGTTCTCATCTCAAACTATATTTACAGGTAATACATGGCGTTGAGTGAACCCTTTAAACCTGCTCGTTTACACTATTTTAGTTTTAGTGTTATTGACTTTTGGGTTTCTCACCATCAGCAAATTGCATCTCTCCATCACAGCTTCAGTCCATCCCTCTGGAGACCTCGTGCTCGATACCATGTGTACAGCCCCGTGTGTGCGTGCGTATGTGCCGCGTATGTGGGCTACGGTGTAAATAAGCCCGTTTGTGTCTATGGAGACTCGTATGGGACCAAACCAATCATCTGTTTTTAATTAAACTGGGGAGATGACCTTTAACTTAAGCAGGAGAGTCCGTAGCAGAGGCATGTTCAGTATCGGTTGTAGACACTAAAGAAACAGGGTTTAAATGAAGCTAAATGAGACTGTATTTAAGTGGAAGCCGTTTACTAGTTTTTATTGGTCAGTTTTTAGATAATTTACAGGTCCTATATTATGCAAAAGATTCTTGTGAGTTTTAAGTCACATTAGAATGTGTGTTTGTGATGAGGAAAAACACATGGTAATATAGATCCTTTAAAGGTCCCATGGCATGGAATTTTCACTTTCTGAGGTTTTTGAACGCTGATGTGAGCTCCCCTACCCTGTTTAGGGCCCCCTCCCCATGGCTAAAAGTTGCAAAATGTCTAAACTGAGCATTTGCGGTCCTTTTCTGCGTTTGAAAAAAACACAGCTCAAACGGGCGATTCTGAACAAGGCAACTATGTTACGTCACATCGAAAAATGCAGCTCCACCCCCCGTCTGGATGTCTACCCACCGTCTCTGTAAATCACGCCCAGAGAGTTTGGACCGCGAATGAGCTACGCAATGCGAAATGCGTTTTTTAATTTGCCTGGAGGCACGTGCGAGTGTTTCTAGGCTCGGAAGTCCTTCACCCGACCCTCTGGACCTCTGAAACAGCAGTGGTTTCATTTTATTTTCTGTGAAAATGTGTTTTTTTTTTCATTGAAATGCCTCTCCTTTCTTCCTCCACGCTTAAAAACGCGGAAGTGGGAGACAGCGCACAGACGCAGCGCTAATCCAGGAACCAGCGGCACATTTGCCCCCCCCCCCCCCCCCACCCGCTCCTCTAACCTATCTCTGTCCTTCTCATTTGCATTCAAGCAACAAGGCCCAGAACGAGTTGTTCAGAGAGATATTTTCTGACTCTGACTGTGTACATGTGTCTTTCTCATGCACTGAGTCTTGATTTTGGAGCAGGATTCATTTACAGTATTAGGCAGTGGTGAAAGTAAGGCGGTGCACACCGGAACGGCGCACCGGTATAACATTCACAGCCGGTACGCAGCACCGCTAAGAGAATATGGTTAATAAAAGTAAGGTGCGCTATTTAAGTAGAAAACACAAACAACCACACTATGCCATTCGAGAATAACTGAAAGCTACCCGAAACTCTCGTGCAGAGATATCTGCAGTCTGTTAAGCAAGGATTGTCAAAACTTATCTGACTGTAGCCATGAAAGTAGCCTAGGTGGCACGGTGGCTGAGTGGCTAGCACTCACGCTTTACAGCAAGAAGGTTCTGGGTTTGATCCCCGGGTCGCCCAGGCATTTCTGTATGGGGTTTGCATGTTTATGCTGCTTTTTTCCACATACCTTTTTTGCCTAGGTAGGCACCATTTACGTAGGCCCACAAAAATATGAAATAATTAAGTATATTAAAAAAGTTATTTTATCTATGAAAAAGGTGTAAAACTAAAAAAAAAAAAACGGGTAAAACGAGTGTTTTTTTTTTTTATGGTAAAGTGATGCACTGGACATTATAGCACCTGTAAGAAATGAAAACTACTTTCACCACTGGTATTAGGGAACCATTAAGGCATCATATAAAAGCATCAAGAAGTACCATGTCATGGGACCTTTAAAGATGTACCACATGAGTCTGCTGCCTGCTTTTCTCTATGGAAATGTTACTCCTCTAGTCTCTCTCTCTCTAAAACCTTCAAATCAGGCTAGAAATATAGTGGTAATAATGGGCTCAGACTTGAACTTTAACAGCCACATCGAATCAATAACATCTGCAGCCTTTTACCATCTAAAAACATAGCAAAAATCAAAGGTGTACTGTCTAAAGCCGACTTGGAGAGACTTATCTGTGCTGTTAGACTCCTGTAATGGCCTACTCACTGGCCCCTCCAAACGAGCTGTGAGACAGCTGCAGTACATCCAGAACGCCGCAGCACAGGTCCTGACTCGAACCAGGAAGTACGAGCACATAAGTCCTGGTCTCAGGTCTCTGCACTGCCCCCTGTGGATCAGAGACTTTGCTTGTGCACAAGTCTCTCCACAGCCGAGCACCAAATTACATCTATGACATGTTAGTGCCACATGAACATCAGCACTCTGAGGAGCTCAGGGATCGGCTTCCTGCTTTAGTCCTGCTTTAGTACTGGTTTAGTCCTGCTTTACTTCTGCTTTAGTCCTGCTTTAGTCCTGTTTTAGTCCTGCTTTAGTCCTCCTGAGGTTTTAGGCTTTAGTCCTCCTGCTGGTGCCCAGTCAGGACTAAACACGGGGACTCAGTGTTTCAGATTCATGCAGCTAAAACCTCGAACATTAGAGACAGAGCTCTACTGTGACTCTGTTTAAATCCAGGCTCAAAACCGTTCTGTTTAGCTGCATGTGACTGAAAGATTTTCATTCTGCACTCTTCTCTCTCATTTAATGCCTCTCTTTTTTTTATTTTATAATTCATGTTTTAGTTTATTTATATTGTGATTTTAATGTATTTTTTTATTCTTTAAAGCACTTTGAATTACTTTGTGTATGAATTGTGTTGTGCCATACAATTAAACCTTGCTACTACTGCTTTGCCTGGAATGTTCCACAGTATGGCATTAAATGGATCAATGGAGCTTGTAATTGCAATTTTCCTTCCAAACGTTGCAAATTCTATTAAATTTGGGTTATAAAAATGGATTCTGCTCATATATGGCTCATGGTGATGTCCCATGGATAATTTTGCAGATATACAAGACACTAGTCCTGCCAAGGATTGTCAAAAATATCAAAAATCAGATACTTACCGATACTAAAACTAGTATCAAAACTAGACACTCACTTGAGCAGGTATCAACACTAAAAAGTCCCTAATTTTTCATCATTCATCACTGCTTTGTCCAGAATGTTCCAGAGTAAAGATTAAACTTGTCTATTTCAAGGGAGACAACTATAGGCTACATTACAGGTCAGATCTGTGGAGAAGAAACCTTATTCACAGAGAGAATTATGGTATTTTTGAGCAACACAAACACCCGTAGTAAATAAATGCTAGATAGATGTGTTTAATGTCATACCACAGAACATTCCAGGCAAAACAATAATATCTAAGTAGGTGACGGACCCTCCACCAGAAAAGTTGTGAAATGCATCTTTAATATTGAAATGAAGTTTGAAATTGTAATATTGTGACGACACTAGTCCTGCGTGGCCCTTTCTTTATGATAATGCTTAAATAGTATTGTAGATTTTGTCATAGCTGGAGCAGATAGTTAGCAGAATAAAACAGCTGATCTCAGGTGAACGTGAGGCAGTTATCTTCTCTGAGGGACATATCTGATGGGGCTTCCTGTTTCTGAAATGAGTTTGATAAAAACGACTTTGTGCAGTTTGTGTGTCCTCCGGAGGCTCAAAGCGCTGATCGTAGAGATGCTCGTGAACTGCAACATTTGTACAATCTGTAAAAGTTGGGTTTGAGAATCTGCAAAAACTCTCACCTGCAACAATGACACAGTAAATTAGTTGTTTAAAGAGAGTTTTTCACTTCTGTGGGGCATTAACAAGATTACCATATTGCCTTTTTATTGCCTTTTATTGTTCTGAAAATGCGATCTTCGCCAAAAACAAAGCCTTAGCATGTTTTATAAGTTTCAGTTTTGCTCGGCTGCGTCCCATTACTCTGTCTTACCACTTCCCCTACCCCTTTATCTACGTCTTTTCTTGCCCCTCGATACCGAGCTGAGAGAGCTTGGGGTACGTATGTTCCCCTAAGAAACGGGACACCACTTGATTACCGTTTGCGTCATCATCCCTTGCCTCTACCTGAGCTGCTACGTCTACAGAGGCGACAACAACTGACGCAAACAAACGTAAACAAATGTCAAGGATTATCGGGTACCTCAGCTCCACAAAAAAACTAGCTTGTTTATACATGAAAGTTTGATGAAAACGATAACGTCGGCTAAACAGACGTCACTACAATTAAAACCGCAACAACAGTTCACTAAAAGTAGCGTAGAACATAAGCGTCATAATTGTAAACCTGCTAAACTGTTAATCGATAATTACAACTGCTGAAAATACATTTATGACACTCCTTGGCTGGTCGATGTGACGCTGCCATCCTGATCCCAAAACCTGCCTGAGCTTGTAGGCGTACCACTTCGTGTCAAGTCTGGTCGAGAGCTTACTTCGTTTCAAGGGGTATGTAGCCCGAGGTCGTGGCCCGAGCCCTTGATCAAAATTCGAATCGGGACACCCCTTGCCCTCACATGAACGCGCAAAACCAAGGGGCAGGGGTAAGACTCCCCCTTCAGAGCGCGATCACAACACAATCAGCATGCATCCCGTTAATGAAACTACTGCATCAGGTTTGTGAAGTTGTTGTGTGCAGTTTTGTTCATGTTTTTGTATATTTATGAACAATTGTCGTGGGGGAGCGTGGGTGACATAGACTTGTGGGCCGAGCCTTGTACAGAATTTTACAGATAATTTTAAAGTAATAAGGCTCAGGAGAGATCGGTAGATTACTCACATGCATGGATGACTCTAAAACCTCTTCAAGCATGTTGTTGATGACGGAATAACGTTATAACATGGTAGAAAGCTCAAAAAATTGACTTAGTATAATAGTATGATACCCCATCTTTATTCACCATCTAATCAAACGACAATTTGAATGAACACCATTTGTAAAGGCTGAGATTTTTGGAGCGCCATAATTTCCTCCACTATCAACAAAATCTTTCTTATCTCTTATTCTGCGTAAAAGCTGCTATCCTTGTATTTCTGATCTGTTCTGAATGTGATTCTTGTATTAGTTTGTCAGTTTAGATTTCAGTCTTTTTGGCAAAGCTTCAGGATGTTTTTAAAATATCAACTTTGAACAGAATCCTACTATTGAAGCATAAATTGCAAATCTCATCGCAGAAAAATCGTAATTACGGTTGATATTTTTCCCAAACCTACCAAGCCCTGAGTTGGCATTATTTCTGTTATGCTTTATGTCTGCACTGTCACCCTGTAGTTTAGACCTCTACATGTTGTGAAGTGCATGGGATTCTTGTGTAGCATTTTATATTTCCGTCTAATCTCATCTCTTTATGCTCCAGGACAGTTTTAAAGATGGCGTACCTGACGTTCACGCTTAAAGGGATATGCCACCCCCAGGTCAAATTTGGGCATCTCCCCACAGTCCAGAGACTAAAATAAGTGGTGGAAAGCGTTTTCCTGCTCACCCAGCCATTGTCCGAGTCTGTCGCCACTGACCGCCGCGGTATCTGCAGCTCCTCCGCCTTAGACTGGAGTCTAACGTCGCCAGAGAAAGATTTCGGCCAAAAGGAATTAATTTGCTCGATGCGTTTCCCAATTACTGTCTGTGTAGTGCGCATTCATATCGAGTGCAAATAAATGTGCAAATCAACACGGAGAGCTTGCCTTGGTCATTTTGGGTGGGAACTATTTTCCAGTGCGGAAGAATACAGCCAAATCACGCACCACGTTGTGCAACAGGGGAACTCCCGTCCCGGTGCGTAACTGGGATTCCCCTGGCAGCGTGCTGCGTGATACGGCTGTATTCTTCCGCACTGGAAAATAGTTCCCACCCAAAATGACCAAGGCAAGCTCTCCTCACTCACCTTATGCATTCAGAGCATCCAAATTATTCACTGCAATGAGTCTGTAACCACTTTTCTGAACTGAGACCAGAGCGGACTTTCGCTATCACAATAAAGCTAACAACAACTAGTACTAACTAGTGCTGTCAGGCGATTAAAAAAATTAATCTAATTAATTATAGGATTTGTAATTAATTAATCTAATTAATCACATTTTAATCTCGTGAGAGAGGGAGATTGAGAGAGGCAACCCACTTTGTGAGTGAGTTTGTCCGTTTTTCTGTGGTTGCTCTGCTCATTCGTTTCCCAAATTTTGTTGGTTTGGTGGCTTGTTGAAGTTGCTCACGCTCTATCACCGGTAACAATGGAACTTGTCCGGACGTGTTTATCATTCATGACCCACAAAGCCCTCCATAACCTGGCTCCATCATACCTCTCTGACCTCCTGCACCGCCACACCCCATCCCGCTCCCTCGGTTCCTCCGACGCCAACGTCCTGTTCCTCCCCTACAGGACCAAGCTCCGAACCTGGGGTGACGGAGCTTTCTCTAATGCTGCCCCCACCCTCTGGAACTCACTCCCACGACCTATCCGTGACTGCTCTGACCTCCCCACCTTCAAAAAACTGCTCAAGACTCACCTTTTTAAAACTGCTTTTAATGTTTCTTAATGTTTAATGTTTGTCTGATTGTCTATTGTTTTATTACTGATTTTACCCTCTGTACAGCATCTTTGAGTGTCTTGAAAAGCGCTTTATAAATAAAATGTATTATTATTATTATTATTATTAAAATGTATTATTATTATTCAAATGGTCCGTCAGGCTGGAGCAGCTTCGGTGATCGGAAAATTCTTTTTGACAAAAGCTCCAAATCACCGTGTTCTTGTTGATCGTCCCGTCTTCGTTCTTTTTATAAATAAACTTGCCGTTCAAAGGCCCGAGCAGCGATTTGCACGCCAAATTTCAAATGCGCACTGAATTGCCACTCCTAATTGCGTTAATTTTTATAACGCATTAAACTGACAGCCCTAGTACTAACACACATTTCCTGATTCTCACAATAAAACGCTTTATAAATAGATGCAGACAGTAGTGCACAACAGACGTAACATTTTGACCTCAAGAGCTGCTTATACAATGTGTATCTGTACTCGGGCAAGACAAAGTTTGGACAAATACATGAAAAAAATGAATAAAAATGGGAAACAGGCTTTTTAAAATGAAAAACCACACACATACACATACAGTATGTCATACAAGGACACTATCATCTCTGTTAGTGGAAAGTTTGTTTTGTACTATTTCTTATTTTTATTAGGCTTTGAAAAGAGTATCCATCTTTGTATACATCATCTTTGTAGTTATGTTTAGCTTTTGGAGATGATTTGTGAGGCCTGAAAATGCTCCCATCGCTTCATTCTATTCCATTGTGTTCACGAAGCGGTTTCTATGGCGATGTTGGCCATAGAAACTGCGGATCTTGCCAATAACATCCCATTAACAAATTCTTATCAAGCTCTTCAGGTCCTCTGCCTTGGCTTGAATCATAAGAGAATTTGCTTCAATACAGAGGTGTACTTTAAGAGGTATTGTGTAACTTTTCTGGTGGGCAGTCCGTCACCCGCTTATTTCTATTGATATGTCATTGATTTCCCTGGAATGTTCCACAGGATGACATTAAACAGCTCTGCTTTACATTTATTCAATTACAGATGGTTTTACAGCTCAAAAATAGTTAGAAAAACAGGCATTCTGACTGTGAGCGGGGTTGCCTCTCCACTGATCTGCCCTGTAACTTGGTCTGGTTTGGTCTCCATAAAGATAGAAAGGTTTAATGCCACACTGTGAAAGATTCCAGACAAAGCAATAACATCTCCATCAAGAAAAACATTTGATGGGCTCTCAGCCAGAAGTGGTTTTGTAACTTGAATTTTTTTGTAAGTTGAGTAGCCATTTCAATAGAAAAGGCCTGATCCGTTCCAAGGTTTTTTTTTTATAGTGTAACTTTTTTTTTATAGTGTAACATTTGTGTTCTGCGTCCTGATTGGAATAAACCAGGTCTAGACCATAACTAAACCAGGTCTAAACCTGGACTGGACCTGGACTAAACCAGGATTATCCCAGGACATGGCAGTGCCGTTGGATGAGCGCGTTGCTTGTGTCTCCGCGTTCTGCGCTAGAGCTAAGAGGCCGAGAAAGACGCTCTTTCAGCGGAAATAAGAGCGGGGCGGGGCGTTCTATGTGACTTCCAGAGCTGGGGGGCTGACACTGTGAGCCAACAGGCTGAGAAAGGTGCTCTATCGGCGGGCAAGACCGCGGGGTCTCGCTCGGGGCGGGCTCTGCTTCTATGTGACTTCCAGGTCTAGACCAGAACTAAACCAGGTCTAGACCAGGTCTAAACCAGGACCGGATCAGGTCCAGACCCGGACCAGACCAGGATTAAATCACCCCGTGCTCGGCCCGCGGCCCTGAGGGGGACATCGCTTTTTGATCCTTCGATGTCGGCTCTTCCTATCATTGTGAAGCAGAATTCACCAAGCGTTGGATTGTTCACTCACTAATAGGGAACGTGAGCTGGGTTTAGACCGTCGTGAGACAGGTGAGTTTTACCATACTGATGATGTGTTGTTGATAGTAATCCTGTGTCTCCGCTCCCCTCGCACTTTCGGCGCTATATTGAGCCGTGTCTACCCCCACGCTTCACTACCAACACATTCCATTGAAAATCTATGAAAGTTCGAGTGTTCAAACGAGAGAGAAATGCGAGAAAAGCCCAACTCCAGTCTGAGAAAAGCGTAGAATGTGTGTGTTGAGGCATTTACAGCCCTAAAACATGTAGAACAATTGCAAAATACAAAGTTGTCCTACCTCGTGGACCTCTCCCACCGCGGGCCACCTCTGGAACCTAACCCCGTGTGTGTTGATAAAGTGTATTTACGTTTTGGGGCGTGCATCTGAGCGCGCATTAATTGAATTTTTGAGATTTTGCGTTTCGTAACTTGGATTTTTCGTATGTAGGGTCTTTCGTAAGGTGAGGTACCACTGTACGTCAAAATAATGTAGAAATACAAAGTAGTTGTTTAAGGATTTGGGGAAAGTACTGCTCAAGTAAGAATAACTTAAAGAGTAACTGTAAGAACTGATTTATAATTTAAAGGGATAGTTCAGGTTTTTTGATGTGAATCTGTATGGCGTCCCCTTCAGCAGTGTCGTGCATTAACACTGACTTACCCCTGACAGTGTCCTCTGAGCCGAGTCCTGCCCCGGGTCTGGAGCTGACGAAAGTAGTTCCGGCAAATAATCGGGGACATTTAAAGGGATATGCCACCCCCAGGTCAAACTTGGGCATCTCCCCACAGTCCAGAGACTAAAATAAGTGGTGGAAAGCGTTTTCCTGGTCACCCAGCCATTGTCCGAGTCTGTCAGAACTGACCGCCGCGGTATCTGCAGCTACTCCGCGTTAGACTGGAGTCTAACGGCGCCAGAGAAAGATTTCGGCCAAAAGGAATTAATTTGCTCGATGCGTTTCCCAATTACTTTCTGTGTAGTGCGCATTCATATCGAGTGCAAATAAATGTGCAAATCAACACGGAGAGCTTGACTTGGTCATTTTGGGTGGGAACTATTTTTCAGTGCGGAAAAAGAAAGCCGAAATACAGAGCACGCTGCCAGGGGAATCCCTGTTACGCACCAGGAAGGGAGTTCCCCTGTTGCGCAGCGTGCTCTGTGCTTCGGCTTTCTTTTCCGCACTGAAAAATAGTTCCCACCCAAAATGACCAAGTCAAGCTCTCCGTGTTGATTTGCACATTTATTTGCACTCGATATGAATGCGCACTACACAGAAAGTAATTGGGAAACGCATCGAGCAAATTAATTCCTTTTGGCCGAAATCTTTCTCTGGCGCCGTTAGACTCCAGTCTAACGCGGAGTAGCTGCAGATACCGCGGCGGTCAGTGCTGACAGACTCGGACAATGGCTGGGTGACCAGGAAAACGCTTTCCACCACTTATTTTAGTCTCTGGACTGTGGGGAGATGCCCAAGTTTGACCTGGGGGTGGCATATCCCTTTAATAAAGCTTGTTTTTCTTCTCAAAACAATATTTGTCGAGAAAGTGATATATTTGCATCACAAACAGTTATTATTATTAGCAATATTTAACAATTCTTATTATTAGCCTGTTCACTTGTAAGTGGATGTTTACAAGTGAACAGGCTAATAATAATAATAGGCGTGCAGTGATACGAATCGACAGAAAATAGCACCAAGCGATTACTACTGCTGAATTTTTCGTGGACAACTGTTTGTGATGCAAATATATAACTTTTTGGACAAATATTGTTTTGAGAAGAAAAACAAGATTTATTAAATGTCCCCGATAATTTGCCGGAACTACTTTCGTTAGCTCAAGAACCGGGGCAGAACTTGGCTCAGAGGACACGGTCAGCTGTAAGTCAGTGTTAATGGACGACACTGCTGAAGGAGACACCATACAGATTCACATCAAAAAACCCAAACTATCCCTTTAAAGTGAATGTAACTTGAAGGATAAAACATGAAATATTTAACAAAATCTGGTGTTTTCAAGAGGACAGACACAAAAATGAGACAAACTAAATCAGATCTGAAGGAGCTGCGAGAAACACAAATGTTCAAATTTTACTCAATTTACTCACAGTGGGAAGAGGAAGCACAACTTTTACTCAAGTAGGATAATTTTTACTTCAATAAAATATTACTGAAGTAGGAGTAAAAGTCTTCTGATTATTCACGTAAATATAACTGAGTACAAGCCACCTCTGCTTCCATATGGTTCACATTCAACATCTTTTCTTTTATTACACATATGCTTTGCTTTGCCTAGAATGTTCCACAGTATGACTTTAAACTTGTATATCTCCATGGAGACAAGCAGTTACAGGTAAAATCTGTGGGGTGGCAACCCTGATCACAAGAAGAATTAATGTTTTTCAAGGAAATAGTTTTTAGGATTTAAAAAAAAAACTGTTGTTAGTGTGGAACATTCCAAAAAACTAAAAGTGAAAACAAGCAGGTAGTCGACTTCCTCCAGAAAAGTTCCACAGCGCTCCTTTAAAATCAGTGTTCCATTCCTGAGTGAAGATGTGGCACTAACGATGCCTGGAGCGTGTCATTACATAAGTTTTGTATAGACTCAGAGTTAGGACTTCATTCACTGTCAGAGAGCGACAGAGGCTGGATATAGAACCGTACACTGTAAAAACAAGAGCTGCTCTGAAGTTGTAGTTGTACATGTTTTTTATTTAATCCTGACAGATATTAAAATGTTCAATGTACAATTTAAAGTACATATGATTCTCTGGTGATTCTCTAATTCTGACATAATTTGGTGGGATAATAACTGTCCCACCAAGTAATAACTGTAAATATAAATCATAGTTTTGCACCAATCAAGAACCAGTTTGTGAAGAAAAGTTTAAAAAATAATGTTGAAAATTACAGGAAGTGGAGAGTTCTGTTTTAGAGCGTTCCATATGGATAACATCACGGTAGGGAGAATTCTATCCAAAAATTTACACTCTGTGACCTTCAGTGTTGGAGAAGTTACTTTAAAAAATTTGTGTTTGTTTGTTACTCGTTACTTCTTTAAAAAGCAATCCCTTACTTTACTTAATTACCCTCTATGGAAAGTAACTGTTTACATAACTTATTACTTTGGAACTTTTTGGTGGTAAAATCCGTCTAAGGCTAAATACCAGCACGAGACCGATAGTCGACAAGTACCATAAGGGAAAGTTGAAAAGAACTTTGAAAAGAGAGTTCAAGAGGACGTGAAACAGTTTAGAAGTAAACAGGTGGGGTCCGCGCAGTCTGTCCGGGGGATTCAGCTCGGCGGGTAAGGGACGGCCACTCGGTGCAGAAGGATGCCCTCAAGGAAGCTCTCATTGGGGGTCGCTGGACTCTGTTGACCGCGACCGGCTCTGGGTCGACCCCCCGCCCCTGCGTACACAGAAAAGTTGTGCCGAATTGAAAAATGAACTAAGTTTCGTTACAGTAACCCAACACTGGTTACCTTACGGGATAGTTTTTATTTATTTTTATTTTTTTTTTATGTGAATCTGTATTGCATCCCCTTGTAAGTGGCAATGTTTACAAGTGAACATGCTAATAATAATAATAGGCACGCAGTGATACGACTCGAGAGAAAATAGCACAGAGCGATTTAGACTCCTGACTTTGTGACGCAAATATACCAGTTTTTGGACAAATATTGTTTTGAGAAGAAAAACAAGCTTTATTAACTGTCCCCGCTAACTTGCCGGACCTACTTTCGTCAGCACCAGAACCGGGGCAGAACTCGGCTCAGAGGACACTGTCAGGGGGAAATCAGTGTTAATGCATGACACTGCTGAAGGGGACGCCATACAGATTCACATTAAAAAACAAACAAAAACGAACTATCCCTTTAAACATTTCAACAAAATAAAGGCGTTTTCTTATATTTCTGTCTGGTAAATAATAATCCCTGTGCACATTGGAAGAATTTTAGACCAGGATACTGCACGATTGCTTGGTAACAGTTGTGAAAGTCCCTAGCATGATGTCATGACCAACCAGGAAGTACAGGGGGTCCTCGGGTTACGACGGTCTCGACTTACGATGTTTCGTGGTTACGAACGAGCCCCCATTTAAAAATAACGAGCCCCCATTTAAAAATATATATATCCGTCTTGCGCGGTTTAGCGTGGTAAGCGACATAAACAAACGTGAACGGCGCGCGGCGCATGGCGGAAGAATACGCTTTGTTGTGGTTGTAGGGTGGAGAAGAGGCCCTCGTGTGTGTGCCCAATGTGGGCGGAAGTACCTGATGTGGGCTCTGATCTGCTCCTATGAAAGCGACAGTGATAGCCAAGCAGCGTAGTGGTCTAATTATTGAGATGGAAAGGTTATTGGTGCTTTGGTTGGAAGATCAAAGTCAAAATCCGACTTACGACGAAATTCGGGTTATGACGCGTCTTAAGAACGGATCAACGTCGTAACCAGAGGACCCCCTGTACAATTTTAAACCTAAACAAAATGGCCAAACTAGGAAAAAAAAATGGCTAGTGAAACCTTGAATGTGATGAGGTTAGGTATGTTTTAGTAAAATGAATAGTCCAACCTGTCATAGGGACTTTAAAGGTGCACTGTGTAACTTTTCTCTTTGAGGGCCGTCTCCTCCTAATCTCCATGTAAATGTTATTGCTTTGCCTGAAATGTTCCATAGTAAGGCATCTCCATGGAGACGAGCAGGCAACTCCATCAAGTAACAGGTCAGATCTGTGGAGAGGTGACACTGGCCTGCACAATTTTCATTGCATTTCTGAGCAATAAAAACACCTATAATTGAATGAGTGCAAGATAGATAACTTTAATTTTATTGTCCTCCATTCCAGCTGCCAAAATTCCTGTTCTCCCCTTCCCCCCACCCCCGTACTTCTTCTCTGAAATAAGCAGCAGCTCTCCGGTTTCTTTTATTGGTGTTTTAGATCAATATCGAAAATTAAAATGTCCAGAATAAAAAATGATGATCCAGTGGTCATAGATTATAACTGTATGAGTGATTTTAATGTATTGTGATTTTAATGTGTTTCTTATTCTGTAAAGCACTTTGAATTACGTTGTGTACGAATTGTGCTTCACAAATAAATTCGTCTTGCCTTGCCAGACAAATGTTCCGCAGTGTGACAATAAACAGCTCTACTTTACATTTGGTAAATTACAGGTGGTTTTATAGCTCAAAAACACCCAGAAAAACATGATTCTGACTGTGAGTGGGGTCACCTCTCCACAGATCTGTCGTGTAACTTGCTCTGGTTTGGTCTCATTGAAGATAGAAAGGTTTAATGCCACACTGTGAAACATTCCAGACGAAGCAGTAACAATGGAAGATCCAGGAGCATTAACATTTTAAAGGTTTAGTGAGATGCTTGACATTTTCTTTGTACTCTACCCCAGGGTTGCCAAACATATCTAAAACTAGTATCGAAACTAGATAAACATGACAAAATTGGACCTTTCCTGAACATTTTGACACTAGTTTAGAACCACATGAAAGAAAACACTATTATTTTGTGCCGAATTATGATTTAATATGTGTAATTCTATTGTTCTGGTAGTGTGTTTATCCACTAATCTGAAGGTTGGCGGTTTGAATCCTGCTCTCGATATAAACATCACTGGTTGAGCGGTTAGATCCACTGACCCACAGGTTGGCGGTGCGATTCCAGCTCCCACAGGTCAATGCTGTTGTTGTTGTTGTGTCCAAGGTTATAATAGTTTCAGATTTTTCATTATAGTTTAGTTTTTGTTAGTTTTGACTTTTTCCCCTCAAATTCAGCTACTTTTAATTAGTTTTTAGAGTGGCTCTCATAGTTTTAGTTTTAGTTTTATTTTTCTAACTGCTCAGTTTTAGATTAGTTTTTATTAGTTTTATTAGTTGTGTCAAAGTTAAATGTGTGATGCTATGTGTGTGTATGTGTGTGTTTTAAGAGAGAAAATCTTTGATTGCTTTTATTTATATAGACCGTTGTTTTTTTATCCATGTAACCAGGGACTGCGGATGGAAATTAGCTTTGTAGCTATACTCTGGTGCAGAACATCTCTGTCTTTGTACATAATGTCTCTGTACATTGTCCCTTCAAATAAAGACTAAACTAAACTAAACTAAACTAGTTTTTGGGTTATACTTTGGGTTATTTGTCAAGTGCAGGATTCAAAAAGAAAGTATTGTATTATCAAACTTACAACAAGCAAATACAATTTAAAAACATTTATTCAGGTTTACCCCCACAACAACCAAAGCAGTCCCCAAGCTGCAGCCTTAAAGGAGAATTAACGTTTTTTTTTACAATCAGAGAAGCTCAATGTCTTGGTCTACACTTTTGTTTGAGTCAAAAGTGGCCTGTAATCCGAGATTTATCCATAGTTTCGAGTAGATGAGGAGGACAGTGTGCATGTGCGGAGTCACAGCTTATTTCACTCTCAGCTCTCAGGACCCAAACATGAAATGCAAAGCTGTAAATTATGGATAAATCTCGGATTACAGGCCACTTTTGACTCAAACAAAAGTGTAGACTAAGACATTGAGCTTCTATGATTTGAAAAGTGCTAAAGTTTGTGTTATTTGGAGACTGCAAACATATGCCCTGAGAACTCACGTTATGGATATCGCTAATCTAAAACATCTCCGGAAATGCTCCATATGACACCAAAGCGCTATGGGTGAGTAAAACAACTTGTTTTATTACCGAAATAAGGCTCAGATTGTAAAAAACTTTAATTCTCCTTTAAGTGCAAAAACAAATAAAAATACACACCAAAACTTCCACATTTACCAACTCCAAAAAAGGCTTGGAAATAAATTGACAAAGACGAAAACGAAGAGAGATTCATCTATAATTTCAGTTAGTTGTAGTTAGTTTTGTAAACACACAATACAGTTATTTTATTTATTTATTTTTTAATTGTTGTTTTTATTTACTTCAGTTAACAAAAATATTTTTTCTATTTTAGTTTTCGTTTTTATAACCTTGGTTGTGTTTCAGCCCCCTCGCCCCTGGTATCTGCGTACACTGGTGAGCAACGTTCCCTCTAAGCTGCGCGCCTGTGCAGTTGCGCACTGCTCACACATTCTCAGCGCACAAGAAAACCTATGCAGCGCAGGGATGAAAGAGTTCCGCTTTTTTTTCAGCCGCGGGGTCATCTGAATACGGGGGAATCGTCCAGTATTCAGAAACAAAAGTATGTGTCTCGTATTAAACTTCTACCGGTGTAAGCCACGAGCACGCGCAAGCCGCGAGCACGCGCAGCTCTTTCCGCGTGTAGCGGGGGTGCATGTCGGATGTCGCGCACAGGAGTCCAAGCAGCGCTCAGGGAGTTAGTGTGTTTGCTCAGACACATAAAACATTAGGGGGAACATTGCTGGTGAGTGAACGGGTGCCTTGAAGGTGGAAAAGGTCTGCGTAAAAACTGAACTTTTACCGTCATTATGGTTTCAAAATCTGTATAGAGTCTTTTCCTTTGTGTTTTTATTAGGGCTGTCAGTTTAACACGTTAATTAGATTAATTAATTACACTGCAAATTATCGCGTTATAAAAATTAACGCAATTAATTATGAGTGGCAATTCAATGCGCATTTTAAATTTGGCATGCGGCTAGTAATCGCTGCTCGGGCCTTTGAACGGCAAGTTTATTTATAAAAAGAACGAAGACGGGACGATCAACAAGAACGCCGTGATTTGGAACGTTTGTAAAAAATAATTTTCCGATCACTGAAGCTGCTCCAGCCTGACGGATCATTTGAACGATAAACACGTCCGGACAAGTTCCATCATTACCGGTGATAGAGCGAGCTTGAGGGCACTTCACCAAACCAACAAACCAACAAACCACCAAACCACGCTTGAAGAATTTGGGAAACGATTGAGCAAAGAGACCACAGAAAAACTGACGAACTCGATCGCAAAGTGGGTTGCCTCCCTCTCTCTCTCACAAGATTAAAATGCAATTAATTTGATTAATTAATTACAAATCCTATAATTAATTAGATACATTTTTTTTTAATCGCCTGACAGCACTAATTTTTTGTATGAAAATGTTAGTATCGTGACAACATAAGTATTGTTCTTTTTATGAATGACTTATGTAACATGTAAGTATCGTGACAACACTACCCCACTGGTTCTGAGCAGCACATGTTGGATTCAGCAGTATTGTGTAGTGTATTTGAGTTTCATAGCAACAGTGTTTTATAGTGTAGTTCCTGCCCACACACAGACCTGGTTGTGTGGTTCTGTGTGTAACTGGGAGCACTGCCCTGTCTGCCTAATGAGAGCGTGTCCACAGATGACCACAGCACGTCACGTCTGACATGAAAACTGGGGGAGGCCGGCTGCTCCTCTGTCACTCCAAAATAACTCAGGAACAGGCTCAAAACACCACAGAGATGTTAAATTTACTACTATCTCAAACCTCTACGGACATGTTTTTGATGAGAGAGCAATGTTTTAAAAAGTTTGACATAATAATAACAAGTGAGTTGTTGGAAGGGCTGCACGATTTTGAGAAAGATCGGCGATTTTCGTAGGATTCTGTTCATTGAAATCCCAATTTGAATGCACGGAAAGGCTGGAATATCGGAATTTCCTTCACAAACGACAAAATCTGTATAAAAACTGCTAATCCTGTAGTTTAGACCTGTACAAAAATGGTTTGAAATGTTGCCTCTCCACAGATCTGACCCATAATTTGGCCTGGTCTGGTTTCTGTGAATACACTGGGCTACAAGCAAAATGCTTCCGGAACAAAAGTAGTTAATTTTTCTTGATTTAGATCACTAATAAAGAAAAAGTAAGTCAGAAGTGCTGATTGGCTATAGTTTCCAAGATATAGTATTGGGTCAAAATAGGAAATTTATGCAAAATAAGGCAAAAACTGTAGTTTATCAGAAGGTACAGTGTGTCTACAAGCAACAGTTCTATCTGAAAGCCTGTCTGCACATTCACATACATTCATTTTAATATGTCTACAGTTTTTACATCAAATATTTTTGGATTTCACATAAGAGAGATGTGTCAAAATTGTGCACACCTGATGTCTTAAGATATTTCTTGTTTATTTCTTGACAGATACAGAAGTGCAAGTTAAATATTTTCAAAATATAAATTTTATTTTTAAGCAAAAATGCCTAAATCTATTGTATAAACAGATGTGATTTTGATGTAAAACAATATCATTAAATATCTTAATACAATAGCTAACCAGCACAGTTATCAGTTGAATTTCAGTTCATCTTATCAATATAAATGAGATTTAGTCACTTTGATCTCGGAAGCAGATTGAGTCCAAAAAATTGTAGACCAGTGGTAAAGAAAGGATTCAGAATAGGGATGCAAATTATCGATTAATTCATTAATTGATAGTTGATTGACCTTATCGATCGATTAACGATTAACTGATAAGCGGCGTTTTTCACCTGAATTTGAGTGTTTCAATAGGGTCTTTAAGAATATAAGCTATAGTAACATAACACTGAGTCATAAATATATCATAGTATTATTATATTGTATATTCCTCAATTAATTATTCCTTAGTAAAAAGCAGACAAATGTATTGATGCTGAATAACAAAATACAGTAATCCCTCGCTCTATCGCGGATTTCTTTTTATTTATTTATTTATTTTTTATAGTGTAACATTTTTTTATAGTGTAACATTGTGTGAAAAGTCCCTCAGTCGTCCAGGTAGAATCCATGATCAAAGGAGAAGTTCAATTTGTCAACTGGACAAAGTTTGTTTGGTTGAAAACGTTTCGCCGCTCATCCGAGAGGCTTCGTCAGCTCTGGTTATTGTACTGGTTAGACCCTGCTTATATCTAGCTGCCGGGAGGCGCGTCCTACAATGACAAAAGCTCTGAAAACGATCCCCCTAATCTGTCTCTTTGTTTTTCAAATTACTCTGACGGCTGTTTCGACCCCCTATTCAACGTCTAACGACCCTCTCCACCCCTCTGCCCTGGCTCTGTTTGACTGGTCTAAGAACCTGAGCGGCGAAACGTTTTCAACCAAACAAACTTTGTCCAGTTGACAAATTGAACTTCTCCTTTGATCAGTGAAACATTGTGTTCTGTCCTGATTGGCTAAGAGACTAGACCAGGACTAAACGTGGACTGGACCAGGTCTAGACCAGAACTAAACCAGGTCCGGACCAGGTCTGGACCTGGACTGGACCGGGACTCGACCGGGTCTGGACCTGGACTGAACCAGGATTGGGCCGCTGCGTGCCGCTGCTGGTTTCGTGCGGCTGGTTTGTGGCTCGGGGCCCGGGCCGCAGGCCAGCCGCGCAGGACCAGCAGCGGCACGTTGCGGCGCATTCCTGGGCGCCGCGGTTCGATCTCGCCTCACGCTTACACCGGGGCTGCTGAGCAGTGCCATTGGCGCCTGCGGCCGGCTGTGAGTCGAGCTTGGCGCAGCGCGGTGCGCGGTTGCCTTGTTTCGTGACCACGCGGTTAATTACAATTAATGCATTTTGTTCGACCAACGTCTTAATCGACAATTAATCGTTAATCGATTAATTGTTGACATCCCTAATTCAGAATCTGAATCAGAAAGGTTTTATTGCCATATGTTTGAACATGTTCACAACATTAGGAAATTGCTTCGGTACTTGGAGCGGAATAAAATAGAATAAAATAAAATAGAAAACTTAAATTAACAACTAACAAATTAACAATTAACAATTATGCCATACTGTGAAATATTCCAGACAAACAACAATTTCAGCTCCCAGTGACAAACAATTTCCCTTGTGGATCAGTAAAGTTTGTCTAAGTCTAACATCTCCATGAAGCAAAGCATTTGACGGACCCTCCACCAGAAAAGATACACAATGCGGCTTTAACTATACCCTAAGACCCCGGACACCTCCTGTGGTCCTAATACCATCTTTGGAGCGTTTCAGCTTCTGCCATTATATCAAAACCTTTCTCCAAACCCCAGTCTGTCACGCTGGCTGCAGAACTGACAATCTCATGTGTCATTTTCAGGAGTCATGGCTGAACAAATATGCAATTATTCTTGTCAACATTTCCACAAACATTCAGAGTCTTTTGTGTGCACGTCAAAAGTAGATACTCAGAAGAGGCCTATAATAACAGTGGAATGAAAGCTAGCGTATATTTGTACATTGGGAGCTGACAATTTGAGCAAAATAATATCTAGTTTGGAGCAGGTGCGTGTTTTCAGAGGCTTTTGTGGGGGTTTGTGTGGCGTGGACGGAATGGGTGAGTGGAGATTGCATACAAGAGACCAATGTAGAGCTGCTATTATATTTGCCTCAGGTTCTGTTGTGGTCTGTGTTTGTGGGTTTCACATTCTTCGTTCAGGGCCAGGCCAGTGTGCTTCAAACACGAGGAGTGAACTAGAATAGAGCTGATGTTCAATGCTTTTAACCTGTAGCAGTAATTTGTTTTTAATTAAAATTCTGATCTTTGTTATAATGTTGTTTCGTCATCAAAAATAAAAACACGTCTGGAGTTGTGTTTTGTTTCATTCGTGCATTTTTAAAACACAAACCTGCATATTTAGGGTCTTTAGTGTATTTAGGGTTCTAGGGTCTTCTCTCAAAATAAAAACACTGTTCTACTTTGTGATGTCATGTGGTAATACAGGAAGTGCTCCATTGTGTTTTTAAACTCTATACTAGTGCTGTCAGGCGATTAAAAAATTAATCTAATTAATTACAGGATTTGTAATTAATTAATCTAATTAATCGCATTTTAAGAGTGTGTGAGAGAGAGAGAGAGATTGAGAGTGAGTGAGCTAACCCACTTTGCAATTGAGTTAGTCAGTTTTCAAGTGGTTGCTTTGCTCATTCGTCTCCTAAATTCTGCGAGCGTGGTTTGGTGGTTTGTTGAAGTGCGCTCACACTCGCTCTATCACCGATAACGATGGAACTTGTCCGGACGTGTTTATCGTTCAAATGATCCGTCAGGCTGGAACAGCTTCGGTGATCGGAAAATTCTTTTTGACAAAAGCTCCAAATCACGGCGTTCTTGTTGATCGTCCCATCTTCGTTCTTTTTATAAATAAACTTGCCGCTCAAAGGCCCTGGCAGCGATTTCCTCGCCACCCGCAAAATTTAAAATGCGCATTGAATTTCCACTCATAATTAATTGCATTCATTTTTATAACGCGTTAATTTGCAGTGTAATTAATTAATCTAATTAATGCGTCAAACTGACAGCCCTACTCTATACACGTTCACTAGAATCATTTAGATTATTTCAGCCCTGTAATTTCCAATCTGTAGTGAACAAAAGGTAAACAGTAGCTTTGAATAAATATATAAATACAAATAAATAAATCTAAAAGTCATATAAATTATAAAAAATATATATATATATAAATATAAATAAAACTCAAACGTGTGTGAAGGAATCGAAACACTCCAGTTATGTTTTGTTTTTTTTACTTTTTATTTATGCTTTTTCAAAAACAAAGTTATAGAACAAAACAAAATCTGTGGGGTTCTACAAATAAACAAAACAAAAAAATATATACATTTCTCTTATTCTTATAGTCGATTCATTTAGACCATCTTTTCTCAAATTTACTTGCTTTCAACCTCAGATAGTAAGTCTCCAGGTATGTTTTTGAGGAGGTACCAACATTATAACATGGCTTAAAATATAATAATAAATATAATATGAGATCTTTAACGCAAGTAGAAAATTGAAATGCCTTTTACAAGTTATGCCAGTTTTTCTTTCATGTGACTAGGCCCAGTAATTACAGAGATATTAAACACAAACCAGGTAAAACCAGATCAGTTAGTGAGAACTTTAAAATGTTGTGATGTCTTACAATTCTCTGCCTCCTCCAACCCATTTGGACATTTGCAGTCTCATAACCCCCTCTCCTGTGTGTCTCCCCCTGCAGGACAGAGGTGGTAGGACAATGGGGCCTGGAGGTTGTCCCCTGGAGCTGCTCCTGTGTCTTCTGCCCTGGTTCATCTCATCCACAGCTCTGAACCCTGACGACCCCAACGTGTGCAGCCACTGGGAGAGGTCAGTGGGACACATGCAGTCTGAGAATTTTTGGCACCCTTGGATCATTATTTATTTATTTATTTTATGTCATGTATTTTAATAATTTAAATAATAATATAATATAAAAGTATAAACGAAAGAAGAAAAAAACAACAAAAACGTTTTCAGCTCAACTAGAGCTAGAGGCTAGAGAAAGGTTTTGCAGTTAACGTAAAGCTAACACTAGCATGCTAACAAAGCACTTCCTGATTCTCAATAAAAATAAAAAAAATTATTTGATGCAGCACTTGGCGGTATGCAGGGTTTGTGTGTTAAATATGTGTGAATAAAATCAATATATCTCGCTCTCCACTTTCCTTGTGACACAGCCAATGTGACAATCCAAACATTTAAAGAGATAGTTCGGGTTTTTTTATGTGAATCTGTATGGCGTCCCCTTCAGCAGTGTCGTGCTTAACACTGACTTACCCCTGACCGTGTCCTCTGAGCCGAGTTCTGCCCCGGTTCTGGAGCTGACCAAAGTAGGTCTGGCAAGTTAGCGGGGACAGTTAATAAAGCTTGTTTTTCTTCTCAAAACAAGAAGTCAGAAGTCATAATCGCTTGGTGCTATTTTCTCTTGAGTCGTATCACTGCGCGCCTATTATTATTATTAGCCTCTTCACTTGTAAGTGGCGATGTTTACAAGTGAACAGGCTAATAATAATAATAGGTGCGCAGTGATACGACTCGAGAGAAAATAGCACCAAGCGATTATGACTCCTGACTTTTTCGTGGACAACTGTTTTGGTACGCAAATACATCACTTTTGGACAAATATTGTTTTGAGAAGAAAAACAAGTTTTATTAAATGTCCCCGCTAACTTGCCAAAACTACTTTCGTCAGCTCCAGAACCGGGGCAGAACTCGGCTCAGAGGACACTGTCAGGGGTAAGTCAGTGTTAATGCACGACACTGCTGAAGGGGACGCCATACAGATTCACATCAAAAAACCCAAACTATCCCTTTAAAAAACATGTTTCACAGAAGATGGCTTACTTTATCCTCACGTAAACCTTCAAATCTTTTCTCCAAAATCTGGTCCACAAAACTCACTTTATGATGTAACTGTTAAAAGTGTGTAAAGTTGATCATGGTAATAATTTTAATCTTGCTTCAAAACACAAAATACTACATTTCGTTTTTGTTATGGTTTTGTTTTATTCATAATGACAGTGAAGTCAGGTAATGAGAGCAGACTTAGTGGCGGAAGAACCTCCTGTACCACTTCCTCCTTCTCCTCTCCTTTCTGCTCACATGACTCCGGCGTTTCAATGAATCAATCAATCAAACAATATTTATAAAGCGCTTTTCATACAAAAATGTAACACAAAGCGCCTTACAGTAGTTAAGGATTAGAAGATTGACTTTTATTGATCTCACACAGGAGAAGTTGTTTCTACATTTTACCTGGGGACCAACCCCATGATTTTGTTATTTAGTCTTGGTCAGGCCCTAAGCTGGAGGATTTTACCTATGGCGCATGTTTGGGTTGTTGGGGGAACCAGAGTGCCCGGAGGAAACCCACTCAGACACAGGGAGAACATGCAAACTCCACACAGAAAGGCCCGGGCGACCCGAACCTTCTTGCTGTGAAGTATGAGTGCTAGCCACCCAGCCACCGTGCTGCCAGAGGGAGAAAAAAAAACAGATGGAAAAACAGACAGACGAACAAACAAACAAAAAGATGGACAAACAAACAAACAAAAGAACAAACGAAAGACAAGCAAACAGACGACCGAAGTCAATCAAAGGCCAGGCTAAACAGGTGAGTCTTGAGCCCACTTTTAAAAACATGAACGTTCTCTGCAGCCCTGAAGTCCTCCGGCAGGCAGTTCCATAGACCAAGGTGAAAAAGTGTTAAACACAGATTTTTGTAATAAATTATGATGATCAAATGATGCGACGCACAGTACCTTCATTAATCACAAAGCTCTAAACTGAACTAAAACAGGACTGAACCAGGTCTCCACTGGGACTAAATCAGGACTTAAAGGGTTCAAAGTTCAAAGTTCAAAGTCAGCTTTATTGTCAATTCTGCCATATGTGTTCAACATACAGTGAATCGAAATTTCGTTTCTCTCTGGCCAGGTAGTGCAAAAAGACAGTGTACAAAATACAATATGAAGACAAAACACAACAAAAACTATCTAAGACTGAGATCTAAGTTAAAACTAAAGTCTACGGTCTAAAATCTTAAAACAGTGCAACATAATAAATAACAAATAACCTATACTATATACAGATTTCCAAAGTGTGCAGTGTGCATCAAAATGTGCAATGGAAGATACAGCAGTGAATTGGTCATGTGCAGTAGAATGTGCATTGGAGTTAAGATAAATAAAAATAAGTGTGCAACAGTAGTAATTCTAGTGCAACAGGAGTAAACAACAGTACTAAAAATTCCAGTAGTAAATGTGCAATAACAGTAGTAAACAGCAGTGCAACGGGGGTAAAAATCAATAACAGGAGTAAACAACAGTACTAAGAATTCCAGTAGTAAATGTAAGTGTGCAATAACAGTAGTAAACAACAGTGCAACAGGAGTAAAATCCAGTAGTAAATGTAAATGTGCAACAGTGCAACAGTCGTCCTTAGCAGCAGTTTTTTAAAGTGTCTAGAGTGATATGTCTTTTATGGAATACAGGTTATGCCAATATGGGGGGTGGGGGCGCGGGATGGGTAAGGTGGGAGTTCGGGTGTGAGTTCAGCCTCCTGACAGCCTGGTGGATGAAGCTGTTTGAAAGCCTGGTGGAGTGGGCCCGGAGACTCCGGTACCTTCTCCCCGAGGGCAGGAGGCTGAACAGGCTATGTGCGGGGTGGCTCGGGTCACCCACAATGCTGGACGCTCTGCGGGTGAGCCGGGTGTTAAAAATGTCTAGGAGGGAGGGGAGAGAGACACCAGCGATCCTCCCAGCTGCATTCACTATGCGCTGCAGAGCTTTCCTGTTCTGTTCAGTGCAGCTCCCGTACCACACAGTGATGCAGCTGGTCAGGACGCTCTCAATGGTGCCTCGGTAGAAGGTGGTCATAATGGGTGGAGGGGCTCCAGCTCTCCTCAGTTTGGGAGGAAATAGAGGCGCTTCTGAGCCCTCTTTGCCAGTGATACAGTATTCACTGTCCAGGAGAGGTCCTCACTGATGTGCACCCCCAGGAATTTGGTGCTGCTCACCCTCTCTACAGCAGCACCATTGATGGACAGTGGGGGCCTCCTTGGTCTTTTCAACATTCAGAAGGAGATTGTTATTGCTGCACCACTGGGTCAGAAGGCTCACCTCACTCCTGTAGTTTGTCTCATCGTTATTAGAGATGAGACCCACCACAGTCGTATCGTCCGCAAACTTCACTATGTGATTGGTGCTGAACGCTGGTGAGCAGTCGTGGGTCAGCAGAGTGAAGAGCATCGGACTGAGCACACAGCCCTGGGGGGCTCCTGTGCTCAGTCTAATGCAGCTTGAGGTGTTTCTGCCGACCCGCACTGCCTGTGGCCTCTCACTGAGGAAGTCCAGCAGCCAATTACAGAGTGAGGTCTGAAGCCCCAGGTGGTCTAGTTTAGTGATGAGCTGCTGTGGGATTATAGTGTTGAATGCTGAACTGAAATCTATGAACAGCATTCTCACATATGAGTCTTTATTGTCTAGGTGGGTGAGAGCCGGGTGAAGTGCAGAACAGATTGCATCCTCGGTAGAGCGGTTGGCCCGGTATGCAAACTGGTATGGGTCTAGGGTGGGGGGGAGGATGGATTTGATGTGTGCCATGACTAGCCGTTCAAAGCACTTCATGATGATGGGGGTCAGTACAACAGGGCGATAGTCATTAAAAGTGGCCGGAGTGGGCTTCTTTGGCACGGGAACGATGGTAGTGGTTTTGAGGCAGGAGGGAACGACAGCCTGGCTCAGAGAAGCATTAAAGATGTCTGTGAGGACATCCTTGAGCTCCTCTGCACAGTCTTTCAACACACGACCAGGAATGTTGTCCGGGCCTGCAGCCTTGCGGGCGTTGATCCTGGAGAGTGTCCTCTTCACGCTGGCTGCAGACACACACAGGGGCTGGTCGTGGGGAGGTGGTGGAGTTTTTTGGGGCCGGGTGTCATTTCCTGCCTCAAACCGTGCAAAGAAGCTGTTGAGGTCATTGAGCAGGGTGATATTATTGTCACAGGTCTGTGGCAAGGGTTTGTAATCCGTGATGTTCTGGATGCCCTGCCACAGACTCCGTGAGTCCCTGCTGTCTCTAAAGTGTCCGGTTATTTTCTGTGTGTATCTGTGTTTGGCTTTCCTGATGCCACGGGACAGGTTGGCTCTTGCTGCCCTCAGATGGGGGACATCCCCAGCTCTGAAGGCAGCGTTCCTGGCTCTCAACAGCCTGTGAACCTCCCCTGTCAGCCATGGCTTCTGGTTAGCCCTGGTGGTGATGGTTTTTGTGTGTGTGACATCACCAATGCATTTGGTGATGTAGGAGGTCACAGTGTCTGCGTACTCCTCAATGTCAGTGTGATTGTTGTATGTGGCGGCCTGTTTGAACACTGCCCAGTCTGTTGTACCGAGGCAGTGCTGTAGTGCAGACGAGGCCCCCTCTGGCCACACCTGGATCTGCTTCAGAGCCGGCCTGGAGACCCTTACACGGGGTCTGTATGCCGGTCTGAGCACAACAGAGATGTGGTCTGAGAGGCCTATGTGGGGGAGGGGGTAAGCCTTGTATGCTCCCCTGTGTGTAGTGTAAACCATGTCCAAAATGTTGTTTCCCCTGGTTGGGAAATCAACATGCTGATGCATTTGTGGCATGACAGTTTTGAGGTCTGCATGGTTGAAATCCCCGGCAAGGATAAAAAATCCGTCCGGGTGAGCAGTCTGTTGCTCGCTAATAGAGTTATACAGCTCATATAGTGCCTCCCTTCTATCAGCGCTGTTCGGTGATGGGGGGACATAAACAACCACTAGCAATATTGCCGTGATTTCACGCGGGAGATAAAAAGGCCGGCACTTCAGAATCATAAACTCCACTAGGGGTGAACAGTGTCTACATACCACCACAGCGTCCCGACAATAAGTGTCCCGAAGAAAAATTATTAAACCCCCTCCGCGGGATTTAACTCCGGGGACACCGCTAGCTCGGTCCGAGCGGTAGCATGTTAGCTCGTCCAGGCGCTGAGTCCGGGATGTTGTCATGGAGCCATGTTTCCGTAAAAACAAAAACACAGCACTCCCTCACGTCGCGCTGGGCAGCCCTCAGTCTGATGTAGTCCATTTTATTGTCCAGAGACTGCACGTTGGCGAGGAGAATGGATGGAATGGCCGGCCGGTGCGGGCTAGCCGTTAGCCTAGCTCTGATACCGCCGCGCTTGCCTCGCTTCTGCCTCCTCTCACACCGCTTGCGGCGTCTCCTCTCCGGGCGGGGGGCGGCAGGCGAGTCCGGTGTAGCAGCGTTAGCAGCATTAGCAGCAGGCCGGCGGAGTAGTCCGAAGCGCGCCAGCTTCTCCTCTAGTAGGGTCTGTACCTGATTTCTTTTTCATGTAATAAAGTAAAATTAATGAAGCCTTGTTTTTGCCACTTAAAATCTCCTACAATCTCCTACATCAACAGTTCCGTGATATTGAGTTTGAGGGTTTACCCTTAAAGTTAAACTTGAAACTTTATTTTAAGGCTTCCAGAGGCTAAAGGCTGGCCATTTTACAGTTGTTTTACTGCCATGTTACTGCCGTAGGCGCTGTTAGAAAAAAAGCACGTACAGGTATTTACGTTAATTACAGTTTTTTAAAAATCCTTTTGTGTACCATCTTTCTGTGTGGTACTCAATACCGATTCCCATACCACGATAATAAAAACACTTTATTTTGACAATAAAATGTGATTTTCTTTACTTTCTTAATTTCTCTAATATTTTTTCTGATACAGCTCAGGATCATTCAAAAACTGTTCAGGAAAGGTTAATTTCTGTCCTGTCAATGTGACCTTTTTAGTATCGATACCTGCTCAAATGAGTATCTACAGTAGATTCTATTCTAGTTTTAGCATCGATTAGCATCTGATTTTCGATACTTCTGACAGGAAAATAGTTGAGTGTTGCTGTTAAACCAGAATGAAATGAGACTTGCACCAGATGAAATGTGGAATTATCCTTCCGAAACCACAAATTCAACCTCACAAACTTAATACTTCAACAATATGCAAATAAAATGGCTCCTCTGTGCGTACTGTTGCTAGCGGCAAATGTTCTGGAGCACAAATCAGAACCGGGCTCAGGTCCAAATGCTTCTGGTTCCTCTGTGGGGCACTGCTGCTGTAAATCCAGAAGGCTGCAGTCCGGTCCAAGGAAATACTGTCTTTTAAAAGGTGCACTGTGTAGATTTTCTGGTAGAGGGTCCATCAGCTTTGTCAGTGAAGCATTAAATCTCTATGGTGACAAATATTTAAAACCATCAGGCCAAGTTACAGGTCAGATCAGTGGAGCTGTGACACTGCCCACAATAAGAATTCATGTTTTTCTATGTATTTTTAGCAACAAAATACCCAACAGTAGCTGAGTGTTTGCCCACTGACCCGAAGGTTGGTGGTTTGAATCCCATTCTGGACATAAATCTCATGTCACTGGTTGAGCAATCAGATCCACAGGTTGGCGATGCTATTCCAGCTATTCCAGCTCCTATTAATAAATGCTGTTATTAATGAGTTGTGTTGATGTGTTGTGTTGTGATCTTAGGCAAGACACACCCACCATTTACTTTTTTTTTTTTACTTTTTGTTTTTGTCTTGAATATGTGTCTTGCCCCAGTAGAGAGATACTGTATTGTATAAGCAGCTCTTGAGGTCAAAATAAGTCTGTACAGTAAAACAAAAATGTGGCTGTTTGCTGCAGGTGTTCCAGTCAGTGAGAACAGGTAAAGGGGGTGCTCTTAGAAAAAAACTTAAGACACATTAGTCGAGCCAACAGGGGAGTATCGGGGCTAATTGCTTTCACATATCCAGGGCCAGGTGCTAACAGGGGCTAGGGGCCAGGATCTTGGGGCTAATGGCCGTGATTTCTGGCCAGAGCAAAACGACGGGCCAAGAGGGGCCAGAGTCAAGGTCGAGGCGGTGGTCGGGGCCAACATTTGGAAGCAAAATAAAGCGAAGAAGGCAGAGTATTACATGAACCTTCATTACCGTCACAAAAAAGTAAGAAGATGGATCGCCAGTTCTGGTCAGCTGAAGATGTCCGTGATGCACGTAGCTTCTTTCTTTCTTCATCAAACTCCTCATCCTGGCCCCGTCGGAACATGATCATGAGCGCGTGCAGAGGCCCCATAGCGTTCATTATGAGTGTTGTAGTGTTCGTAGTCAGAGGTATCGGCAGTAGTTCTTGGTCTGATACATATACAAATCATCTTCTGTCATCGTGCTACTGAATCACCCGCCTGTCCTGTTTCAAAATGGGCTGTACCAGTGGCGTTTCCGCAAATGGAGGCATAACACGGAGAGGCTAGTAGCCCAACAGTGTGAACACAACCGGTCTCAGGGCATGGGGCTAGTGGGCTGGGGTTATTAGCACCGAAGTGGCCCCCTAATGGCCCGGCCCAGCAGTCTGCAAGCGGCTAATGAAATCCAAAAAAGTAAAAGTCGCATGAGGAAAAGTATAGTTAAGGCCTTTGACTGGTCTTGGTTGAAACGTGTTGGCTTTGGCCATTTAAATAAAGGCCTTTTAACTATACTTTTCCTCATGCGACTTTTACTTTTTTGGAGTGCCTGGATTTTGCTGTGTCTTAAGTCAAAATAAGTCTGCTGTGTCTTGTCTGCATCAAATTCTAACATGGTTTATTGTGAGATAATCACGAAGTGCAGTTGTTAGCTTTACTGTCACAACAAAACTCTGATCTGGTCTCTGAAAGTTGTGAAAAGCATTCATAAACTCATCATGGTGAGTATTTAGGATGCTCTGAAGATAAGTGAGGAATAACTTTGGACCACTGCAAACTTTTTAAAATGATCTAGTTTTGATTTTCAAATTTAAAGACCGGTACAACACCTTTAAAACTAGGGGTGAGTGACCAAGAATGATTTTCAGAATAAAATAAGATCATATTTTTTCAATCCATCAGAAAATGACAAAACATGCCTCTAAATGTCTCAAAGTATCACGCAAAAAGTGAATGGACTCGTGTCTTTAGTTCAGACTCCTTCAAAAACAGTTGTGGAGGCTGTGAAAACTGTACCTGTGAAAACGGTGTTTACAAGAACGCTGCAATTGTTTATTTTATTGAAGACTGCAACTCTAATATTGGAAAGAAAAAAGATATTACCACCCATCTTTGCGTAAAAATCACATTTAGAAAAACAAATTGGCAATTACGCGAAGGAATGATGAGACGAGATTCAAGCTTTTTAGAAATTGAATTATCTTTTAAAGCTCATATGGCAGGTTTTCATGTTTTTTTATTCAGACTTGGTTTGGTCAGATAGAACTTGTGCGAAATATTCATCCTAGTTTTACATCAGTTAAAGGTGCACTGTGTAACTTTCATGGGGAGGGTCCGCCACCTGCTTGTTTCTGTGACGTTAATGCTTTGTCTGAAATATTCCACAGTACGCCATTAAACGAATCCATCTTGAATTCATTCAATTAAAGCTGTTTTTTTTTTGCTCAAAAACACCTTCAAATACATGCATTCTTACTGTGATTCTTACTGTGGTCACCTCTCCATAGATCTGGCCTGTAACTTTATTAACGTTATTCCACTGACAGTCACATTTAACATACGCAGACCGAAAAAGTGTAGGCTGAAACTTGAGCTTATTATACCTAATCTTTATTCCTTTTTCGTAGAATCATCTTGAAACCAGTTCATTCGTAATGAAATGCAAATGAAATGGTCTAATACCATATTGTGGCACATTCCAGGCAAAGCTCCATGGAGACAAGGAATGAGCGCACACACCGCCAGAAAAGTTACACAATGCACCTTTAAGTGGCAGTTTGTGGGGGAAACAAAAGTTGAGAAGAAAAAAGAAGGCAATAATACAGGAAGTACAGCTCTGGAAAAAAATGAGACCACTGCATTTTTTCTTGAAATCAGCATCTCTACATGTATTACAGCCATTCCATTCCAGCGTCTGTTGAATTCCAACACAAACACAAAGCTGAGCTACTTCAGTTCTTGCACCAGGAGTGGAATAAAGTCACCCAAGAACAATGTGAAAGACTAAACCAGGTCTGAACCAGGACTAAAGCGGGTCTAAACTAGGACTAAACCAGGTCTGAACCAAGACTAAACCAGGTCTAAACTAGGACCCAAGAACAATCTGAAAGACTTGTGGAGAGCATGCCAAGACGCATGAAAGCTGTGATTAAAAATAAGGGTTATTGCACCAAATATTGATTTCTAAACTCTTCTTAAGTGTATCTTAAGTGTCTTCTTAAGTGCATTAGTATTATGTTGTTTTAAAATGAATTTGATGTTGTTTCTTTGCATTGTTTGAGGTCTGAAAACATGTATCTTTTTTGTTATTTTGACCATTTGTCATTTTCTGCAAATAAATGCTCTAAATGATCATTTTTTATTTGGAGTTTGGGGGTAATGTTGTCAGTAGTTTATAGACTCAAACAAAAATGTTCCTTTTGCCCAAACACATACCTATAATTAGTAAAATCAGAAAAAAATGATAATTTTGCAGTGGTCTCTTATTTTTTTCTAGGCGTTTTTTTTTTTTTTTTAAATCAAAAACACCTGGCTGTGATCAGGGCAGTCTTTTGTGATGTCGCCAACTACTTGGAATTGCCGTATTTGGTCTATTTAGTGTTTAGTTCCACTTGAAATGTGTTTATTTTAACAGAAGAGCTCCATTTCGCACCATGTTCAAACCTGAAGGAAAAACACGTTCATTTCATATTCAAGTCTCAAATTTCCTTGGGGTGGAAAATACGCCGAAATTAAGATTGAATAAAGTTTTAATCTTAATTTTATTTGCAAATTGTTGCTGCTACAAAACAGTCTCCTACAGTCTGTGGGAGTTTCTGTTTTTTTTTTTTTTTCCAAACTCAGCCTCCTCTCCGTCCTGCTCAGTGGAGATGGAGATTATCTTTTTGTTTTTGTTTTCCGGCGGATTATTTGAAATGCAAAAAAGCCAAATCAAACTCGGCTCTGAACAAGTGCAGAAGTGTTGGGTCGCAGTGTATAACATGAAAACAGAATTAAAGGTATACAGTGGTCCCTCGTTTATCGCGGGGGGTAGGTTCCAGAAATAACCCATAATGAGTGAACTCCGTGAAGTAGGACAACTTTATATTTTACAATTATTATATATGTTTTAAGGCTGTAAATGCCTTAAAACACTGGAATTAACGTTTTGTCACATTTCTCTCTCGTTTAAATACTTTCGTAGATTTTCAACAAAATGTATTAATAGTGAAGCGTGGGGGCTCCGGCGGGAGCCCCACCAGACGTGCGAGGGGAGCGGCTCATCCAACGGCACTGCCATGTCCCAGGACGAGACGCGCACCAACCCCTTGGAGAAGTGCGCATGGTCAAATCTGTAACAGAGCAGCACGACCGGCGCAAGGCCGGGGCTGCGAGCACGAGATCGAACCACGGCGCCAGACCGCGTCCTCTCAGCCTCTCAGCCCGAGCCACAAGCCGAACATGCACAAACGAACGCAAGAGCCGCACGAAACCAGCAAAGAGTTGCACGGGGTGATTTAATCCTGGTTTAGACCTGGTCTAGTCCCGGTTTAATCCAGGTCTAGACCTGGTCCAGTCCTGGTTTAGTCCAGGACCAGTCCAGGTTTAGACCTGGTCTAGACCTGGTTTAGTTCTGGTCTAGACCTGGTTTAGTCCACGTTTAGTCCTGGTCTAGTCCTGGTCTAGTCCTGGTCTAGTCCTGGTCTAGTCCTGGTCTAGTCCCGTTCCCCCTTGCGTCCCCCATCTATCAAACGGCAAAGGTCTACAGTCTCTTAGCCAATCAGGACACAGAACACAATGTTACACTATTAAAAAAAAGTTACACTATAAATTTTTTAACAAAATCTGCGAAACAGCAAGGCCGCGAACAGTGAACCGCGATAGAGCGAGGGACCACTGTATTGCGGAACTTTTTTTTGGTAGACAGTCCAGCCACCTGCTTGACTCCATGTAGATGTTGTTGTAAATGTTTTTTTCCTGGAATGTTTGACAGTGCGGCATTTCGTTTTACTATCTCCATGGAGACAAGGAGGTCACATCAGGCCAAGTTACAGATCAGAGCTGTGGAGAGATGGGCTTACTCATAGTAATATTATGTTTTTGCTTTAGTTTTGAGATGTATTTATTCAATCAAAGTATTTTTTACAAGATATATTTGTTTAATGCTGTACTGTGGAACATCTAAAGCACAAAATGCACCTTTAAGTCTTTAGTTGTTTTAAGAAATTCATATTTTAAAGGTTCTATATTACGCAAAAGCTTTTAGACAATGTTTCCTGATGAAAAACATACTTGGAGTTGTATTTTGTTTCGTTCACACATGTTTGAGTAACCCTGCATTATCGGGCAGTCTACAAATGCTCAAAATGCTCTGTTTCACCTTGTGACGTAATCAAGTGGTAGATTTAAAGTTAACAGTTATTTGTCTCAATTGAACTGCTTTTTAGTTGCTCCTGTTTTAGAAAACGTTTTGTTTCGTTCTTTTTATAAATAAACTTGCCGTTCAAAGGCCCTGGCAGAGATTTACTCGCCACACGCCAAATTTAAAATGTGCGCATTGAATTACCACTCATAATTAATTGCATAAATTTTTATAACGTGTTAATTTGCAGTGTAATTAATTAATCTAATTAATGCGTTAAACTGACAGCCCTAATAATAACGTTACATCTATCCCTGATTGTGGCTTAGACCGTTGCAGACCGTGGTTATGATGTCTCCTCCTCCCAGTAAAGAGGTTGTGGGTTTGACTCCTGATCGCTCTATATTCCCATCTCATTGTTCTTTGTGTGTTTTGCAGTTATGCAGTGACAGTGCAGGAGTCTTACGCTCACCCCTTCGACCAGGTCTACTACACCCGCTGCACGGACATCCTCAACTGGTTCAAATGCACACGGCACAGGTAAGAAGCACCTCCGTCCATCTTCAAATAATTTCCCTTGTGAATCAATAAAGTTTGTCCAAGTCTAAAACTATACATTTGAAAGGATGTGATTCTGGGGATAAAGCTCAGGGCTGGACTGGGACAAAAAAACGGGCCTGGTATTTTTGGCTTAGACCGGCCCCTCATAATTAGCGGAGCACAACGGACTAATTTATGTTTGTGTTCCCCGAAGCAAAGTATTTTACTATTGTTACGTCTTGGCCGAGGGGAAACCAGGGCGCAACATTTAAAGGAAAAATCCCAAAAACCACCAGCAAACTCACAGTAACTACACATTCAATGGTTTATTTAAAATGCATCTTGCACATACAAAAAAACTTTCTCTTTCTCATTGAATCTACACGATTCACGTAGGTCACCTGTTTTCGCTGAAAGGTGATTTTCATGCCTGTCCATCACCTAAAAATCCAGGTATTACCCTGACATTACTACCTGCTGACCTGCTGTGCCTGTGCGACACTTCCCTGGTCACTCTGTCCCTCGGGTTCCCTCAGGTTCTCTTGGGTTCCCTGTCCACCTTCAGCCTGGGCGGCAGAGGACGTGGAGGCTCCAGCCCCTCCAGAGAATATGTCTGTTATTTTAGAACATTTTGCAGCGTCTATAGTGAGATTTTTTAATCTTTTAGCCCACAACTTCTCCACACCCCCTTTCTGCCGCTTCTCCATGTTTCCACGCTCAACACTGAAACTGACGAGGATCAGTGCAGAGAAAGGGGTGGGACCGCTCTCGTAAGCTTCTATATCCTGATTGGTTTAGTCCACTGTCTGTATTGGACCAATGGGCCGCCTCCTCTAAATTGTGGGCCGGTCTCTGAGTACAAAAACAACAGAAACAACAGCATCGGCCACTGGGACTGTCAGCCCACCGGGAAAATGCCTGGTATGCCCGATTACCAGTCCAGGCCTAATAACGCTTCACTCATGATCATGTTCTATCACACAGGCAACTTGGACTCAAATGTAACACAAAAGAATCAAATGGCCTTGGTTCAGTTCAGCAGAAAGTGTCCTTCATTGGGTAAAGCTTAATTTGACAAACCAGGCTGAAAAACAACAAAGGAAGAGAAGATAGAATGTGAACTAAAATATCCATCCTCTAATAAGAAAACAGGCTGGGAAATAAACTCAGAAACAGGTTCTTCAAACAGGGAAAAATGCAGAATTGCACAAACTGCAAACAACAGATTTCAGATTCAGAGTTTCAGATAAAGAGCTTGAGAGTCTCTTGACTGGTCAACGATCTACCCAGAACTGACTGGGCAGAGGGAGTTTATATAGACGACTGTGGGATGATCGGGGAATGAGTGGCAGCTGCAGGAGAAACAGAGAGGAAGCAAAAGGACTGGAATGGATTGGATCAGGCTAAGAAATGGAGCTAGACTGGGGATAAACATGTAAACAATGGGCAAAACTGTGACATTCCTTTAAGTTGGTGGACAAATGCTTTTACCTTGCCTCACAAATCCAGTCTCTTTCTATATAAAAAATACAGAGATATCAGTCTGGTCCCCCTTTCCCTCCATCATGCCTCGAGCCAGAATCAGACAAGATCGTCCAATCAGATTTGTTTAGTTCAGTGACACGTGTGAGCTCATTGCACCCATATATATTTTAACACTCTGTTTATTGTGTTTTTGACATTTAATACACAGTAACAGTCCCCAAAATGACAGTGTTACAGCATTTCAACCAAGATATACAAACACATACATTATAAGTGCCTGTATCATGTTTTAGACGGCCCTTATCCATGAAATTATGCTTTAAATGTTATGTATACAGTGGTCCCTTGCTATACCACGGTTCACTTTTTGCGGCCTTGCTGTTTCGCGGATTTTTTTTTTTTATTCCAGTTTTTTTATAGTGTATCAACACGCATTATGTTCTGCGTCTTGATTGGTTAAGGGACTGTAGACCTTTGCCGATTCGTCAGTCATTCTCCTCTGTGCTGTGTCTCCTGTACAGTACAGAATGCGTTCAGTTTGCCAGATTTATATAAATGTTCGATCGCAGTGTGACTCTGAAGTGCTGTATGTTTACAAGTTTTCTCCCCGACAAAACCCACAATGTCGACGAAACATTCTCAGATATAATCGAAGGAGGCATGTCTGTTTACAAGAATCTTCTTGCCTAAAAGAAAAAAGAGCACACCGCCTGCACCAAGGTGGAGCGGCGCCAGGATGAAGAGGCACGGTCAGAGGAACTGTGAAATACACGCCTGAGTCACTATTAATGATTTTTTTGTTGAAACATTAATTCCAGTCTGAGAAAAGTGTAGAATGTGTGTGGTGAGGCGTTTACAGCCTTAAAACATGTAGAATAATTGTAAAATATAAAGCTGTCCTACTTCGCGGATTTCGCTTATCACAGGTTATTTTTAGAACTTAACCCCCGCGATAAACAAGGGACCACTGTATACATGTAAAAACAAAACAAAAATAAAAAACAACTGAACATTATTACACCCATAATTCATAGACAAACAACATTTCTCTCAACTCAGATTCAGAGTTTGGTGTTTCGCTCACTGATTCAGCCCCGTGATTATTTTTCCTCATAAGCATCCATATTGTTTTTATACGGACAAACCATGTGTGTCCCTGATTGGCTAATCCACCTGTCAATCACTCCCATAAGTTTATATATAGTATGACCTACATTTTGTCTCTGCATATATATAGTGTGTATAACCAGTATTTGAATATGTTTTGACTTTAAATGTGAGATAAAAATAGCGAGCTGCCTTTTTGAATACAATATTTTCAGCATCATAAATAACTTCTGCACCCTTTGGACCCTTTGCAGTGATATTTCTGATGAGTACATTGGCACGGTGCGCTAACGACCACATTAAACTTTATGGGAATCGCGTTAGCTCCTGCGGCTAACGCCATCCATCTTCTGTTAAATGTCACCAAACCTCAGTGTCCTTCAGCCCGTCCAAAACGTCCTCTCAGATTTATCAAGGACACGGGTAAAAGACATTTGTATAAGAGGTTAAAACTGAACTGGGGAGTAGACAGTGAGCTTGACATTTATTCTTTGTGATTGGTGGTTTTCAGTTCATGTCCCTGGGCGTGTGAAGCTAACTGTAGGCACTGTTCTGTCTGCAGCTGTTACTCAAGTTAGACTTTATTCTGAGCTTTACACAATCTGACCAAAAAGAACTGATTTATTTAGAACAGGTAAACTAATTTGTGCTGTTAAATAAGCCTACGTCCCATTACTCTGTCTTACCCCTTCCCCTACCCCTTTATCTACGTCTTTGTCTTCCCCCTCGATAACAAGCTGAGAGGGCTCGGGGTACGAATGTTCCCCTAAGAAAGGAGACATCACTCGATTACCGTTTGCGTCATCATCCATTGCCTCTACCTGAGCTGCTACGTCTACAGAGGCGACAACAATTGACGCAAACAAACGTAAACAAATGTCAAGGATTATCGGGTACCTCAGCTCGACAAAAAAAAAAAACATTGTTTATACATGAAAGTTCGATGAAAACGATAACATCGGCTAAACAGACATCACTACAATTAAAACCGCTACAAGAGTTCACTAAAAGTATCGTAAGCGTCATAATTGTAAACCTGCTAAACTGTTAATCGATAATTACAACTCCTGATAATACATTTGACACTCCTTGGCTGGTCGATGTGACGTTGCCATCCTGATCCCAAAACCTGCCTGAGCTTGTAGGCGTACCCCTTCGTTTCAAGTCTGGTCGAGAGCTTACTTCGTTTCAAGGGGTATGTAGCCCGAGGTCGCGGCCTGAGCCCTTGATCAAAATTAGAATCGAGACACCCCTTGCCCTCACATAAACGCGCAAAACCAAGGGGTAGGGGTAAGACGAAGGGGTAAGACAGAGAAATGGGACACAGCTTAAATCTCTGACGCATAAAATTAACTGACGCACACCAAAACGTGGCACACATTTGCCACGTACCGAACCCACGTGTCAACGCACACTGAACGCCGCGTGTCACAACTCTGAAAAAGGCTTTAACACAACTGCTGCTGTGAGTGTTTTGTCTGCAGATTACGTATAAAATAAGAGACACAGCGCCAGACTGTGAGACGAGAGGAAAGGCGCTGATTTGAGGCGGGTATAGTGAGTTTAGTGAGAGGAGAGCATTTCGGGGTCGAGCCGCCTGTTGTGTGTTGGCTTTTAGAAAATAATGGAGGCGCGTCAAAACGTCTCTGTTTGCGTTGGCCTTTACGGTCACATCTAGCATCAGCCAGTTAGATGTGTTGAAAATGAAACAACAAAACAAGACCATGGACACTCGTATTGACACCCGCTCCTAAAAATGTGCTCTTTTTTGAGTTTTCAGACAGTCTGTTAACATTTTCGTCTGTGTTTGCTATTGTGTGCATTGTGTCACCATGGTAACTGATGTAGAACACCCCCAGCGCGATGCATTTTTTGTACTATTTACAGAAAAATACTCTGAGAAGCAATCACTGAAAGGAAAGACTATAGGTATACAATTTAGATGAAAACAATACGAAGTTATCAAAGCACTATAATCTTTCAAACTTTGTCTATAAAAATACAGTTTACTCCCATGCCATTTTTCAAATTTAAATTTAATTTCTGTTGTTATTCTGTATAATGTCTCAGTTAATGGGACTCACTAATATCAACACTGGTACTGGCTCCAGTCCAGAACGAAATTGCTGGATTTGCTAAAAGTTTATTAGCCCTTGTTGGCCCTTTATTTATACAAAGCTGTGATGTCGTAGAATGATGTTGCCATGTTATTTATGCTTTAAAAATACAAACTATTTCAAATTTATGCACATTTCACTGGTATCTGCAGATACTTACTGTGTCAATGTCTATAAGTTGCATCATTTGGCAATATAATATAATTAATACATATAATCCAGTCTTATATGGATGTATGAATGAGTGAGAGATGGATTGGATTGGGAGTAATAAATGCTTACTGCATCGGGGTGGATGAAGTATTCAATTGTGTTAAGTAAAACTGTCACATGGAAAAACGCTACTTAAAGGGATATGCCACCCCCAGGTCAAATTTGGGCATCTCCCCACAGTCCAGAGACTAAAATAAGTGGTGGAAAGCGTTTTCCTGCTCACCCAGCCATTGTCCGAGCCTGTCGCCACTGACCGCCGCGGTATCTGCAGCTACTCCGCCTTAGACTGGAGTCTAACGTCGCCAGAGAAAGATTTCGGCCAAAAGGAATTAATTTGCTCGATGCGTTTAGAACAATTAAAACATCAAATGTAGTGCGCATTCATATCGAGTGCAAATAAATGTGCAAATCAACACGGAGAGCTTGCCTTGGTCATTTTGGGTGGGAACTATTTTCCACTGCGGAAGAATACAGTCGAATCACGCACCACGTTGTGCAACAGGGGAACTCCCTTCCCGGTGCGTAACTGGGATTCCCCTGGCAGCGTACTGCGTAGCTGAGTGGTTAGCGCTCTTGCTTCACAGCAAGAAGGTTCCGGGTTCGATCCCCGGGTCTTTCTGTGTGGAGTTTGCATGTTCTCCCCGTGTCTGGGTGGGTTTCCTCCGGGCACTCTGGTTTCCCCCACCAACCCAAAACATGCACCATAGGTACCTCCAGCTTAGGTCCTGACCAAACCGAAGCAAGAAGATCATGGAGATGGTCCCCGGGCACCCTAATGTGTGCTGCCCACTGCTCCTAATATATAATATATATATATAGGATGGGTTAAAATGCAGAGAAGAATTTCTCCAGTGTGAGATTAATAAAGTTCACTTCTTAACTCAAATTAAATGTGTTAAAAATACGTCTCAGCTCTTACAGCAGGTCTCAAACCATAAAGAAAAGTTATTTTTAGTTTTCAGTCCAGATCTAAATGATAGTGGAGACTACATTTGAGAGCAGGTAGTATCTGAAAAATATTTTTAACACCCTGTCACTCACGAACTTGTATCCTGAAGGCTGATGGACAAATGTTCTTACCACTATTCCATTCTCACCCGAGTTTAGGGATTGACACACAAACCCTGCAGATTTACACTGTGCTCTGTACCCAAGAAAAGATCAAAAGTTTCTGTTAACTTGAAAACTACCGCTAAGGTGGGATAGAGCATTTTGAGCTTTGGAGATGTAGACAGATTAATAATAAACATGTGTGCATGAAACAAAACACAACTCCAGGTCTGTTTTTGAGGAGGAAACAACATTATAACACGGCTTAAAGCTCACAAGAGTCAGTTTTGCACAATATAGGACCTTCAAATATAGTACGGTCTACATTTTATCTGTCCTGTATATTGCCTTACGTTTACTACCATTCAGTGTTAGGATTTGAAGTAAATAATGTAAAGTTTGAGGTACAGAAACCTGCTCTATCTTACCCATGCATTCTTATTTCTGTGTTGTGTTTCCAGGATCAGTTACAAGACGGCGTACAGGAGAGGGGTCAGGACCATGTACCGCAGACGCTCTCAGTGCTGCCCCGGATTCTTCGAGAGCGGAGACCTGTGTGTCCGTAAGTGCCTCATATAAACTGCCCCATAGAAACAACAGGAACTGTGCTCATTATGTCCCTGTATACAGTGCCGTGAAAAAGTATTTGCCCCCTTCCTGATTTCTGTGTTTTTTGCATATTTATCACTCAAAACATTGTCAGATCATCAAACCAATTTTAATATCACACAGAAACAACCCAAGGAAAGACAAAATTCAGTTTTTGAATGATGATTCCATTTATTAGTGCACAAAAAAAATCTAAACCTATCTGGCCCTATGTGAAAAAGTAATTGCCCCCCCTTGTTAAATCACAAACTAACTGTGACTAACCACAGTTTTGAGAAAACTTAGTTCAGTTCTACATGCCACACCCACACCTGATTGTCACCACCTGTGTTGAATCAAGAAATCACTTAAATAGTTCCTGTCAAACAAAGTGAAGTTGGCTACAACATCTCAAGAACAAACACATCATGCCACGATCCAAAGAAATTCAAGAACAAATGAGAAAAAAAGTGATAGAAGTCTATAATTCAGGAAAAGGTTACAAAGCCATTCCCAAAGCTCTGGGGCTCCAGCGAACCACTGTCAGAGCCATTATTCAAAAATGGAGGAAACTGGGAACAGTTGCAACCCTTCCCAGGAGTGGTCGACCAACTAAGATTACTCCAAGAGTGCGACGACGGCTCATTCAGGAAGTCACAAAAGAACCTAGACGCACATCGAAAGAACTACAGGCCTCGTTGGCCTCAGTTAAGGTCAGTGTTCATGACTCCACCATTAGAAAAACACTGGCCAAAAATGGCATCCATGGAAGAGTTCCCAGGAGAAAACCACTGCTTTCACAAAAGAACACAAAGGCTCGTCTCACCTTTGCCAAAAAGCACCTTGATGACCCTCAAGACTTTTGGAGAAACATTTTGTGGACCGATGAGTCTAAAATTGAACTTTTTGGAAGGTCTGCAGCCCGTTTCATCTGGCGTAAAAATGGCACAGCATTTGATAAAAAGAACATGGTGCCCACAGTAAAGCATGGTGGTGGCAGTGTGATGGTCTGGGCCTGCTTTGCTGCCTCAGGACCAGGACAACTTGCTGTGATTGACGGAAAAATGAATTCTGCTGTTTACCAGAAGATCCTGAAGGAGAATGTCCGGCCATCAGTTCGTGCCCTCAAACTCAAGCGCTCTTGGATCATGCAACAGGACAATGATCCAAAACACACCAGCAAGTCCACCTCTGAATGGCTCAAAGAAAACAAAATTAAGGTTTTGGAGTGGCCAAGTCAAAGTCCGGATTTAAATCCGATTGAGATGCTGTGGTGTGACCTTAAACGGGCAGTTCATACAAGAAAACCCTCCAATATGGCAGAATTGAAACAATTCTGCATAGAAGAGTGGGCCAAAATCCCTCCCCAGCGGTGTGAAAGACTCATCACCAATTATCGCAAACGTTTGGTTACAGTTATTGCTGTCAAAGGAGGCTCAACTGGCTATTAGATTAAGGGGGCAATTACTTTTTCACATAGGGCCAGATAGGTTTAGATTTTTTTTGTGCACTAATAAATGGAATCATCATTCAAAAACTGAATTTTGTCTTTCCTTGGGTTGTTTCTGTGTGATATTAAAATTGGTTTGATGATCTGACAATGTTTTGAGTGATAAATATGCAAAAAACACAGAAATCAGGAAGGGGGCAAATACTTTTTCACGGTATTTCCGGTATTTCCCTGTATATGACTGGAGTCTGTGGAACCATTTCTCCTGTAATGTGAAAAATGGTCACATTACAGAATCATCATACATACGTCATCAGGCAGCGCCGCAAAATGGCCGCACTGATCAGTCGCTCCGTGCCGACTCGCTCCTTTTATCTTATTTTTATTTTATTTTCAATCACTTTTTTCACTTTTCTTGACTATCTTAGCGAGTCAACGGTTCTTCTGATCCAAAGCATTTCATTGCATTGTTGATCCTGTGTTGATTTTGCATATGACAATTAAACAATCTTGAAATCTTGAAATCTTGAAAATCTTAAAATCGCACTAAAATCAATAAATCCTGACAGATCAATCAGGGAACAGGGAACTGCGAGTGGATGTCACTGACATGTTTAACACTTAAATGTAAATTTAAAGTCACATTCACAGGACAGAAATGAACCTTTAGAATGATGTTGAGTGAACAGTGAGGGACCACACAGCTATAAAACCACATGGGAATACAAAAGAAAGTACTGTACTACAATTTATTGTTTAAAAAGGACATTGCGTATAGTCTATTCCTTAGTATAGAAATCGAGTGGAAATGTTAGTATCGTGACAGCACTGAACAGAAGTGTCCTCTAATGAGGTTTTCTTCACATTTGTAAAGTGTTTAACGTGGTCAGTGACGTCATAAATTGAGATTTGGGTTGCCAGGTCCTGTGATCTAAAACCAGCTTACACCAAAACCCAAAAGAGATTGTTCATGTATTTGACAGTTAACAGTATTCCAGGTTAAGTTGTGATTATAATGCCGTTTTAAACCAGTAGTTGTGCTTTCTTTTACCTTTAAACATAGATCAAATCCAGATGTTTTTCATTTTGTGCTCTGGGAAGTTTATGACTAATACTTCATTATAAAAATATAATTTAATCCGAGTTTCCTGCTGAGCCATTGTCCACTTGTGTAATGGAAAGTGACGCATGAGTGCTCCCCTGATGTCAAGATCTCCGTCTGCTCCTCACGTCAAATCAATTATCCACTTCAAATGGGCTGTCCTTCACTGGGACTAAACCAGAACTCATCCAGGTCTGAACCAGGTCTGAACAAGACTAAACCAGGACTAAACCAGAACTCATCTAGGACAAAACCAGGACTAAAGCAGGACTAAACCAGAACTCATCCAGGACTCAAGCAGGACTAAACCAGAACTCATCCAGGACTCAAGCAGGACTAAACCAGAACTCATCTAGGACTCAACTGAGTCTAAAGTAGGACTAAACCAGAACTCATCTAGGACTCAAGCAGAACTAAACCAGGATTAACCCAAGACTGAATCAGGGCTGAACTAGGACTGAACCCAGACTAAACCAGGACTAAAGCAGGACTAAACCAGAACTCATCCAGGACTCAAGCAGGACTAAACCAGAACTCATCCAGGACTCAAGCAGGACTAAACCAGAACTCATCTAGGACTCAACTGAGTCTAAAGCAGGACTAAACCAGAACTCATCCAGGACTCAAGCAGGACTGAACCAGGATTAACCCAAGACTGAATCAGGGCTGAACTAGGACTGAACCCAGACTAAACCAGGATTAAACCAGGACTAAACCAGGACTATATAAGGACTAAACCAGGACTATATAAGGACTAAACCAAGACCAATGCAAGACTAAACCAGCAGTAAACCAGGACTAAACCAGCAGTAAACCAGCAGTAAACCAGGACTAAACCAGGACTAAACCAAGAATGAATCAGGGCTGACCCAGGACTGAACTCAGACTAAATGAGGACTCAGATCTTGTGCCAGTCTTGATCAGGATCCACCTTAAAGGGATATGCCACCCCCAGGTCAAATTTGGGCATCTCCCCACAGTCCAGAGACTAAAATAAGTGGTGGAAAGCGTTTTCCTGCTCACCCAGCCATTGTCCGAGTCTGTCGCCACTGACCGCCGCGGTATCTGGTGCTCCTCCGCCTTAGACTGGAGTCTAACGTAGCCAGAGAAAGATTTCGGCCAAAAGGAATTAATTTGCTCGATGCGTTTCCCAATTACTTTGTGTGTAGTGCGCATTCATATCGAGTGCAAATAAATGTGCAAATCAACACGGAGAGCTTGCCTTGGTCATTTTGGGTGGGAACTATTTTCCAGTGCGTAAGAATACAGCCGTATCACGCACCACGTTGTGCAACAGGGGAACTCCCTTCCCGGTGCGTAACTGGGATTCCCCTGGTAGCGTGCTGCGTGATACGGCTGTATTCTTACGCACTGGAAAATAGTTCCCACCCAAAATGACCAAGTCAAGCTCTCCGTGTTGATTTGCACATTTATTTGCACTCGATATGAATGCGCACTACACACAAAGTAATTGGGAAACGCATCGAGCAAATTAATTCCTTTTGGCCGAAATCTTTCTCTGGCTACGTTAGACTCCATTCTAAGGCGGAGGAGCACCAGATACCGCGGCGGTCAGTGGCGACAGACTCGGACAATGGCTGGGTGAGCAGGAAAACGCTTTCCACCACTTATTTTAGTCTCTGGACTGTGGGGAGATGCCCAAATTTGACCTGGGGGTGGCATATCCCTTTAAGATGGAGGATTTGACTTATGGTTAGTGTTGTCACGATACTAAAATTTCAAACTCGATTTTGATACTAGGGAATATGTGACTTTTTTAGTATCGATACCTGCTCAAATGAGTATCTAGTTTCGATACTAGTTTTTTCGGTTAGCATCTGATTTTCGATACTTTTTCTTACTGATGATGCATGTTGTGGGTTGTTTTAGGGATACCGTTGTGTGTCCTCTGTTGAGTTTTCTGACTAAACCAGTGTCTCATTATTCACTTTATAATCTACAGAAAAGTGTTTTAATGACTCAAAACTGTTCCTCTCTGAGACAAAGTCAAGAGGTCTTTGGCTGGTCTTCATCACTGCTCCCTCAAAGCAAATCAATTATCCACTAGTACTGTGTATGTATATAACACTGAAGGGAAACCAGGACCAAACCAGGACTAAACCAGGCCTAAACCAAGACCAAATCAGGACTAAACCAGGACTAAACCAGGACTTGGACTTAATTAAGCGAGAATCTAAACCAGTACATTTGTGAATGCACCCTAAACCAAATCTAAATCTGCACCAAACTAGGACTGAACCAGAGCTGAACCAAGACTATACTGGGACTAAACCAGGTCTAAACCAAGTCTAAACCAGGTCTAAATCAGGATTTGGACTTAATCAAGAAATAACACACATATAAAACTGGACAATTGTGAACCCACCCTAAACCAGGACTAAACCAAGACTAAAGTGGGACTAAAGTAGTTCTAATACTAGATCTAAAACTGGTCTAAACCAGGACTTGGACTTAATGAAGTGATAAAATACATCTAACTGGGAATGCATCCTAAACTGGGATTAAACCAGGTCTAAGACATGTCTAAGACAGGACTTGGGCCAAATCAAGTGATAACACACATCTAAACTAAATCAAGACCAACCTTGGACTGAACCAGAGCTGAGCCAAGACTAAACTGGGACTAAACAAGGTCTAAACCAGGACTTGGACTTAAGTGATAAAACACCCTAAACCAGATTTAAACCAGGTCTAAACCAGGACTAAATCAGGTCTTGGATTTAAGTCATAAAACATGCCTTAACCAGGACAATTGTCAACACATCCTAAACCAGGTCAGAAACAGAGCTGAACCAAGACTACACTGGGACTAAACCAGGTCTAAACAAGGTCTAAAGCAAGACTAAACCAGGACTTGGACTTAATTAAGTGATAAAACACATATAAACTAGTAGAACTGTAAATGCACCCTAAACCAGGTCTAAACCAGGTCTAAACCAGGTCTAAACCAGGTCTAAACCAGGTCTAAACCAGGAATAAACCAGATCTAAACCAGGAATAAACCAGATCTAAACCAGGACTAAACCAGGTCTAAACCAGGACTAATCCAGGACTTGGATTTAAGTCATAAAACATGCCTATACTAGAACGTCAACACACCCTAAACCAGGTCTGAAACAGCTGAACCAAGACTAAACTAGAACTAAACCAGGTCTGCCATAATTTCGTATTTTATTTTAAATGACTCAAACCTGCTGCAATCTGAGACAAAGTCAAGATGTCTTTGGCTGGTCTTTACCACTGCTCTCTCAAAGCAAATCAATTATCCACTCTAGATGGCCGTCTGCATGCTACGCTGGACTCTTTCTCTCAAAATGGAGGAGAATGAACCGGCCCGGGGGTTACCGTAGCGACCACGTGGGGCCTTTGTGTTTTTTTTCCTTCACCGCCGCTTGTAAACAACTTTATTAAATCCACGCGGGGGGATGACTTCATTGTGCGTTATGGTCAAAGTGCTCTGAATGCCCCGGGTTAATTCTTGCGACGGTAACACAAACCTCCTTGGACATGCTTATTGTCTGAGAAGGCTAATTGAATGCTCCCTCCATCCAAATGAAAGGGAGGAGGCTGTAATTCAATTTGTGTATGGGTCTTTCCTGTTTAGAGATAACGTAGTGCATTTATTAGCTTATCAGGACTGTTACATCGATGCATAATTATATAAGAAAGATGTAGTAGATTAAAGACCAGTGATTTCCAATTGTAGAAATTATTTTTGACTCTCAAACAATGCAAGAAAATGAGAAAAAAAACTAAGAAATTAACTCAAATGTTTTGTCATATCAACAATGCAAATTACACAGGTATAAAATATAAGACCACATGATAATATAATAGAAAATATTGTGATTTAATGTTGAAAATCACATTCCAAGTGTATTTTTTTTGTATTATCAAAGTCAAGTCAAAGTGTATTTTATTGTCAATTCACTATGTAACAGGCATTACACAGAGGACTGAAATTGCGTTTCACCAGACACCAAATGTGCAATTTAAACTAAAAACACACCCACGCACAAACACACACCCACGCACAGCTACACTCATGGACATGAAGTGTACACAGACATCAACAATAAATAGACATACAGGTAAACATACGCTGCAACAAGAAGGAAAGTTCGAGGTAGCTCTTCTTGGCAGCTGGTGTAGGTAAAAATGAAATGGGCAATATGTAAAGTGCAATAAGTGAAGGTGCAAAACGTGCAATACTTATACTATACACGTGCAATACTTATACTATACCATGTGCAGTACTTATACTATACCATGTGCAATACGAAATCCATGTACATTACTTAAAATACTCTATATTATGTGCAATCTGTGAAATACCCTACTTACACCTTATTTAATCCTACCTGTACCTTTGTATTTTATTATATTTTATTACACACACACACACACACACGAGACAATGCGAGACTAGGACTAAACCGGGACTAAACAGGACTAAACTAGAACTAAGCCAGGAATAAACCAGGATTAAACCAGGACTAAACTAGAACTAAACCAAGACTAAACCAGGTCTGTCTAAAAAAAAAAAAAGACTAAACCAGTAGGACTGAACCACTTAGAAACCAGGTCTAAACCAATGCGAGACCAGGATTAAACTGGGGTTAAACAGGACTAAACTAGAACTAAAACAGGACTAAACTAGAACTAAGCCATGATTAAACTAAAACTAAACCAGGTCTAAACTAAGGTCTAAACCCAGGACTTAACTGTGACTACGCCAGGACTAGACAAGACCAAAAGACTCTCCACCAGGCCTAAATAAGATCTTGAATTAGGACTACTGTGCCCCACATAATGAGAGGAGGTGGGCAGTAATGTGGTTACACAGATGAGGGGTCTTCTGTTTCTAAAGATCAGATCTATAGATCTATCACATCCGCCTAATGAGGAAACATCTCATTTTGGTCCATTATTCTCAAACAAAGATTTTGGCCAGTTGTACAAGAATAGAAACGTAATTTAAGATTTGAGGTTGAAAATTAGGTTTAGTTGCATTAAACAAGGACTAAGCCAGAACCTAACCAGGACTAAATCAGGACTTAACCTTTAGGACTTAGCTGTCTACCAAAAGACAAGAAATGGGGTGTTAAAACAGGACTAAACCAGGACTAAACCAATTCTAAATCAGGACTAAGTCAGTACTAAACTAGGACTAAAGCAGGACTAGATCAGGACTAAACCAGGAGGGTTGAACCTGGTTGAAACCAGGTCTAAACCAGTGCAAGACCAGGACTAAACTAGATCTAATGTCTAAACCAGGGCAAAATCAGAGCTAAACCAGGACTAAGCCAAAACTAAACCAGGACAAACCCTGAACTAACCCAGGACCCTTAACCAGGTCTGTCTAAACCGAAACCAAACCAGAAGAACTGGACCAGGTTGAAACCAGGATTAAACCTGGGCTAGACAAGGACTAAACTAGGTCTATGTCTAAACCAGGACTAAACTAGGTTTAAATCAGGTTTAACCTAGGGCTAAACCAGGAGGACTAAACCAGATCTAAACCAGGACTAAACTAGAACTAAACAAAGAGTAAACCAGGTCTGTCTAAAAAACAACTAAACCAGGAGGACTGAACCAGTTAAAAACCAGGTCTAAACCAGTGCGAGGCCAGGACTAAACTGGGGTTAAATCCGGGCTAAACTAGAATTAAACCAGGACTACACTGGAACTAAGTCCTGACCAAGAGCTAAAGCAGGACTAAAATAGGACTAAACTAGAACTAAACTAGAACAAAACAAGGACTAAACTAGAACTAAACCAGGTCTAAACTAAGACTATACTGAGTGGAATAGGGCACTTCACCTCACTCGTATGTACGCGGGGTCTTTTTGAGCTCACAGTATAATTCCCACACACGTTTACTTCCACGACGTCGCCTCTGTCGTGTTTTTGGGCCGTGGACAGACCCAGGCCACGCTGTGATAGATTTCTTTTGTCTAATCAGGTGATGTCTTTGTGATTATTGGGTGTCAACACTGAATCAATAATGAGTGAAAAGACAGAGAATGTGTCTATTCCAGCAGATTAACTCCTCAAATGAACAAAAAGCTTCTGGATAAATGAAAAGTGCAATGACGTGTGAGGTGAAATCGGGTTGAATATTTCAGTTCAAGTTAATTATTGTGTAATCAACTCGAGTGCTCTGGTTTATTCTGAACAACTTAGAATTATTCAATTAGACGGAAGATTAAAATGCCCAATATTCCTCTATTTTCTGATCCATATTATGGTGATGTGATGGGTTTGGTAATACAGGAAACCAGGACTTAACCAGGAATAAACCAGGGGTAAACCAGGACTAAACTAAGACTGAACCAGGACTAAACCAGGATTAAACCAGGACTAAATTAAGACTGAACCAGGGCTGAATCAGGACTAAACTAAGACTGAACTAGGACTAAACCAGGATTAAACCAGGACTGAACCAGTACTAAACTAAGACTGATGCAGGACTAAACCAGAATTAAACCAGGACTAAATTAAGACTGAACCAGGGCTGAACCAGGACTAAACCAGGACTAAACTAAGGCTGTATCAGGACTAAACCAGGACTAAACTTAAGAGTGAACTAGGACTAAACCAGGACTAAACTAAGACTGAACCAGGACTAAACTAAGACTGAACCAGGACTAAACCAGTATTAAACTGAGACTGAACCAGGACTAACCTAAGACTCAACCAGGACTAAACTAGACTGAATCAGGGCTAAACCAGGACTAAACTAAGACTGAACCAGGGCTGAACTAGGACTAAACTAAGACTGAACCAGGGCTAAACCAGGACTAAACTAAGACTGAACCAGGGCTGAATGAGAGCTGAACCAGGACTAAACTAGGACTAAACCAGGACTAATCTAAGACCGAACCAGGGCTAAACCAGGACTAAACCAGGACTAAACTAAGACTGAACCAGGGCTAAACCGGGGCTAAACCAGGACTAAACCAGGACTAAACTAAGACTGAACCAGGGCTAAACCAGGGCTAAACCAGGACTAAACTAAGACCAAACCAGGACTAAACCAGGACTAAACTAAGACTGAACCAGAGCTGAACCAAGTCTAAACCAGGAATAAACTAAGACTGAACCAGGACTAAACCAAGATTGAACCAGGACTCAGATCTTGATCCAGTCTTGATCAGGACTACCTTAAAATGGAGGATTTGACTTATGGTTAGTGTTGTCACAATATTAAAATTTCAAACTCTATTTCGATACTAAGGAATATGTGACTGTTTTAGTATCGATACCTGCTCAAATGAGTATCTAGTTTTGATACTGGTTTTATCAATTAGTATCTGATTTTCGATACTTTTACTATTTTGGGTTTTGGGTTGTTTTAGGGATACTATTGTGTGTCCTCTTCTGAGTTTTCTGACTAAACCAGTGTCTCATTATTCAGTTTATTTGGACTAAACCAAGACTGAACCAGGACTAAACTAAGACTGAACCAGGGCTGAACCAGGACTGAACCAGGACTGAACCAGGACTGAACCAGGGCTGAACCAGGGCTGAACTAAGACTGAACCAGGACTAAACCAGGACTAAACTAAGACTGAACCAGGACTAAACCAGGAATAAACCAGGGCTGAACCAGGACTAAACTAAGACTGAACCAGGGCTGAACCGGGACTAAACCAGGACTAAACTGAACCAGGACTAAACTTAGACTGAACCAGGACTCAGATCTTTTTATTTGGTAATACAGGAAGTGCTCCACTGTGTTTTTAAACTCCACCCACCTTCAATAGAATCATTTGGATGATTTCAGCCCAGGAATTGGCAAATTCAAATCCAAAACTAAACATCAAAGGAGCTGTTAACTTGAAAACTACCACTTCATGACATCACAAGGTGGAACAGAGCGTTTTGAATTTTGAAGATGTAGACAGACCAATGATCAATCAATCAAATCAATCAATATTTATAAAGCGCTTTTCATACAAAATTGTAGCATAAAGGGCCTTACAGTGGTTAAGAATTAGACGATTGACCTTTATTGATCTCGCACAGGAGAAGTTTTTTCTATATTTGATCCGGGGACCATCCCCATAATTTGTTTGTTATTTAGGCTTGGTCAGGCCCTAAGCTGGAGGATTTTACCTATGGCGCATGTTTGGGTTGGTGGGGGAAACCGGAGTGCCCGGAGGAAACCCACCCAGACACAGGGAGAACATGCAAACTCCACACAGAAAGGCCCGGGCAACTAGAACCTTCTTGCTGTGACGCATGAGTGCTAGCCACTCAGCAACCGTGCTGCCAGAGGGAAAACAAAACAAAAAAAACAGAAGAACAGGCAAACAAACAGATGGACAAACAAGCAAACAGACGAACAAGCAGACGAA